>CAMRHE010000212.1:710948-1421897 GCA_947044405.1 Leptodactylus fallax
AATGCTTGGAATGTACTACTTCACTGGAATTTGGACTCTGCCTTATAAGGAAAAGTAAACCATTACAAAAGCGAGACTGCTCCATCTTTATACACATTTGCTTTTCATTAGATTTTTTTTATTCATTTTGCTTTCAGCAAGCAGGGAACTAATGTGTCTGGAGAGCTAGAATGATGTTTGCTGCAAAAATTTCCAAAGACATTTGACCTGTTATCCACATAGTGCCATAGTGCCGCTGCAGCAACATGTCCTTCAAGTCCCAACATGCCATGCATAGCCCTGTATGCAAGCCCAGAACATGGAAAGGCTACCAGTCCAGGAACAATATCTACCATTCTATTTCTATTGACATAAGAAGGAACTCTATGGTTCCTTTTGAGGTGTAAAACCATCAGCATGTGCAAGTCATTTGGTTCAACAATTTTCATGGCCCAACAAAGCCAAAAGAGTTTGCCTAAATTCAACCAACAAAAAAAATGGACATTTTTCACAGTTGGTTTGCACCTGAGGGGTGACAGTTTCACTGATTCCTCATACATTTCAGTGTATTGAGCGACCTATGAAAATGGACAAAAATAGGACATGACATACTGTATTCTGTTAAAAAGGACTGTCAAAAAATCGGCCATGTGAATAGCTCCATTCACATATAGTGAATTTAATGCAGATGTGTGAAAAGCATGGTCGATGGTAGGCTTTGTAGGCAAAAATGGAGGCATTTTGCAAATAAAATGTACTACAATACCTTTGATTTTTAGGCTGAGTCCCCACGTAGTGGGAATGCCGCATGCAAAAATCACAGCTTTTTACATTAACTGCAAAGTGGATAGGATTCTGGCAAATCCCATCCATACATTGCAGAAAATAATCCACAGCAAAAATGCTGCTATTTGAAAAACGCTTTCGTGTTTGTAAATCGCAGCATATCAATTATACCTACGGAAACACCAGCGGTCTCTGAATAGGTATAATGGAAGCAGAAAGTCCGCAGAGGAAAACTCTGTGGACTTTCTGTGAAAAGATCTGCAGGAAAAACCACAATGCGTTTTCGCCGTAGTTTTTCCCGCAACAATTTTTAACTGCGGCCCACTACGTGAGGCCTTAGCCTTAGGCACATTTTGCTGCATTTAAGCCATACCACCTGTAGCTGAACTTGTAGCCTAAATTTCAAAGGATAAAGGGCAACGCAGTGGTGCTGCTACTAATGCATATACCATGTTCTTTCTAGGCATATATGTATTCATACAGTATTTGCAGTATTTGTGTACATATACAATGCATCTTTGTGCGCATAGGATGTGTACATCCTATGAGAGGCGTTTTATTCCAGAATTTGCTGTCCCCTTGGTGTGAGCTGAGTTTGACACAAATCATTGTCATCCATATTAAATAAATGTCGGATGACTTTGACTACTTCGCTGGGGCCAGCTGATCATCTATGTATATGGGAGTGTCCCCACTTTCCTCTGATGGCAGCCACACAGCAAGAACATTCAATAAATGTCATATTGGTAATGTGTAACAAAAGAGAATGCAGCAATAAATGGGTTAACATGAGGGTAGTTTCATTTATTTTTCAATTATTTTGTAGTGTTTCATCTCCTATTTGAGATGTCTTTTGAGTATCACTGTTTGCTCTAAGTGGGTGGTAATTTTGGTCAAGCGTATAACAGGACACCCAAATAGCTGGCAAGGAGACATTAAATAATATTTCTATCTTGGCACTGTGACAAAAAGAACTTAACCATGTGTATATACTGCAGCAGTGCCTGTATGAAGGGAACAAAGACTATGAAAAATAATGTACACTCCGGGTACTCATCAACTGCAGAAAACAAGGCTGTGTACAGGAACAGATAGAATAATTCCCAAAGTAATGGTTTGTGTATAATTTTAGGACTTAATCAGTTTATTTTGCAGAAAATTTGCCAAAAATGCGGCTCCTGTGTTTGTTTCGTCTACGTTCCTCAGCTGTTTATTTGGTAGATGTATGTGTAAGGCTTGTAACTCGCTCAACACATTTTATGAAATGATTATTTTCTCATTTTTAAGTGGCTGTTCTTGTATCACAAACAGCGAGGTTTGCAGATTATACACACTCTTCACAGGCCCAGCCACAGGATTATACTATGTTGACTTGCAGCAAGGGTTACCTAAGGTAAGCGCATTCTGAACAAAGTGAAGACTCTGTGCAACATATGTTGTAACCGTGTATAACAGATCTCTTTGTAGGGTCAAAGCACATAAACTATACTCTGGGAACAAAAAAGTCTGTTTTATGCAAAGTACAGTATGGCGTAGTTCTTAGGCTGTCTACATTTAATGATTACTTTAGATGGGATTTGTAGACATGAACAGTAAAAGGGACCAGACCTGTCTCAATTAAAGAAGAACTGCTTGAACTGTTACAAGCTATGCTAGTTAAATATATGCTGAAAGTGACATTACAGTCCTGATGCTGCTTGTTTGCTCTATAAGACCCTATGACAATTGTTACTGCTCTGTGTTTTGTTTGTTCAGCCTTATCATAGGATATATGGAATTAACATGTAGATAAAATTTAAAATTTATTATTTCTATTATGGGTGAAAAGAAGGGAACATTCACTATATGTACATTATTTACTGCAGTGATCTCAAATATTTTACAAATTGATGTAAGTGTAACTTTTGTTAGCAGTTGGTCACAAGACTAAAGTGCCCTTACACTCCAGTGATTTTTTTTTTTTTTACTTTTCTTACTTTTTTACCATTCCCTCAATAGTTATCTACTCACAGTGTCTTCCTTATCCTGTTTTCAACTTCTTCATTAAGTCACATGATAACAGTGTGACCTCTTTTGACCTCTATTGAAAGCTAACATGTAACCTCAGGTTCAGCAAAGTCCCACTCTGTTCTGCCCTAGTTCCTATGTGAAAATGCCTCCATGCACCTCCTCTGCCACTCACATAATCTGCTCCCAATAGCCCCCTCTCTCACATACTACCCATAGTTACCCCCTCTCTCACAGTCAGATCACTATGCCCCCATTACCTTCTCCAGTACCGAAGTTGGTGTAGCTTTCAAGGCCTTTGGTAACATCATCCTCAGAGTCCCAGATTCCGGAAGTCCAATATTGGTATTAGCTCTGCAGTGTTTTGCAGAAACAGGAACTCCACATGGTTATGGGCACTAGACATGGGTACGGGTGCTAACTGCTAAATATCGGTAACAGCATCGCTTTAATTGAAAACATGTCAATTTCAGAAATTTAAGCCAGCTATTTTATGTGTCAGGGGTGGACATATCACCTGTGCAGCATGTGCAACTGCACAGGGGCCCTGAAGAGAGGGGGGCCCTGCTAGCTAGACACCAGATCTGCAGGGGTGCTGCTTAACTAACTCCTATATAACCCAGACAAAAGGCACCTGACACTTTCCAGAATCATATGGGCTAGCACAATGTGACAGAAAGTAGTAAAATGTTTCCTTCCTAGTGATGGGAGCTTCGGATCTTTTTAGTGAGCTGGAACATTTGGCTCTTTTGGCTTCCAAACAACTCCTGTGTAGACAGTCGGACACCTCCATCCACTTCTCCATTTTTTCTAATGTTATGACCCCCTGGCTGATGTTAGCCCTAGGATATCATAATATTAGGTTAAAATGAGGCTGAGTGATCCATTTGGAGGGCCTGTAGGCCCTGTAGGGGGTGGAATTAGCCACATATGGAGTTAACTTTCGTTGTTCACTTCAAAGAACCGGCAAAAAGAGCTGTCACCAACAACACATCACAATTCGTACCACAATGCATGGAGAGCGGTATGGGCAGAGATCTATCCAACCATCCATCTCATATTTATCTACTGAATTTGTCTGCCTATCTCATATCTCTCTATCTATCTCCTGGGTATGTATCTTAAACCTGGGTATCTATCTATAAATCTATCTATCTATCTATCTATCCATCTGTCTATCCATCTATCTATCTATCTATCTATCTATGCACATTATTTATCTGAGTCTTTACTTCTAATATTATCTAGTGTTTTTCTGTCTATAGGTCTCCTATCTGTTTCACATATCTACAGTATCTAATAATATCTATAAATTATTCTATGTATAAGTGTATGTTTAGATGTGTTTAAATGTGTGTATATATATATATACTCTATATAGGAAAGAAAAGAAGAGCAGCACCTACAAAATAAATATATCATATGGATGCACATGCTAAGACCAACAGCTGCCTGGTCATTTCAATTTAAAAATGAAAAAAAGGTCAGCACTCCAGGAGGTGAAGAAAAAAACAGACATTTATTAGCACATGCTCAACATATTAGTCCACGTCTGAGAAGGTCCAGCTTGGACTGGAACATTGCACATGGGCTAATAAATGTCTGATGTTTCTTCACCTCCATTGTAGTGCGGTCCTATTTTGTGTTATTTTATGTGTGTGTATATATCCATGATGCTATCAGACATAACTTGAAGCTTCTGGGCCCTAGAGCAAAACCTATAAGAGGGTTGTGCTACTTAAAATAGTGCTATATTTTATGTGGCAGAAGGCCCTTTGGCGCACTGTCAGGGTCCAGGGCCCATTAGCAGCAGGTACTGCTGTACCCCCTATAGCTATACCCCTGATCCCACAAGTCCAGTTGTCAGTTAGCCACATGTACACAGGCAAACTTAATATGATACCATACATTACATTTATACCAACTACAATATACATGTTCAGAAACTATGTTAAACATTTCAAGCATTTTTCTATGATGCCTGTAATATTTTCTTAGAAGCAAACATTTATGTTACACAATTGTTAGGCTAAGGCCCCTCATAGTGAGGCCAAACCGCAGCATTTTACAGTCACTGCAAAGTGGACAGGAGTCTAGTGAATCCCATCTACCCATTGCAGAAAAATACTGCGATGTTTTTGGAAATCACAGATTTCGATTATACCTATGGAAACGATTTTCTGGTTCCTTAAAATTTGATCAGAAGATGTTTCTGAACACATATCTTTATAAATTGAGAGAAATTACTGGCAGATATGCTGCATGTATCTACTGAATAAATGGAAGTAAGAGGGAGATACGACACTCAGAGATCAAAATACATCTTTGAGTTATAGCCATAGTTAAGTGGAATCATCACACCCTCGTTTAATGAAAGAAAAACCCACAATGGTCACAGAAATAACTTGAATCTGACAAAACTGGAATTTGCCAAACTACATGTTGACAAGCCATAAAGCTTCTGGGAGAATGTCCTATGGACAGATGAGACAAAAATCGAAATTTTTGGCAAGGCACATCAGCTCTATGTTCACAGAAGTCCAGATTCAGGTCTGGACTTTGACTTGGCCATTCTAACACCTGGATATGTTTATTTGTGAACCATTCCACTGTAGATTTTGCTTTATGTTTGGGATCATTGTCTTGTTGGAAGATAAATCTCTGTCCCAGTCTCAGGTCTTTTACCGACTCCAACAGGTTTTCTTCCAGAATGGTCCGGTATTTGGCTCCATCCATCTTCCCATCAATTTTAACCATTTTCCCTGTCCCTGCTGAAGAAAAGCAGGCCCAAACCATGATGCTGCCACCACCATGTTTGACAGTGGGGATGGTGCGTTCAGGGTGATGAGCTGTGTTGCTTTTATGCCAAACATATCGTTTTGCATTGTAGCCAAAAAAGTTCGATTTTGGTTTCATCTGACCAGAGCACCTTCTTCCACATGTTTGGTGTGTCTCCCAGGTGGCTTGTGGCAAACTTTAAACGAGACTTTTTATGGATATCTTTGAGAAATGGCTTTCTTCTTGCCACTCTTCCATAAAGGCCAGATTTGTGCAGTGTACGACTGATTGTTGTCCTATGGACAGACTCTCCCACCTCAGCTGTAGATCTCTGCAGTTCATCCAGAGTGATCATGGGCCTCTTGGCTGCATCTCTGATCAGTCTTCTCCTTGTTTGAGATGAAAGTTTAGAGGGACGGCCGGGTCTTGGTAGATTTGCAGTGGTCTGATACTCCTTCCATTTCAATATGATCGCTTGCACAGTGCTCCTTGGGATGTTTAAAGTTTGGGAAATCTTTTTGTATCCAAATCCGACTTTAAACTTCTCCACAACAGTATTACGGACCTGCCTGGTGTGTTCCTTGGTCTTTATGATGCTCCCTGCGCTTTAAACAGAACCCTGAGACTATCACAAAGCAGGTGCATTTATACGGAGACTTGATTACACACAGGTGGATTATATTTATCATCATCAGTCATTTAGGACAACATTGGATCATTCAGAGATCCTCACTGAACTTCTGGAGTGAGTTTGCTGCACTGAAAGTAAAGGGGCCGAATAATATTGCACGCCCCAGTTTTCAGTTTTTTATTTTTTACAAAAGTTTTAAATAACCAATAAATTTGTTCCACTTCACAATTGTGTCCCACTTGTTGTTGATTCTTCACCAAAAAATTAAAATTTTATATCTTTATGTTTGAAGCCTGAAATGTGGCAAAAGGTTGAAAAGTTCAAGGGGGCCGAATACTTTCGCAAGGCACTGTAGTTACAAAAGCTGGTATCAATTGTGCCTGTCTAAAGGATTGCTGGGGTAGGTGGCAAGCATTGTCCCAGCATGTTAGCGTATTGCTGAAACAGTGCAAAGTTCATTATTTTATGTGTATGGTTATTATATAAACAGAACAACACAGCTCCCGGTAATGTTTACACAGATTTCAATAGGCCATTAATATTAGATAGTGGATAACCCCTTAATAATAGTGCATTCCACCACAGTTTGCCAAAAGTCTCTTGTATTTTTTCGTGAGCAACAGAAAAGTACCTGGGGTTGGGCTTATGCCACTCATACAGTTGTGCTACAAAGTTTACATACCCCGGCAGATTTTTTTTTAGTTTTGGCCTTTTTTCAGAGAATATGAATGAAAACACAAACTTTTTCTCGTCTCATGGTTAGTGGTTGGTTGAAGCCATTTATTGTCAAACTTCTGTGTATTCTCTTTTTAAATCATAATGACAACCAAAAACATCAAAATGACCCTGTTCACATACCCTGGTGATTTTGGCCTGATAACATACCCAGAAACCAAACCACGGTCAGGTAGACCAACCAAAATTTCGGCCACAACTGCTCAGAAAATTGTTCAGGATGCAAAGAAAAACCCACACATAACATCAGCTGAAATACAGGACTCTCTGAAAACTATCGGTGTGGCTGTTTCAAGATGCACAATAAGGAGGCACTTGAAGAAAAATGGTCTACATGGTCGAGTTGCCAGAAGAAAGCCATTACTGTGGAAATGCCACAAAGAATTTCGCCTCCAATACACCAAACAGCACAGAGACAAACCTCAAAACTTCTGGAACAAGGTAATTTGAAGTGATGAGTCAAAAATCAAACTTTTTGGCTACAGACATAAATGTTACATTTGGAGAGGTGTCAACAAGGCCTATGATGAAAGGAACACCATTCCTGCTGTAAAGCACGGAGGTGGATCACTGATGATGTGGGGATGTGTGAGGTCAAAGTTGAAGGAAAGATGAATGCAGCACGTTATCAGCAAATACTGGAGGCAAATTTGCACTCATCAGTCAGGAAGCTGCGCATGGGACGTACTTGGACATTCCAACATGACAACGATCCAAAACACAAGGCCAAGTCGACCTGTCATTGGCTACAGCAGAAGAAAGTGAAGGTCCTGGAGTGGCCATCTCAGTCTCCTGACCTCAATATCATTGAGCCACTCTGGGGAGATCTCAAGAGCACAGTACATACAAGACAGCCCAAGAATTTACAGGAACTGGAGACTTTTTGCCAAGAAGAATGGGCAGTTTTACCATCTGAGAAAATAAAATCTGAGAAAATAAAGAGCCTCATCCACAAGTACCACAAAAGACTTCAAGCTGTCATTGATGTTAGAGGGGGCAATACACTGTATTAAGAACTGGGGTATGTGAACTTTTGAACAGGGTCATTTTGATGTTTTTGGTTGTCATTATGATTTAAAAAGAGAAAACACAGAAGTTTGACAATAAATGGCTTCAACCCACCACTAACCATAAGTGGAGAAAAAGTTTTTGTGTTATTATTCATATTCTCTGAAAAAAAAGCCAAAAAAACAAAAAAAATCTGCCAGGGTATGTAAACTTTTTAGCACAACTGTATCTAGCACAACCTAAATATAGTGCTTGTGGCACAGAGACTAACGATAGGTTCACACTGGCGTTCGAGTCTCTGACCCAGATTCCGCTTAAAATCAGGGGAGAGAAAAGTCCTGCATGGAGGACTTTTCTCTCCGTTGGTTTCAGTATAAAAACTGCCGCCTTTCGGGTCTCCATGCTGACGAAAACCCAAATGCTAGTGTGAACGTAGCGTGAGCTGTGTGCCCCAAACTATGACAGCAGTACTGCTCCCTTGAATGTTCTAATATAGCAAGAAGCAAGATTCTCTCTGCTTCTTGTGACCTCAGCTGCCAAAGCCCATTATGGCAGGGGGTGATTGTTGGTTGGACCACATGCAGAAGCTACTTTGAGTATTTTGTGTAGTAAATGGCCATTGTGTGCAAGTGTCAGCCCCTCCTACCTTCATGTAGTCCTGCACCTGCAAAGTGGTTTCATTTAACTCAAATTTCTACAGGAAAAATAAATTATATGGGAAAAATTGCAGACAAACCCTCTGAGGCTGTAGCCTGTACACCTGGACTGAGAACCACCTTACTTTCATGTCTTCTATTCCTTCTTTTGAACTCTTTCCCCTATTTATTTATGTTGTAAAGTTGCTGTCAGGAGGAGATTCTTAATTTCCTTTCATCAGTAACTGGAGGACACATGAAAGTAGTAGCTCTTCAGTGCACTTCTCTAAAAACACCTGCATGGTGGACAGTGAAAAAAAAAGATCTAAACTTGAAAAGAACAAAAACTCTAAAGCATCTAAATAAAACAAGCAAAAAACTCAACCACAAGGATATTTTGCTTCTCATGTGGGAGAGATTTGTGAAGAACTGCCAGCTTGCAGAATAACCTTCACCAGTATTTTACTTCTTTCTAAAAACACCAACATTTGAAAGGAATCAGCAAGTTGTACAGATGTTTGGACTCCCAGAGCTGTCAGCTTGGTGACTCTGTTAGCCTACAAAGACTCTGAGTCTCTTTAATCTATTTATTTTGTCCACTGAAGCAGAATAGTAACACAAGTCTAAATTTAGATTCACATAGTTATAAAAAGAACGTGTAAGACATATTTTTATCCCTCCTATACAAGTCACGTTATTGCATTGTATCTAAATCAACAATTTGCGGTGCTGAAAGAAGGGAGCATGAGACGGAAAGGAAAGGTTTTCCCTTTAATCAGATCCAACACTGTAAATTCAGTCAGGGAACCTAACAGTTATTTTCCCAGCATGTTTCCAAGGCTATTTATAATATATAGGTTTTGTTTTTATGGTAAGGCAGTCTTACTGTCTATTCTGAATGAGCCTCCATAAATTATTTACCTAAAGATGCCATAATCACTAAAATTTGGTTGCCATATAGTTACAAACTTATAACCATATCATGTGGCTGATATATTATATGACAGCTCCTGACTGCTGTGTCTTGTTCACTTACAGTGGCTTACAAAAGTATTCATAACCCTTGAACTTTTTCACATTTTGTCACCTTACAACAATAAACTTAAATGTATTTTATTGAGATTTTAAGTGCTAGACCCACACAAAGTAGCAGATAATTGTGAAGTGGAATGAAAATAATACATGGATTTCAAAATTTTGATCAAATAAAAATCTGAAAAGTGTGACATGCAAAAGTATTCAGCCCCCTGTACTCTGATACCCCTAAATAAAATCTAGTGCATTCAATTTCCTTCAGAAGTCACTTAATTAGTTAATAGAGTCCAGCTGTGTGTAATTTAGTCTCAGTATAAATACACCTGTTCTGTGAAGGTCTCAGTGGTTTGTTAGAGAACACTAGTGAACAAACAGCATCATGAAGACCAAGGAACTCACCAGACAGGTCAGAGATAAAGTTGTGGAGAAGTTTAAAGCAGGGTTAGGTTATAAAAACATATCCCAAGCTTTGAGCATCCCAAGAAGTACTGTTCAATCCATCATCAAGAATGGAAAAAGTATTCTACAACTACAAACCTACCAAGACATGGCCATCCACCTAAACTAACAGATCAAGCAAGGAGAGCACTGGTCAGAGAAGCAGCCAAGAGGCCCATGGTCACTCTGGAGGAGCTGCAGAAATCCACAGCTCAGGTGGGAGAGTCTGTCCACAGGACAACTAGAAGTCGTGCACTCCACAAATCTGGCCTTTATGGAAGAGTGGCAAGAAGAAAACCATTGTTGAAAGAAAGACATAAGAAGTGCTGTTTGCAGTTTGCAACAAGCCATATAGGGGATATAGCAAACATGTGGAAGAAGGTGCTCTGGTCAGATGAGACCAAAGTTGCTAAATGAAAAGCGCTATATGTGGTGGAAAAATAACACTGCTCATCACCCTGAACACACCATCCCCACTGTGAAAAATGGTGGTGGCAGCATCATGTTGTGGGGATACTTTTCTTCAGCAGGGACAGGGAAGCTGGTCAGAGTTGATGGGAAGATGGATGCAGCTAAATACAGGGCAATATTCTAAGAAAACCTGTTGGAGGCTGCAAAAGACTTGAGACTGGAAAGGAGATTCACCTCCCAGCAAGACAATGACCCTGAACATACAGCCAGATCTACAGTGGAATGGTTTAGATCAAAGAATATTCATGTGTTAGAATGGCCCAGTCACAGTCCACACCTAAATCCCATTGAGCATTTGTGGCAAGACATGAAAATTGCTGTTCACAGACGCTCTCCATCCAATCTGGCTGAGCTTGAGCTATTTTGCAAAGAATGGGCAAAAATCTCAGTCTCTAGATGCGCAAAGCTGGTAGAGACATGCCCCAAAAGACTTGCAGCTCTAATTGCAGCAAAAGGTGGCTCTACAAAGTATTGATATAGGGGGGCTGAACACTTTTGCACGTCACACTTTTCAGATTTTTATTTGATTAAAATTTTGAAAACCATGTATCATTTCCATTCCACTTCACAATTATGTGCTACTTTGTGTTGGTCTATCACTTAAAATCTTAATAAAACACATGTAAGGGTGGGTTCACACTTGCACCGGCACTCCATCCTCCGCAAATCCGACCTAAATGTCGGAAAACAGGATAGGGACTGGATAGGGAAAGGTTTACGATGCTTTGCTTAAAAACGCAAACCTGCATGTCCGACTTTGTTTCTGACAAAAAAAAATGGCTTTGCGGCACAGAGGGTGTAAGTGCACACCAGCACATTGCTTTAAAAACCCATAGAAGTGAATGGGTTTTTAAGCAAAGCGTCGCAAACCATTCCCTATCTAGTCCCTATCCTGTTTTCCGACATTTAGTTCGGATACGCGGAGGACGGAGTTCCGGCGCAAGTGTGAACCCACCCTTTGTTTGTGGCTGTAAGGTGACAAAATGTGAAAAAGTTCAAGGGCTGTGAATACTTTTGCAAGCCACTGTATATGATATTATTTGTACGATTACCAGGGATGTACCAGGTACCCATGGGGTCCCACAGAAAAAGCTGGAATGGGCCCTGATTCATCCACACATGAAAGGCTCTACATTTGCATCTGTACCCCTGTAAGGGAATTGCCAGTTGAGCAATTCCCCAGTGCTGCTGCAGAAACCTGGGAGAAAGGGAATGGCAGAGACAGTGTTCCCTAAACTCGACCCAGCCCCTGCCTACTTGTCTCAGCTACCCTAGACAGTAGCAGGTCAACTTGGCGACAATCCCTTCTCTGAATAAGTGACACACAGAACAGGACAAGACAAAACAACACAGAAGAGGAGTCAGCAAGCCAAGGGCCAAGGGACTTGATTGGTAGACAGTCTGTCAATCACACAGGCAAGGCTAAGATTAACTGTTAGAGGAGTGGGGAAAAACAAAGGTGCAGGAGATGGATGTGGCTGAAATTCAATTACAGAGTACAGTAGTACTAGGACAGTGTTCAGACAGAGCAACAAGAACCTTAAGCAAGGAATCAAACTGAACTCGCCTCCTGTTCCGAGATGTTACTCTCTGACCACAACTTACTAACATTCTTATCCCTCTCCTCTGTAACAGACCACCCAATTCGGAAATTTACACAGCCCCGAAAGAACTTTAACTACCTTGACATTCACACACTCTGTCTCTCTCCTACCACTCTCTGGTATTTTCTCACTCAAGGACATAGATGCTGCCATTGCTTTCTATAACACCACAATTACTTCAGCCCTCGACCGCGACATGCTTCAAGGGTTGCAAAACGTCTCTGGAAGAAAAACCACTCCAAGAAAGACTTCATCAGTTATAAAGAGTCAGTTCTCAACTTCAAGAATGAACTCACCTCTGCAAAACAGGTCTATTTCACCACACTCATATCTTCCCTATCCAACAACCCCAAACAGTTATCTAATACCTTCAACTCCTATCTCTGTCCCTAGGTGCCCCCTCTGACATCACTTATCTCAGCAGAAGGCTTTGCCACTTGCTTCAAAAATAAAATTGACCAACTGTTTGGTGATCTTCATCCTTAACCTGCTTCTCCACCAATGAAAAGCTCTCCACCCTAATTTCAAAATCATACTTCACCACTTCTGTGCTTGTCCCAATCCAATAGCACGTCATCCCTAACCTCACTAAAGTCTTTACTCCTGCTCTCACCCATCTCTTCAACCTGTCTCTAATCAGAGATACCTTGCCTTCTGCCTTTAAACACACTACTGTCACAACCATCCTGAAGAAACTTTCCCTTGACCTGTCCTCTCCAGCTAACTATCATCCTGCTCTATCACTATCTCACGGCTTGTTTGCCTCAAAACTCCTTGAACAACAAGTCCACATTGAACTATCCTCCTATCTCTCGTCCAAGTTATTCTCTGACAGAATACAGTCAGACTTCTGACCTCATCACACCTCAGAAATTGCTCTGACCAAGGACACAAACGACTTACTAACTGCTAAAGTTAAATGGCACTACTCTGTTCTCTTCCCTGACCTTTTCTTTGCCTTCAGCACAGTCGACCATTCCCTTTTGTTACGACCTCTCTCATCCCTTGTCATCACCGACTTGGCCCTCTCTTGATTCTCCTCCTACCTCACCAATCGCACATTCAGCATCTCACACACCACATCCTCACCGCACCCTCTTTCTGTAGGTGTCCCCCAACGCTGTGTCCTGGGACCCCTCCTATTCTCCATCTACACCCTTGGCCAACTCAAACTCAACGGAGTTCATCATCTTTGCCACACCCCGCACAGGCCCCCCACCTGACCCATCTATCAAAGTTAATAATAACACACTTACCCCAGTCCCACAGGTCCATTGTCTTGGGATAACCTTTGACTTTGACTTATCCTTGAAGCCACACTTCCAAACCTTCAACACCTCCTACTGCCTGCAACTCATGAAGAATTCATTGAATCTGCTCCTTCCTCACCCCTGAAACTACAAAAATGCTAGTCCATGTCCTCATACTCTCCCGCTTAGACTACTGTAACACCCTTCTCCAAGGCCTCCCAGCAAATGCTCCCACCCCCCTCCAGACCACCCTAAACTCTGCCACTTGCTAAATCCACTTGTCTACCTGTTTTCATCAGCCGCTTCCATTTGCTAATACCTTCACTGACTACCCATTGACCAACGATTAGAGTTTAACCCCTTAAAGACCCGGCCATTTTTCGTTTTTGCATTTTCGTTTTTCCCTCCCCACATTTCAAGAGCCATAACTTTTTCATTTCTCAGTTCACAGAGTCACATGATGGGTTATTGTTTGCGAAACAAATTGTACTTTGTAATGGTACCATTCAATATGCTGTGCAATGCACTGGGAAGCTGTAAAAAATTCAGAATGAGGTGCAATTGGAGAAAAACAGCATTTGCGCCAATTTCTTATGGGTTTAATTTTTACATCATTCACTGTGTGGTAAAAATGACATGTTACCAGTATTCTGCAGGTCAGTACGAACACGGTGATACCAAATTTATATAGTATTTGTAATGTTTTGATACCTTTTAAAAAATTAAAAACTTTGCAAAATAGAAATAAATTTTTGTGTCACCATATTGTGACACCTGTAACTTTTTCATATTTACATGTATGGAGCTGGGTAAGGCGTCTTTTTATACGGGACATGATGTTTTTATTGATACCATTTTTATTGGGGAAAGATTTGATGGTTTGATCACTTTTCATTCAATTTTTTATAGTTGAAAAAAACACTATTTGGCCATTTTGATTTTTTTTCGCCGCTACGCCGTTCACCGTATGGGATAAATATTTTAATAATTTTATAGTTTGGGACTGCGGCATCTAAAAGGTTAACAGCCGCAATCGGTGCAGGCACCGATTGCTGCTGTTAGCGGCGGGTTCTGGCTGTATTATACAGTCGCCCTGTATGGAGAGAGCTCAGCTCCTGAGCTCTCTCCATACATCATCATGCGACTCAGGACGTACTATTACTCCCTGGGTCGCTAAGGGGTTAAAATGTCTGACGTACAAAGCCATCTACAACCTGACCCCTTCATACATCTCTGACCTAATCTCCCACAACCTACCCACACATAACCTCCGATCCTCTCAAGATCTCCTACTCCGCTTTTATCTTCACACAACCGTCTCCAAGACTTCTCCCCTGCTTCCCCCGTACTCTAGAACTCACTCCCACGACACATAAGACTGTCCCCCACAATCACAAGCTTCAAGAAGACCTTGAAGATTCACATATTTAGGAAGGCCTACAAACTTCAATAACTCTACTGTCACCACAGCACCATCTGAACAGCTTTTACCCTGACCTACTGTCTCTATCCCCTTTCCCTCATAGATTGTAAGCCCTTGCAAGCAGGGCCCTGTATCCCACTAAACTAAAATTTTAACACTTCAGTATTCTTTGCAGTGACCCATTAAAGCTGTGGTCACTGTGCCCTCAACATCCTTATGCAAGTTTACAGAAGGTATTCACGTGGGTCAGAAACCGAAAACTCAAACATCTAAACTTTACTTTCCAGTGACCAGTGTGAAAGGTGTGAAATGCACTGGAAATTTTCATCTTGATATTGTTTTAAAGAAATGCTTCCATGTATAGAGAAATGAAAGTGAAGTAGAGTACTACCCATGGGCCCCAAGTGTAGTTTGAACAGGTCTGGATTACATGGTCTTTACATATGAAACACATTTTTACAGACTATCACTCCAAAAAGCTTTCTAAATCAGATGCATTTTTTACTGTACAGTATTATATTGCAATAATTGAAATGACCACAAAAGATGCTACAACGCCAGGGCTTCTGAGTATACTCTAAGGCAATAGGGCAGTTTAACCTAAATCATTTACATATATCATGCCATATGCAAATGAACAGTGAAGTGTCCAGCAATATTGCATCTGTTTTTGTCCAGATTCATTTGATTGATATGTCAGCTGCTGTTGGCTAGAATTCTGGCAGTGGAAGCCGCCTGTTACCTCTATACATGTTAGGCTAAATTCAACCAAGCCCTCCAATTTCAGCACGATCTGTCAATGATCTAACATTAACAGAAGTAGCTAACAGTCCACTGTTGAGTAGTCTCAAAGAAGGATTAGGTATTAAGATTGTTTTGTCTCCTATGGGATAAGCTTTGCAATACAAGAGGTGGCAGAAGCTTATTCCCTCTTCTACATATGCATGCTTAGCTGACTTTAGCGTGCATGTTTATTGGATAGATAAGTGTTGACTTAGCATTACTCAATTACCCTCCTATCCAACTTATCCTTCATTCACACAAAGTCCTCTGCCTTCACATTTCTATCACGTCAAAACTCTGTAATAGCCCTCTCACACTGAGAAGCAGCTGCTTTATTGTTAAGGACTAGATCTGTAGCCTGTATTTAACAAAACGCATTGCTTTTTTCTGCTATATTTTTTATTGACTTTTTGTTGAGTCTTTTGTTCCCTTAAATCTATAAGAAATAGGCTTGCGATGCCACAGCTAACGTTAAAGCGTACCTCCTGTTATAAACAACTTTTCAGAAATGAATAGTACAGATGAATATAAGAAACGTTGTAATATATCTTACTAAGGACATCTGTTTCCTTCAGCAATTATTAAACTGTTCTCCTGCTCCATATCTTCAATCTGACTGCTTGTTTACATAAGATTAGTATCGATATTCATCCTCACACACAGACCTCTATGGAGAAGTGAGGGGTTGAGTAGGGGGCTGCCGTGATTGGTTAATTAATTTTATTTCCTCATTCTGTGCGCTGGTACCTTGTGGTCTATAACCCTAAAAGTGTTAGTAGCAGAGTATACCAGCAGCAATTTTTGTAGTGTATTTTCTAGCATTCTACTCCTCCACCCTTTTCATACACTAATATGTAGAACAGTGAGTCCCAACCAGCGTGCCGCAACAATCTGGTGGAGAAATGGCCGCATGCCTCCTTTTAACTACATCCTTAGGATGCTGATATAGTTGAATAGAACAAAGGAGCAGGACTTTAAGTTTCCTGATGTATTACTCAGGCATCAGCTGGTGATGCCTACTGAAGACAGGGGGCCACTGGGGACATTATTGGTTGTCTGGGGGGCATTGGGGGACATTATTACTTGTCTGGGAGCCACTGGGAACATTATTAGTTGTCAGGGGGGCCACTGGGGGACATTATTACTTGCCTGGAGGCCACAGGGGGACATTATTAGTTGTCAGCGGGCCACTGGGGGACATTATCCCTTGTTTGGGGCCACTGGGGGACATTATCACTTACCTAGGGGCCACTGGAGAACATTATTAGTTGTTCGGGGGCCACTGGGGGACATTACTAGTTGTCTGGGGGCCACTAGGGAACATTATCACTAGTCTGAGGGCCAATGGGGGACATTATTAGTTTCCTGGTGGCTACTGGGGTACATTAATAGTTGTCAGGGGGCCACTGGGGGACATTGTTTATAACTGAAGCTGCACTGTAACATGCAGCATTTTTTTCAGCTCTTTTTTCCCGCAATGTGTTCATGAAATTAGTAAAATCTCACTCATTTTGCTGGTACTGTAAAATGCAGCGTTGTTTTCTGTTTCTTTTCCACATGGGGCCTTACTCTTAGGATTGAATCATACATGAAGTTTTTGTTGCATGCAGTTCCTTGAGCTAAAAGCAGGAGTCAAATCAAATGAAATGGATAGTAGAGAAGAAGGACCTCTCGCTATTGCTGAATCCACTTCTAGCTTTGTCTTAACAGACTGCACGAAAAACTATATGTGTGTTTTCAGATTCACTAAAAGTTGTGAAACCATAAGTGTGTCAGCATAGCAAAGCATGTTACTGTGAGGTCTGCCACTCTCATAGTCTCACTGACCATTTGAGGCCTCAATAATGAGAAGGGTTGGCCAACAGCTTTCTGGACAGATTAGTTCAGATTCATAGACAGAGAAATAGACAGTGTATAGAACAAACTACGTACTTCTTGACAAAAACAGGGCAAATGCTATGAGACATATAAAAAATAGTCTAGCAAAAAAATAGAAAACTAAGAGGAAATGTATTCCTAACCAAAAGCTGCAAAAAGTTGTTTTTACCATTAGTACCTGTAGACAGTCTATTAGGTTGGGACAGCTGTCAGGGAAGGATGTGGTTTCTGTTTTTGCACACTATCAAGTAAAAGAAACATTGACAGTAATGAAGTCCTTTAGATGCTGGCCAAAGCTCACAAATATCCACCTTGAAGGATGTTTTTCTTAAGAGTGAATACTAAATTTGTTACAGGACTAGACCACCTGATTTTTTTCCCATAAAAGTAAGCAAGTTTACAGTACATTTCAAGGTCAGAAGAACTCATAAGCTAACAAGACTAATATATGACATATACATTTCTGTTTTCATGACAGATATCATGTAAACAAATGAAAGGATAGAAAGAATAAGGTTAAATGCAGACGAACAAGGTTCAAAACGGCCATGAAAAACACCCATTTTTCACGGCTGTCTTGCACTCGAGGGGCACCCGTTTTCATGGATCCCTCATACATTTCAGTGTATGGAGAGATCTGTGAAAACTGCTGAAAATAGGACTTGACCTATATTTTGATGGTCTGTGACAACGGATTGTCAAAGTAACAGTCATGAGAATAGCCCCAATTTACTGACAATGAAATTAATGCTGCCATGTGACGTTCGTTAAAAAACAGACGTCACATGGTCAGTTTTCACTGTCATGTGAATGTAGCTTACACGGCAGCATTAATTTCATTGTAAGTGAATGGGGGATATTCACATGACCATTATTTTTATGGTCCATTGTCATAGACCATCAAAATATAGGTCATGTCCTATTTTTGGGTGTTTTCACGGATCTCTCAATACACTGAAATGTATGGGGGATCTGTGAAAATGGGTGCCCCTCGGGAGCAAGAGGCCATGAAAAATGGATGTTTTTCACGGCCATTTTGCACCCTGTGTGCATCTAGCCTAAGGCCTTTTACATGTTAGAAAAAAAAAGGCAGCATGATGGCTATTTTTGCAATGCTTGTCAAACCGCAATGTGTCTATTCACATGTTCATTACTTTGACTGACCGTTCTCAATGGCCATAAAAAAAAATGACATGCCCTGTCTGTTTTTACGCAGACATGGACCCAATGGAAGTCAATGGATCCATTTTTACCTGATGTAAAAGGGATTGACATCCGTTTATGGCCATTAAAAATGGATCAGTGGGCTGAGTCAAAAAAAGAAAGATCAATGAAACCCACCCTATTATTCAGTTAAAAACTGAAGCAACACTGATGACACTCATCAAAAACAGAACAGATGCAAAATGGCTGTTAAAAATGGACAGGTATTAAATGCAACAACAACATCACTTCCGTGTGACTAAGGCCTAAGACTAAGCCCCCTTGCAGACGACCATATGTCTGGTCAGTGTGCTGTCCTGTTTCCCCGGATAGCACACTGACCTCTTCATTTCTATGGGCCCGTACACATGACCGTGAACACAATTACGTGTGCTGGCCAAAAGTCTGGGCCGCAAAATATGGAACAGGTCCTATTTCTGTCAGATTTTGCGGCCCTGTTTCCTTGGCTCCTATATATTTAATGAAAGGGGCCGTGGAAGCACGACCGGTGCAAGGGCGGCACACGGGTGACATCTGCGTGTCCCCCTTGTGCATCCTGTGCCGTTCATTCACGGCAGCCGGTTAGCACACGGTCGTGTGCAACCGGCTTTAGTTTGTAAACTTGATTTACCTCAGACTTAGTTAGGCCTTATTCACATGGCTGTGCTGTTTATCACAGACCTAATGTCCATGAAAAATGGCTGTGCCTGTCCATGCAAGTGCACATGGCACGTTCAATGTCCATTTTGATGGACAAAGATAGTGCATGTCAATTTTTTTGGGTTGTTTTGGTGCAAGAATGTACATTTCTGCAAATTACATTAAACTTTTTGCAACAAGTATCAATGGTGAATATAATGGATTCTGTTGAAGCAAGTAGAGATCGGAAAATAGGTTTGGATCGAACCAGATTCGGTCCATACTTTCCTAAAGTTTCAGGTTCGACCTGAATTTTCTGAAAGTTTCAAGCTTGAACCGAACAGCCCCCAGAGTACTTTAAAGGAAGGTCCAAGGGAGAAAAGCAGAAACAAAATAAACACTTATATTCACCTTTCCCTCAGCTCTTCTGGGCTCCCTCGCAGCATCCTACTCTCTTCTGGTATCTTTTTGCCTCCTGGCTGATGCCACACACCCCATATTACTGCTAAGGCCTGTGATTGGGCCTCAGTGGTCACACAACACTTTATTGCAAGTGACCGCTGAGACCCAATCACAACCCTAGCAGTTTGTCAAGGTGTGCGACATCAGCCAGGAGACCAGACAAGGACCCCTAGAGAGTGCCAGGCGCTGCAAGGGAGCGAGGAGAGGTGAGGAAAGGTGAGTGTAAATATTTATTTTGTTTCCACACCTCCCCTGAGCCTTCACTTATACATACAGTATATATTTGAAGTGACCCCAGATTTGAATGATTTTCAATGAGTTTCACCTGTGCTAGATGTGGAACCCTAGCAGTATGTGATGAATCTGTGTGCCATTTTTGCCACATGGGTCTTGGGTGTGTAGCAAGAACCATACCTCAACCATCCTGGCTCCCTCAGCTAGTAGGGCCCACACTTCTGACAGATGAAAACAGAAAGAAATCAGGAGGACATTGCCATCGGTGTTATTTAAAAAAAAACTACATGTTTGTGTAGACATTTTCAAGCCTTCTGTTTACTTTTGTCATTCATCTAGGTGTATGTGGAAACATTGTTTTTCCATCTTTGCAGCTTTTGTTATACTTTTCTTCCTTATTCAGCCATTGGTTCCATGAGAATTTTATGCAAAGAGGAAATGCCAGGACTAATTTACATACTGTAAGAAAAGGTACAAAGAGTTCTTTGGAAACAGTACGATACCAGTTGGAGAAAGGTTATGCTCTAAAAATAACATACAATGTAAACAGTATTGAGTCACACAGTTCCTTATTACCAGTAGGGCACCACACATTTAATCTCTAATATTTAATTTTATGTAGATAGAGTGTTATACAAAGTGCAGAGAAAATCAGACATATACAGGCTCATGTACATGGCTGTTTTCATAGTTCCATTTTGTACTGATCTGTAATAGGGCTGCAATAGAGGTCCATGAGGCATCTATTATGCATTTGTATACCTCCAATTTAATTTAAGTTATTAGGGCATGCTCCACCTGACTCGATATGTATGAAGGTTAAATTCTATTGCAGTAGATGTGGATAGTAACACCAGCATATAAGGAGTAGGGTCCCAACCCTTAACTTGTCATAGATAATGGACTCCGTACTATAAAGCGTTTTGAATAGTGAAATTTATTTCCAAAGTATAACGAGTAGAGTACAATTCAAGTAACGTTTCGGTCTCATTGACCTTCATCAGACTCTACAATGACAGTAAATCAAATAGTGACAAACGTGAAAAGATATAATAATATACATAAAATATATACATCAACAATAGTCGCGTCATATTCATTACATAGCAAAATCAAGAGATCACATAGCCCAGCTGGGGTGATCACCTGGAACAATGTTACCTATTTCATCATTATTACAAAAAATAAGCAAGTTTTGAACCAAAATATGTGAGGAGAAGTAATAATATCCATAAGAGTTCTGCATAACAAGTAAAGGAAAAAATGGTATCCAGATAGAAAAAAGGGGGATAGTATGTGAACATGAATAGATAGCACTACTTATATATCTGAAATAGATCATAGGAGGTGAAAAGAGGAGGGGTGGAACACTCCACCTGTTCACTAAGTAATCCAGATCTATCATAAAACAGCAGAGTGAAGTTGAAGAAGCATATAGTAGACCAACCTTGAAAAGTAGTATGCAGGAAATGATCCCAGAGCGATATAAGGCGCATAAGATGCATCAGGCAGCAAAATCTGCTATATGTATGGCGCTGCCGCTGTTGTGTGATGTTAGGATATTTATAATAAGCGTGTGAGACGCTGATGACGTAACCGCTATTTCGCGCATACGCAGTTCGTCGTTCCCACCGGAAGTGGGGCATTTGAAACAGGAAGAAGGTCAAAAAAGGTCTATACGACAAGGTAGAAAGGACAAACTTAGTCCATTCATGCAAATAGCGGTAATAGCGGTATTACAAGCAGAATAGAAGCCTGTTACAGTGGTCTAAACTATAAAAATGTGCTAAAACCTATAATCTATTATAATTGAACCAGTATGGGAAAAGGAGATAACAACTATCCTACAAAAAACGCATGATATGTTAAAGTGTAATACCAATAGTTCAGGAATAACTATGGGACAAAAATAGAAATAAAAAACTAATAATAATAAAAAAAACTAATAATAATAAAAAACTATAAAAAACTGTAAAAAATAAGAGAAAGGAAAAGAGAGAAAATAAGGAATTAAGAAAGATAGGGGAGTCACAGATAGACTATGAGGAGGCTACAAACCCATATAGTGTAAATAAGGATACTGTGGTAGAGACTCCAGATGAAGATAGTGCAGGGGTTCTACCCAATGTCTAACCCCTCATTAGTGGTTAATATTTCTTCCCGTACTCTAAGCCCGACTGAATATCAGGTTCTACAAAAAAGTCTATCCTTTTGCCCCAACTATAAATATGACTTATTTCAATTGGACCTGGATCTTCATAGATTTTACAGGTCTTTAAGATTGAAGGTTCATTTTTCTAATGTATCACAAGTTTCTGAGACTCGTTCTCCTAAATTGCCTGATGGTTTGATAAAAGCTAAAGACCTAGGTCTTAAGAACAAGAGTATATATACTCCCCCCAGAAATTCCCCACCACTTGAAACTATGATTTCATTTATCCAAAATGATGTCAAAATATTTAGACATCAAGTTGAAGATGGTCACTTTACATGTAAATCTAACTTATCAAAAATGGATAGAAATGCCCTTAAGAATCTCACACAAGATAAATCAATAATTATAAAACCGGTAGATAAGGGGGGTGCTCTTGTTCTGATGGACAAAAAAGATTATGTTTTTGAGATCAAAAGACAATTGGAGGATAGGGATGTTTATGGTATTCTATCTCATAACCCTGTACACATTATTACTCAAAAAATACAGTTATTGTTACTAAGACATCGGGATATAGGCACAATTGACTTGGATACAATTGCATATCTTACTAAAGTACATCCGATAACCCCTGTTTTTTACATTTTACCAAAAATACACAAGAGGCTGGACAAACCTCCGGGTCGTCCAATTGTCGCCTCTACAGAATCAGTTCTCTCTCCTTTAGCTATCTTTGTGGAAAAAATCCTGACCCCACTTATTAGAAAAACAAAGTCCTTTTTGCTGGATACCAACATTTTTCTAACCCTTATTAAGGAACTTGGTACACTACCACCCAATTCCATTTTGGTAACATTGGATATGGTATCTCTCTATACATCCATTCAACATGTAAAGGGTATCCATGCTACAAAGACTTTACTTGAATCTTCTGACCTACATCCCAATGTCATTCAATTTTGTTTGGATCTTGTACAGCTAATACTTGAGGAGAATTATTTTTTATTTCAAGACACTTTCTATATCCAGAAACAGGGAACTGCTATGGGTTCGAACATGGCACCACCATATGCAAATGGATATATGGCTTTTTTTGAGGAAAATTTTGTTTGTTAACTCTCTTTTTTTGCAATACTCTCTGATTTGGAAGAGATATATTGATGATATCTTCTGTATTTGGACAGGCCCACAGAATACCCTTTTGGAGTTCACAGAGTATTTAAATAACATCTGGCCAGAATTACAATTTACTTTACATTTTGATCCCACTAATATCAGTTTTTTGGACACATTGGTATATAAAAAATCTGATAATTCTCTTGGCACGGACCTTTACACTAAGGACACAGATATAAATAGTCTTCTTCATTATGGTAGCTTTCACCCTGTGGCCACAAAAAGATCCCTACCCAAGTCTCAATTTTCTCGTATCTCCCGCATTGTAGATGATCCTATCAAAAGAGAGGCAAGACTGTCACAAGCGAGTAATAAATTTTTAGAACGCGGCTACCCATTATCAGTACTGGAACAATCACGGAGGGATAGCAACACACCACATACCACCACTTGTACCACAAAACCTAAATGACTGGCTTTTGTACATACTTACCACCCATTTGCATATCGCATACATCAGATACTCAGGAAACATTGGAAATTGTTAGGTGTAGCTTACCCACAGATAAGCGAGTTCCAGACTCCATTTCTCCCTTGTTACAGACGAACAAGAAATATTAAAGACAGACTGGTCAGAGCAGAAATAGGCTCTGAGGTCAAACCCTTGAGACAGGAATTTTTGAGCACCCCGAGAAATGGTACTTTTGCATGTCTTTCATGTAATCAGTGTTCCAATATCATTAAGGGCGACAGCGTGCATCATCCTCTCAATGGAGAACGGATTCTAATTAAAGACTTTTTTACATGTAACTCCAATTTTGTGGTGTATTTAATTAAGTGTCCCTGCGGTCTCGCATATGTTGGGGAGACAACCCAGCGTGTGCGAGACCGCATAAAACAACATAAGTCTAACATACGGTGCCAGAATTTATTACTACCCATACCTGCCCATTTTATCAAACACAAACACACAGTGGCACAACTGAGATTCCAGGTTTTGGAACATGTTACTTCCCCTAGGAGAGGTGGCAATAGAACGATGCTCCTTAAGAAGAGGGAGGCATATTGGATTCACAGGTTACAGACTTTGGAACCTCAAAGGTTAAACCGTGAATATGAAATTTCGGCATTTATTTAAGTAGATTGTTGTCGACTATATTATATACATTTTAGAACTGTACTGTGATTAAATTGCTTAACAATATGTCCTACTTTCTAGATACGTATTGGGTGGAACCCCTGCACTATCTTCATCTGGAATCTCTACCACAGTATCCTTATTTACACTATATGGGTTTGTAGCCTCCTCATAGTCTATCTGTGACTCCCCTATCTTTCTTAATTCCTTATTTTCTCTCTTTTCCTTTCTCTTATTTTTTACAGTTTTTTATAGTTTTTTATTATTATTAGTTTTTTTATTATTATTAGTTTTTTATTTCTATTTTTGTCCCATAGTTATTCCTGAACTATTGGTATTACACTTTAACATATCATGCGTTTTTTTGTAGGATAGTTGTTATCTCCTTTTCCCATACTGGTTCAATTATAATAGATTATAGGTTTTAGCACATTTTTATAGTTTAGACCACTGTAACAGGCTTCTATTCTGCTTGTAATACCGCTATTACCGCTATTTGCATGAATGGACTAAGTTTGTCCTTTCTACCTTGTCGTATAGACCTTTTTTGACCTTCTTCCTGTTTCAAATGCCCCACTTCCGTTGGGAACGACGAACTGCGTATGCACGAAATAGCGGTGACATCATCAGCGTCTCACGCGCTTATTATAAATATCCTAACAACACACAACAGCGGCAGCGCCATACATATAGCAGATTTTGCTGCCTGATGCATCTTATGCGCCTTATATCGCTCTGGGATCATTTCCTGCATACTACTTTTCAAGGTTGGTCTACTATATGCTTCTTCAACTTCACTCTGCTGTTTTATGATAGATCTGGATTACTTAGTGAACAGGTGGAGTGTTCCACCCCTCCTCTTTTCACCTCCTATGATCTATTTCAGATATATAAGTAGTGCTATCTATTCATGTTCACATACTATCCCCCTTTTTTCTATCTGGATACCATTTTTTCCTTTACTTGTTATGCAGAACTCTTATGGATATTATTACTTCTCCTCACATATTTTGGTTCAAAACTTGCTTATTTTTTGTAATAATGATGAAATAGGTAACATTGTTCCAGGTGATCACCCCAGCTGGGCTATGTGATCTCTTGATTTTGCCATGTAATGAATATGACGCGACTATTGTTGATGTATATATTTTATGTATATTATTATATCTTTTCACGTTTGTCACTATTTGATTTACTGTCATTGTAGAGTCTGATGAAGGTCAATGAGATCGAAACGTTACTTGAATTGTACTCTACTCGTTATACTTTGGAAATAAATTTCACTATTCAAAACGCTTTATAGTACGGAGTCCATTATCTATGATATGTATGAAGGTATTCTCCCATATGAGTATTGCTTCTAGGGGAGAATACCTCTGCACATACAGTATGGACTCTGAAGGAGTGTATATACACAGAGGCTGTACATACTAAGTCTCTTCACTGTCGAACAGACTCCAAGGACAGGGCTCTGTCATGTGCAAAAGCCCTTAACTCCCTAATGACCACTGATATGCCTTTTTACAGTAAACAATGGGCTTTCAACTTCCCAGTACATCCCATGCCAGGTACAGCAGGATCTTAGTGGTCTACTGACAGTCAGGCTTCTGCTCTAGCAGCCATGATTGAATGAATTAGAAAAAAAATTTAGGGTACTTTTTTACAGAAAAAAAATTTAAAATTTATAACCATTTAAAAAAACAATTGTAATAATTGTATCAACACATTCATAATCACCTGAACTACCATAGTAGAGGGAGGCTGAACATACTAAGGAGACATACAGTCTCTGTGCACTGTTGAACAGACTCTGAGGAAAGGCTTTGTCATGTACAAAAGCCCCTAACCCCATAGTGACCACTGATATGCCTTTTTACAGTTACCAAGGGGCTTCAGACTTCCCCATACATCCTGTGACAGGAATAGCAGGAACTCGGTTGTCTACTGAGATTCAGGCTGCTGTTCTAATAGCTAGG
Source organism: Leptodactylus fallax (assembly GCA_947044405.1). Taxonomy (NCBI): domain Eukaryota; kingdom Metazoa; phylum Chordata; class Amphibia; order Anura; family Leptodactylidae; genus Leptodactylus; species Leptodactylus fallax. The sequence continues at coordinate 737,313 of CAMRHE010000212.1, forward strand.
ATTAAATGAAAGATCCAATCCAGCTATTTAGCTCTTTAGATGTTGCGGTCAATAGTGATGGCTGCATCTAAGTGGTTTCAGAGAGTGGAAGCTCCCTCAGTACCCAATCGTCACTCCTGTAAAATGATTACAGGGTGTTAATCTATTGCTGTGACAATCAGAGGCCTAACATGGGCTTGCACGTCTGCCATGTAAAGAAGTCTAAAAGGTTGCCTGTCACTACACTAGTGACATGCATAACACTGCTCTTGCTGCTCAGTCCCTTACCATCTCCTGCCTGCACCACCCTGTACAGTGAGAGTACTGCTATGACATCATCTATTCTACTTAAGCAACAAGAGCAGTGCTTCAGGAGCTGAATGCCTGCCCCCAATGCACCAACTGCCTCACTTGCATAAGACTTAAGATAAGTTGTATTTTCTCCAAATCTACAAAAGTGACATAAACAACAAAGGTATATTGTTTATCCCTGTAATATGCTTTGTAATGCGGTGGTGACAATTGAATATGCTTGGGGGAGGTGGTAAAAAATTGTAATTTTGCAACAGTAGTAAAACCTAAAATATTAAACATATATGCTTTTAATTTTGGTATCACTGTAATCCAATCGACCCAAAGAATAAAGTTATACTGTCAAAACAACTGTTTCTTCTTCATCCTGCCTCCCAAAAAAAAGCAGAATGAAAATCAAACCCTAAAGGGTACCAGTGAAAACTTCAATTTGCTCCACAAAAATAAGCCTCAGTGGACAGACAAATAAGAAGTTATGTATTTTGGTATTTGGTATTGCCTTAAATATATTGACCCAGAGAATATATTTATCGTGGTATTTATACTGCAAATTGAATTCCCTAAAAAACAATGGGACAGGTGTATTAAAAATGGTGTAAAAGCAAATTAGAGAAAAACTGTTTGCACAACTTTTTTACAGGCTTTCTTATTATTGCGTTCCCTGTGCAGCCAAAATGAAATGTTACCTGTATTCCGCAGGTATGCACGATTATGGAGATACCAAATTTATGTAGTTTTTGTTTCAACACTTTAAAAGAAAATGCAAAACTTTGAAAAAAAAAAATTCATGGAGTCACTAAATTCTCACACCCATTTTACATTTCCATATACAGGGCTACTGAAGGCGTCTTTTTTGTGGGGCCAGATGTAAATTTTATATATACCATTTTGAGGAATGTCTGATGTGAGGAATGTTTAATCACTTTTTATTCAAATTTGTATGGGAGGTGAAAAAATGGTGGTTCTGCTCTTTTAAATTGTTTGTAGAGTGTGCATTTCTGGACACAGGGATACCTAATGTTTGGGTGTTTTACTTTCCTTATTTATACATCTGATCTAGGAAAAGGTGAAGTGTTTTAAACTTTAATATTTTTTATTGTTTTATATGTTTATTTTTTTAAACTTTTTTTTAGACACCTAGGGGTCTTCAACCCCAGAGGGTCTGATCACTTATATAATACACTGCAATGCTAATGTATTGCAATGAATTGTAAAATACATACACTTCTATTACAGGCATCCTAGCACAGCCTATAATAGAAGTATGCTGATGACAAGCCTGAAAACCTTTAATAAGGGCTGTCATAGCAATGGATCACCGACCTTGGATCCCATTTCACAGGAATGATGATCACAGGTAAAATGGCAGTGCTCATGCGCTATTGGTAAAATAGTTTGACCAAGGCATCAGAAGGATTAATGCCCTTGATCAGTTTTGCGGAGATCCAACAGTAGTTAAGGCCGCTCAATTCCTGAGTGCCCGCCATGTTTAAAAACTTGACATCTGTCATAATAGAATGGCAGATAAGGAAAGGATTAAGGTCCAGAATACATCTAGGGAGAATATGGTTATCACTCATGCAGATGATAGAGGTGAGGTATAACATGAATCTCCTGGGCCCCAATGCAAAATCTATACCAGACCCCCCAAATATAGTATATTGTTTATAAGGTGTCTCCTCATATTGGAAAGAGACACCTAAGGCTTCAGGCTGGGGAGTGATAGCACCCTCTCTACTTCCTCAAGTTACACCACTGGCTACAGGAAAGGGGGCACAGCTCAGGATAGCTATATACCTCAAACCTAAAAATTTGTGAACTTTCGCAGGAACTTTCTCTTCCATAATTGCAAGACGTATAGTAGACAGATGACGAAGAAATAACACTGATACCATTCTTTCCCGCAAGTTATGGGAAGTCTACCGTGCAGTGCCATGGTAGATCTGGAATGCTATAGTAGATTCTCCTGGTAGATTCCCCACATTTGTAGAAACATCAATATCTGCTTATATAAATCTAACATGTAGTTATCACCCCAGTGGATAAGAAATCTTGGGACAACCCCTTTAAGATTTTTGCTTATTTTAATTCTCTAACCTTCACATTGAAAAATGGCATTTGTTATGTGACTATTTACCACAAGTTGCCAAATCCATTCTTGAATTTTGAGCTGTATTGTATCAATTGACCACATAATGTTTGGGTTTTTTTATTTTTCTATTTCCATTTCTAAAATGAATAATCTCTTGGACTTGGACTTTTTGTAGTATAATACCCTCATTTGTATGTATAGTTATATGAATACTGTATATTTAGGGAAAAAAATTACATGACTGTAGTTTTGTAGCGGAAAAAACACAAGCATATGGAATAAAAAGATTAACTTGAACACGTGTGTCAACCACACTTTTATATTACGCAGCTGTCTGACCTACTGTAATCTCTCTGTGTTCTGTGCTGCAATTATGGCAGTGTAAAAAAGGTCAATGCAAATGTTCTTTCATAATACAGAACATAGAAATAGTTTTCAACACAAGTCTATATTGGTTATAAAAGCTTTATAATCTTGTATGAAAATTTAGAGTTGCAATTTAAAATTGCCCGATAAACAATTTATGTACCAGAATGCAATGTTGAAACTTTCCCTAAAGCAAACAATAAGCTCAATGTTGAGCTCTAGAACAGAGACGAATGATTAACCCTTTATGAAAATCCTTTTTTACAACAGGTTAGCCGCTTTAATCCTGCAACCAATCTTCTTGCAGCTCAAAGGATTGTTAGCAGCGCAAATAATTTGTAGCTCCAGTGGAGCCAATTGTCGCTAGGCCTGATGGCAATAGATATCTGCTGTTATGCTAATGCTAGAAGTGAACCCTCTAAGCTGCAAACCAATTGGAGCTGGCTAAACCAAGGTGTGGAGTCTAAGAGATTCTATGGATTTCAACTATAAACCACTATACAAGGATCTAGACTTTGCTGTAGGGAATCCCAAGGTTGCTGTCTTAGAGAATCCTTGGATTGGCAGTAGTACTTCAGAATAATACCAAAACATAGTTATGAGCCAGTCAGGAAATGTGAGTGTTAGTACACTTGATATAAAGGGAGGTTGATGCCTGGAACAAAGCCAAGGCAGATAACCTGAGAAATACAATAAAACAAGAGTAGATCCAAGACAACAAACAGAAAGAGAGTCAAAGACAGGCTGAGGTCAGGGCCTGGATATGAACCATACACGGAAACAAACGGATGGAAGGACCTTCAAATTAGAACTCTGAGCAGTAAGTAGGAGATCATACTATTTATAGCAAGGCTGACAAGTTCATCTAGAACATCTGAGTAGCAGAGTTTATTTAAGAATTATTTATTTAAGAATTATTAACCACTGCAGCACAGTGCAGGAGAGCATGGAGAACAAAAGGAACAGGCAAATACAGGAACCCAGGAATGTTGTCACATCTGCTTTAGACTTCTACATTGTTCCTGGTACATAACTTGTGTAGGACTTACAGAATGCAACATATATTCAAGTAGGGAGAGGGGCTCTCTTATGCATGATCATACCATGCATCATCTGCGTCCATTAACAATTTTTCTTTGATCCCTTCCTTCTCTTCCATGAGAGTAAAAAAGTGTAACATGACCGTTACATTTGGTCCATGTAAAAAAAATTATGTGACGGCACCCCGTTTTTTTTCTGCAAAAAGTGTTTATTTACAATTCGTTGTAAGGTGCAACGTTAACGTTTTGGGAACTTGTCCCTTCATCAGGCATTGGTGTACATGCAATCCTCACCACCCACCAACGGTTCTTCCCATTCTACCGTATGGCATCACCTGTTTAGCCTACCTGTCTCTGGACCAATGCCTGACGAAGGGACAAGTTCCCGAAACGTTAATGTTGCACCTTACAACGAATTGTGAATAAACACTTTTTGCAGAAAAAATCAGAGCCATTACTACAGGTAATGAGTGGAGGACAGAGGATCCTCTTCAAGAAGTTACAGGTCTGTGAGAGCCAGAAATCTTGCTTGTTTGTAGGTGACCAAATACTTTTTTTTCCACCATAATTTGCAAATAAATACTTAAAAAATCAGACAATGTGATTTTCTGGATTTGTTTTCTCATTTTGTCTCTCATAGTTGAGGTCTACCTATGATGTCAATTACAGGCCTCTCTCATCTTTTTAAGTGGGAGAACTTGCTCAATCGGTGGCTGACTGAATACTTTTTTTCCCCACTGTATACTAATATTTATTATACCTTCTTCCCCAACATACAGAGTATACACAGAGGATTATGCAGCTATCTATTTCTAAATAAATAAATAAAACACTGTAAACGCTAGGGGGCACATTGGGCTGTGGTGCTATTTGCCTGCACTTTAAATGGCTCTGCTGACTTTATATTACAGACTTAATTTAATGTATCATAGCCAGCTATGTAAACAACCTTGCTCATGGCCGGAATTAAATGTGTTATGCTGCTGCCTATAAAACATTCTGTTCTAAATTCACTACTTGAGCACGTGTTTGGAAAATGCACAACAGAAACACATGAAGTGCCATGACCTAAGGGACTATCCATCACACAGGTAGCAAATGAGATCGGCATGATAATAACTGGGTTCTATTGTGATTGTCAGTTCAGCTTTGTTTATGTAGCAGTGAAACAATGCAAGAAAACATATAAGACAAACAATTCCTGGATTAACCCCTTACCACAACTGTCAATTTAGATCTTTATGATGCAATGATTTTTGCTTTTCATCCCCCCTTCCAAAGTTGTAAGTTTTTTAATTTTTCAGTCAGCGTATCCATATTAGGACTTGATCTTTCAATGTCACCACCAAATATACTGAAAAAATTATTAACTCTTTCTTGTTTGGAATGGGAAAAAAATCAACAATTCTGCAGTTAATTTTTTTACATGTGGTATGAATTATTATTATTTTAGAGCACCATTAATTCAGTGGGGCTGTACATATGAAAAGGGATTACATACATAATACAAAAAACAAGTACAGTAACCATGAACTAACTGAGTAACAAACTGATTCAGGTGGAGGGAGGACCCTGTCTGCAAGGATGTATCTACATGGGAAAGGGCATGATTACAGTCATACCAAATATTTATACCTTATTAAGTTTTATTACTTTTGCACACTAAATATTGTTTTATTTGAAAAATCATTTTTTTTGTGTCACCAAATGCTGTGAGCCCAAGGGGGCGTTCACACTACCGTTGGTGACCGTCAGTAGTGTCCGTTGCAAGATTTTAGCAAAAGACACTAACTGAACCATCAGAAATCCGTTAAAATTTCCCTTCATTTCAATGGGATTTTATTTTGTGTCATTTAGTGTCCGTTATACACCCAATCCGTCACATGTCCGTTTTTTTCGCGGACAAAAAAAATCCTACATGCAGGACTTTTGTGTCCTTTGAAAAAAACGGTTTCATGATGAACGTCAAGCGTCCGTTATTTTTTTAACATTAAAGTCTATGGGTAATGGATGGTAATGGACGGGTGTCCATTAAAATGTCCGTTATTACTGTCCGTTTTGTTTGTGCGCATGCTCAGAAAGCAGAAACAAAACAAAAAAAAACGGACAGTAAAAAAACGGACACTAACTGACACTAAAATCCATTAAATAGATCAGTTAAAAAAACAGACACATTAACATCAGTTAGTGTCCGTTAATGTCCGTTATGAAAGGTGTCTGTTTTTTTTGTTTTGATTTTTTAACGGACACTATCATAATGGATATCCAACAGTAGTGTGAACCCTGCCTTAACCCTCAACTTTTTCATTTTTTTATTTTTCTCTAATGGAATTGTGTAAGGGCTTGTTTTTTAGTGGAGCAAGATGTAATATTCATTATATTAATATACATTAATATACCATTTTGATGTAAACCTCACATTATGATCATTTTGTATGCCATTTTTGGGAGGAAAGATGAACAGAAAATTTGTGCATATGAAAATACTCCGATATAAACGGATCAGACACATAATTAGAATCATTTTGCACTTCTGTCAATGCAGCAAGATGCATATCAGTGCAAAGTAATGCTTTCACAGAAAGTCAGCACAGTCAAAAGGACCTTCCATATATACACAAGCACAAACAATACTTAGAAATGAGCTGGACTTTGTGACTAAGCAGCTCTATGCTTTATCTAGGTGCCAGATTATATAACTCTTAAATGATAGTGGACTCTGAAGGCATCTCTCCATCATCCACATTTATTGTATTTGTTTAACATTAGATAGTTATATTTATTCTACTGATGGAACTGTGTGGCATGCATATCTGGCCTCAAATAACAATAAAGGATTCCTTCTAAGAGTGTGAAAATAACTTTTTTGACCCCTTTGTGCTTTTTCTAGGAATTTTGTGTTGACAACATGATAAGAACTCATTTTACAGAATTCTGAGAATCCAGTGTTAGCAAGAAGTTTCCTTTGAGGGCAGGTTATTAATGCAAAATATGAAATTCCTACAGGAGAAGCCATACCTGTAATTATTACTTATTGACATCTCTTTGAAAGAAATTATTTTATACAATTACTGTATGCAGATCAGGAACATATACTATAAATGATCTACAGTCCCTCAATTGTGTAACTCATATATCTGATAGAAGTTTTAAACTTTCATTTATGGCGAATTGGTCTTGTCCAGTGATACTGAAATGATCTGATAAGATGCCATGCCATCATTGAAATGTTCAAGAGAATATATAATCATTGTAACAAAATTGTCTTACGAAAAAAAACCCAAGAAAATGGTTTCTCTAACTCCACGTGATCTGCTGTTAACACCAAAGGAAGTTAAGGCTAGGCAAGCAGATGTAACATTATAGGCTGACCACTATATTTAATATAGATTCTTGTCCCTAACCCACTCATTGCCTCCCACTAAGCCAGCCAATTCACTTTGCTCTGTACTGATGAAGGACAACAATCCGGAAACAGCGCTGTATGCAGATAAGTGAAATTGGCTTGGCTAAAATCCCTTTTGCTGTCTCAAGGCTCGGTGAGTCAAAAGCAAATTGAGGATTTGTTACATCCAATAGAGGGCGCATGAGCTCCCCAGCTCCTTTCCCATAATGCCTTGCACTATATTTAATGGCTGCCTTTGTCATTGATGCACTGAAAGAGACTTCCTTCTATGATGTCCATATATCCTTGCCTACTGCCTTGACAAACCATTGTGATGTCTACAAGCTATTTTCTGTTGTGTACATATCATCTTACCAAAATGTCGCCAAGAGGTTCCGTAGGTTGCTTTCCTTCCTTTGTAGATGACCAGTGTCCCAAGTGTGCAGAAGAGTAACCCCCGTCCTCTCCAAAGCTGTACAAGCATATGTCAGGAAAATGTGCTATATTATTCTTTGATATAACACCTTACTGTACCTCCACAAAGTACAGTAATAAAGAATATTCTACTCTGTTGTGCCTTAAATTTTTTAGTATAATTTGAATAGGTGCTTCCATCCAAGAAAACCTAGATTATTCATGGTTATTACTTTTATATTTCACTGTTATCACGGTCATAATAATGTCAGCAAATGATTGTCATCGATGTCACAAATGTTATAATACATAGGAAGTCTTTCTGATGGTAGTGGCTACATTGTAATAATTGTCAGGTTTGATCTACCAGGTCATCAAGATCAAGAATTTCAGAAGCTGCCCATGGATGACAACAACAACAACTAGGTTAATAAAGTCTACCAGTCAGTTGGATTGTAGTGAATAAATGGAGTACATTGAAGATTTTAAATGAAGGAATTACATATCCTTAATTTACATATTTTACATACAACACTTAGGATACTCTGGTTTAGAGAATGGATATTTCATTTTTTTTCCAGGTTAAACATATTCGGAGTATACACCAAGCTGGGAAAAGTTCATCTTAGAAGTAGATGTTGATCATTGGCGGAAGTTGGCAAGCCCTTAGTCACATAGCTGTCCTGTATGGATAACAATGCCAAACCATTCAGTATAAGTGTGAACATTTACATGGAGACTATGGAGTTTATTTAAGAAAAAAGCAGAAGTGCTGCCAATAGCTTTCAATGTGATTGTTTTAATTCTTGTAGTGCGGGTTACTGCAGTGGTGTAACTAGGAATGGCTGGGCCCCAAGGCGAACATTTCACATGGGGACCCCCCCCCCCGAACCGCCGCCCCCAACTCCCCCTGCACAAACCGCATTCCTGCACACACTATTATGCGCCATAGTGGCCCCTGCACACAGTATTGTGCCCCATAGTGGCCCCTGCACACAGTATTATGCCCCATAGTGGCCCCTGCACATAGTATTATGCAGCATAGTGGCCCCTGCACACAGTATTATGCCCCATAGTGGCCCCTGCACACAGTATTATGCAGCATAGTGGCCCCTTCACACAGCATTATGCCCCATAGTGGCCCCTACACACAGTGTTATGCAGCATAGTGGCCCCTGCACATGGTATTATGCCCCATAGTGGCCCCTGCACACAGTATTATGCCCCATAGTGGACCCTGCACATGGTATTATACACCATATTGGCCCCTGCACAGAGTATTATGCCCCACAGTGGCCCTGAACACAGTATTATGCCTCATAGTGGCCCCTACACACAGTATTATGCCCCATAGTGGCCCCTGCAAACAGTATTATTTCCCATCGTGGCCCCTGCACAAAGAATTATGCCCCATAGTGGCCCCTGCACACAGTATTATGCCGCATAGTGACCCCTGCACACAGTATTATGCCCCATAGTGGCCCCTGCACACAGTATTATGCAGCATAGTGGCCCCTGCACACAGTATTATGCCCCATAGTGGCCCCTGCACACAGTATTATGCCCCATAGTGGCCCCTACACACAGTATTATGTAGCATAGTGGCCCCTGCACACAGTATTATGCCCCATAGTGGCCCCTGCACACAGTATTATGCAGCATAGTGGCCCCTGCACACAGTATTATGCAGCATAGTGGCCCCTGCACACAGTATTATGCCCCATAGTGGCCCCTGCACACAGTATTATGCCCCATAGTGGCCCCTGCACACAGTATTATGCAGCATAGTGGCCCCTGCACACAGTATTATGCCCCATAGTGGCCCCTACACACAGTGTTATGCAGCATAGTGGCCCCTGCACACGGTATTATGCCCCATAGTGGTCCCTGCGCACGGTATTATGCCCCATAGTGGCCTCTGCTCATGGTATTATGCCCCATAGTGGCCTCTGCACACAGTATTATGCACCATAGTGGCCCCTGCACATGGTATTATACCCCATAGTGGCCCCTCACAGAGTATTATGCCCCACAGTGGCCCTGAACACAGTATTATGCCTCATAGTGGCCCCTGCACACAGTATTATGCCCCATAGTGGCCCCTGCACATGGTATTATGCCCCATAGTGGCCACTGCACACAGTATTATGCCCCATAGTGGCCTCTGCACACAGTATTATACCCCATAGTGGCGCCTGCACAGAGTATTATGCCCCACAGTGGCCCTGAACACAGTATTTTGCCTCATAGTGGCCCCTTTACATAATATTATGCCCCATAGTGGCCCCTGCACACAGTATTATGCCCCATAGTGGCCCCTGCACACAGTATTATGCCCCATAGTAGCCCCTGCACACAGTATTATGCCCCATAGTAGCCCCTGCACACAGTATTATTTCCCATAGTGGCCCCTGAACACAGTATTATGCCCCATTGTGGACCACCCATGAACGATTATTATACTCTGGGGTCTTTCCCTCCTCTTTTGTTTATATTTTCCCAGATATAAAAAAAAATGAAAACACATGCAAAAATAAAAACAACATAAAAATAAAGCCCTATGTGTCACTGAAAAAAAGACGCAGAAATTAGTTGAATAACGCAAATGATAAACATGTTATAGCCCTCAAAACCGCACATACAAAAAACTTGAAAATGTGCCTGGTCTGGAAGGGGGATAAAGCATCTGGTATGGAAGTGGTTAAAGTGTGGCACATTAGGGGGTTTGTTAAAGGGGTTGTCCAGGCTTAATTTTTTATGGTTTATCCTCAGGATAGGCCATAAATACCTGATCTGTAGGGGGCCGACACCCGGACCAATCAACAGTACAGAGCAACTTCCGGCGCCCGTCCTGTACCTGAAATGAGACCGGAAGCAGAAAGCTCTGTCCACTCTGTATTAGCCGGGCATCTTCACTGCATCTCAGCACTTATTGAAGTCAGTGGGAGCTGAGCTGCAGTGAAGGCGCCAGGCGGCTATACAGCAGATGGATCTTTCTGCTTCCGGCCCTGTAAGGTGTACATAACGGGCGCCTGAAGTGGCTCCGTACGGCTGATGGGGCCATGTGTCAGCCCCCTACTGTTCAGGCATTTATGGCCTATCCTCAGGATAGGCCATAAAAATTTTAACCCTGGACAACCCCATTAATATGCCTCACACAGTTTAATGTACCCCCCACTGGATGTTAGCCTCCATCACTGCCCCCACACAATATAATGGCCCCATCACTGTTCCCCATAAAGTATGGGGGACCAGTGAAGAGGCCACTGTATAGGGGCCATTAAAAAAATTTGGCCCAGGAAACCCCTTTAAAGAGGTTGTCCATAAATTGGAGTGAACACTGTGGAGGCCAGGGAGCTGTAAAAATGAAAAAAAAAAAAAGCATACTCACTTGCCACCCCATTGTCCCCCGCCTGTGTCTGTTTGGTCTCATGGCGGCGCCTCATTTCTAGAAATCCTGTACCTAATTGGTCTCAGCGGTCACATGAGATGCAGGACTCTCAGCAAGAAGGCACCTGCATTAGACTGAATAGACACTGGCAGCAAATAATGGAGCGCCGGGGACAGGTGAGTATGCTTTTTTATTTATTTGTTTATTATTTTACACATCCTACCTGCCACATGGGTTGCTCCAATTCCTGAACAACCTCTTTAAAGGATTTATCCATCTTTCGAATATTGATTGTCCTTAGGAAAGGCCATCAATATTACATCTGTGGGGGTCCGACAGCCAGGAACTCTGCAGATCAGCTATTCCAGGACAATGCGGCTACAGGTAATGGTAACAATTCTAGGAGTCACGCTGTTCACTTGCCATACAGAGTGTAGCTTAGTTTAGTTTAGCTGTAGTTTAGGTAGTGCAGTGGTGCACATTGTATGGCGGGTGAGCCTCATAGCTCCCAACATGTTACTTCCTCATAACTTAATGATAATGAATTTTCTAATATCATGGTCATGGTGAGAGGGAATGGGAGACTGGAACCTCCCATACTAGCCCTGGTGTTGCTATTTGGGTTGCAGTTGCACCTGGGCCCTTAAGCCAGGAGGGGCATAGTAATGCTGACATAGCTGCTTGTTGTGCAGCTGAAATTCCAGACAGCAAAACAAGAAATCTCAGTATCTTGTCTCTGCTGCCTGATACAGCATGGCAGCATGCTTACGCCAACTTTTTCTTGGTCTCCTGTTCTCAAAGTACTTGCTATGAGGTGACAGAGGAGATGTAGCCTGGACTCTGGATATGCACGTTGCCACATTACCACACTTAGGCAGCAAAGCAATAAAGTAGTGACATCTGTTGTCCTGTTTCAATTAGCTGCACTTTTTTTTTTGGTTATAAGGATAGGCAGCTGAGGACCCCACAGTTTGTTTCTGCCCACTACAAGAGTATTCTAAGTTTAGGTGAAGATGGGGTATTATTACTCTGTAACAGCACTGTTACTTTGTGTGGGAGATTGCCATTATTACACAGAGGGAGCAAAGGGGGGTTATTAAGCTATTCTGTAGTTAGTTTTCACTGTGCAGAATTGGTGTCTGACTTTTATTTAGCGTCTAAATTAGTTACAGCTAAAGTAGAGCTATAGTTCCATACATAGAGCTGAGCCTCTGTATCTAAGCCTACTATGTTTTAAAAGGTGTCAATTGAGAGAACCAACAATGCAGATGAAAGTTACAAGTAGGCCACAGCTGGTGGGTGTAAGCAAAGTTGCAAGGGGGCCCATGCTGAACTTTTGCACCAAGACCCATTGGCCTGTTACTACTTCCTTGCATAGTAGTGATCGGTTCCCACGGGTGAGGCCTTTAGAGTCTTAACATTTTTAACTATTGAGTATTGGTGATAAATGTTGGGTCTGCAGCCTTTAACAGATGAGGCTAAACCATGACTACATAAAATGTATTTTTCATAAGGGATCGTTAATTTTTTTTTCTGAGCCATAGATAGATATGACAGATAGACAGCATCTAATGCACAAAAAGCATTCTCAGTTTTAAAGGTAATGTGTTACCAGAAATTACTTATTTTGTAAAGCAAATTATTATAATAAAAACATTTGTTATGATTAATTTTTTATAATAGTTTTTTTACATTTTCCATACCAATATCTATATTTAAAATAAAGTACTAAATCCTTCAATTCTTGCTTTGGCCTTTCAGCCTTACAATAGACATATAATGCTTTCCAATTTTGGAGGGTTTTCTTTGCAACAGTCATCTCATTTACATTACATAAAGGATCATAATAGACGATAACATCCACTACTGACAATAAATTATGTCACAGTTTATCCAATCCCCCTTCCTGCACAGAGAATGCCTAGAAAACCCTCCCATAGACGTCAATAAGTAGGCTCCAGTCTATTGCTGCCTATGGTCATGAGAGTGCTGTAAAGCATTGTCACTGAATGCTGTTAACAAAGCAAAGGAGAAGCTCAGGAATGAAGGCAGCTCCCATTATTATGCACTGAAACTAGAATAAAATATCTACAATCAGAAAATAACAGGTGAGAAAAAATTGATATATTTCACTATAAATACATTTACAAAATGGCAACACACTCCTTTTAAATGCAGTGGGCAAATGTCTGTGGCACCTTCTGTATTGACCATAACTGATGTTTAGTCTACAAGTACCTTGCAAACATAAAATACCCAGCAAGGGAAAAAATATCTATCAAAGATAAAGGCATGTTTTAAAGCAGAAAACAGTCTGTTGGAACATTCCATTATTCACGATAACAAGCTCCCTGTGCTGCACAATCGTGCGGAGATCAGTGGTTCACAACGCTTCCTCTCACAGTTTCCTGTAGAAGACTCTGTGCGTCTACAGCCAATGGTTTTACTGTCTTTGATGCAGGACCAAACAGGAAATTCATAGTAAACTTTCTATGATATATAATATTTGTTCACACAACCAGAGAATGGAACATAAATCCAGAATAATCTCTTTCCTAGCAGCTAATGGAAACGTGTTACTGTATAGGCTGGAAATAAACATATTACGTGGACAGATTGTGTAAGAATACAGATTGAAAACCATACAGTGTTTTTAGTTGCATAATAATTAAACCTATCATTAAGGCAAACATTTTAAGGAATCTCTAAAATGACCTAAAAATGAGAATGGATGAAATAAAGATTCCACAATACTTATTTGGCGGTATTAGGGCATCTTACAAATGCACCCATTAAATCAATGATTTTAACTTGTTGGGATTTTAAAGCGCCCCCTATTTGTTAGTGAGGTGGTACAGGGAGGTTAGTTTTTATATGAGTAGGCCTGGGTCGTTCATGATGTTGGAGCCCCTGCTCCAGGCTTCTGCTATACTGTGGGCACTTTGAACCATCTTCCCTGACAGCCCTCTCATGATGCCAGCAGTTAGGTTTATTAATTCTGGTACCCTGCCTGACAGCCACAGTCTGCAAGGCACAATGTAGGACAGTAGTTCCCTTTAGTGTGTGCTTAATGTCCTAGAAGACCTGGTGATATCACAAGAAGATGTACAACACACTGAGAGCCAATATCCATAGCTGCCATACAGTTGTGAGGGCTTCACCGTGCAGAAAGAGTGTCTCATGTCAGAGGTATAATGCTACCCCTTCATGACTTATTAGTCGTTGAGTCTATGTAGGACATCATGTTGGGCTGTAACATCATTTGGGGTGCCGCTATAAGCCATTGTATCAGTTCAATTCAGAAACTGAGAGAAATTTTCTGTGGCATGTCAACTCCCTCATTGGAAACCTATAACCATATGTGAACTCATGTGAAATATTTATATCAATAACCCAATCATTACCATTCTGAAATGATTCTATGGTGGAAAATAGGGAATGGGGCGCAATTTACTTTATCAGCCTGGAGCACCAGCCTGGAGCCTGGCCCTGATGCTACCATCCCTATTCACTCTGGCAGAGGACATTTTTCTACAACCTTATTTAATAATTGGAAAAATTTCCCTCAATTTTCCAAAACTCAAAAGACCCGAATGATTAGAAAGTGAAATAAAGCTTGATATTGTCTCGTCTCCATGTGTTCTTACAGACAGATCTACTTCAAGATACAAGTGCATCTCAATAAATTAGAATATCATCAAAAAGTTATTATTATTTTTTTTTTTTAGTAATTCAATTGAAAAAGTGAAGCACATATATTATATTGAGTCATTACAAACAGAGTGAACTTTTTCAAGTGTTTATTTATGTTAATGTTGATTATTATGGCTTTCAGCCAAGGAAAACCCAAAAGTAATTATCTCAGAAAATTAGAATATTATATAAGTGGCACTGCAGAGGTGTTATGAAAGCCTAGATTGCTTTGATAGCAGCCTTCAGCTCGTCTGCATTGTTGGGCCTGGTGTCTCTCATCTTCCTCTTGACAGTACCCCATTAATTATCTATGGGGTTAAGGTCAGGGGAGTTTGCTGGCCAATCAAGCACAGTGATACTGTGGTTATTAAACCAGGTATTGGTACTTTTGGCACTGTGGACAGGTACCAAGTCCTGTTGGAAAATGAAAATTCCATCTCCAAAAAGCTTGTCAGCAGAGGGAAGCATGAAGTGCTCTAGAATTTCCTGGTAGACGGACAACTGCGTTGACTTTGGTCATGATAAAACACAGTGGACCTACACCAGCAGATGACATGGCTCCCCAAACCATCATTGACTGTGGAAACTTCACACTAGACCTCAAGCAGCTTGGATTGTGTGCCTTTCCACTCTTCCTCCAGACTCTGGGTCCTTGATTTCCAAATGAAATGCAAAATTTACTTTAATCTGAAAACAACACCTTTGACCACCATGTGACACTTGTAGCCCTTGTCCTGGATACGTCTGTGTGTGGTGGCTCTTGAAGCACTGACTCCAGCAGCAGTCCACTTCTTGTGAATCTCCCCCAAATTTTTGAATGGCCTTTTCTTAACAATCCTATCAAGGCTGCGGTTATCCCCGTTGCTTGCGCGCCTTTTTCTACCACACTTTTTCCTTCCACTCAACTTTCCATTAATATTCTTTGATACAGCACTTTGTGAACAGCCAGCTTCTTCAGCAATGACCTTTTGTGGCTTACCCTCCTTATGGAGTGTGTCAATGACTGCCTTCTGGACATCTGTCAAGTCAGCAGTCTTCCCCATGATTGTGTCGCCTACTGAACCAGACTAAGGGACATTTTTAAACGCTTAGGAAGCTGTTGCAGCTGTTTTGGGTTAATTATTCTAATTTTCTGAGATAATGACTTTTGGGTTTTCCTTGGCTGTAAGCCATAATCATCAACATTAACATAAATAAACACTTGAAAAAGTTCACTCTGTTTGTAATGACTCAATATAATATATGTGTTTCACTTTTTCAATTGAATTACTAAAAAAAAAAAAAAATAACTTTCTGATGATATTCTAATTTATTGAGATGCACTTGTATTTGTTAGAAGGTATTTTCATTTTCCTTTAGTCTTTTCTACACCATTGTACACATATACATTGGGGAAAAAAAAGTATTTAGTCAGCCACCAATTGTGCAAGTTCTCCCACTTACAAGGATGAGAGAGGCCTGTAATTGACATCATAGGTAGACCTCAACTATGAGAGACAAAATGAGAAAACATATCTAGAAAATCACATTGTCTGATTTTTTAAGAATTTATTTTTAAATTATGGTGGAAAATAAATATTTGGTCAATAACAAAAGTTCATCTCAATACTTTGTTATATATCCTTTGTTGGCAATGACAGAGGTCAAACGTTTTCTGTAAGTCTTCACAAAGTTGGCACACACTGTTGCCTCCATTCAGATCTCCTCTAGAGCAGTGATATTTTGGGGCTGTTGCTGGTTTTCTATGGGGTTGAGATCTGGAGACTGGCTAGGCCACTCCAGGACCTTGAAATGCTTCTTACAAAGCCACTCCTTCGTTGCCCTGGCGGTGTGCTTGGGATCATTTTCATGCTGAAAGAAGCAGCCATGTTTCATCTTCAATGCCCTTGCTGATGGAAGGAGGTTTGCACTCAAAATCTCACGATACATGGCCCCATTCATTCTTTCATGTACACGGATCAGTCGTCCTGGTCCCTTTGCAGAGAAACAGCCCCAAAGCATGATGTTGCCACCCCATGCTTCACAGTAGGAATGGTGTTCTTTGGATGCAACTCAGCATTCACTCTCCTCCAAACACGACGAGTTGTGTTTCTACCAAACTGTTCTACTTTGGTTTCATCTGACCATATGACATTCTCCCAATACTCTTCTGGAACATCCAAATGCTCTCTAGCAAACTTCAGACGGGCCTGGATATGTACTGGCTTAAGCAGGGGGACACGTCTGGCACTGCTGGATCTGAGTCCCTGGCGGCATAGTGTGTTACTGACGGTAGCCTTTGTTACGTTAGTCCCAGCTTTCTGCAAGTCATTCACTAGGTCCCCCTGTGTGGTTCTGGGATTTTTGCTCACCGTTCTTGTGATCATTTTGACCCCACGGGTTGAGATCTTGCGTGGAGCCCCTGATCGAGGGAAATTATCAGTGGTCTTGTATGTCTTCCATTTTCTAATTATTGCTCCCACAGTTGATTTCTTCACACCAAGCTGCTTGCCTATTGCAGATTCAGTCTTCCCAGTCTGGTGCAGGTCTACAATTTTGTTTCTGGTGTCCTTCCACAGCTCTTTGGTCTTCACCATAGTGGAGTTTGGAGTGTGACTGTTTGAGGTTGTGGACAGGTGTCTTTTATACGGATAACAATGTCAAACAGGTGCCATTACTGCAGGTAATGAGTGGAGGACAGAGGAGCCTCTTAAAGAAGAAGTTACGGGTCTGTGAGAGCCAGAAATCTTGCTTGTTTGTAGGTGACCAAATACTTATTTTCCACCATAATTTGCAAATAAATTCTTAAAAAATCAGACAATGTGATTTTCTAGATATGTTTTCTCATTTTGTCTCTCATAGTTGAGGTCTACCTATGATGTCAATTACAGGCTGGCCTCATCTTTTTAAGTGGCAGAACTTGCACAATTGGTGGCTGACTAAATACTTTTTTCCCCACTGTACATTAGCTTCTACGACTAAACAAGCCTTCAGACTGTCACCCTAATAATTTTTATAGTATAGCCAAGTGATTGACATCATGAGAAATTCCACTCTGCTTGAGGAACATCTAGTTTGAGTTTCTAGTTTCTATTTTACTTTGCATGATTTTACCACAGAAAAAAAAATTCAGGGCATAAATCTGCAATTACACGATAGTATGAAAAGAAGCTGAACACTTGTCATGGAGTTTCATTATTAGATGCAAGGGAGTACATACCATAGATGGGTAGTTGCCATGTGCCCTATAGACAGGTTGTAAAGGAAACCATTGCCAATAGACGGTATGAACTCAGTTCCATAGGGACTGCACAATTAGTATAAGGGAGATGGGGGAAAGTGAGAAAAGTAGCTAAACCATGTTGTTCTTCTACAACAAGCAGTTCTAGTGCAGAAGGAATTGCATTTTTACACAGGATGGGAAGGTGTGAGCAATTGAGCCAACATCTTAAAATGGGTTACAACTTCTATAGTGTATAGCCCTGGTGGCGGAGGCCTGAAGGTGCATCCTCTCAAAGGAATAACATGTTTCTCTTTACTTATTTTTTGTTCTGTATTCATATCAAAATTCCTGTTGTTCTGTCCATTTTTGTCTGAATTGTGGGGTTTGTCAGTTGTGGTCTTCCATTGTAGACAGAGCAGTAGGGAGAGGTTCCTACTGCAGCTAGTTGCCTTACTGCCAGTCGCAGGTTTGTAATAGAGATGGTGGATGACTATAGCTGGTGCAGTTGCATGGAGTGGTGGCTGAGCCTGGACATCTTTTGTCATCATTCATTGCAAGCTTACATTAAAATGTTTTAATTTATTCTGTATTTATATGTATATACCACATTCAAGAGAATGGGGAGTGCTGGAATCTGAACACAGCAGGGGCATCTGCCCTGTACATTCATAAGTGAATATATCTTGTTTTTCTAGATTTTTGTAGCTGAGAAATTGGAGTAAGCCAGAAACTCCGACACCCTCACAGTTCTCACTATTGTAAAATTATGGGTAGCGAAATGAAATCCTGCCCTCCCATCTCTTCTATGTACCTTTGTATTTGTCAGTTTACTCAAAAACATAGTAATTACTTTAAGTTCATGAAAGTGTTTTTATTAAATGTGATAATACAAGAGTGACCATATAAATTAAGGGGGAAACCCATGTGGGGGCGTAGATATGATACCATGAAAAGGTTAGTAAAAGCATCACTCAGTTAGTTCTCTCTTTTTCTCTCGGTCTTTTCACAGAATTTCTATCAAGTTAAAGGTCAGCTCAGTTTCATTTTGCTCTTTAACTTTGTTGCCAGGAACAGACACCAGTTTCATTTCTCTCTACCTGACTGTAGTTTTCTGATTCTTCTTCACTTACTTTTCACCAGCCCTGGACATATATCAACACACAGATAATCTTACATATACCGCAAAATAAAAGAAAATGCAAAAACACTAACGTAAAAGATCATTTACAATGTACACAATAGGTGACGTGCACAGTGGTGAACCTAGCCTCTTTGCAGCCTGAGGCGGACTATAGAAAGACGCCGCCCCCCCCCCAAAAAAAAAAAAAAAAAATAGAGTTTACATGCTACTAGCTTCACACGCTGCTATTGTCACGCAATATACACAAAGTTCTAAAACAATTCTTCTTCCTGTATTACTTTAGTATCAGATCAACATCATGGCATTAACAATGATTCACACATAACTTCACACATCTTCTGTTTTGTGGATGGACGAGGCCCACATGGCCCTCATTCTCTATAATAGGAGCCCTGCAGATAGCTGAGTACTGGACTTCAGGTATCTTCGGCACTCCCATCGAAGTGAATGAGAGCCACGCGGGTTCGTCCATCCACCAAGCGACACACCTATATTCAGCCTGGCTGCGGTCAGGCTGAATTCCCCACCCAGTGGGGGAAAAAAATCCCAATTCTCAGGCTCAGTGGGGTCTAAGCAGACAGACCCCCATCAATCAGGTATTTATCCTCTATCATTTAGGTGAATACAGGGCAGTAACATTTTGTGACTTACAGGTGACGTCTCTGACTAATCGGTCACATTTCCCTTCTCTTCCCTTTGGACCACCATGACCACTTCTTCCAGCTGTGACTTGTCTCTGTAAAGTTTGCAACACAGACATCTTTGGCTCCTCACTTTTCCAGGCATCCAACCCACATTGTCCTCACCTACACAAGGCCCCCATCCAGCCGCTAGCCCAATTATAAAATATATGATATAACCCCCCATAATGAATAATACTGCCAAGTGCATCTTTATATTAATAATGTCCGTGTGTACCCTGTATAAATAGTGCCCCTTATCAATGCTCCATAGGTTTCCTAATTAAAAGGTTTTCCAGGTCATTAATAAAATAATCAGTGGGGCTCAAAAGTCCAGGACCCCCACTGATCAGCTGTTTGAATGAACCCTGGTACCTATGTAAGTGTCGTGACCACTTCTCTGTTTACATAGTGTCACTCATCTCATAGCGGCCATGTAATGTAACTACATCCTCGTCCTATACACGTCTATGTGATAAGGCTGGAATTACATCACACGGTCACTATAAACAGACAGCGTATGATATAAACAGGCGCCATAGCCCCTTCATATAACTGATCAGTAGGGGGGTATATATATATTCATAATGTCCCCTAATGGCCCCTTATATAATTGATGTCCCCTAATGAACCCTTTTATAAATGACCACCCCCTTATATACTGTATATAATGCTCCCTAATGGCCCCTTATATAAATAACCCCCATGTATTAATAATGCCTTTATATAAATAACACCTCTTAAATTCATAAAGCCCTCTTATATAATATGCCCCTTCCTAATAACCCATTATCAGTTGGCATAACTAGCAAAGACTGGGCCCCCCAGCAAACTTTTGACATGGGGCACCCCCTTTCCTGGCCCACACACAGTATAACGCCCCATTTACACACACTATAATGTCCCACAGCTGCCCCTGCACGTGGTATTATGTCCCTCAGCCGCCCCTGCACGCGGTATTATGTCCCTCAGCCGCTCCTGCACGCGGTATTATGTCCCTCAGCTGCCCCTGCACTCGGTATTATGTCCCTTAGCCGCCCCTGCACGTGATATTATGTCCCTCAGCCGCCCCTGCACGCGATATTATGTCCCTCAGCCGCCCCTACACACGATATTATGTCCCTCAGCCATCCCTGCACGCGGTATTATGTCCCTCAGCCATCCCTGCACGCGGTATTATGTCCCTCAGCCGCCCCTGCACACTCTATTATGCCCCATAGTGGCCCACACATGAACTATTATTATACTCTGAGGTCTATTCAGACCCCAGAGTATAATGATCGGAGATCCGGGGAGGTGACAAAAATAAAAACCACTGTTACTTACCTATCCGGACTCCGGTGCACTCCCTGCAGCTTTAGGCCTTCTTCAGCGTCGGCACATACATCACTTGGGCCAGGCCAGCGTCGCGACGCATAATGACGTCAGCCTGGCCCACATGATGTCTGGGACGTCACCATAAAGGCCGAAGCTTGCTGGGAGTAACACCGGATCCAGGAGAGGTTAGTAACATTGTTTTTTATGTTCCCTCACCTCCCCTGGGTCTCTGATTATGACACTCTGGGGTCTAAAAAGACCTCAGAGTATAATAATAGTAGTATTTGGGGGTTCGCGGCCCGCGGCCTCACTTACCGATCTCCTGCTCACAGCCACTTCTGGGGGGGAAGTGGGGGCGGCCATAAGCAGGAGCAGAGATTGGTTTGTAAATAGGCCGTAACCTGCTGGAGTAACCCCAGCAGGTAACGGCCTATTAAAAAAAAAAAGTTATCCTCACCTGGGATCCCTTGATGGAACCGCTGCCTCTGCTTCGCGGGCACATAAGACGTCTACGTGATGACGTCATAGTAGCACCGCCTGCGCTGAGATGCAGAGGTCTCATAAGACAGCCCAAGACAGGTACTGCGCAGCTTTGTTTTCAGAGCGGCCTGTCTTGGGCTGGTTTAGGATAAAAAAAATAGTAAAAAAAAAAAAAACAATATTAAAAATGCCGCCCCTCCGATAGTGCCGCCTCACTTCGCCTTATTAGAGGTGCGCCCCTGGACGTGCACATGAGCTAAGCCTGGACCTAATTTACTTTACAGACAATGATTTTTTTTTTCCATGATGTCCTATGAGCATGTTGTTTGACAAGGAGAAAGAAAATGTTTTGTTTGAAAAAACCATGCACATGTTGTATTATATCAGAGGTCCCCAACCTTTTTTGCTCCAAGGACCAGTTTCAATGTAGACAATTTTTCTGTGGCCCGGCAGGCGGTGCTGGTTGGGGGTGGTTGTTTGGGGTTGGGGGAGGGATTTGGGTTGCAGGGCCACTTAACACGTCATAGTTCCCCCCTCCATAGGTAATAGCCCCCCCCCACATAAGCAATGCTATTACCTGTGGGGGGAACTATTACTGTAACAGCGCTATAATAGCACCACACACACACACACACACAAGTAGTAGTCCACACAGGTAGTAGTCCCTCCCCCACATAAGTAAAGCTGTTACCTATGGGGGGGCACTATTACAGTAAGAGTGACCTAATAGTACCCCCCACAGGTAATAGTCCCCCCTCCATAGGTAACAACGCCCCATATAAGTGATGCTATTACCTGTGGAGGCATTATTACTGTAATAGTGCCCTAATAGCACCCCCCCCCCCCCACAGGCAGCAGTTCCCTCCTTCACATATTTTAAATCACAGGGGATATGTCAATTAAATCATATAATTATTCACAGAAAAAAGTAATCACTTTTATTGGTATACTCTAAAATCGGATATATATTCCAGGTACATAAAAACACCAACCACTGCTCAAGATGTCTGCAGTAGTACACTGAACGGGAGAATCCAAGCCCCCAAACACTATCCAGAAAATCAAACGGAATTCTGAAGATGGTAGGTAATTTTGATATCTGTACCTCTCGGGAACTGAAGGGGTTAAAATTGGGATTGTCCATTACTGGGTCACGGCCTGGTGATTGAGGACCTCTGTATTATCTGTATTATATGTACTGTATATAGCCCAGTAGAGCTGAGAAGGTAAATAGCTTATGTTTCGCACAGCTTATTTGTTTATTAAAAGAGTTATCCCAGAATGACAACCCCTGCCCTTATGTCCTTTTAGCATAGATGTTATTGAGGGGCAAAATGATTGCAATGAGGGGGCTAATGAGGGGCAAAAAGCGATTCTGAAAGGGAAACTCCCGCTTTAGTAGACCTGGCCTGCCCATGAGTTAAATGGACTGCCGTTGTTTAATGTAATATCATATTTATCTAGCACCACCTACAGTGATCATCTGATTGTTGCACCAGCTTCAATCCAAAATGGGTTCTCTTTGTAGGGCAACTCCTTTAACTTCATCCTGCATTTTTCGATTTACATTTTTAACCTTCCAAACCTCATAACTTTTTTATTTTTCCATTCACAGAGCCATATGAGGGCTTAATGTTTGTGGGACACATTATATATATTATTAACAACACATTATTATATTTCATAATGGTATCATTTAATAGTCCATAGGATATACTGGGAAGCTGGGGAAAAAAAAATCTAAATGTTTTGGAATTGAAGAAAAACTGCATTTGTGCAACTTTCTTAGGAGCTTTTTTTTTTTTTTTTTTTTTTTTTTTACAGAGTTCACTGTGCAGCCAAAATGACATGTCACCTGGGCACTTCAGGGGGCCATATCAGAAAGCAATGCCGGTGTGAGTGCAATCCGCTGTAAGTATCACTGTATTGAAATCCAAATTAGTACAATTGGTATATGAGCCAGCTCAGAGAAACACACAGACACACAGCTATTGTGTGTATAGTGGGTTCTGTTTTAATGGTGGGAAAAGGGTAAAGTTTTAAACACATTGTAGGTGTGGTTATACATTGTATAGACAAAGAACAGGTGGGCTTAGTATAATTAGCATAAAATGATTTACTATAAATTTGTAACATAGTTCTGGCACATACCTATTGGATAAGGCACAATCACAATCAAAGCTTCATCCCATTAGGGCTTCTAAGGGGGAGATGAGCTATGTGGACAGAACAAAGAGAAGGAATGTAAGATAGCTAATGGCATGCCTTGCCAAGAAAATGTAACATGGAGGACAGGCACAAGCTAGCATCCTCCAGGCCGGATATTAGCTGTGTAATACAGAGTGCCCACCATGTTTAAAGACCTGGAAGCTGCCGTACTATTACGGCGGATGTCAGGAAAGGGTTGATGAGAGCTGACTTTTAGCTAACAGGTTGTCAACCTAACCAAGCTCATTCCTTTTCCCTCACTAGGGAATGAAAAGACTGACTGTCTCCTCCCCTTAACTAGAATGTCCTAAATCAGCGGCTGTACCTTCTCTTTTGCTCATCATCAGCCATTATGTTTGTCTCACAGTAACATGTAATCTTCTGCAATAAACATGTTGATTTCCTCTGACGTTTGCAGCAATTTTAATTGATATTGTTTACTGGGGCAACATCTGTGAGAGCTCTTCTCTTGTCCATCCACTTGGTGCTGTGTTGTTACACCCCATCTTTTTCATAAAAGAGGTCACAACTTCTATCACGGTGATCTTGCATGAAGCTTGCTGAGATCCCTGGCTGGTTGTCCAACCCTAAAACTGGAGGTGACAGCTGACAAGCGAAACATTTAAACATGTTAATGGATCTACAATAGAGTTGTTTATCCTAGTACAATTTAACCAAGTGAATCCTCACCTTGAGACTAGGGCAAAGGGTTCATCACATATTTCATAAGCTATGGGCCTATGGGAGTGCCGTCTCCTATATTTTTTTTTTTCATTTTAGTGCATCTTAACAGGAATGACAGTGTAATTTCACATAAGACAAATGCAAATAACCAGTTCTTTTTCCAAGGCTCCACTGGGATTCTACACTGTTGCCTGTATATGAGCATTACAAATGGTAATTAGTTTGTGAGTCCAGGTGTTGAATATGTAAATTCTAAAAATATATAACAATAATAATAACAATAATAATATAATACATATATTGATAATTAATGCAGCTCAGTCTAACTTCACGGGCATTTAGTGTGTTATAGTCATGTTAACGCCAGCATTCCCATTTTATAATATAGTTCTGACTGTTTGATCAATATGGATTTAGAAGCAAATTCATTCTCTAGTTTGCTTTGTTTTCCTAGCTAATGCAACAAAATTCCAGAAGTTGAACATTCATGAGAATTCTAGCCCTTCTGGGAAATTCATCATTTCAGTGCAGAAAGGCTGAAAGCTCCATCTTTCCCATTTTTCTGAAGTCACCGACATGTACTCTGAATGCTTGACAGACAAAATATGCCTTCATATAGATTACCTATCAGCTACATATAAAGATCTAAAGTTCTGTGAGAAGCTACAGACTACTCTCTGTGCAGTGTATATGCAGGGAAAATTGTGTTAAAACATGTAAAGACTGTGGAGAGAAACATGCCGCTTTACCTTCGATCACTGTGTTCATGACTTGAGTCTGCTGGTTTCTATAGAGGGAACATACTTAGTAACAGGGAGTGAACAGCAAATTAGGTAGGAGGGAGACATCTAGAGGCAGCAACTTTAGAGAGTTTTCTCAGGCAAAAAAAAAAAAAAAACTGTTTGGTCCAGAATCATATGGTCTAGGAAACGAGACTAAGTAATCTGAAAAGTTATTGACCATTTAAAGATGAACTGGGAACATGGAGAATTATCTGGGTGGCTCCATGCCAATCTTTTCCCTCAGCTCAGCTAGATTGACAGGTATCTACCTATTTGTGCATATAGGAGAGACCTGTCAATCAAGCCTAGTCAGGCAGGGAGAAACCAGAGAGGATATGCCCAGATGACTAAGTTTTCTCTGAAATGCCACAACGTAGAAATAGTTGTTACAAGAAGGCATTTCAGAATTTAATAATATTTTCATACATTTCCAGCATGAATCTCCTAATTCCATTTTAAGGGTGGGGATGGGGAGGACTGTAAGCTAGAGTATAGCTTCTTGGGATTAGGACTAACATGATATTTGGTTAGAGGTAAAATATGTTAGTAAGAAAAATAATGAAATAATCAAGACAATAAAAAATTAGGGCTATGGAGGAAAAGTTGAAGGCAAGAAAAAAGGCAAGCGCAACAACAACAAAGGTGGGCATGGACATAGAGGTTCAAAAATGGGCATGAATCAAAACTGGTCATAAATCAGTGGGCAGGTATTTCAGATCTACAATGTTCAAGCCCTATCATCAATGTCATGATATGTCCATGTGACATCAATCTACCATTAGGAATGACTGGTGGTTTCTGTTAAATAAGATTGGTCCAAATATATCTTCAATTCATATAGACATTAAAAATAAAAACTTTGCCACACGACTGCTCATTTATGAAAGCTCATGACGTTTGCCAGCGCTTGGTACCATCCTATTCTATTTTTTCATTTATTTCCACCCAATTTCACTTGCATTATCAGCATGGACACTCTCCTGAGCAAACACACACAGCAGAAGGGACTGCTGGACCTTACGCTGTTTCTTTGTATGCAGATCACTTTTGTGAAGCTATATTTAGAGACAAATTATTTATAAAGATAAGAATATTTTATAAAAGTGATTATTAAATTCATTCTAATTGAATGTATTGCATGAATAGCAATGGCTTAATGTACTATAGAGTCATGATCAGAATTGATTAGTAGTCATGTGAATGATGACATAGTGTTAGAGTGTTGGAGTTGGACCAGCGGTGGATATGACAAGTGTGTATTGTTACATTTTATTTTAAAACATTTTCTGCTTTTAGGCTACTTTCTTTAAATTCGATATAACCCATTTAATAAGTATTAAAGATTGCAGTTATATTTGCTTTTTTATTTAAATTTGAGCTGTGATCCAGACATTCACATTGCGTCACATATGATATCATGAATGTGGTTCACATGCACTCTATCATTCACAATAAATCAAAGGTCTCTTTCATCTAGATCTGAATACTCATGAAGGAAAGTTTTCATACTGATCAAAAACTCCCGCCATTCCCTGCACATTACTCATCATGTTATGAAGAGGTTTAGACATCTTTATGTCAGGTAATGAGTTTTACTATATCATCCAGTTCCCAGAAGCTTTGAAGTGTACAGGAGCCTCATACAACTACTCCAAGGCTCTTGAATTCTTTCAGTTATTTTGTGGTAAAATACGTCAGAGCTCTCTTTATTAAAGTGTCTTTGAAGGTCACATTTGCATGGGACACCAAGCTTTGACTCTACCACGCATAGATTCCCATTGATATTACAAGCTGGCCACACATGTTGAGGAACCTGCTGCTGAGTCTAGTATCTGTTCCAAAGCTGGCCATACACATTAGACATGTATGATTCAAATTTGTCCATTTCTATGGGGCCAGATGAACATCTAATGTATGTGGTATCCTCCAGATTGTTCTCTGACAGCAAAAGACGGGGAGATAAGGATGGGGCAGTTGGATTTCAACCGTTCAATCCTTTTATTCTTGGGTAGATAAGTTGTTACCAGTGGATTCTATTTGTGGCTTTTTCTCTTCTCCCAGTTCTGCACACTCAGTCAAACTGAGAATGCAAGTGTAAGAGGGAGTCAACCAAGGTAGCTGTCAGCCAAGTTACCTAAAGTGTATGGCCAGCTCAGCTTTGCACTGATGTATAAAGATAGAAGACTATGATAACACATTAAATCTGATTGGAACTGAAATAATAATAATACAGGGAAAAGAAAAAAGCAAAAACAAAGAGTATGTCTATTAGCCCAAATATACAAAATAAAACAATATTGTTGGCTGTTCACCTATTAGCATTATGCAATGATAAATACAACTCAACTGTAGACTCATAATAGAGCAATGCTGCCCAAATCGTGAAACCTGGCTGCCAACCTAGCTGGATTGTCATGTCGTACAAAGGAACACACTGACTGTGCAGTGAGTGGACATCTCATGGTGCTGTTCTCCCAGGGATGATGGACCAGCTGTGATTTGAGATAGAACATGATCTTTTATTGACATAACAACATTGCATCAAAAGACCTCCTTTTTTCCAGAGAGCTGGACAAAAAACATTCTTGGTATGTGTCATAAGGTCTACAATAGATTGCAGAAGTTGTTAAGTATCCTTCCTCCTACCATACTTTGGGTCTACACTACACTATGCAGCAAATCTACTAAATTCAGTTACTTCCTTCTTTGAACCACAAGTATCAGCATGATATGGCATAAATTCAGTTGGATATGTGACAGTGATTCTCCGTAAAATAACATTTCTGATGCAATTTTTCTCAGAACTCTTCATTGTTGCTCTGTCATTCTCCTGGCAATGTAAGACTAAAGTGACAGCTAGGTGTTATGGGTCAATTAGGTGCGTTCCTATATACTTCACAGTGTAGGTCTGTGACAATGGGAATCGTAACACCCAGTTGTCAATTTATTCATACATTGGCAGGAGGAACTACAGAGTATCATAATGCAGAGTTCACATATTTACTAAAACAGGCATGTCAGAATAGATGTGTTTCCATTTAGCCAGTAAGTAACAAAATGTTCTGCAATTTTCTAATAACTAAGTTTCAGTTTCTCTCCATTTTCAAAATCTTTCCTTGCTGTACACCAAATTGCAAAAACTATTTTAGAATCACAGTATGACAAACATATGTTCTGTATCACTTATGCATTCTGGAGTATTGTCTACTTTAACTTGCATTAGCAATACACAAAATCTAACAATTACACTCTGTTGTTTGAAAATGATACTTATAGTGCTTTACAGTATATATATACATATATATATATTATATGTATATATATATCACAATAATCATCAAAAATTAATGCACATACTGAGACATTTGTTTAACTCTAACATTTCATGCAAATTAAACACTATTCTAAATAATACAAATGAACTTAAACCTATCCAAGTTTCTATTTTTCTCAGTCATAATCATAATTTCCACAGTATCGATTGCACCTGTCAAACATTGTTCTGGATAATATCCTGAAACTACTTATTCATCATTTTAAAGACAACCAATCTTGTTGTTTTTGCCTCCACCAGAAGACTTTTATCTGAGGATTACCTGCACAAAGAGATCATTCCCCTTTGTAGTTCAGTAGAAACTCCTTGGTCGACGTTTAGGAAGGGAATCTTACTGTATTCTCCATCTGAGATTAGACCTCTTGTGAATCTAATTGAAATATTGTTCTCATAAAGAATTCACCTTTAAGATTAGATGCATTGTTTCTTTTTGGCTTTACAGTGTTTGCCAAACTGCCCTATTATTCATACATTGGCAAAGGGCTCTACAAACAGGGAGAACTGTTCTCACGATAGCAAGGAGAGTCAATTTTGATGATAGTTGGATGTACAGTATGCAGGGGGGCACTGTCTATAAGGCAAGGTGAATACAGTACTTCACCTTAGGAGGCACCATTTCCTGACATCAGGGGACTGTCAGTTATGTAATCTGGGTATCTGTCTGAAGTAAACTAGTCATACAAGATGGTGTAAAATTCAAAGATAGTATTCAGAATATTAAAAGGCAACTAGAAGGGGGTGCTTACTGTATACTTGTATTGATTATATATTGAAGAGAATTCCACTTTAATGAAAGCATATAGACCTAATAGAGGGGGGGGGATCGCATGTTCAGAGAGAGTAGAGTAACTAAAACAGTAGCTCTTGTTCTAATAGATCCATCTCATCCATGTTTCACATTGCCAGGCTTGATATGAATGGCTGTCATATAATTACTTATGTGGATCTCTAAAATCAGACCAAGAGTGATCACCTTAAATTCAGATAGGGGTCTGATCAAGATGAGAAAAAGACCTTAAACCTCAATAATAAAACATTCAGCAGTAAGCTCCCTCTAGTGGAAGCTGCAGGCATCAGGAATTTCATTTCACTCTATGTTTATGCAAGGGTTTTGGAGTTCATTATCAGAAAGAAAAAAAACATTTCTTAAATTGTTATAATAACTTGAAACAGAGAACTGAAATGACATCAAAATATAAATGCAAAAGATAAATGGTGTGCAAAGGTGGAGGTTTACTTTAAAGTGAATCTTTCTGCTACCCTGACATGTCGGTTTTAGTAAATCCTTACATTCCCCATCAGGTTTTGGGCATGTACAATAAGGCGCAATCTGCCCCTCTTCCTTATCCATTTATGATGTTGTTCTGACATTCTGCTAGAAGTAACTATACAATAGCGGACAAATAGTTGAGAAAAGCCCAAGTGACCATAATATAAGATATCCAGAAACACTGGATTGCAAATACAGGGTAAATACATGCAGCCATTCAGCTAAAACAGAAGAAAAACAACAACCTATGAGCATAGTTAGCTGCTTGCTTGTCTGTGAACAATATCACACAAGTAGCCAGAAGTAGATAAAAGTACATAGAAGACTTTCTTTTTTAATTGGGAGCTTTACATTTGCAGAATCTCCAGTCCTTTGCACAGAGCAACAGTTTGTAGACATGTATATGCAGGTTGTTAGGAGAATCAACCCTTCCCCTCTCCATTCAATGTGTGAAGAGAGAAAAGAACTGCCCCTTCCATGCACTGTGATTCCATCCTGCTCCTATCATCGTATTTATGGATGTACTTCCCTGGAAACAAATGAGTGAAATGTAAATTTACTAGAAAGGAGACACCTAGTGGCAGGAATTTTAGAAAGGTTTTCCAGGCAAAAAGCAGCCACATTTTTAATTAAAGTACATTACATTTTGGTCCAGAATCACATGCTCTATGAAATGAGACTAAGTTATCTAAAAAGTTAGTGACCATTTAAGACTTTAAATTGGCTAATTTGCACTATGATTAGACACTAACAGAACTGTCAATCTTTCCCGCCGGAGGAATTTTTCGATTTTCGTTTTTGACTCACCCCCTTCCAAACTCCACAACTTTTTTATTTTTCCGTTCTCAGAGCCATATGAGGTTGTAATGTTTGCGGGACAAATTTTTCTTCATGATGCTACCATTTATTATTCTGTACAATGTACTGGGAAGCCGGAAAAAACAATTCAGAACAGGGTGGATTTGAAGAAAAAGTGCATTTGTGCTATTTTCTTACGGGCATCGTATTTATGGCATTAAAGGGGTATTCCCATGAACATAACCATATCTATATTTGTAGATAATTAAAAGTTAAACATTTTTGCAAATATAAGTAGTTAAAAATTCTGCAGCGTTTTAAAGCTTTCCTCTAACTATCTTAGTGGTGACAGTCTGTTGTCTTGATCGGTTGCCAATGGATACAACCACAAATGCAGAAACTTTATATGGTCTGGGACTTGTCAAAAACCCAGCCATGATTTTCTTATTGTAGCTGGGTTATCAGGTAGGGAAACTACATGTATGAGAAGATATCCCGGCCACGATAAGGAAACCATTGCGGATTTTCAGACCTTAGAAAGATCCTGCATTCATGGTCGTATCCATTGGCAACCGATCGAGACAACAAGATTGTGACCACAAGATATTTAGTGAAAATCTTTAAAACTCTGCAAAATGTTTAATTACTTATACTTGCAAAACTGTTTAACTTTTAATTATCTACAAATTTAAAAATGGTTATGTTGGTGGGAATACCCCTTTAACTTTGCAGCCAAAATGACATGTCACCTGTATTCTATGTTTCGGTACGATTCCGGAGATACCAAATGGTTTTACATGGTTTTATTTACATTTTAACCCCTTAACAAAAATCTAAAACTGTGCAAAAAAAATTTTTTTTTCTAAAATTTGCCATATTCTGACACTCGTAACTTTTTTTTATACTGCTATGTATGGTGATGCATAGGGCATCTTTTTTTGCGGGGCCAGGTGTACTTTTTAGTTATACCATTTTGAGGAATTGCTATTGCTTTGCTTACTTTTTATTCCAATTTTTATCAAAGGCAAAACAGTGAAAAAATGGCAGTTTGGCACTTTTGATTTTTTTTTTCCCGCTACGGCGTTTACCATACGGGAAATATATTTTTATAGATTTGTAGACCGGGCATTTTCAGACACAGGGATACCTAATGTGTATGTGTTTCACAGTATTTAAGTACTTTTATATGTGTTCTAGGGAAAGGGGGGTGATTTGAATTTTTTATATTTTTTATTTTTTTAAAATTTTTTTTTTTCTTTTTTTTTTGCATTTATTAGACCCCCTAGAGGGTCTTGAACCCCAGGGGGTCTGATCACTTATGCAATGCATTACAATGCTAATGTATTGCAATGCATTGCAAATTATCGGCGCTTCTATTGCAGGCTGCATAGAGCAGTCTGCAATAGAAGTAAATCACAGACAAGTCAGGGAGCCTTCAAAAGGCTCCCAGCTGTCATGCCAGTAAAATGGCGGCGCCCGTATGCCGGCAGCAAAATGGTACCTCGGTCAGCTTTGACCGAGGTGCCAGAGAGGTTAATGCCCGCAATCAGTGCGTATAATAAAGCAGAAACCCGGCGGCTAAATATGGCTCCCGAGCGGCCACCATATTTAAATATCCGACATTCGCCGTACTATTATGGTGGATGTCGGGAAGGGGTTACAGTACAATACTATGGCCAAACTATGAACATAAAAAGTAACCTTTACCTTAGGAGCCTAAAACTACATGCACACAAATGTAAACATGTATGGGTCCATGAGAAAATGGTACAGATGGCACATGGATGATATTCGTTTGCCATCTCTGCCCTCTACAGACCTATACATTTCAATTATTGAACTCGGAGAGCAAAATGGACAAGAATAGGCGCTGTCCTGACTCTTGCCTCCAGGTTCATGAAACCCCCGAAGCCCCAACCCCCCAAAATGAACCTATGATAATGCATGGTCGTGTCTATGGGGCCATAAGAAAAGAATGTGTGTTAAAAACACAGATAGAACACTGAAAAAGCAAACAGTGGTGTGCATGTAAGCTGAGAGTGAAATAATGCTGTAAGGTTATATGTAATATGTGGCTTTGTCCTCTCTGAATGATAACACTAGAGAACATTAAGTAGTATGTAATGAGGTTCAGTGTCCAGATAGATGCAGTAAATGGCAGGGACAGATGCTGTATAAGGTTGAAGTAAAATGTGTTTTTCTCAATTGGTTACTTATGCAGCCATTAAATATGAGCTGATCATGCATGATTTACAGCCATTTCTCTAATGCAAAAGTCAATATGGGAGAAAAAATAGCCCAGTGGTTCAGGAAGAGTTTTCCTGGAGCATTCATGCCAGGCTCTATTAGGGTGAAATGTCTGAAACTAAAGCTAAGCCAGATACAATTTGCATCAGTGAATTTGTGATACTTGTCTTACACCTATGTGTTCATGTTAAGACAAGTGCTATTACTTAATAACACCTTTGACTCTCACTCATGCACAGTCTGGAACATTAGACTGGCACATGATGGAAAGCTTTAAATAGATCATGGCTTAAG
This sequence comes from Leptodactylus fallax, assembly GCA_947044405.1. NCBI lineage: Eukaryota > Metazoa > Chordata > Amphibia > Anura > Leptodactylidae > Leptodactylus > Leptodactylus fallax. The sequence goes on from CAMRHE010000212.1 coordinate 770,422, forward strand.
TATAATATGCATGCTGATTCCCTGTTATTATGGATAGAAGGCATCAAAATATGCTTAGTTCTTTGTATACACTGTAGCAAAATATAGACTGCACAAACCAATGTCTTTCCTGCATTTGAATTATCAGTAACCATATACAGTGCCGGTAAATGTCTATACGGATCGCATATGGTATAGTCACTGGACACTATATGGATCTTTGAGAAATATTCTGCTTTTAATCACTGTGATAAGGAGGAATTGCTCTTCAGTTAAAGGGGCAATCAAAGTTTGACTGGTGGTGGTTTGATTCGACACTTCAGTCATCACTGCAGACATAGGATAGGGGGTATCTGGGTCATTAGTGGGGTAGTGGTAACCCACTGCATCCTGGTGTGAATGAAATGTGCACCTGCACCCTGTTAATTTCAATGGGACCACTGGAGATAGCCAAGCACTGTAGTTCAGTTATCTCCAGTGATCCCAATGAAATGAACTGATGGATTAATTCACTGTTTTTAACATCCACTTCAATTCCAGTGTAAGGCCTGTTTATATGGAGTAACCACCAATATGCACTTGATAAATTGTTCATTCATTCATTTCCCATTTCCAAATAAATCACTTTACAGAACAAACGTATAAGGAATGCCTTCATCATTTAGTACAGTCATTGTGCCAGGTATAAGTTTCCTTAATGTACTATATTTACTCACTTTGTAAAAGTTTTCGCAATAGAAATACAGTGTTACTATTTTCACTCAAACAATTAGTAATCTTTTGTATTTATTTCCCTGCTGATATTTGTGTCCATAAGCCAGAGCTCTCCACTGACATGATTCATTTTCTGCATCATAATATGCAAATAGAGGTTATTAATAGCTGCGGTTGGAACTGAGCAGGTGTGCCTGTTCTCCAAGGTAAGACAAGGAACATATCTCTGGCATGTCTCATATCAACTTTTCCTAACTGGAGCATTCCAATATGATGAAAAATGTATGAAGTCATCAGTGGTGGGGTGGGTCTATCTCGGTCCCTGGGAACAGCACATGCACGTGCACATATTGGGACTATATTGTACATAGCCATTTTTTCCAGCAACCTAATCTAGAGTAACAAATACACCCAATTTCATGACATGATCTCACAGGAATAAAAAATCTTTTTACCTCTTACGCTAGGTTCACACTAGCATTTGAGTCTCAGTGTAAGACTCTGTACCCCATTCCACTTAAAATTGGCAGAGAGAAAAATCCTGCAAAGAGGACTTTTCTCTCCGCCGTCTTTGACGGAAACTGGGCAGAAACCCTGCTTTTTAAGCGGATAGGGTTTCTGTTTTTTGGGTCCCCAAGAGAACCCAAAGGACGGAAACCTGAACGCTAATGTGAACCTAGCGTAAGGCTGGCCATACACATCGGTACAGCTCATATATTTCTTACAGATTGTAACTATTAACTGACCAGTGCAAAAGCACAAAATGATCAGTGAACTACAATGCAAATATCATTTGCCATTGATTAAAATAGCTCACTTATATATAAAAATTCTAAAAATGAGAATTGTCTTTTGTGAAGTTGTATAATGGAAAAGTTCATAGTCAGTGACATAACTAGGAATGGCTGGGCCCCAAGGTGAACATTTGACATGGGCCCCTCCCCCGAACCGCTGCTTCCCCCAGGATACAAACAAAAAAAAAAAACAATGTTAATTACCTGTCCCTGGCTCTGATGCACTCCCCGCTACTTCGGTCTTCTTCAATGGAGAACCAGATGTCGCGTCAGCCAGGCTGGCATCGCGGCGCATAATGATGCCGGCTGATGTCTGGGACGTCACCAAACAGGCCCGAAGCCTGCCGGAGCACAGGAGCCGTAAGCAACAATATTGTTTATGTTCCCTTACCTCCCTTGGGCCTCCGATCATTATACATCTTTTCAGACCCCGGAGTATAATGATAGCAGTGTTTGTGGGGTTCGCGACCCGCAGTCTTATTTACCGATTCCCGCTCCTGCTCACAGCCACCTCCGCTTCTGCAGATGGGGAAGCACAGGTGGCTGTGAGCAGGATCGGTAAGTAAATAGGGCCCGTTACCTACTGGTGTTACTCCAGCAGGTTATGGCCTATTAAAAAAAAACAAAAAAAACATCGGGGGCCCACCAGACCCCCTAATGTCCCGGGCCCTGTGGCAGCCGCTACGGCTGCTATCCCGGTATTTATGCCCCTGGTCATAGTACATTGACACTATAGTTGTACTTGAATTAGAAGATGACATCAGGATTAGTCTACATGCATATCTGGAGACTCTGACGCAATATCTGCCTGAAATTGGCAAAAGAAAAAGTCCTGCAAAGATTATTTTTTCATCCACAGGTTTCAGACAACTGATGGACCCAATTATGGTCAATGGGGTCCACCAGGCTCCAAGGCACACTGATCAGCTCTTATCTGTAGTGTCTAAATTTCCAGCAGCTGCATGCCACATTAGGTAGTCCCGCCCACCGGACTCATAGGAATAGAATTAGTAGGAATTTTCAATTACCAGTCCTCCTTGCTGATTTATTGAGGAGGGTCCCCAGTTATAGTAGAGCTCTGTTCAGCCATTTTTCTTGTCTGTATGCACTATTAACCATGCTTAATAGCATTATAGCTCTATGTTTTTATGTCTCAGAGCTTGCCATGAATGTAATATATCAAGAGACAGTAAGCTATCACTGCCTACACAATGAACCGGTTGAAAAGTCATTGCAGTACATAAGAATCCCTTTCTCTCATTCCCTACTAGTGACATGGCAGATAGTACCTCAGCTATGCATGCTGAAGTCTACTCTCTAACTGTACAGTAATAATATAATTGAGCATTACATTACTGAATTGACATCTTGAGTCAAGGAGCTTTGTGTGCTTTCAGCTATGACTAGTGCAAAAAGCTCAGGATCGGGGTGCAGTGGGACTGGACCTGGTTTTTCTTGAATAATTTTGGAGAGTATACTAGAGCTGCACTATCTTAGTAAGAGAGAGCAGTATATTCCCCTGAAGTTACATCTATAGGGGCTGTCAAATATCTTGCTTGTTATAATACATTCTTAGGATGTTAGGAGGATGATATATATAATCCATGCTGTATGTGACTGTAGAATAAAATGGCTTTAGCGACACACCTTTAAAAACATCAGAATATTTCTTTCTCACAGGTCTCCACAGTTTCATTGTGGAGAATACTGCATTAACCTATGTAAACCACAATTAAGTTGGGAGTGTCTGGTCTGCAGAGAATCCACATACCATCTACATGAAGTAACAAAGGAGGTCACCACTTTAATATGCAAGATTTCTGTGGTCAGAGGGATGTTCATTGATCCTACACATGTAATCCTCTCGTAGTAGAAAAACATATACAGTGAACGTCACAGAGCTGCGGTGGGGGGAATGAAACCAATTCTTAAAGGCCAACCACAGTATAGAGAGGTGGATGACATAAGAGGTCACGGTGGGTGATATATGAGACTGAAGCTATTACATTAGCCTTCATCAATATATGCAAGGCTACCGTACATAATTACAAAGGGTTGTTTTCATACATTGACATAAAACACACGATAACTTGATATATTTATGGTTATTTTATTGTTGACAGCATCACCTAATTCATCTATCAGTCTTGGAGTTCTGAGTTATGATATATGTCTGTAATATAGTCTGTAATATAACAGCGTGTTATAAAACTCGGCTCCACAGCTAACTGATTGTAGGGCACTTTTTATTGATAGATTTGTTGCACCGCTATTATGTAGACCCTCCTCATCATACTGCTTCCATGTCACTTCCAGCGGTTACACACAGAGCCCGGCAGACCCCACTGACTATAACGGGGTCCTCTGTGCATCACGTTCACACCGTAGATGTGAACATGGTGTGACACAGTGCTGCAGCTGCCACTTTCACTTAAGTAAGTAAAAGTACTAATTTATTACCAGCTTTTCTTTATTACTGGTCATGCTGTAACTTGCAATACGTGCCATTAATGATGAAAAGTTAGTGCTTTCACTTATTTAAAGGACTATTCAGTGACTAAATTTTACCTATTCCTGGGTCAGGTTCTGTATGACGAGTTTCTGGGTTGGTTTTGACTCATGGTCACATGATCGGAACCAATTTGTCTTCTCCCTCCTCTCCCATGTTCACAGGTACTACCTGTACTATGGGGGCTGGCCTTACTATTACAATGATCTAGTATACTGCCACAAATAGTACAGGTAATACTAGTGAACATAGGAGGGGATGTGGATCAACCTAGGTGCTGATATTGATCATGTGACTTTGTGCCAGAACCAGCCTGGAAACCCAACATGCAACACTGACAAAATCTAGCCCAGAAATAGTCCATTTTAGAAAAAGTCCATTTTAACAGCTTCAATGCATTTTTCTAAAAGTCAATTTTGCTTAAAGGAATCTTAGGAGAATGTGCTTTGAGTAAAATAGTGATCAGCATGTAATTGGAAAATAAATAACAGTAATCCTCATCCTCACTGATCCCCAGCAGTCCTGTTCTCACAGTCCCCAGGTCCAACTGCCTTTTGCTTCCTGATCCTACTCAACACACAAGAAATGCTTGGAAATGTCTTCTCAGTCAATCACAAGGGCAGTGATCTGCCTCAGCCAGTGATCACCTGATCGCCAAGGACGAGGATGTATAAACTTACCCTACATGGCTGTAAAAATCTGTTTGTCCACTGCAGATTGTTGCTAATGTAAGTTCCATCAACAAAGCAACAGTGTGAAGTAGAATTGCATCTTGGGTGTGAATTGTATTTTGTTTTCTTCTGAATATTTCTATGGGGTAAGCATGGTGAACTTTTAAGTTGCTTGAACACACAGGGGTGTGTTATTAGTAGACTTTTTTTAACTTTTGATAGGAGAGATTTGGGAGATTTTTCTTTTCCTGTTAAAGAAAAGTAAGTACATGAATGTGAGTTATTTTCTTTATATGGAGCTCACAATCAATAGCTTCCCTACAGTGATTTGTAGCAATCTGGCAGTATACTGCCACCAGTAGGGGGTGCCTACTGCATATAAACTCTCGCTAGTAGCTGCAGCTTAGCTATTTTTAACTCTATGGCTCCAAATCCCTACATAGATATATTATAGAAGCTATTGGCATAGCATTGTGGACCTAAAACAAAAAGACAACAAAAACCAATAAAAAGTCAATTTAAGTTAAGTTTTTTAATGACTTTTCATTGTTTTTTGTTGTATTCTGTGATAAGCTATCACGCTGCAGCAGCCTAACCAAAACACTGAATTTCGACTACATCTGTATATGTATATATTCAATATGAATAGTTACATGTGAATTCAGAAGTAAAAATCACATTAAAATAATGACTAATTTCTTGACAGAATACTAATAAATGATAGATACAACAGATAAAAAACATGCCTTCTCTTTAAAGCACAAAGTAGAGGTCAACAGGAATCAGCTGGCTGCATTCCACCTGCTCTCCATGAAAGGGGTAGACAACAAAAGGCTGACCTACTGGTGATATGGAAGAGGCGTGGCCTCTCTCCTGATGGCACAGTGTCACCATTCACAAATGTCACCAGTGAAATGTGGTTTGTCCTCAGTGTATTGTGCTAAAATGCTCTTAATTAACAGGCCCTGAGCTGAGGTCGCCTTCCACATGAATAGATTCAGGGCAGCAGCTGCCATCTGTGTCATCCTCTAATTCTACTGCAAGGTACTTCTGAATGACACCCCCCTGGAATGTGATGAAACTGGAATAGAAAATTCTATATATATACACACGTGGACAAAATTGTTGGTACCCCTCGTTTAATGAAAGAAAAACCCACAATGATCACAGAAATAACTTGAATCTGACAAAAGTAATAATATATAAAAATTCTATGAAAATAAACAAATGAAAGTCAGACATTGCTTTTCAACCATGCTTCAACAGAATTTTTTAAAAAAGAAAAATCATGAAACATGCCTGGACAGAAATGATGGTACCCTTAACTTAATATTTTGTTGCACAACCTTTTGAGGCAATCACTGCAATCAAACGATTCCTGTAACTGTCAATGAGACTTCTGCACCTCTCAATAGGTATTTTGGCCCACTCCTCATGAGCAAACTGCTCCAGTTGTCTCGGGTTTGAAGGGTACCTTTTCCAGACGACATGTTTCAGCTCCTTCCAAAGATGCTCAATAGGATATAGGTCAGGGCTCATAGAAGGCCACTTCAGAATAGTCCAATGTTTTCCTCTTAGCCATTCTTGGGTGTTTTTAGCTGTGTTTTGGGTCATTATCCTGTTGCAAGATCCATGACCTGCGACTGAGACCAAGCTTTCTGACACTGGGCAGCACATTTCTCTAGAATCCCTTGATAGTCTTGAGATTTCATTGTACCCTGCACAGATTCAAAACACTCTGTGCGAGATGAAGCAAAGCAGCCCCAGAACATAACAGAGCCTCCTCCATGTTTCACAGTAGGGACAGTGTTCTTTTCAAGATATGGTTCATTTTTCAGTCTGTGAACATAGAGCTGATGTGCCTTGCCAAAAATTTTGATTTTTGTCTCATCTGTCCATAGGACATTCTCCTAGAAGCTTTGTGGTTTGTCAACATGTAGTTTGGCAAATTCCAGTTTTGTCAGATTCAAGTTATTTCTGTGACCATTGTCGGTTTTTCTTTCATTAAACAAGGGGTACCAACAATTTTGTCCATGTCTGTATATATATATATATATATATATATATATTGTATATATATATATATGGCTTCACGACAAATTTTGACTATACATATATGTGATTTATATATTTGTTTCTTTTATATGTATAAATAGCTATAACGTATATATACACTTCTCAAAATTGAAACTGCAATACCAAGAAGATAGACATCTTAGGTTACGTTCACATCTGCTCTGGTGTCTCTATTAGGACACTCCATCTCAGTGAGCATCTAAAATCGCTGGCTTCAGTTAAAAACAACGGACAGCCGAAGGTTTCCTCCAACGAACCAGAATAACAGATAGGTCGACACTAGTGTGAACTTAGCATTAATGATACACAAATGATAAAAAAAAAAAATGGAAACAGGATATTCAAAACATCTCAATTTATTCAGTATCGAGTATGAGTACCAGACAAAAATACACACACTTACACGTCTTGACATGCTATCAATGAGCTTATTAATAATTGTCTGAGGAATGTTATGCTTTAATCAATGCACTTGGGCATTTGCAAATGCTGACCAATGAAATTCTAAATGTGCTTGATGGGAGACAAATCCAAAGACGTTGCAGTGCATGGCAGCACGTTTAGGCCACACAGCCTCCTCACAGTAGCACAAGCAACATGCGGCCTGGAGTTGTTCTTTTGAAAAAAGGGCTCCTGGAACACTTTGAAGAAATGGCTTTACCACTGGTTCCACGACCATAGCATTGTAACACCAAGCTGTTAGTGTACCTCGAAATGACTAACTCACTGAGGCATCCCGTATTTTGGGCATGCTAGAGTTCTACGAACCCTTGTCAACCAACGCTATATCAACGTTCAAACTAGAATACAAAGAACTTATCAACCAAGCTTCCAAAAATAATCTTCTCAACAAAAAAGAGAAAAGGTTTCTTCATAGTATTGAGCCACCACTACCCTTCTTCTATCACCTACCTAAAGTCCATAAATCACTAACTAACCCACCAGGGCATCCCATTATCTCTGGTATTGGCTCACTTACCAGTAACCTGTTCCATTATATTGACCTCCGCTTTCAGAATAAAGTCACATGGTTGCCATCATATCTGAAAGATTCCACCCAACTAATCAAGGAACTGAAACAACTAAATACTAGATCAGCTAAACAAAAATGGTCATTACTTACTGCTGAAGTCTCTGCTCTATATTCAAATATTCCCCATACACAGGGTCTGAAAGCCATCAACCATTTTCTCTCTCAAAACAAGCTAATGCCAACCAAACAAAAAGACTTTCTCCTTGATGAGACAGTTTTATATTGGGGCACAATATTTTCTCCTTTCAGGACCACATCTTTAGACAGGTAAAAGGTTACGCAATGGGAACCCATTTCGCACCTTCTTATGCAAATTTGTGTATGGGTTATTTTGAAGAGAATTACATTTACAATCGAGATCAACTTTGTACGCAAATTATTTTCTATAGACGTTAAATCGACGACCTCTTCTTTATATGGGAAGGAGACGAATCATCAACTTTCAACTTTATCTCTCAACTCAACAAAAATAACTTGGGATTATCATTCACCTATCATTTTTCAGAGGTCTCAATCGAATTTTTGGATCTATTAATCTCAATAATTGAGAATGGTTCTTTTTCTACCTCCACATATTTCAAATCTGTGGATGTGAACAGCTACCTTAACTACCAGAGTGCACGTTTTGGCCCATGGCTCAATAATATTCCCTATAGCCAATTTAAGAGGATCAGAAAGAATTGTGATGAAGATCAGACCTTCGAAAGCCAAGCAAACATTCTCAAAAAAAGATTTAAGGATAAACAATACCCACGGTCCATTATACAGATTGCCTACATGAGACCCTCAAAACTATCACAGAATGACTGTCTAGGACAGGGGTAGGGACAAGAATCTCTCACATTGAGGAGAGCACCAGTGAAGGTGTGTAGAGATTTTAATTGCCTTTTGCCCTCTACTTAGCATCTACATATCACAAGGCATTATGGGAAAGGAGCTGGGGGGGCCTTGCACCCTCTTTTGGATGTAACAAATCCTCAATTTGCTTTTGACTCACCGAGCCTTGGGACATCAAAAAAACCAAGCCAACTCACTTATCTGCATACAGCGCTGTTCCGGATTGTTGTCCTTCATCAGTACAGAGCAAAGTATTGGATGGCTTAGGGACAAATGCCCCCTCAAGGTGGTAGAGATTTTAATTGCCGCCCCCCCCCACAAAACCCAAAGGCATTGGGGGAAGGGGGGGGGGGCCCCCGCGCCCCCTTTTGGGAAAAAAAAATCTTAATTTTTTTGACTCACCTTGTGATATGCCTTGTGATATGTAGATGCTAAGTAGAGGGCAAAAGGCAATTAAAATCTCTACACACCTTCACTGGTGCTCTCCTCAATGTGAGAGATTCTTGTCCCTAACCCACTCATTGCCTCCCACTAAGCCAGCCAATTCACTTTGCTCTGTACTGATGAAGGACAACAATCCGGAAACAGCGCTGTGTGCAGATAAGTGAAATTGGCTTGGCTAAAATCCCTTTTGCTGTCTCAAGGCTCGGTGAGTCAAAAGCAAATTGAGGATTTGTTACATCCAATAGAGGGCGCATGAGCTCCCCAGCTCCTTTCCCATAATGCCTTGTGATAGGACAGGGGTGTCAAACTCATTTTCTCCGGGGGCCACTTCAGTCTCACGGGGTACCTTGAAGGGCCAAGATTATTTTACACATGTATAAAAGTAACTTCTCCTTAACAGATAAGCGAGCTATTAAGCAGTAGTTACATTTGTACATTACTACTGTTACAATCAGCCCTTTGAGGTCAACCAGGAAGAACATAATGTATTGTTAAAACCTAAGACATTGGCATGTTACATACTATCCTCATCCTTTTCTGAATATATAAAAAATTACACAGCGGTCCCTGTACACGGTATTATGCTCCATAGTTGCCCCTGCACACGGTATTATGCTCAATAGTTGCCCCTGCACACGGTATTATGCTCAATAGTTGCCTCTGCACATGGTATTATGCTCAATAGTAGCCCCTGCACATGTTATTATGCTCCTTAGTGGCCCCTGCATTGGTATTATGCCCCATAGTGGCCCCTGCAAATGGTATTATAGTCCATAGTGGCCCCTGCACACGGTATTATGCCCCATAGTGACCCCCCCCACCCATGAACTATTATTATACTCTGGGGTCTTTTCAGACCCCAGAGTATAATGATCGGAGACCCAGGTGGTGACAAACATAAAAACCAGTGTTACTTACCTAGGCCCCAGTGCGCTCCCTGCGTTCGGCCTTCTTCAATGTCGCACAGACCGGCGTCGCGACATAATGACGTCGGCCTGGCTCACGTGACACCTGGGACATCACCAAAGAAGGCCGAAGCCTGCTGGGAGTAACATCGGATCGCCAGAGAGATGAGTAACTCTGGTTTTTATGTTTATCACCTCCCCTGGGTCTCCGATTATTATACTCCGGGGTCTGAAAAGACCCCGGAGTATAATAATAGTAGTATTTGATGGGGTTCGCTGGCGGCGGCCTCACTTACCATCCCCACTCCTGCACACAGCCGCTTCTGCGTCCCATAGCAGAAGGGGAAGCGGGGGGCGGCCACGACCAGCAGCGGGGATCGATAAGTAAATAGGCCGTTACGTGCCGGGGATACTCCAGCAGGTAACGGCCTATTTATATATATAAAAAAAAAACTGATCTTCACCTACCTGCGATGTCTTGATGCAGCCGCCGCCTCCTCCTCTTCTTGTCCGCGACGTCTTCGTGTCAGCGTAGGAGGCGCGATGACGTCATTGTATCGCCGCCTGCGCTGACATGCAGAGGTCTTGTAAACCAGCCCAGGACAGGTATCGCGTAGCTTTGTTTTTTTTTTTTTTTAAGCGGCCTGTCCTGGGCTGGTTTACATTACATAGACAATAAAAAATGCCACCCCCCCTGCAGGCCAGATAAGTGCCGGGCCGGATAACAGAAGGCAGCGGGCCGGATTCGGCCCGCGGGCCTTGTGTTTGACACCTGTGGTCTAGGAAATAAAATTACCAACTGTTCTCAGGTATCCAATAAAAATAACACTAACTTCATCACAACTTACAATACTGGACACAAAAAAAATACGATCCATCCTGACTAACCATTGGAAAATATTACTGGATGACCCTCATCTGAGTAAATTTCTTCCCTCCTTACCGTCACTAACCTTTCGAAGATCCACCAAGTTATGAAATATTGTAGCCCCTAGTAGGCTTAGAACACCAGCTCTAAAAAACCAAGAACCTCTGTTGCTCACCAAAGGTGTATTTAAATGTGGCCACTCCCGATGCTTATGCTGCTGTAACATTAGGCACAATTCCATTTCCTTTATCTCAAGGGTGACAAGGGAGGAATTTCCAATAAATATCAACCTGAACTGTAATTCCGATTACGTGATTTACCTACTTGAATGTCCTTGCAATTTGCAATAAGTGGGAAGAACCATACAAACATTACATAAGAGAATGAACGGCCATCATTCAAATGTAAATAAAGGGTTTCAAAAACACAGCTTATCCCAATATTGTTCGCGGCCACACAAAAAAGGTCAAACACACACCCATAGCGTTGATGCATAATTGTGACTTCAAAGATATTTTCATTATGCCAATAGAGCAAATTCCTGTTTCCAGCCCTAATCACTTTTTGAAACTACGTCAGCATGAGACTTTTTGGATATACAAGTTGGTAACTCTACATCCAAATGGCCTCAACGAAACAGTCGAATCATCATTTTGAATAACCTATAATAGACGCTTTGTAAATTTTTAAATTTTCATTGTATTATGCTTTCGATTACTAACATTTAACTGTCATAATTTTATTGATTATTAGTCATATGAAAAGTTTGGGCACCCTTTTAATTTTTATTATTTTTTTTTTAATATTTTTTCACCATTTTTTTTTTTTTTATATTTTACCCAATTCCTTCCTCTCCCTCCCTTTTTTATTTCCTCTCCCCTTTACCCCCCCCCCCCCCTTTATATTTAACCTCCTCTATTTTCATCAGAAATTATCCACTACTCTATTCTCAAATTTTTCATCCCCCCTTTTTTTTTCTTACTTAGTATTTATTATCTTTCACTCATTTATTTATTTCTAATACCCTCATCCTCCTCATTTTTTTACTTCTATCATTTAGTGTTTATTATCATTTACCATTCATCCATTTATTTATCTATTTATCTATCATCATCCTCTCCATTCATTATTTTTATCCTCTTCATTTTTCACATCCATAAGATTTATACATCTATTTATCATCCTCTCCATACCATTTACCATTCATTCATTCATCTATCTATTTATTTATCATCACCTTCCTCCTCATCATTTATTACTTTTATCCACTCCATTTTTCATATCCATAACATTTATACATCTAATTAATTATCATCCTATCCATCCCTTTCACATTTTGCAATAGTACCGTCTTCCTCTCCATCCTCCTCATTCTGTTCTTCTACCCCACTCTTACAAGTCCAATCTGTTAATACCACTACCTCTCCTTCACGAGCGATGTCGCTCGTACGTGCCGCACGTACTTTTCACTTCTTTCTCAACACTGCTGACGCTACCAAGCCTGCGTATGCTGAGTCTTATGTTATTCCCCTCACTGGGTTTTGGGCAGGACACACCTTCCTTTTCCCTATCTCTCGTAGCGCTAACCGTAATGGGCTCGCTCATGCTCCCCCCCCCCTTTTTTTTTTCTCTTCTTCCGGTACCCGCTCACACGCTGACGCTAGCGTCTATCTATTTAATCCCACCCCGCCGTTTTTCTTATTCATTTGGTTTTGATCTTCTGACCACACATGGTAAGTTCCTAATACTTCTTTCCTCCTACTCTCCCGCAGTCTCCAGATTCTGCCGCTTTAAAAGTCCTTCCCCCCCAGATTTCTTCCTCTCCACATCCACCACCATTATAGTTATATTAGGCCACTGTTTTTTCCTTATATTTCCATGTATGCATTTCCTTATTTATTTATCTATTTAAGCATTCAGTTAACTACCTATTTGCTTTCATCCATTACTACCATTACAGCCACTTCTCAAGGTGTTTCTTGTATATATTTATTTATTTATTTATTTAATTTATCTACTTATTCACGCATTATTTTATTTATTTATATAACTACACATGTACCCAGTTTCTTATCTATATATTCACACATTCATTTATTTATTTATTGACTAAGACCTCTACCTATATATAATTTAATTATTCAATTTTTTATGGTATCCTACCTTCTAGATATGAAATTAGGTGTTTTAATTTCACTTTTATGTCTATTCATTGTATATTATTATTATTATTGTTGTTATTGTTGTTTATTTATACGGCACCATTAATTCCATGGTGCTTCACATTGTATATTTATTTATCATATTTTCCTTGTTGTTTTATTGTATTTTTGTACAGTTTGCCTGATGAAGACACCAGTTTAAGGTGTCAAAATGCATTGCCATTCCCCAAATAAAGGATTAATATCATATTTACAGTGGAGAAAAAAAAGTATTTAGTCAGCCACCAATTGTGTAAGTTCTCCCACTTAAAAAGATGAGAGAGGCCTGTAATTGACATCATAGGTAGACCTCAACTATGAGAGACAAAATGAGAAAACAAATCCAGAAAATCACATTGTCTGATTTTTAAAGAATTTATTTGTAAATTATGGTGGAAAATAAGTATTTGGTCAATAACAAAAGTTCATCTCATTACTTTGTTATATAGCCTTTGTTGGCAATGACAGAGGTCAAACGTTTTCTGTAAGTCTTCACAAGGTTGGCACACACTGCTGCTGGTATGTAGGCCCATTCCTCCATGCAGATCTCCTCTAGAGCAGTGATGTTTTGGGGCTGTCGCTGGGCAACACGGACTTTCAACTCCCTCCAAAGGTTTTCTATGGGGTTGAGATCTGGAGACTGGCTAGGCCACTCCAGGACCTTGAAATGCTTCTTGCAAAGGCACTCCTTCGTTGCCCTGGCGGTGTGCTTGGGATCATTGTCATGCTGAAAGACCCAGCCACGTTTCAACTTCAATGCCCTTGCTGATGGAAGGAGGTTTGCACTCAAAATCTCACGATACATGGCCCCATTCATTCTTTCATGTACACGGATCAGTCGTCCTGGTCCCTTTGCAGAGAAACAGCCCCAAAGCATGATGTTGCCACCCCCATGCTTCACAGTAGGTATGGTGTTCTTTGGATGCAACTCAGCATTCACTCTCCTCCAAACATGACAAGTTGTGTTTCTACCAAACAGTTCTACTTTGCTTTCATCTGACCATATCACATTCTCCCAATATTCTTCTGGAACATCCAACTGCTCTCTAGCAAACTTCAGACAGGCCCGGATATGTACTGGCTTAAGCAGGGGGATACGTCTGGCACTGCAGGATCTGAGTCCCTGGCAGCGAAGTGTGTTACTGACGGTAGCCTTTGTTACGTTAGTCCCAGCTTTCTGCAGGTCATTCACTAGGTCCCCCCGTGTGGTTCTGGGATCTTTGCTCACCGTTCTTGTGATCATTTTGACCCCCCGGGGTGAATTCTTGTGTGGAGCTCCTGATCGAGGGAGATTATCAGTGGTCTTGTATGTCTTCCTGTGATGATGAGACCCTCAATTTATGTATCTTTCTTGGACATGTATCATTCCTCATTCGTATCAGTCACATATCTGTAGGAGTGTAAAGCTGTGTTTACATTGGTGGTCAATTCGCTCCAATGGTTTTATGTGCATACCATGGAGAGAGGGCCTGTCTGGCCCGTCAGTGTGATATTCCAGATGTCCAAAGGGGGGAGGGTGGGCTAATGACCTACAACTAACCCAGGCACCCATCTTTCCTTCTAACCAGCATAGATTCCTCTTTCCGTGAGGAGAGGGCTGGCTGGGGGGGTGAAGGGTGGGGCTGGACAAAGGTCTTCACACTGGCTAGAGTGAGTTGGTCTTAGTCTTTGTGTGGAAGCTGACAGAGAGACAGCTAAGAGACTTAGCTGAGGTATTTTCTCTATCTTTTATTTCCCTTTTTATTTTTTATGTGCCGTATCATTGCTCTTTTGCTTGTATGTTTATGCTTGATCGTATTAATATGGTATATTTCTGTATATGCTATTAATTAGTACCGACCCACTTGGGTTATTAAATACATAAAATTTATACCGCTCGTTTCATTCTATCCTATGACCCGGTCTACTCACGGTGTGTGAGTGGGAGGTTAAGAAAGAAGGTTGATCGCAGGCGTGCCAGGCGGCTGGGCGAGGCGATATTCTTCACAGTGGTGGCAGCGTTGTGGGATCGTAGGATAACAGTGTGTGGGTGTGGTATCACTCAGACACTGAGGATTGTGGCAATCCTATGGAACGAGCGCGGTATGAGATCAAGCTTAAAATACGGTGAAAGTTTGGTACAGTACTGTTCCCTCCCTTCTTCTTTTTTATGTTCTTTTATTTGGCAACGGCTTCCAGTGGATGTCTCGGTCTCTGAGAAGTAGAGCCAGGGGACGTCAGCAACTGACTGATACAAACGCTGAGCAGATGGCTGATATGGAAGGTGCTGCAGCCGGGCAGGACGAGGAGCAAAGTCCTGAGGGGCTGGCACAAGAAAACATCACCATGCCAGATGGTTCAGCAGGTGCCCGGACCCCAGAGGTAACTGTGCCTGGAGGGACCAGTAGCCCCAGTTCTGTGGGGGTAACGGACTTATACTTGCAAATTGCCTTACAGCAGATAGACGCCGGTGACTCTGACACCCGTCTGCAGGTGATTCACCAGTACCAAGCTGCTGCTGCTGCAGAGCGCCGGGCGGAGAGAGAGGCCGCTGCTGCAGAGCGCCGGGCGGAGCGAGAAGATGCAGAGTGCCGGGCGGAGAGAGAAGCTGCAGAGCGCCAGGCGGAGAGAGAGGCCGCTGCTGCTGCTGCAGAGCGTCGGGCTGAGAGAGAGGCTGAGCGGGGAGGCCCATGAATGCCAAGCGGAGAGGGAGCATCAGCTTGAGCTAAAAAAGCTGGAACATCCCCGGCAGGTGCAACCTTCTCCTGCACAAACTCCAGGAGCCCAAGCACTAAAGATCCGATCTGAGGACTTTACAATCTTGGAAGATAACGGGGACTTGGACTCGTTCTTGCGGGGATTTGAGAGGGTGTGTAAGCAGCATCATATTCCCCAGGCAGAATGGGCCCGTTACCTGTCTCCCAGACTGAAGGGGAAAGGCCTGGATGTTTCCACGAACTTACCCGAGGACGCGGACTATGAGACCATCAAAGCGGCGCTGATCCGGAGATACCGGCTCACGCCGGAGGTGTACTGCAAAAAGTTCCGGAATATACAGCGGGGTCCCACAGAGAGCTATGCGGATGTTCTGCACCACTTACAGGCTACATTCTGGCAGTGGATCAAGGGACTTACTGTCACCACGTTTGAGGAACTTGGGGACAATATGATAAAGGAACAATTTCTCCAGGTGCGCCCTCTGGAGGTCCGCCAGTTCGTGTGTGATCGGAAACCCAAGACAGCAGACAAGGCTGCAGAGATTGCTGACGACTATGTGTCCACCAGGGAGCAAAGGACCAAGAGAGGAGCCACCCTGCAGAGACCCTCAAGCTGGAAGGAGGGGCAAAGCTGGAGTTCACCACAGCCTGCGGTCTCCAAGTGGGGTAAGACAAACTCTGTCCCGGGTGCCCCCTCTACTTCCCCTGTCCCAAGAACTCTGGGCACCCCGGGGACCCCCTCCAAGTCCCAAGGAGAGGCCCGGCGGTGTCATGCCTGTAACCACCCAGGACATTTCAAGGCGGAGTGCCCCAACCACTCTAAGAACCCCCCTGTTTCCCCAGCCACGGAAGCTGGCTCATCTGTATACTTGGTGGGGAGGAAGGGGTTGCAATCTAATGCCAACCGTCAACAGGTCATTGTGGGGGATAAAGTGGTCATGGGGTTTCGGGACACTGGGGCGGATGTTACTCTGGTGCAACCTGACTTGGTCCCTGCGGACAGTATTATCCCTGGAAAAACTCTGACCCTGAGGGGTATTGGACAAGAATGCTTAACTGTGCCCATGGCTTGCATCCATTTGGACTGGGGTGCGGGAAAAGGAATGCGCGATGTGGGGCTAATGTCTAATCTGCCTGCCAATGTACTATTGGGAAAAGATTTGGGGCCCTTGGTGTCCCAATATGGGGTGGGAGTAGCCCCACCTCGCTGTGACAAAATGTCTGTACTGAAGGATGATTTTAATGTGGTGTTGAAGACTGTCACACAGACACAGGCAGAGGGAGGGCTCAGCCTTTTGTCTCCCCTTGCTGTGTGCCCAGCTAAAGTAATCAGTGAGCATGTGAATGAGGCACTGTGGAATGCTGACCTGGCTGTAGCCCCGCCCACATCTGCGGGTGCTGATAGCCCCCTCAGTGTGACCCTGGCTGAGCCATTCACCCATGCAGTTCACTGTGAATCAATGAATGAATGCAATGTCAATGTAATTGCTAATTCTTGCCTTGCAGATTTACAGGGTAGCTCTTCCGAGATGCTGGGGGCAACCCCAACTGATGACAATGTGCCAGGTGGTCAGGTAGATCACGGGGATCTCAGGGCCGATCCGGATGCGGAACGGACTGCTGGTGTTGCGGTGGTAACCCGCAGCCAGAGTGCTAGAGGGGTGGAAGGCGCTCCGACCCCTGAGCCGTTCCCTCTGTCACCCGGAGATGGCACTGAGACCGCCATAACTATCCTCCCCACACTGGACCCAGAGGAGCCCGGCGGGTATGTGACATGCACATCTCTTCTGTCTGGTTCCAGTCAGGAGTTCAGGGACGCTGTCCAAGCTGACCGCAGTCTGGGCGCATTGAAGGAGCGTGCCGATCAACCTCCCTTGGAGTCAGACAAGGACCGCGTGTACTGGGAGCAAGGGAGGTTGTACCGGGAAACGATCCCCACAAAGGGAAAAGAAAGTCGGCTTAGGGAGAAACATTTGGTGGTACCCCAACCCTATCGGGTGGAGTTGTTGCGGATTGCTCATGATATTCCACTGGCAGGCCACCTGGGGATCGCTAAGACCAAGGCTCGCCTCAGCCACTTATTCTACTGGCCTAAAATGGGGACAGATGTAGCTAAATACTGCCGTTCATGTGACACTTGTCAGAGGATGGGCAAGGCGGGGCAAGGCTGAAAAGCCCCAATGATACCTATGCCCATCATAACCGAACCTTTCCAGCGGGTGGCTGTGGATCTCATTGGACCCCTGTCCATTCCCAGTCGCACCGGGAAACGTTTCATATTAACGGTAGTAGACTATGCTACTAGGTACCCGGAAGCTGTCGCTCTGTTTTCCACCCGGGTTGATGTAGTGGCCAAGGCTCTGGTAGGCATCTTCTCCCATGTTGGATTTCCCAGAGAGATGCTGACAGACCAAGGTACCCAGTTCATGTCTGCCTTGATGCAAGGCCTGTGTAAGGTAACAGAGGTGCAACATCTGGTGTCCAGCCCGTATCACCTACAGATCAATGGCCTGTGTGTACGGTTCAATGGCACCCTGAAGCAGATGCTCAGGATGTTAGTCGAGTCCCACGGGCGCGACTGGGAGCCTTATCTCCCACACCTGCTGTTCGCTTACCGGGAGGTGCCTCAAGCCTCAACGGGGTTCTCCCGCTTTGAGCTCTTGTACGGGAGACATGTACGTGGGCCCCTAACTCTTGTGAAAGAGTCCTGGGAAGGAGAAACGGCCATCCAAGGTGTGCCAGTCGTGGAGTATGTCCTGCGATTCCGTGACCAAATGCAGGCTATGGCGCCGCTGGTGCAGGACAACATGGTCCAGGCTCAGGCTGACCAGAAGCGCTGGTATGATCAGAATGCCCGTGAGAGAACATACCAGCCGGGGCAGAAAGTATGGGTCCTAGTCCCTGAGCCCCAGGACAAGCTTCAGGCGAAATGGACCGGTCCATACGTCGTGCACCAGCAGGTCTACAGCGTCAGCTACCTGGTCACTGTTGATCCAGGCCGGAACAGGCATAAGGTCTTCCATGTCAACATGATGAAGGATCATCATGACCAGGAAGCCAGTGCCTTTCCAGTATGCAGTCTGCTAGAGAAGGGGGAAGAAGAAGACCTTGTTGACTTGCTTGCTCATTTTCAGGAGGATGGGTCCATCAAGAAGGCACAGGTGAACCCCCTTCTGGCTGAGGCCCAGCTGTTCCAGCTGGATGAAGTTTTGCACTCCCTACCTGGTCTGTTCTCCGCGAAGCCCGGGAGGACTGACCAGGCCATTCACCATGTGGATACCGGGAATCATGCCCCTATCCGGCGGTCGCCATATCGCGTCTCCTTGGAGGTACAGGTCCAGATGCGCAAGGAGATTGACGAGATGCTGGACCTGGGGGTGATTCAGCCCTCTCACAGTGCATGGGCTTCACCTGTGGTTCTTGTGCCCAAAAAGGACCGGACCACCCGGTTCTGTGTAGACTACAGGGAACTTAATGCGGTTACAGTCGACGACGTGTACCCCATGCCGCGCATCGACGACCTGCTTGACCGGTTAGGTAAGGCCCAGTACCTGTCCATCATGGACTTGAGTCGGGGATACTGGCAGATCCCCCCTGTCCCCTCAGGCACAGGAGCGATCGGCCTTTATCACCCCTTTCGGACTGTACGAGTCCACTGTCATGCCATTCGGCATGAAGAATGCCCCTGCCACTTTCCAGCGGATGGTCAACTCCCTACTGACGGGATGCGAAGGGTTTGCCACTGCGTACCTGGATGACATTGCCATCTTCAGCTCCACTTGGGAGGAACACCTACAGCACCTGGGGCAGGTGCTGAGGCGGATCCACAGTGCGGGCTTGACCATCAAACCGGAAAAGTGTCAGCTGGGCATGTGCGAGGTCCAATACCTGGGACACCGGGTAGGTGGGGGAACCCTGAAACCAGAACCTGAAAAGCTGGATGTAATCATGTCCTGGCCAACCCCCCGGACCAAGCGACAGGTGATGTCTTTCCTGGGTACGGCAGGGTACTATAGGAAGTTCGTACCGAACTATAGTGCTCTGGCCGCCCCCTTGATGGACCTCACCAAGAAGAAGTTGCCGCAAACTGTCCAGTGGACGGATGCTTGCGAGCGCTCCTTCCAGGCCCTGAAAGCGGCCCTGGCGAACGCACCTGTACTTCAGGCGTACGATGAGTCACGTCCGCTTGTGCTACAGACAGACGCCAGCACCTACGGACTCGGTGCCGTACTGAGCCAGCTTGACTCAGCGGGGCAAGAGCACCCGGTGCAGTACCTCAGCCGAAAGCTACTGCCGTGGGAGGTGGCCTACGCCACAGTGGAGAAGGAATGCCTAGCAATTGTTTGGACCTTGCAGCATCTGATCTGGATCAAACGTGTTGCAGGTCAGAATGGACGGTTGTTACGTTGGAGCCTGGTGCTGCAGCAATACAACTATGACATCTGGCACAAGCCTGGCCAGGCCCATGGCAATGCCGATGGCCTGTCAAGGCGGGGTGAGGCTGCGGAGGTGCGGGTGGAAGAGGAACGGAGGCTCCTCCTTCCTCCCGACACGCTCTAAAAGGGGGAGGTGTGATGATGAGACCCTCAATTTATGTATCTTTCTTGGACATGTATCATTCCTCATTCGTATCAGTCACATATCTGTAGGAGTGTAAAGCTGTGTTTACATTGGTGGTCAATTCACTCCAATGGTTTTATGTGCATACCATGGAGAGAGGGCCTGTCTGGCCCGTCAGTGTGATATCCCAGATGTCCAAAGGGGGGGAGGGTGGGCTAATGACCTACAACTAACCCAGGCACCCATCTTTCCTTCTAACCAGCATAGATTCCTCTTTCCGTGAGGAGAGGGCTGGCTGGGGGGGGGGGGGTGAAGGGTGGGGCTGGACAAGGGTCTTCACACTGGCTAGAGTGAGTTGGTCTTAGTCTTTGTGTGGAAGCTGACAGAGAGACAGCTAAGAGACTTAGCTGAGGTATTTTCTTTATCTTTTATTTCCTTTTTATTTTTTTATGTGCCGTATCATTGCTCTTTTGCTTGTATGTTTATGCTTGATCGTATTAATATGGTATATTTCTGTATATGCTATTAATTAGTACCGGCCCACTTGGGTTATTAAATACATAAAATTTATACCGCTCGTTTCATTGTATCCTATGACCCGGTCTACTCACGGTGTGTGAGTGGGAGGTTAAGAAAGAAGGTTGATCGCAGGTGTGCCAGGCGGCTGGGCGAGGCGATATTCTTCACACTTCCATTTTCTAATTATTGCTCCCACAGTTGATTTCTTCACACCAAGCTGTTTGCCTATTGCAGATTCAGTCTTCCCAGTCTGGTGCAGGTCTACAATTTTGTTTCTGGTGTCCTTCTACAGCTCTTTGGTCTTCACCATAGTGGAGTTTGGAGTGTGACTGTTTGAGGTTGTGGACAGGTGTCTTTTATACTGACAACAATTTTAATCAGATGCCATTACTACAGGTAATGAGTGGAGGACATAGGAGCCTCTTAAAGAAGAAGTTACAGGTCTGTGAGAGCCAGAAATCTTGCTTGTTTGTAGGTGACCAAATACTTATTTTCCACCATAATTTGCAAATAAATTCTTAAAAAATCAGAAAATGTGATTTTCTGGATTTGTTTTCTCATTTTGTCTCTCATAGCTGAGGTCTACCTATGATGTCAATTACAGGCCTGTCTCATCTTTTTAAGTGGGAGAACTTGCACAATTGGTGGCTGACTAAATACTTTTTTTTCCCCACTGTATATGTCAACAGCAAATTATTAAGTCCCGGTACTTTTTTATTTTATTTTTTATTTTTTCTGGCATTGAAAATACCAACAGCAGCTGTCCCTGTAATCACCCAGCCTGACTACTACCACAACCCTATCAAGTCTTCCAGAGGCGCTGTATGTTTTTTCACTCATTTATTTAGTGTACCTGAAATGAATACTAGAGGGGTCAGGTTACCATACATTATTCTATGCATGCCGATACTATGGATATCTATGAAACAGCAGGGTGCTTTAAAGTCCCTGCTCTGACATAGATGACTGAATAGAAGACGGGGCCCCTGTGCTGGACCTGCTCTGAAGTCCAATAGCAGGGAGAGACTTCAGCAGTGGGACTCAGCGGGGAAGCATGGTAAGTAAGCGTGAGTACAGTTTATTATTTTCCATGAAATAAGAGGGCGCTATTACTGATAAGGGGGGCACATACTTAGTTTTAATAAGTCCAGCTCAAACATTATTTATAAGGGGGGCTATGTATAAGGATCTATTGTTAATAAAGCTTGGGGAACTATTAGCCCCCCCTCATTAATAATAGTTTCCCCAGCCTTATTATTAATAGTTATTCCTTATAAATACCCCCTTCCCAATATATATTTATTTAAAAGGAGTAACTATTATTCATAAATCGATGGGAACCATTATTAAAAAGGGAGCGCTATTTATAAGGAATAATTATTAATAATAAGTCTGGGGGAACTTCCCCCCCACTTATTAATAATAGTTCCCCCATCATTATTATTAATAGTTATTCCTAGTTATTATAAATAGCTCTCCCTTATATATATTGTGGGGGCACTATTATTAAAAAAGGGGCCATAGATATATGAATATGGAGGAATTATTATTAATAAGGCAGGGGGAGCTATTATATATAAGGAGGGGTATTTATAAGGAGGAAATATTAATAATAAGGCCAGGTGGGGAATTATTGTTAATAAGGAGGGACTATTATTAATGAGGCTGTAGAAACTATTATTTATAAGGGGGGGATATTATTTATAAGGGGGAACTATTATTAGTAAGAAGAATTGATTTATAAGGGGGAACTATTATTCATAAGCAGGGATTATTATTTATAAGTGGGCACTATAATAACTCATAAGGCAATTCAACGGGGGTTGTTATTACTGGGTGCAGAAAAGTATATTATTAAATGACTATTTTAACCACTTCCATAACGCCCATAGACTATATACGTCCAAGGGGTGGTTGCCTTGTTCTTCCAAGGCGTACCAGTACGTCCAAGCAGAACTCAGCAGTTGCACGAAATTGTGCAGTTGCTGAAACGGGTAGCTGGCTGTTACTTCAGCCAGAGCTCCTAGAGAGAAGGCAGGGAAGGTTTATTATCTTCCCTGCCATCCCGATCGCTGTGTATACAGCGCTCAGTGAGTGCTGTATACAGTGTTATAGGCGCCGCCATCTTGCGGCTCCCCTCTGACCCGGTGGTCACGTGATCTGCCGTGATCAGAGTCTGTGTCTGTAATGGGAAGGAGGCTGTATTCCTCCTGCAACTGGGGCTAACTGTACCAGCCCCAGTTACAGGGGAAATCAGTCTCCCCAACCAAAAAAAGTCATCAGATGTCCCCAAAGGTCTATTATGACACAATGTAAAAAAAAAAAAAATAAAAAAATTAAAAAAATGAATCGAAAAGTTAAAAAAAAATGTAAATGAAGTAATTAAAAAAAAATAATAATAATACGCCAATAAAATGCTCTTATTACAGGTTATAGCTCCACCCCCGACGACACCATAAAAAATGAAAATTACCGTAACGGAGAGGAAAAACTATTTTATAAAGTTTTTTAGTAGCACTTTGTGTTATTAAATTTAAAAAAAAAATGAAAAGTGAAAGACAGACATGTTTTCCATCCTCTTTTGTTTATATTTTCCCCGGATATAAAAAAAATTAAAACACATGCAAAAATAAAAACAACATAAAAATAAAGCCCTATATGTCACCAAAAAAGACACAGAAATTAGTTGAATTACACATATGATAAAAATGTTACAGCCCTCAAAACCGCACATACAAAAAAACCCGAAAATGTGTCTGGTCCTGGACCAGAAATTGGCCCGGTACTGAAGTGGTTAAGGCTAAGGCCCCACGTTGCGGAAACGCAGCTTTTTTTGTTGCAGTTTTGTTGCGGCTTTTTGAGCCAAAGCCAGTAGTGGATTGAACAGAAGGTAGAAGCATAAGTACTTCCTATATATTTTCCATTCCTTTTGCATCCACTCTTGGCTTTGGCTCAAAAACTGCAACAAAACCTGCAACAAAAAAATCTGCGTTTCCGCAATGTGGGGCCTTAGCCTCAAGGAGTTTTCCAGCCACAAACTGTTTTTGATTGTGATGACATATCCACAGGATATGACATCAGTATGTGATCTGTCAGAGGCCAACTGTTCTAGCGGCCTTCGGGTACAAATCCTGACAGATCACATACTGATGACCTGTCCTGTGCATAGCTTATTAGTATAAAAAAATCAATTTGAGGCTGGTAAAAACCCTTTAATTGATCTGATGTTTATTAGGATACAAGTATTGTACAATGCACGAGTATTGTCTTTGCATCACTATGTAGTCTAATGGAGGTAGTCACAGTGTGGAGGTAGTGTACTATCGAGGTATTATTGGTATTAGTGGTCTTTATATTGCGTGTTTTGTTTGGTAATTGTCTGTATAGTGATAATAATTCTCCCCAGTATAACAGTACACACACATAGTGGTTTCATTATATATATGTTTTATAATTTTTTTTGTATTCTCCCGATCTTTTAAGACTATATCAGTACCGCTGGAAATGCAGCACTGATTAGTGAAGTCAAAGACTTTGACGGTGTTGTTACTATGTCAGCATTTGGGGCCCCGCTTTTAATTTTGCCCAGGGCCACACTATGTCTAAAACCGGCCCTATTGCCACCCCACACCATAATCCCAGGAGCAGGACTGCTGTGACATTTCTTTGTGAAGGCTTCTGCATGGGACTTCCCATGTGCTCTCCAAACCAATCTCTGGCTATCATTACATCTGAAACAAAAGTGGGACTCATCACTGAAGATGATAAACCTCCATTCTATCCCATTGCTGTCTTGCTGTGCACTATGATAGTCTTTGAGAGCAGTGGCGTGAGGTCAATGGAACACCTGTAGCTGGATGTCTGGCTTGTTTCCCAATGTTGTGCAAACACCTTTTGATGGTTTGAGTCAGCGCATTAAGTTTGGGATGTGACGTCCAAATTCACTTGGAGTACAGAATGGATCACATATCAGGATATCTTCAGCCAAAATCAAATTTAAGGAAGGACACGTCTGCAAATCTTTACATACACATGTACACCACCTGCAATTGTGTTGGTAAGAAGAACTGTCTATGCAAAAAAGGGTGTCTTACCGTGTGACTTTTATGTGCTACTGGGCAAAGTATGAACTACCGCATATAATAAATATGACACGTTTGTTAACACGCATGTTCTTCACTTATATAGACAATGAATTTGTGTGATTTATATGACTTTTATTGCCAATATGAAAATTGGATTTCCTATTGAGATATATTAATACAATATGTTCCCCTTTCTATTTTCATAGCAGGTGGCAAGCACCTGCGGCCATAAACCAGCCACGGAAAGTGTTAGCAAACACTTCTTGTCTGATCTGACAATCTAACTGTGTTGATGTTTATACTAGCAGGTATGCCAGAAGCGCATGTAAACTATAGTGCTATGTAAAAAGCTCCAGTTCCAGATATGTCTGGTTAGGTCACAACAATGTATCATCTAAGGTAAGGACTGGCAGAGACAAGCAGCATGCAGAACTGTTTATAGATTTTGTGAAGGTGTTTTGGCATCACCTGGTCCTACATATAGATGGTGTATACAGTAAACGCCCCGTAGTAGGCAGTCTGACTTTTATTTATTTGTGTAGCATTCTCCAAGTGAAAACACTAGTGTGTTCTCTGTAAACATACAAGAAGGTATGGATATTATAATACTAAGTGTGCCAGTCACCGTAAACAGGTTTAGCCTGTCTGCTGTCCTATTTCTAGGTAAATAGATGGCATAGTACTGTGCAGAACAATGTATATAGGCTGTGTTTAGACTACATAAGGCAAAATTAGTTTCTTAGTATTTTAGTTATATAACATCCATTTATACTCTATTTAGGTCAAGTTATAATAAGGCTTGATAGTTGTGTATAGCTATATACAGTGGGGAAAAAAAAGTATTTAGTCAGCCACCAATTGTGCAAGTTCTCCCACTTAGAGAGAGGCCTGTAATTGTCATCATAGGTAGACCTCAACTATGAGAGACAAAATCAGAAAACATATCTAGAAAATCACATTGTCTGATTTTTAAAGAATTTATTTGTATAGTTACTTCCCAGAAAATCAAATAATCCAAGAATTACACTTAATCTGGCTTTATACATTAGATAATTGGCAACAAAACTTGAAGATTTCAACAGATACAGCAGACCATCTAATGTGTATAGGGGGCCTCCCTGAGTTCTCCTGTCTACAGATGTCGGGTGAGGTAAGGATTTGGTGGTTGGATTTCAAAAACCACAGTTCTTTTGACCTCAGGGAAGATAAATGGTATCTGTCAGCAGCTTATTCCCTGCTCCCAATTCAAAACCTATGCATACTCAGCCACCTCCAGAGTGCATGTGGATGGTGGTTCAGGAGGGATAGCTGAAGTGTATGGTTAGTTTTAGGCTGAAGCCACATCTTGCAGAAAAGCTGTTTTTTTTGCATATTTTACTGCAGTTTTTTTAGCCAAAGTCAGGTGTGGTTTTAGCAGAAGTATGAGGCTAAGGCCCCACGTAGCAGACTGCAGCCAAAAAGCCAGAATCTAGTCTGCTGGCGTCCCGTAGCAAAAAAAGCGCTGCGAGAGAAACCGCGGTGGGATCGCATAGCGGTTCTTCCCGCAGCGCTTTAGACAGAAAGTTTGCAGAGTTTTCCTCTGAGGACTTTCTGTTTTAATTATACCTAAGGGGAAACTACCGGCGTTTCCATAGGTATAATTGACATGCTGCGATTTCCAAAACCGTGCCGGCTTTGGAAATTTCCGCGTGTCTGCAGCGCGTTTTATTCAGCAAAGTGGGCATAGGATTCACTAGAATCCAATCCACTTTGCTCTGACTGTAAAACGCCGCGATTTTTTCCGCTGCGCTTCCGCCACGGGCGAATCGCAGTGTTTACGCCATGTGGGGCCTTAGCCTTAAAGGGACTATAAAACGCAGAGGTTTTTGCCATGATGTTTATGCTACGTGGGGCCGCGGCCTAAAGCTACCTTCAAGCGACTGAGGTGCAATAGTGTGAATGTAGCTTTAGTGTTTCATTTATGTTTCCTATTCCTTTTGAAACCCCTCATGGCTTTGGCTAAAAAAATGCAGGAAAATCTGCAACAAAAAATGCCACTTTTGAGCAATGTTTAGCCTCACGTCCTAGGTAATGTGCACACATAACAATTCTGTTGCAGCCTGCAGATTTTCAACACAAATTGCCCACTGAAAATCCATAACAAAGTACAATACGGTGCAAGTGAATAGGATATTCCAAAATATCATTTGCATGCTGCAGAAAATGCACTTGGATCTGAGAGCATGCAGCAGAACTAGTCTGCCTTGCATTTGTTCCGGATAATGTAGCATGGAAAAAAACATGGCTAAATATGCAGAAATACAGTATCTTTCTACTAGATTTGCTGGCCTGATCTTCAAGTGGAAGTTTCTTTTTGATAGAAATAAAGATTTCTGACTTTCTGGACCTAAAAAAAACTAGTGTTTGTGTGACATATAAAGCACAAAGGATTTCTATGTAATGAGGCTGTAGCCACAGCCTGGTAGAGCAATCTGCTGTTTCTATCTCATACAATATCATCGGTAGATTCACTTTGCATTGGATAGCAGTGCTGCTGCAGATATATTGATGGTCACTTGTTAAGTAAAAGTTATGCACTGCAGAGAATGACAGCCCTCAACATGGCTTGTGCCCTGCACACTTTTGCCCTGATGCAAGATCACCTAGTTTGACTAATGGTTGTTTTACTATTACAGATCCAAATGCTTAAAATAGCCTGAGCTCCTTTTCATTTGCAAGCGATTCATTATTGCCAAAAGTGTGCGGCCCCTCTCCCCATCCTCGCTGCGGCCTGTTGTATTTGTGAAAGGACCGTTTCAAATTTCATGTGCCGGAGCAGCTGTTGTGGGGCTGAGCCGCCTCTTTCAGAGTTGTACTGAGCACCCTTTTCACTTGTCTCTTGTACAGCTTTTGTCTTTGTCAATGCAAGGTCCCCTTTGACCCCTGATGCAAACTGGAGTCTACCTCTTTTGTGAGCCTCTGCAGACAAGTTCCAGCCTAAATCAAGTATTGTCTAGGCCTCCAGAAGCCAGCACGTGCCCACATCCCCTTAATCTTTTAATTTCTCCCCAGCAAGAGACAGCTGCTACTGATACACGCAACTCACAGCTGTCGACTGTGGCCTGCTGCCTTAATTCTGAAAGCCATAATAAAAAGGAGAAATACAAGAAAAGTGTGTGTTTTTTTTTTTCTTTTTTGAAACAGTAGACAGCACGTGCGTCTTAATTCTACATTGTCATGAAAACCACTATCCTCCCTTAACCTCACATTAAAACCCCCTGTAAGAGCCTTAACTGAATCAGAGACAGAAATGACTTCCAGCTTCAAAGAACAGGCCTCATGGCTCGCTTTACTATAGATTAACTATGAAACTATAAATTATAGGGTTTGGGGGAAACAGAAACACATGAACAGATGACGCTATGTTACTAGATGTCTAAGGATGCGAAGAAAGCGTATGCTGCAAGTAAAATAGCATGTAGCAATAGAGATTCCATAAGGCTAAGGCCACACATTGCAGAAACGCAGCAGAAAAAAACGCAGTGTTTTACAGTACCAGTGAAGTGAATGAGATGCTGGCTAATTCCATCCACATATTATAGAAAAAAAAAAGAAAAGCTACATTTTAAAAACATATGCATTTTTGAAAAACACAGCATGTCTATTTTACCTGCGGAAATGCTTGTGTTTTCCCTATAGATTTAATAAGGAAAGAAAAATCGCAGAGAAAAACACAGCAAAAAAACGCAATGAAAAATGCTGCGGAAAAAAACGTGATGCTTTTTTTTTTTTGCAGCATTTTTTTAGCTGTGTTTTGCAGCATGAAGCCTTAGCCTAAAGTGGTAAAATTTCATTGTGTGATAAAGCATACCACTAATCCATTAAAAAATGCGGTGTGTCTGCATACAAAATTGGAGGCACTGACTTACAGTATGGGCACATTGTATTATGGATCCATACAACACAAATCTATAATATGGTAACATTCATTAGGCCAAACGTATAAAATTTTATATCAAGGTATGGCAGTTTGTTTATATGCAGGCAATAAATTACGATAAAATTATCCAAAGCAGAATTTTATATTAGACCTTCATATGTTTTCACAAAAAGGAAAACAATCGTAGGAGGTGAAACTGTAATCGGGTTTTCCCTTTAACATCTTATGTGACATTATGCTACAGCAAGTAACATTTTGTGTATGATTCAGAATTGAACATGTCTGTGGTTTTTGCTGCATGAGATAAACACAGCATGTAGGTGTTATCATACTGTGCTATCTGGCGGTGCAAAAAAATAAGGTAAATTTAAACTGTGCTAGTAAATAGAATACTAATTTCCCATTCTGTAGCAATTTATGTGTGGGCTCAATATAAGAGATAAATAAAATGAATATCATAACCATCAAGCCTGATTCATATCTTTCATGTTAGCCTCCACTTTTCATAGAATTTGCATAAAAATGAAGTAAAAAAGTAAATGGGAGATTAGATAGCAGAATATGGCCATTCCACAGTGTACAGAGCCATCTGCTTTCAGCTCTGTACACTGTGAGGATATCAGCTGATTGGTGGGACTAGTCTTGCACCACTCTTCTGATATTGATGAATCATCCTAAGGAGAGGCCATCAACACCAAGATTTGGAGAACCCACCACGACTGAGGTGCAAAACGGCCTTGAAAAAGTCCATTTTTCACAGCTATTTGCACCCAAGGGGCACCTGTTTTCATGGATCCCACATACATTTCAGTGTATGGAGGGATCCATGAAAACTGACAAAAATACGGACTTTCTGTAAAAAGCTCTGCGGAAAAAATTTGCAATGTATTTTCACTGCAGTCTTTTCCGCATCGCTTCTTGGCTGCGGATCACTACATGGGGCCTTAGACTAAAGGGGTTTTCCGGCCCAGAATGACTTAGGGCAAAAGTGCCTTATAGGGAAATATTAACATAACACAACAGTAATCTTCCACTGCTCTGATTCATAGGCTGCCCAGGGGTGGGCTGAGTTCTGTTTCCTGGTGTCTCCCAACACCACTGCTCTACTATAGCCATTCAGCTGATCATTGGCTGGGCCACTTCTCCAACCAGTGATTGCCTAGATGGGAATCTTAAAGCATTTTCTATGGTTTTAGGAGACACTAAAAATGGACCTCAGTGCAGACCAGGGCAGTCTGTGAACCGAAGCAGCAGGGGATTGTGGAGTGGGTGAATATCTTGCCTCTATTACTCACCTGCTTATTTTTCTTGGGTTGGAAAACCCCTTGAGGCTGAGGCCCCACGTTGTGAAAACGCAACTTTTTTTACTGCAGATTTTGCAGCTTTTTTTGAGCCAAAGTCAGGAGTGGATTGAGAAGAAGGTAGAAGTATAAGTACTTACTATATATTTCCCATTCCTTTTGTAGCCATTCTTGGCTTTGGCTCAAAAAAATGCAGCAAAATCTGCAACAAAAAAAAGCTGCTTTTCCGCATCAGGGTCCTCAGCCTTAAAGGCAATATTTACTAAGTGTTGTTTTAATTATGGAGTATTTTTCTGTAATGTTTCTGGGTGTATGAAGTAAAAAGGTAAATATAATGATACATAATAAAGTGCTATTTGACTCTGTGTTGTATTTGTCATCCTATAGATGTAGCAGGTGAAGGGAGAAGATAACAGAGCTTTTGATCACAATGAGTCCTCTTTGAAAAGAGTAAATCTGAGTAATCCCTTATTTGTCAGGCTTTTTCATGTTAAGAAGAAGCGTACAGCAGCCAGCAGTCAGATAGGGTGCTTCTATTTGCCCAAACTAGTGTTTTGTGTAAAAGTTTCATTACATTCGGAGATATCCTTCTATAGACAGGACATATGGTAAGCGCTACACCTGTCTTGTACTCAACACCTGCTGGTAGGCAGAGAGTCGGCTATACATAAGCCAGGGGGTAAAAAACATGGCTATTTGCATACTGGACATTAGCCACGTGCTTTGGCCATTTTCAATCCTTATCAAGATTAAAAGGTCTGCAGGAGGTAGAGGATGTAAAGAATAGAACAAGGTTATCGACCCGGATGCCCTTTAGAATGAGGGCAGAGCTATCTGCCATCTCACTGACATTGATGTACATTACAGGAACAAACAATACTAGAATATACAATTGATTGATGATTGATGAATAGCACTCATATACTTTGCAATGCTTTGAGAAACCAAATAAGATCCCATTGATTTACATTGCAAGAAATACTCACGAAAACATATGCTGTTTATCCTGCATGTATACATTAATCTCCAAGGCTTACAGCAGTACTGGTAATAGATTGCAATTAATAGACATACTAATATTAGTGCCATCATTAAAGAGGACTTGCCAACAAGATTAGAACTACTTATTGTGCCATTCCTCTGTTATATGAATATATCGACAAGTGTCTTTATATGCTCTCACCCCATCCAATCACTGCTGCCAGTTTCAGACTGTATAGAGAAACACCCCTTCGACAAGTGGGATGGCAACTCTCGCTAGTCAATAGTCTCATACATTTCTTGAAGGACTAAGGCTAAAACCCCCACGTAGCGGGCGGCAGAGAAAAAGTGCTGTGAGAAAAACCGCAGCAGAAACGCATTGCGGTTTTTCCCACAGCAATTTTCACAGAAAGGAAACCTCTGCGGACTTTCTGCTTCAATTATACCTATAGGGAAATCATCGGCGTTTCCGTAGGTATAATTGACATGCTGCGATTTCCAAAAGCGCGACTCGTTTGGAAATTGCAGCATTTCCGCTGTGCATATTTTTCTGCAATGTGTGGATGGGATTTGCTAGAATCCACTTTGCAGGGATTGTAAAATGCCGCCGTTTTTGCCGCGGCATTTCCACTGTGGCCAAACCATGGCGTTTACGCCACATTGGGCCCCATCTTAAAAGAGCAATTTTACAACATAGAATTCTAGAGATGATCTATATTTGCTGTTTTATTGGGAATGCGGGTGTTTACATTGGAAGTAAACAGAATGAATGGCAGCAAGCAGATTGGTACTCATTTTCATTAGGCAAATTACAAAGGCCAATGCAAACTGAACAGGGAGGAATGATCCCTTCTGAGATCCCCCATACAGCTGCATGGATTA
Source organism: Leptodactylus fallax (assembly GCA_947044405.1). Lineage (NCBI taxonomy): Eukaryota > Metazoa > Chordata > Amphibia > Anura > Leptodactylidae > Leptodactylus > Leptodactylus fallax. The sequence goes on from CAMRHE010000212.1 coordinate 802,396, forward strand.
TCAGCAGTACTGTACAGATTACACATATTAGTACTGCTACTACTACTGCTTCTACTGCTACTATTACTACTACTGCTGCTACTACTACTACTACTACAACCACTGCTACTACTACCATTGCTACTACTACTGCTGCTGCTGCTACTAGTACTACTGCTACTATGCAACTACTACTGCTAATACTGCTGTTACTACTACTACTACTACTGCTACTACTACTACTACTGCTGCTATTACTACAGCTGCTATCAGTACTACTGCTACAGCTGCTACTACTTCTACTATTACTACTACTACTGCTATTACAACTATTTCTAATACTACTACAGCTACTACTACTATTACTACTACTGCTGCTACTACTAGTACTACTGCTACTATGCTACTACTACTGCTAATACTGCTGCTACTACTACTGCTACTATTACTACAACTGCTACTACTACTGCTACTATTACTACTACTACTGCTATTACTACAGCTGCTATTACTACTACTGCTACAGCTGCTGCTACTACTACTTCTACTATTACTACTACTACTGCTATTACAACTATTTCTAATACTACTACAGCTGCTACTACTACTATTACTACTACTATTGCTGCTATTACTACTACCTGCTGCTACTACTACTACTGCTACTATTACTATTGCTGTTGCTATTACTACTATGGCTGCTGCTACTACTAATAACGATAACAAATACAAAAATATAAAGTAGTAACTACCACTATTAGTTTATTTGTATTAGCAATCTACTACTATACTACTACTACTATCACAAATTATATTAACAAGATATTACATTCAGAAATCTGCTTTGTCAGTTCCCTATCAACAGGCAGACCATGTACTGAAGTAAATTTAGGTCATCTAGAGTCCTGGGTAATCTAAGAGCACTATTATACCGGTTGATATTCAGGGCACTCCTTGGAATGCTCATTCCCGATAATAGCCCTGTCTAATGGTGCTGCTGTCTAATGAGCAAACGCTAGTTGGTCAGCTGATCACATCTTTTTTGCAGGATAGCAAAGTAGTAGCAGTAATAGTAGTAGTAGGTGCAATAGTAGTAATAGCAGTAGTATCAATAGTAGTAGTAGTAGTAGCAGCAGCAATAGTGTAGTAGTAGTAGTAGTGGCAATAGTAGTAGCAGCAGCAATAGTAGTAGTAGTAGCAATAGTAGTAGTAGTAGCAGCAATAGTAGTTGAAGCAATAGTAGTAGTAGTAGGTAGCAATAGTAGCACCAACAATAGTAGCAGTAGGGGTAGTAATAGTAGTAGCAGTAGTAATAATAGTAGTAGTAGTAGTAGTAGGGCTAGTAGTCAGCAATAGCATTAGTAGCAGATAGTAGTAGTAGCAGTAGTAGTGCAGCAATAGTAGTAGCAGTAGTAATGGAGCAGAAGAGAGAGAGAGTATGATAGCAATAGTACTAGTAGTAATAGTAGCAGCAGCAGGCAAAAAAGTAGTAGTGGTAGCAATAGTAATAGATAGTAGTAGTAGTAAAAGTAGCAATAGTAGTACTAATAATAGTAGCAGTAGTAGTGGTAGTAATAGTAGTAGCAATAGTAGTACTAGTAATAGTAGCAGTAGTAGTGGTAGCAATAGTAGTAGTAGTAGCTAGTAGTAGTAGCAGTAGTATAGCAGTAGTAGTAGTAGTAGTAGCAGCAGTAGCAGTAGTAGCAGTAGTAGTAGGTTGAAGCAATAGTAGTAGCAGTAGAGGGAGCAGTAGTAGTAGTAGTAATAGTAGTAGTAATGGTAGCAATGGTAGTAGGCAATAGTCAGTAGTAGTAGTGGTAGCAATAGTAATAGTAGTAGTAGTAGTGGCAATAGCAGTAGTAGTAGTAGCATTAGTAGCAGCGGGAGTAGTAGCAGTAGTAGTTGAAGCAATAGTGAGTAGTAGTAGTAGTAGTAATAGTAGTAGTAATGGTAGCAATGGTAGTAGCTGCATAGTAGCAGCAGCAGTAGTAGTGGTAGCAATAGTAAAGTAGTAGTAGTAGTAAAAGTAGCAATAGTAGTACTAGTAATAGTAGCAGTAGTAGTGGTAGCAATAGTAATAGTAGTAGTAAAAGTAGAAATAGTAGTACTAGTAATAGTAGCAGTAGTAGTGGTAGCAATAGTAATAGTAGTAGTAGTAGTAGTAGTAGTGACAATAGCAGTAGTAGTAATAGCATTAGTAGCAGCAGTAGGAGTAGTAGCAGTAGTAGTTGAAGCAATAGTAGTAGCAGTAGTAGTGGTAGCAGTAGTAGTAGTAGTAATAGTAGTAGTAATGGTAGCAATGGTAGTAGTTGCAATAGTAGCAGCAGCAGTAGTAGTGGTAGCAATAGTAATAGTAGTAGTAGTAGTGGCAATAGCAGTAGTAGTAATAGCATTAGTAGCAGCAGTAGGAGTAGTAGCAGTAGTAGTTGAAGCAATAGTAGTAGCAGTAGTAGTAGTAGTAGTAATAGTAGTAGTAATGGTAGCAATGGTAGTAGTTGCAATAGTAGCAGCAGCAGTAGTAGTGGTAGCAATAGTAATAGTAGTAGTAGTAGTAAAAGTAGCAATAGTAGTACTAGTAATAGTAGCAGTAGTAGTGGTAGCAATAGTATTAGTAGCAGTAGTAGCAGTAGTAGTTGAAGCAATAGTAGTAGCAGTAGTAGTTGAAGCAATAGTAGTAGCAGTAGTAGTAGTAGCAGCAGCAGCAGCATTAGTAGTAGTAATGGTAGGAATAGTAGTAGTAGTAATAGTAGCAGTAGTAGTGGTAGCAATAGTAATAGTAGTAAAAGTAGCAATAGTAATACTAGTAATAGTAGCAGTAGTAGTGGTAGCAATAGTATTAGTAGCAGTAGTAGTAGCAGTAGTAGTTGAAGCAATAGTAGTAGCAGTAGTAGTGGTAGCAGTAGTAGCAGCAGCAGCATTAGTAGTAGTAGTAATGGTAGGAATAGTAGTAGTAGTAATAGTAGCAGCAGCAGTAGTGGTAGCAATAGTAATAGTAGTAGTAAAAGTAGCAATAGTAGTAGAAGGTTGTACCTTTTTATATTAATTAGTAGTAGTAATTCTTTGCCTTATGACTGTTAGATAGTAGATGAGGTTGGATGAAGACATCAGTGCATCAAGTCCAACCTATAACCCTACAGTCCCCTACTGTTAGTAATAAGGTATAAATATTGACAATTTATAACAAGTTATGTTTAAAATTGTTAAAATAATAGTTTTTCCTTTAACAAATATTTTAGAATGTGTTCAATTCCTGCTTTCAGAGTAGTTTCAAATACCATTTTTACTTAGAAAAGTAGCATTGGAAAAGAAACAGATATTTGAAAATGTCCAAAAAGTTCAGTTTATTCTGTGTAGAACAACATTTGACCGTTCTGGTTTATTGGTGCAGGCTACGCTGAATTGAACTATTAGTGTGTGCCCTGAGGCTGCACGCTAGACTCAGACAAGCTCAGTCCCATCTGTCACTGTATCTGGGGCATCTTGGCTGCATAATTGGGCAAGGCTTGAAAAGACTGTATAGCAAGACCATGTGGTAACCCTGCAGAGTAAAGAGAGGGAGAGGACAGGAGGGGAATGCTTACTGGAGGATGGAGAAGGCAATAGAGTTGCATGACACTCCAAGCCTTAGTTAATCACTGCAGCTAATAGCTGGAGAGGGCTATACATCCACTTATGGCCGCACCGCTATCCTGGCTGGCCTACAGCTGCAATTACAAATTCAGAGAAGGAGCTTTCATTTGGAGCAGGGATTAAGGCTTTCCTCATTTGGCCTCACTGTGGGCACAAAGGAAGTAGGCAGGGCCTTTGTAAGACCATTAGCAAAGAACAATAAAAAGCTGACAGGATAATCAGAGTGGAAAGGGGAATAAAACTTGGCATGTGCCGGAGATCAGGCTCTAGCTCATTATGCATGACAGCAGATGGAGTATGTCTAGTTGCCAGGCAGAATTCAAGTCTCTCGGGGGATGGGTGTCTGATACTACAGCTACTATCACTCTCACATGACTATTACAATATTGTATCCTGATGATCATTAGGGAAAACAAGGATCATCAACAGATTGGTTTCTTGTAGCCAACAAGTCTTAATACAAGCCAACATCTTCTACATGCAAAACAATACAGACAGTCTGTGAATATTAGATATTATGGAGTAATAATTTTAAATCTATACTCTGCCACATACAGAATGTGGGCAGAGTATGGGCCATGGGGGTAAGTACTCCAAGAGGTACAGTGGGGAAAAAAAGTATTTAGTCAGCCACCAATTGTGCAAGTTCTCCCCTTTGCAGAGAAACAGCCCCAAAGCATGATGTTGCCACCCCCATGCTTCACAGTAGGTATGGTGTTCTTTGGGTGCAACTCAGCATTCACTCTCCTCCAAAAACGACGAGTTGAGTTTCTACCAAACAGTTCTACTTTGGTTTCATCTGACCATATGACATTCTCCCAATACTCTTCTGGAACATCCAAATGCTCTCTAGCAAACTTCAGACGGGCCCGGATATGTACTGGCTTAAGGAGGGGGACACGTCTGGCACTGCAGGTTCTGAGTCCCTGGCGGCGTAATGTGTTACTGACGGTAGCCTTTGTTACGTTAGTCCCAGCTTGCTGCAGGTCATTCACTAGGTCCCCCAGTGTGGTTCTGGGATTTTTGCTCACCGTTCTTGTGATCATTTTGACCCCAAGGGGTGACATCTTGTGTGGAGCCCCTGATCAAGGGAGATTATCAGGATTATCTTAAAGAAGAAGTTACAGGTCTGTGAGAGCCAGAAATCTTGCTTGTTTGTAGGTGACCAAATACTTATTTTCCACCATAATTTGCAAATATATTCTTTAAAAATCAGACAATGTGATTTTCTAGATATGTTTTCTCATTTTGTCTCTCATAGTTGAGGTCTACCTATGATGACAATTACAGGCCGGCCTCATCTTTTTAAGTGGGAGAACTTGCACAATTGGTGGCTGACTAAATATTTTTTTCCCCACTGTATCTATCGTCTATCTATCTATCTATCTATCTATCTCAAAAAAAGAACATAAAAAAATTAATAAAACTTGGGTGCACGTCCTTGAGGTCAGTGGCAAAGACCTAGAAGCAAATATTCAAAAAGAGGCAGCACTCCGGTGTATGAAACAAGAGGACTTTTATTAGCCCACTTTTTTCATACATTTGAGTTCTGCCTCTTTTTGGATATCTATCTATCTATCTATCTTTGTTTTATCCAATGTAACTATTATATCTATTCTATCAGCATTCTATCAATGTAACTTCATATCTATCAAAATTGGAATGAGGACAATGGAACAATGCCCATAATCCAGGACAATACACTGGATCTGGAATGGCTGACAGGGAGCCCCTCACTGCCATAGGGACTGCTGCAGATACTCCCTATGCCTTATGAGTAAAACAGTCTTCTATCTATCTATCTATCTATCTATCTTCTGTCATCCATCTATATTTGTAGTTTGTATGTTCTTCCTGTGTCAGATAAGAAGTAAATGCTTTCCACTAAACTGACCTAATGGGTTTTGGGGATAAGCGCCTATATGTTAGCCCCTGACTTCTGTTTTTCACACCTCTCCCTGTGCTTTGATTCCCTTGCATGAGAAAACCGTAGTATAGATGCTGATAATTGTTCTTAGCAATGTCAGAGTGGCCCAAGCTCTAATGCAGTAATGTGCACCAAAGGGTCAGCAGAAGAAAACCCTTTCTGTAGCTGACTTTGAGAAACAGACTTTTCAGAAATAGACTAGAATCCATTTCTAGGAACTGATTCACAAATAACCTGCACAGATGGAGGGTTGGTCCTCAGAATAATTTTCCCTGGTGGACCCAAAGATCTAAAATTTTCTCTTGCTTGAAGAAGGGGGAGGATTGAGCGCTGAATTGAATCTGCACCAGCAGAGGGACATATTTGTGGGGTTTGTTAAGCATGTACAGTCATGGCCAAAAGTTTTGAGAATGATACAAATATTAATTTTTACAAAGTCTACTGCTTCAGTTTTTCTAATGGCAATTTGCATATACTCCAGAATGTTATAAAGAGTGATCAGCTTAACAGCAATTACTTGCAAAGTCAATATTTGCCTAGAAAATGAACTTTATCCCCCAAAACACATTTCAACATCATTGCAGCCCTGCCTTAAAAGGACCACCTAACATCGTTTCAGTGATTGCTCCATTAACACAGGTGTAGGTGTTGATGAGGACAGGGCTGGAGATCAATCTGTCATGATTAAGTAAGAATGACACCACTGGACACTTTAAAAGGAGGCTGGTGCTTGCCATCATTGTTTCTCTTCTGTTAACCATGGTTATCTCTAAAGAAACACGTGCAGTCATCATTGCACTGCACAAAAATGGCCTAACTGGGAAGAGTATTGCAGCTAGAAAGATTGCACCTCAGTCAACAATCTATCGCATCATCAAGAACTTCAAGGAGAGAGGTTCCATTGGTGCCAAAAAGGCTCCAGGGCGCCCAAGAAAGACCAGCAAGCGGCAGGACCGTCTCTTAAAAGTGTTTCAGCTGCAGGATCGGGCTACCAGCAGTGCAGAGCTTGCTGAGGAATGGCAGCAGGCAGGTGTGAGTGCATCTGTACGCACTGTGAGGCGGAGACTCTTGGAGCAAGGCCTGGTCTCAAGGAGGGCAGCAAAGAAGCCACTTCTCTCCAGAAAAAACATCAGGGACAGACTGATATTCTGCAAAAGGTACAGGGAGTGGACTGCTGAGGACTGGGGTAAAGTCATTTTCTCTGATGAATCCCCTTTTCGATTCTTTGGAACATCTGGAAAACAGCTTATTCGGAGAAGAAGAGGTGAGCGCTACCACCAGTCTTGTCTCATGCCAACTGTAAAGCATCCTGAAATCATTCATGTGTGGGGTTGCTTCTCAGCCAAGGGAATCGGCTCTCTCACAGTCTTGCCTAAAAACACACCCATGAATAAAGAATGGTACCAGAATGTCCTCCAAGAGCAACTTCTCCCAACCGTCCAAGAGCAGTTTGGCGCTCAACAATGCCTTTTCCAGCATGATGGAGCACCTTGCGATAAAGCAAAGGTGATAACTAAATGGCTCAGGGAACAAAACATAGAGATTTTGGGTCCATGGCCTGGAAACTCCCCAGATCTTAATCCCATTGAGAACTTGTGGTCAATCATCAAGAGACGGGTGGACAAACAAAAACCAACAAAATCAGACAAAATTAAAGCATTGATTCTGCAAGAATGGACTGCTATCAGTCAGGATTTGGTCCAGAAGTTGATTGAGAGCATGCCAGGGAGAATTGCAGAGGTCCTGAAGAAGAAGGGTCAACACTGCAAATATTGACTTGCTGCATTAACTCATTCTAACTGTCAATATAAGCTTCTGTTACTCATAATATGAATGCAATTATATTTCTGTATGTGATAAAAACATCTGACAAACACACATAAAAACCAGAGGGCAGCAGATCATGTGAAAATATAATATTTGTGTCATTCTCAAAACCTTTGGCCATGACTGTATACTGCAATTGTGTAAACAGTAAAACTCATATACAGAACCATAATCTACAGAGAGGCAAAGGATATTGGATATAATGTAACCAAGGGAAGTTCAATATTTTCATATTCAAATGTAGCACCAAGGTTAGAGTGACCTTTATGACAAGTCAACAGGATATTTGACAAGCATGTTGATGTGTGAGTAACTAGTCAGTTTTAGTAATCTCCTTTCCTTTTAATGTAGAATAACTACACGATCTTGAGGAATATTGGCAAGTATCTGCAGAGATAGACACACAGTAGATCATGGTTACATACAGGCTCTATAAAACCATTATAATGATCTCTCCTCTCTGTTTAAAGCAAGTTCCTTTGTGAAAGGCATATTATATTACAGCACCCTGTAGGTGAGCTGCTGACACATACTGACTGCAGATAATATATAGATATATACTGCATTTTGTACTTGGCAGTTTGCAACTCCGCTTCATTCCTTTCAGCACTGGCTTGAACTGTATTCAGCAGCGACTGAAGCTAGACATGTGACTGTCCAAACTTAGCTTGCATCACATTGTACTAGAAACCAGCTGACCATGACTTGGCATTTTCAGGAATATAGTGATTACAACAGTTTCCAGATATTACATCATAATTTCCCTTAAACTGACAAGAAAGCCATGGGATATGTTTTCATGTTGTTGTACTAGCAGGAAGGAATTCAATACATGGAAACAGAGCAGAAAACATGTTTACACCACACTTTCTCTTGGTAAATAAAATGTGTTAGTATTTATTTTGCTCTCCCATTTTCCAAGAGGATTAGCAGCTATTCACATTATGTTTTTAGCATCCGTTTAGTGGATCCGTTTAATTGATGCAAACAGCTGGTCATCCACATGTACAGAGTCAAGGTTTGTATTGAAACACAGATGCATAATATTTCACACCTTTTTTTGCATCTGTTGAACAGATCTACTAAATGGATGTTAAAGTATCATAAGGATGGCTCCTTACTCGGAATGGGCAGGCAGTAAGGAATACATAGGAGCAAATCTACTAAGCAAAATGGGATAGAATTCTGGTGCAAACTGCCAAACATGTCATGCACTAGATCTATTATACAATTTAGCAATATTTTTATTAAAAATTAGGGCAAAGGGGCATAGCTGAGAAGAATTGTAAAATGCTCCTGGCTGTTGTAACCATGCACATGTAATAATATTGGCCTAAGGATAAGCATCAATATTAAAAGGGGGTGTTGCTTTTTTTCAGCGTCCTTCTACAATCTCTGCCTTCCACTGAAAACAATGAGAAACAGAATCAAGGTGGAATCTGCCTCAAAATGAGAGCCAGATTCCTCTATGTGAATTTACCCTTATATTTCCCCCTTATGTCCCCCACAGTTTAATGCCCTCTCCACTGTACAATTGCCCCCATCACTGTCCTCATATAATATAATGTCCCCCATACAGTGGCCCCAATACAATACAATGTCCCCATCTAGTGTCCCTATACAATATAATGTCCCCATACACTGGCTCCATTCAATTTTTTTTAGTATAGCACTTGCCGTAGTAATACTTACCTCCCACTGCCTGCAGCTTCTAGGCCGCAGGTCTAATGTGACCTGTGGCCTACAAGTCAGAAAGGGGTAGGGCAGGAAGTCTATGGCTTTCTGCTTCACCATCAACAGAAATCGGTCAGAGCTCCTATTCTCTCCTGTTTTGAGATCTGGTTGTAATTTTAACAACCAGATTGGCAGAACCGGAGAGAACGACTGCATCCCACCCCTGCTCTATACTGATGAGGGGCAAGAACCTCAAAACATCAGTCTACATATGGGGGTCTCTGGTGTGACAGGTATGATATACGGTAATGTACATACTTTGTTTCCCATGGAGAATTGCCTGAAAAATCATTTTTATTGTCTGAAAAATGTTTAATAAGAAACAGTACCCTCTTCACACAAGCTGCATCGGAGGCAGCTCATCCAGCCATCCACTAATCTTGCTAATCCTTTCTCAGCCTATCTGCTAAGATCAACTGTAGTATGTGTTTTTATCAATGGCTGGACCAAACTATTGTGTAGAATGGACACCGCAACATTGGTAGGGCATAAGCGCTAGGTGTATGGTAGTGGGTTAGGATCCCACTGAGCAGAGGCGTAGCTAGCGGGGGGGGGCAGAGGGGGCGGCTGCCCCGGGCCCACTGACTTTTTGGGGCCCACCCCGGGGCCGCCGTTAATACATCCTTTATTTCTAACTAGATCGGTGTCTGCAGACACCGATCTAGTTACAATGCTTCCTGGTGCTTAACTGTCTTGTAAACCGCAAGCCACTTCAGGCCTGCGGTTTACAAGACCCCGAGACCACAGACCGACGTCTTCTTTTAAGCACAGACGGCGCGATGACGTCACAACATCGCGCCGCCCGCGCTCAGACACAGACGTCATGTGCGTGGACTGGGAGGAAGCAGCGGCTCCGTTCATCAGCATCGCAGGTAGGTGAGTATGACTTTTTTTTTGTGGGTATATTAATAGAATAAGGGGTGGATAGGAGGGGGGAAATCTAACTATAAGGGAGGATTCATTAGGGGGCATTATGACGATTGGGGGGTCATTTATATAAAGGTTATTACAGGGTATTATAAATACAAGGGGGGAGGTTATTTATATAAGGGGCCATTAGGGGGCATCATTTTTATTAGGAGGCAGTATGAACATAAGGGGGTAGTCATAGATATAAGGGGTCATTAGAGGTGCAGTATTTATGTCAGGGGGAATTGGGCATAATATGAGGGTCAATTAATTTAATTAAAGTTGCACTTGCACCTTATTAAGACTAAGGCCCCACGTAGCGGGCTGCAGAAAAAAAGCGCTGCAGGAAAAACCGCGGCGGTAACGTGTTTTTTCCCGCAGCGCTTTTCACAGAAGGTCTGCAGAGGTTTCCCCTGTGGACTTTCTGTTTTCAATACACCTATATGGAAACCGCCAGTGTTTCCATAGGTATAACTGACATTCTGCAATTTCCAAAACCGCAACGGTTTTGGAAATCGCAGTGTGTCTGCTGCACGTATTTTTCCGCAGTGTGTGGATGGGATTTGCTAGAATGTTGCGGTTTTTTTCAGTGGGTTTTCGCCACATGGAGCCCCCATCCCTACTTTGCAGTATAATATGCACAGCGGATAATCTGCGATTTCCAAAACAGTCGGTGTTTTGGAAATCGCAGAATGTCAATTATCCCTACGGAAATGCTGGCGGTTTCTCTATAGATATAATTGAAGCAGAAAGTCTGCAGAGGAAACCTCTGCGAACTTTCTGTGCAAAGTGCTGCTGGAAGAACCGCGATGCATCGCCGCCACGGTTTTTCCCACAGCTGTTTTTTGCTGAGGGACGCCACATGGGGCCTTAGCCTTAAGGCGTTTTCCAGCTCATTTTTATTGATGGTCTATTCTCAGAATAAAACATCAATAAGAGATCAGCGCCCCCCCTCTGATCAGCTGTATGAAGGGGCTATGGCGCCTGTTTATATCACACGCTGTCTGTTTATAGTGACCGTGTGATGTAATTCCAGCCTTTTCACATAGACGTATATAGGATGAGGCTGTAGTTACATTACATGGCCGCTATGAGATGACACTATGTAAACAGAGAAGGGGTCACGGCGCTTACACAGATACCAAGGTTCATTCAAACAGTTGTTCCTTGGGGGTCCCGGGTATTGGAATCCCAAAAATTTTTTTTTCCCTTTTTAATTAGGAAACACCTGGGGCATTATTAATAAGGGGCACATTATTTAAAGAGGACCTTTCACGTCCTCATGTATATGCGGTTTTACATACCGCTAGAAAGCCGACAGCGCGCTAAATTCAGCACACTGCCGGCTTTCCCATTATATGCCCCGGGGCTGGAGATATTGGGGGTCTAAATTTCACCGTTCACTGTCAGAAGGGCGTTCCTGACTGTCTAGCTGCGCTGTGAGGAACGCCCTCCCTGACTGTGCTCGTCCATAGACTTGTACTAGGGGGGCGTTCCTCACAGCTCAGCGTCATCACTGGGCTGAGTACACCCCAGTACAATTCTATGGACGGGTACTGTAAGGGAGGGCGTTCCTCACAGTGCAACTAGACAGTCAGGAACGCCCTTTTGACAGTGAACGGTGAAATTTAGACCCACGATATCACCAGCCCTGGGGCATATAACGGGAAAGGCGGCAGGGTGCTGAATTCAGCGCACTGTCGGCTTTCTAGCAGTATGTAAAACAGCATATACATGAGGACGTGAAAGGTCCTCTTAAAGGGGTGCAAAGGGAAGTTATTAGTTTAAAGATGCACTTGGGGGTATTATTCATTATGGGGGGTTATATCATATATTTTATAATTGGGGTAGCAGCAGGATGGGTGTGCAGGTGAGGACAATATGGGTCAGGTACCTGGAAAAGTGAGGAGCCAAAGATGTCTATGTTGCAAACTTTACAGAGAAAAAAGTGGTCATGGCCGTCCAGATGAAAGAGATGCGGAATGTGAACGATTAGTCAGAGACGTTACTGGTAAGTCACTAAATGCTACTGCCCTGTATTCACCTAAATCGTCTGCAGAGCCCTGTGTAGAGCCGCTATATACCACTATATGCTCACCGTATACTGATAGTATCGGTATACAAACATGTCCAAGTAGGGGGCCCACTTGGACATGTTCGCCCCCCTGTGCTAAACCCCTAGCTACGCCTCTGCACTGAGTGATGGCTCTTTGCACACACTTCTATCTACACACTTTTGAGCACACAGCTTGACTTCTGCCTTTATGAGGAATTTTCACAGATCCGTCTGGGTGACCAGGCTGTTATCACGGTGCAAATCTACCTTGTTATATTTTGTGTTTTTTACATTTTATCACAGGATTGAAGGTGCATCTTCTAACTATCTGGTCAACGTTTATGATCTAGGTCAGGGGTAGGCAACCTTTTTTGTTCGGCGTGCTGATTTTAATTAAAAAATCAAAGATGAGGTACTCGGAGTGCCGGTCAATAATTGTAAGTCTGACGACCCCTAAACTAAAGTCATATACCACAAACCATAATACAGAAGTGCTGCCACCAGATGCTTTAGGACACATGTGTTTACTGCTATTTCCTGGGACGCTCCTGTACTTTCTGATTAGAAGCAATGAATGTACATGTGCAGCCGGCAATTAGTGGTAAATGTAAGTGTCCAGGAACACCGTATGACAGCATCCTTATTGTGAAAACACACTATGTATCTGGATGCAGCTATATTCTTAGGCCACTGGAACTCTTAGCTTTATGTAAATCTGCGTTCACATGGTGCGGCCCCTGCACACCGTATTATGCCCCATAGCAGCCCCTGCACACCCTTTTATGTCCCATAGCGGCCCCTGCACATGGTATTATGTCCCATAGCGGCCACTGCACACGGTATTATGTCCCATAGCGGCCCCTGCACATGGTATTATGTCCCAAAGTGGCCCCTGCACACGGTATTATATCCCATAGCGGCCCCTGCACATGGTATTATGTTCCAGAGCGGCCCCTGCACACGGTATTATGTCCCACAGCGGCCCCTACACACGGTATTATGTCCTATAGCGGCCCCTGCACACGGTATTATGTCCCATAGCGGCCCCTGCACATGGTATTATGTCCCATAGTGGCCCCTGCACATGGTATTATGCCCTATAGTGGTCCCTGCACACCGTATTATGTCTCATAGCGGCCCCTGCACACAGTATAACATTCTAACTTTTATAATTTTCGCCACTCACTAACTATAATTATACTGTGGGATCTCTTCAGACCCCAGAGTATAATAAGCGGAGGTCCAAGAGAGGTGACAAACATAAAAAAACAACGTACTCACCTTTTCCTGCTCTCCGCAGCCACTGTGTTCTCTTTGGGCGCTTCTGCCTGTAGTCAGCGACCGCTGATTGGTTCTCGGGGTCACGTCGCGTCATTATGCGTAATGACATCGGAAGTGACCCTAGAGGTTTTGTCAGATGTCTCTTACATCAGGCAGAAGCGCCCGAAGAGGAAACAGTGGCTGCGGAGAGCAGGAAAGGTAAGTACATTGTTTTTTTTTGTGTTTCATCACTTCTCCTGAGCCTCCGCTTATTATGCTCAGGGGTCTGAAGAGACCCCCCGAGTATAATAACAGCAGTTTTGTTTCAGCCGTGTTTGATCCAATCGAAACTGCTGGGTGAGGACTCAGGTCGCCGTGCCAGGGAAATATGCCTCGCGTGCCGCTCTTGGCACGCGTGCCAGGGGATGCCGACCCCTGATCTAGGTGGTCTAGGTGCATCTGCTCTATAATCTTCACAATACAGTTTAATTTAAGCTTTGCACACAGTGGTGTATCAGATCACTTCTTTAATTTTCTATTTTGCACTAAAAAATATTTTCCCTTTAAGGCTAAAGCCCCACGTTGCGGAAACGCAGCTTATTTTGTTGCAGATTTTGTTGCGTTTTTTTGAGCCAAAGCCATGAATGGATTGAGCAGATGGTAGAAGTATAAGAACTTCCTATATATTTCCCATTCCTTTTGTAGCCATTCTTGGTTTTGGCTCAAAAAAACGCAGTAAAATCTGCAACAAAAAAAGCTGCATTTCCGCAATGTGGGGCCTCAGCCTAAAACATTATTTAGCCTACAAATAAACAATTCTAGGATGCCAGTGTTATTGCAAAAGTGAAATGGTCATGATTATAGTACTTGCAGACATACTATTTTTCTTGCAGTGCCCCTTTCCAGCCTGTGAGATGTGCACTGTATATGCTATTGAATGTAAATAGTAGTATAATGTTGTACCGTGTTAGCCATTGAAAGTAGTGGAATTTCTTCACTCTTCCATTGAATGTAAATGGCAGACTGTGTCCGTCAGAGCTATAGGCTAAATCCTGCGGCTCCCAGCTGTAAAATTACAACTCAGATTGTAGAGCAGACTGGCGGGATATGCTAGGAGTAGTAGAGTCATTACAATAACAGAACTGTAAACCAGGCCAGGGCCCCACGTTGCGTACATGCAAAAAACGCTGTATTTTACATTAACTCTAAAGTGGATGGGATTCTGGCTAATCCCATCCACACATACAGAAAAAAAAATCTGCAGTGGAAATGCTGCGATTTAAAAAACACTTGCATTTTTGCAAATCGCAGCATGTCAATTATACCTACGGAAACGCTGGCATTTTTCGTAAAGGCATAATAAAGGCAGAAAGTCAAAGGAAATCTCTGTGGACTTTCTGTGAAAAACACTGCGGGAAAAAAAAACTCAGTATTTTCCACAGCGTTTTTTGGCAGCAACTCACTGCATGAGGCTTAGCCATACAAGGATTTTGCCTTGTCATATTCATCCTATTTGACATCCCAAAGATTTTTTCATGAAATTTGTGTATGCATAGCTGCCTTCCATTTACATTGCATAATTTCTGCATAAAACAATGTCTATTAGGCTGAGGCCTCACGTTGCAGAAACACAGATTTTTGTGCTGCATATTTTGCTGCATTTTTTTGAGCCAAAGCCAGAAATGGATTTTGAAGAAGGTAGCAGTATAAGAGCTTCCTTTATATTTCCCATTCTTTTTGTAGCCATTCTTGACTTTGGCTCAAAAAACCACAGCAAAATCTGCAACAAAAAAAGCTTCAGATAAGGCAAGCCTTCTGGGCAATGCTTGACAAAGTGCCAAGTGCCATGATTCTTATAAAAAAAATAAACCACTATGTTATGTAAAGGGAATGTCACATGAAGGAAACTCCTTTAGCAATTGCAGAGTCAGAAATTCCCAGTGATCAGCTGATATGGTTGTCAGAAGCTGCAGCTACTATAGTTAGACCTCTCCCTTGCAGCAGCATTTCAGATTAATCTTATATTAATGAATCATTATACACATGTAAAAAACAGATCAACTATTAAATTAAAAAAAAAAAAATGCTATAATTTGTATTAAGTTCAATCAGTGAAAAACATATAGAAAAGGATGACTTTCCTGTGCTTTCTGTTTTTATCACTTATGTACAGACTTTAAGGCTGTGTTCACACGGAGTTTATTGCAGGCAGATTTTGACACGGAATCCACCTCAAAATCTGCCTGAAAAAACACCTCCCATTCATTTCAGTGGGAGTCAGTAGCAGTTTTTTTCATGTCGCAGAATAAAAAAGCGACATGACCTATCTTCAGGCGGATTCCGCCTGGAAAAACCCATTGAATTCAATGAGAGGTGGAAAAAACGCGTCAAAAACCACTAGCATTTTTAAAAAAGAAGTTTTCCAGGTCCATACAGTGTGCTGGAGCAAAAAAAAACGTGAAAAAAACCACATCAAAAACCGCGTCATGTAAAAAAACGTGTCAAAAAACTATTTCCTAATTCCTGAAGATGATTTTTTTCTGCCTGCAAAAAAATCCATGTGAACATAATGGACATCTGTGATCAATAAAAAAGACCAAAATAGAGCATGTCTCCATTTTAATTTTTATTGACTCGAAGTCTGTAAATAATAACTACACTGAAATCAATGTGTCTATATTCTGACCCCTTAAAATTACGGACAGAACACATATGTTGAAAACGGATGTGTGAATAAGGCCTAAAAGGTGTGTCCTAAGATAGAAACATTACTTATACACAGGATAAATCCTGAGAACACGATCGATCACGTCCTCTGTGTAAATGGAGCATTGCAGCTTGAGTCAAAGTATATGGGACTCATGAAGATAGTTAAGGGTTGTATGTGGCTATCTCTGTAGACTTTGAACGAAGTAACATTGCGCATGCGCGAACACTGTTCCATTCTATCAGGGGATATAGGACTCCCGTTCTCATGATCAGTGGGAGTCCCAACAGTGGACCCCCCACCTACCTTATACCTTTACAATATTAGTATATTTTATCTGACAGAGGGACCGTTGGGGCCCCACGAGCCAGTAGCAACTGCTACCACTGCTCCCACTATAGCTATGACCCTGGCTGCAATTAACCTGAAAGAGAGAAACATCTCAATGTTACAATTACTGCTTTTTGTTTTGAAAAAAATGAATTATTTACGCTTACTTGTACAGTCATGGCCAAAAGTTTTGAGAATGACACAAATATTATATTTTCACATGATCTGCTGCCCTCTGGTTTTTATGTGTGTTTGTCAGATGTTTTTATCACATACAGAAATATAATTGCATTCATATTATGAGTAACAGAAGCTTATATTGACAGTTAGAATGAGTTAATGCAGCAAGTCAATATTTGCAGTGTTGACCCTTCTTCTTCAGGACCTCTGCAATTCTCCCTGGCATGCTCTCAATCAACTTCTGGACCAAATCCTGACTGATAGCAGTCCATTCTTGCAGAATCAATGCTTTAATTTTGTCTGAATTTGTTGGTTTTTGTTTGTCCACCCGTCTCTTGATGATTGACCACAAGTTCTCAATGGGATTAAGATCTGGGGAGTTTCCAGGCCATGGACCCAAAATCTCTATGTTTTGTTCCCTGAGCCATTTAGTTATCACCTTTGCTTTATGGCAAGGTGCTCCACATGCTGGAAAAGGCATTGTTGAGCGCCAAACTGCTCTTGGACGGTTGGGAGAAGTTGCTCTTGGAGGACATTCTGGTACCATTCTTTATCATGGCTGTGTTTTTAGGCAAGACTGTGAGAGCCGATCCCTTGGCTGAGAAGCAACCCCACACATGAATGGTTTCAGGATGCTACAGTTGGCATGAGACAAGACTGGTGGTAGCGCCACCTCTTCTTCTCCGAATAAGCTGTTTCCAGATGTTCCAAACAACGAAAAGGGGATTCATCAGAGAAAATGACTTTACCCCAGTCCTCAGCAGTCCACTCCCTGTACCTTTTGCAGAATATCAGTCTGTCCCTGATGTTTTTTCTAGAGAGAAGTGGCTCTTTGCTGCCCTCCTTGAGACCAGGCCTGCTCCAAGAGTCTCCGCCCACAGTGCGGCAGATGCACTCACACCTGCCTGCTGCCATCCTCAGCAAGCTCTGCACTGCTGGTAGCCCGATCCCGCAGCTGAAACACTTAAGAGACGGTCCTGCCGCTGCTGGTCTTCTGGGCGCCCTGGAGCCTTTTTGGCACCAATGGAACCTCTCTCCTTGAAGTTCTTGATGATGCGATAGATTGTTGACTGAGGTGCAATCTTTCTAGCTGCAATACTCTTCCCAGTTAGGCCATTTTTGTGCAGTGCAATGATGACTGCACGTGTTTCTTTAGAGATAACCATAGTTAACAGAAGAGAAACAATGATGGCAAGCACCAGCCCCTTTTAAAGTGTCCATTGGTGCCATTCTTACTTAATCATGACAGATTGACTCCAGCCCTGTCCCATCAACACCCACACCTGTGTTAATGGAGCAATCACTGAAACGATGTTAGGTGGTCCTTTTAAGGCAGGGCTGCAATGATGTTGAAATGTGTTTTGGGGGATAAAGTCATTTCTAGGCAAATATTGACTTTGCAAGTAATTGCTGTTAAGCTGATCACTCTTTATAACATTCTGGAGTATATGCAAATTGCCATTAGAAAAACTGAAGCAGTAGACTTTGTAAAAATTAATATTTGTATCATTCTCAAAACTTTTGGCCATGACTGTATAGCGTCATCATATTCCACAGTGCTTTACCTGACATTGACATTCAATGTCCCTCCCAAACACAAGAAGAACATACAGCCTTGTAGATGTTGTCCATGGCAGGATTTGAATTCAGAACTTCAGGGCTGTAAGGCTGCAGTGCTAATCACTGAGCCACTGTGCTATTCTAAGGAAAGACTGATAGATATTCTGTATTTACATTATCAGCAGTCCTGCCTACTACTGGAGAACATAATCTTAGACAATTAGTCGCAAGAGACAGCTAAATAGATCATTTTCAGGAGGCCACCTACATGGTCTTGTTTTAACTGATTTTGAAGATACTTGGAATGCCTTGCTGCTGTGAGGTGCTTAAATGGAATGTAGAGACACTTTGAGATTCTAAGGTGGAATGTTGAGACACACTGAGAGTTTGTTGCGCAATTCTTGGAGGAATGCTGAGTAATGAGTACTTTCTCTAGCTTGTATTATCTTTCACATCCGGTAACTGATAGAACCAATACTAGTGCCAAAATGGCTTGACTGCTGATATTCTCTATATTTGGCAGTACAGTGCCTAATGGTTATACTCATTTGCATGTATGAAGTGTCTTAAGTTACAGTTTAACTCAGGAATGCTAGTATGTTTGTACTGGTAGGACTCTTTTCTGCTGTGTCATACTGATATGCAACGCAGAGTGTCAAATGCTCCATGGTGACTTCACATGCTAACTTTGCATCAGTTTTATGGGGAACACTGAGATTTGTGGATTCAGATCAGTAAGGGATCATCCAAATAAGATAGAGAGGTAAATGGAGCACATCCCAACAGTGTCTGCAGCTTTGAAATGGAGTGTACATTGTTTTCACAGGTCTGGGAGGGCCAATAGACCAAGTCTCATACATGTACATATAATGCCCTTTGACAACCCCAACTTTATATTTGCAGTTTTGGCAGACACATTTTTAATATGAATTTTCTAACTGTGTATGCTTGCCATTTGTGCCAACAGTGATGGGCAATGCATACCACTTTCTAGCCACAGACCACACTCTTCATCAAGTCAATATGGTTATTATAGGTTGAGCCACAGTCAGGACCCTCCAAAATCTGCAGGGATTTTTCTAGTGTTTAATATCTCTATAGCGCCACCACAGTTGAAATGAAGCAGCGTCACATGAATGACATGAATTGTCTGTGCGTGTAACAAATCGAATTAAGTACTCCCTTATACTAATTGAGTATTCCATAAAGGGAATTTTCCAGAAATGGAATATTGATGACCTATCCTAGGTCATCAATATCTGATTGATGATGGTCAATCTCACCAATCACGTGTTCTTGGCTGCCAGAGCCAGAAACAGAAGGCTCCATATACTGTGTAGTGGCAGGGTCATTTTACTGCAGCTCAGCTCCCATTCAAGCTATTTTACTTGTGCAAATGATCAAAACAGCTTGCATACAATTATGTCAGATTGCATCAGTCTTTCAATATTGGATCTGGTTCAGTTCTAGTTTTCAGCATCCAAAACATAGTAGGCTAAAAGGTCGATCCTGACTGAACTAATAGAAACTGATGCAAACAGTCCCACTCTTTCCTATGTTATTATGTATATATGTTCTCTCACACAGCAAAAAAATATTAAACAAAATCTCTAGTGTAAACCTTAAAGGGGTGATAAGTATAACAGATTTGCATGAGATACAACAAATATGCATTCTTTTGCACGATTTTCCAAAATATTCAAACAAGTGAAGGGTGGGTAAATGTAAAGAAATAGAGAATACTATAAATTCTGAGCTTGCACAATCGAAAAGCTGCAAATTTCGCTGTTGTTAAAGGGGTCTTAAATAAGCAGTCTAATTGTAAGTATGTTTATCAGACTATACATGAGTGTATTCATGATATAATAGCATTATCTCCTGCTTCATTTGTATAAATAATAAAAAAGAATCAGTTACGCAACATATATTCAATGCACTACATTACATACATACAGAGTTCTGTATGATAGGTAATGTGGTTAGACAATAAATCAGAATGAGAAAACATGTCAATGTGGAGCCACTAGAACTACGCAAGATGGAAAGCAAAGAGTTCTTCTCTTCTGAGACATGTAAATATATACATACTAGATGTACATACTCAGCCGCCTGGAATCCCTTATGTCTCGTTTAGTCTTGCTTAGGTGCCTGGAAGCATGTCTCTAGCATGGCTATATGCTGGGTCCAAGACAGTGCCGTAGATATTTATTTTACTAAATTTACATTCTTTCTTCCCCCATCTTCGAAGCAAATGGTCATTTCAACAATATATTTTGGAGAGCAAGGATAGCAATTTATGTCTTATGCACTTTCAAATTATTATTGCATTGTGGCCAATGTGGTGAAATTGGGTTTTTGTAAAAGTTTATGACGATAGCAATCTATGTGGTATAGGCTCAGTACATGTTCTACTGGCCACACACATGAACATTTTATGTTTTGTGTGGCTGGACAATTATTAGTTCAAAACTTTCAAAGCGATTGATTTAATGGGCTGAGCAGACCATTAGGAGAGTCTTGTGTGCAGTCAGTCGACCATTGTCTTCTGCTTATACAGACACATTTTCTATAGGTACAAACTAATCTGGTTGCTGAAAAAACCATTTTATTAAATGTTACAGCTTCTAAGAAGCTTCAAGCTGTACAAGGCTAGCACCCATAGAAGTCTATGGGACCCTACTGTACCTTTGTATAGATTACGATTTCCAGTACTCTGGATTTCTGCTTGGAGTCAAAATATGGTTACACATGGTGTGCCTACAGTTTATTACTATGGAGTCATGGGACTTCCAGAGGCAAATACTGAATTTTCCAGATCAGCAGGCAGCAGACAGTCAGATGCTTGGCTGAGAGATGAAGGCACCATCAAGGTAACTGTGGTAGGTGGTATTTGTTTCTACAGTGCCTCTCTCTTTCAGGGCCTCCCTTTTCTCCTTCATGTTAGACAGATTGCTAGCAGTGGCAAAGAAGGAGGGCATCCCTTCTCTGCTGCATTAGTAGGTGAGCGGCCTTTGGACTCCAAATACAAATTATGAAGCATTTTGATGTAAAGGTGTTGCTCCCAATAAGAATGGTAAATGGTGATCCACAAAGAAGGCCATTATTGTAACCCTTCTCAAACATGGCAAAGACTGTTACCAGACTTATACAGACTTATTTCCCTATTGCCCGTTGAAGTGAAAATTCTGGCCAAAATATTAGCTACTAGATTATCTAGATTACTACTGTAGATTAGAAGAGTCACTCTTTCCATAGTACACATGGATCAATCTAAATTTATGCCGACAAAGTCGAGAACTATTAACATTTGCCAAATGTATCTTAAAGGAGTTGTGCTGTTAATGATTAAAAGTCCCCCTAAAGCCTCCTGGTAAATGGAACATCAGTGGGCTTGCATGACTTGTTCTCTATACACTGCTATCGGGATGTGGCCCCTGTTGTAGATTACAGTCCAGCTGCCTCATAGCAGTGAATGGAGCACTGGTCATGAGAGTGCACTGGTGTGCCATTCACAAGGAGGCTGATCATTATCGGTCACTTATCCCCTGTCCTGTGGATAGGGAGATAAGTGTCCATAATGGCACGACTCCTTCCTCCAACTGACAATGGAGAACCTGGGGACAGTGTTGTTTGCTCGCTGGACGACACCAAGGCAATCAACAGCATTGAGTTGGAGTATTTCTTAGCTGTCCTAAAGAAGTTTAATTTGGCAGCTTCTTTATCAAGAGCCAATGGCCAGGCTCTGCATTAATGAATGCCTTACAGAGCAATCTGCTTTGGACAAGGGTACACAATAGGGTTGTCCTGTCTCACCTGCTCTTCGTACTGGCCATACACCCCTGGGAGCACCCTGGCATAGCAGGATTTTATTGTGATCCCTTCTAGGAGAAGGTAGAATTATATGTCCATGGCATCTTATTATTCTTGGCAGATGTCTTTCTATCCCTTCTGGTAGCCATGCAGACTATTGAAATATTTGGATAGTACTCAGACCTGGTGATCAATTGGACCAAATTGGCACTGTTACCTGTGGATTATATAGAGAACGTCAAGGCATACTCTGACTTTCAGAGGCTTAATCTGATCCCTCTCCTTAATAAATTCCATACAAAGCTTGAAGCATGATCGAAGCTATCCCTTTCTGTGGTAGGCAGAGTGAAATTAATCAAAATTATCTTGATGTCCCTGTTACTATATCTGGAATTAAAGGTATGACACAATACACTTTTGGAAACCCCATGGTTCATTTATATTTTCCTTTAGAGCTTTGAAAGATGAAAACATAACGGTATAAAGAGGAACTCACAGATTGTAAAGGATGGTAGCTTTGTGATGTTCACCTAATTGCAGGCAGAATATGCTTTCTCCTCCAATGAATTTCAGAAATACCTGAGAAATAAAATGACTCTGCTGGGATTATAATCCATGCATATCTATTAGATCCTCTTCTAGCCAGGTGTCCTGTAAAAAGTAAGGACGAATGGCTAGGGGACATTGAGCTTATAGAGGATGATCATTGGCGCAATATATTGGAGAGGGTGCTGCAGTTGTCTCTGTGCAAGGCCTACAGGTTGTCTCATAATATATCTGTTACATCGAGTTTTTTGATATTGGGAAGCATTCCCTCTCTTCATGTCCCTGATGTCAATCCCAATAAGCAGAACTTCTGCAGATGCCATATCAAGAGAGATATTGGTGGCCGCTATTAATAGGGTATGCAGTTGATATTATCTTGTCCCTATGCATATGCATACTCGGCTATATAGAACGTTGGAGGAGGCAATTGCCAGAATACTTTACATAGCCTGCAAACTTATTTCTCAACTTTGGCTAGATAATATGGGTCCCACCAACAGAGAATATGTGGAAAAAATTAATAGGCTGGTCTGGAGAAAGGTATATATTTGAAGAGGGGAACCATTCATACACTTGAAAAGATATGGGCACCGAGAGTAGATCATGCAAGACTGCCTTCCAATGCAGGTTGGATTTGGTGTGAACAGCAGGGGAACCGATGGCAGGGAGGGGAGCAGGTCTTGCCTTTTGGGCTAAAGTTTAGTATTCATGGGGGTGATTTGTTTGATTTAATTTGTTGCATCCTGAAACATCATTCTTTCTCTCCAGATTTCTTTTCATTCTATTTAGAATATGTTTGATTTTGTATTTCTTTCGGGTGGCAAAAGAGACTGAATATGGAATGATTTTTCCATCTTTCAAATATGGACTATGTATTCTATGTGTGAACATTGGAGATTGGGTGGTGTGAGGGGGTAGTGAATTGGGAAATTGTTTGTTCATGTTAAAAAGAATGAAAACTCTCAAGAAAATATCTAATTTAAAAAAGGTACCTGGTGCAATTGAGACTTGCATCAGTGGATTTTGTAAGCTGTACACTTTGCAGTAAAAATGCATCTTGTACACATACAATACAAAAGCAATGAGAGTCATATTTCCCAAAACTAAATTCTGTGATATTTCATATATTTAAGGAAATATTACTCTGTGCCACCAAATGGTAATCCCTGTTACACAAACAAAGCAACAGCTGCTTTTCTGACACTTACAATTTTCTGACATATAATATCATTTTGTGACATTCGCTTGGTTTAATATGATTCTATGTTTTTTTATTCAACAAAATGTATTTTATTTTCTATAAAATGTACTGTGTATGGATAGCAACCAACAAAGTAAAAACAACATTCTTTCTGAAATATGTACGAATAGTTACTATGTTCTACGGCCCAAGGCCTGTTGGAATCCCAGATATTTTGAAGTGTTAGTGCAATTCAGAAAGGGAACTAGGAACATACCTGACTGCACAGATCATCACCACCCACTAATGACAACAAGATTTTTATAAAGATGCAAAAAAAAGGAAAGGAAAAAAAGAACAGACTTTGTAAAAAGTGAAAATAATGAGACAAATGGGATGGTGGAGATGGCACAGATCACTAGCAGCTGTAGTGGACTTCTGTTGCAATTTGTTATGGTAAATATGACCTAAATTTGTATCTTGCTTGTGCTAGAACATCAACACAGTATACTACATAGTTTTCAGTGCACAACTGGGTAACTGGAACGGGCTAGCTGCAAAAAAAAAAAAAGAAAAAAAGGCATGCTATTTTCCTCTAATACTTTAGAGTTGCCCTAGAACAGTGCTGCCCTAGATTTGTCTCTTGCAAGTCTTATATGGTAGTCTGATATAGTTCTTTATAAAGTGTTACATAACAGGTTGTGTTAAAAAATATGAAATATAAAACAAGAAACAAAAAGCTGTATTTTACAATCTATCATGAGGGTCAATAAAATAATGTACTTCATGATGGTTTAAGATCAGCCAGGTCATGAGCAATTGCTTCTAGACTACCTTTTGATGGCTGTTTTCTACACAGTGCAGTGTAAGACTAAGGCCCAATGTAGCGAGCCGAAGACGAAAAACGCTGCAGAATAGACAGCGGTGGAAAAGCATTGCATTATTTTCTGCAGATTTTTCACCTATACAGAAAACGTAGGTATAATTGACATGCTGTGATTTGCAAAAACCGTGATGTTTTTTAAATCGCAGCATTTCCACTGCAGATTTTTTTCTGAAATGTGTGAATGGGATTAGCCCATCCACTTTGCAGGTACTGTAAAATCCGGCGTTTTTGCAATGTGGGGCCCTGGCCTTTAAGCAGTTTTACCATGGCGTTTTACAGTCCCGGCAAAGTGGATGGGCTAATCCCATTCACACACTGCAGAAAAATATGCACTTTTTGTAAATCGCAGCATGTCAATTATACCTACGTCAATGCTGGCAGTTTCCGTATAGGTATAATAGAGGCAGAAAGTCTGCAGAGTTTTGCTTTTTGTGTTACAAACCTTACAGAGATAAGTCACTGCTGGAAGAAGTGGTCATGGCAATCCAAATGGAAGAGATGTGAAATGTAAGTCACAGATGTCATTTTTCCTGTACTGTATTTACCTAAATGGTCTTCACAGACCTGTGTAAAGCCACTATCTATAACTGTATGGTCACCATATAGTTATAATATCAGTATACTTGAGTTGGAGGACCATTTAAACATGTTCACCACCTGTACTGAAACCCTAGCTATGCAGCTATGCCTCTGGATGACATCCTTGTGTCACCCATTTTTAACAGAACCAGAGACATACAAAATCTAGAAAATGAAACAAAAACAAAAAGTTGATCTGCTTTTCACAGACAGAAAAGTGGATAAACCATGGACAGCAAACCATCCGCAAATGAGCAGTGGTGCTGTTTGTGAATAGCACAGACCTGTAGTGTGGACATGTGAATGAGGCCTCAGACAATACACAGGATTTGTTTGTAACCTATGACCACAAAATCTGCATACAACATTAGATGCATTTTAGATGCTTTTATCTGCAGATATATTCAGTAATAAATAAGTGTTTGACATCATTATTTATTACATGAAATCTGTAAGATTATTGCCCCAGTCAAACAGACATCCCAATAAGATATTTTGTTATGATGATCATAGCAAACCCTTGCTGTTCCCTATTATTGGATTTTCCTTTCAAAAAATAATGAGGCACATTTATTAATGTTGTTGTGCTCTGTGATGTGTCAGATTTTTGGCCCATTTTATATTTGCCATACTTATACTTTTCCTTCAAAGAAAAATACAGTGATCAATGACGCACTTGCCACTTCAAGTTACCTGCTTAGAATATGGTCAGGATTTTGTCTAGTCATAAAATAAACCAAGAGGTGGTGTAAAGAATACAAAATAGCTTAGCATGCCCCTAGATGGGCCAAATGCACCACTGTGGTATATTTGGTTCATCTTCAGTCTGGCTCCTCTAGGTTTAGACTATGTAAAGGGGTTTTCCGGGAAAAAAAAATTTTTTTTTTTTTAAAAGGTCCGTTAGTGCCATTAATGGGTTAATAAGTACACCCA
Organism: Leptodactylus fallax; assembly: GCA_947044405.1. Lineage (NCBI taxonomy): Eukaryota > Metazoa > Chordata > Amphibia > Anura > Leptodactylidae > Leptodactylus > Leptodactylus fallax. Next base: position 828,429 of record CAMRHE010000212.1, read on the forward strand.
AATACTTTTAGCAGTGTTTTGAGTGATTTCTGGGTTTCTCTTGGAGCTCCTGGCATCTTCTGCATTTGTTTACATGGTGTAGCTTCCTGGTGTCTTAGTCCATGCAATGTGTCATGGTAATTGTAGGCTGACTCACACTATCTCCCTCTCACTCCCACCATCTTCCTCTCTCACACCCCCCCTCCCTGTCTCCCTAGCTGTCCCGCCCACTACTAGCCCTTCCCAACTAACTCCGTCCACCCCCCTCCCACCCCATCATACTTACCTATCTTCCTTCCAGACTTCCTCCTGCGAGATGGCTCCTCCCTCTTTTCTGAATCTGCCGGTGAGCGCAATAGTCCCGGCGCTGTGCTGCAGCCTGCAATCCACCTCTACTGCGCAGGTGTGGGAGGCGCAGGGGTGGAGGGGGGTGGGAGTATTAGTGACGTTCCATTTCCGGAAACGGGGAAACAGAACGTCACCGGATAACCAGAAAATGTCCCTGGGTAAATAGACATTTCTGATAAATTATGTATTTAGAAAGTAGGTGCGGGGAGGGTGTTTAGATTACTGTAGGAATGACATTTTATCCCGAACAACCTCTTTAAGCCATTATCAATAAATCTGCCCCAATGTTCCATGCTACAACTGTATCAATAACATTGATGGGATCAGAAAATAATGAAGCAACTGTGCCTATAGGGATCTGCTCTTTTTAATCATTTGTGTGGGATGTTTATTGCTAAGTTCCTGCAGATGTGTTCCCAACATTTCAAAAATTGTAGAACTGTAAACTTAACCATTATGTTATCGTGGAAATCTTCTTATACTGACACATCTGGAATATTCCCATCCACGGTTCTAGCATGGAGCACCTGCCGCATCTGTTCTGTTTCTTTCTTTTATCGTGTAGTTTCTAACACCAATGTAATATCTTCCAGGACCCTAAATTGTATGGCAAGGTAAAGAGATAAAGGAATACACGAAGAGGCTTCCTAGCAACCATGGTGCTCAGACCAGATGGGCAATTTGCTTATTGTCTAGATATGAGAGAGATTAAAAGAAGCTGAAAAGCAGAGAAAAACACTGGATTAGGAGACTGATAATTTGACCTGGTAATTTAAAGATAAACCCTGGTAACCCAGGAAAATAAGAGAAAGCAACAACTTATTTTCCTCTTCTGGTCAGCAGACTATGTTGTGACCAATATTCCAAGAAGAAGAACAAACATCAAGGTATGTTGTGCAACTTGCATAGTTGTCCAAGAGAAAGCCGTTATCCTGGCTTGTCCTTCTTGACCTATCCCCTCCTGCCTATCCATGTCTTTATCTGCACACGGGCCTTTTAACCATTCAAAACAACATGCCATATTTAGCACATAAACACGGTTGGATAACAAGTAAGTGTATAGCACGCAGAAACACAACATTATCAGGCAGCTAGATCTTGCTGAAGTTTTCAATTAACCAGAAGAGACATCCCTGTAATGCTGGTGGAGACTGTTCTCAAATGTGTTTATGAGCACTTTGTGCTAAGACCCGGGACGCCTGAGACTCAAATGTTCTGATGTCAGATGATTTCATAGGAATATGTTCCGAATGCTGGCGGAGCTTTTTGCCTTGAGCCTTCTTGGCAGAGATCCCTACAGGATCTTTTTTTTAAACTGCTGGGCAGCAGCCAGAGAGAATTGTGTCACTCTGAGAAAGTCAACTGGGTTTGTTCCTTGCAGGCTTCTCTTAATGCGTGACCTTAACATGTGCAAACATAATATTAACAACCCTTCATGGGATAGCAAATATAAACTCATCTCACCTTGTTAGACTATAACGTGATAGCAAAATGTGTGCAAGAGAAAGACTTAAAACACAACGTTCTGCCAGAAGCACAGAAAAGTCTAGTGCAAATAGTTTGGCACAGAACATTCATATAAACAATAGGAACTTTTAGCAACTTCCACAATATCGTTGAGGAAAAGAAATGTGCCACTATTGTCTCAGTGTGTACAGGCAGTGAAAGAACAACCCCTTGATATATACTACTTGAAGAGAACTATAATTAAAGCAGAACACATTGTCCCAAACATCAGACGCTATCATTTAACCTTTAGTAGAGGCAGAGCCAATGTACAATGTGATGATGGGTAAGTTTTTCGCCATAGCAGCAAAATAATCCTTAGTTTTTATTCTAAGGTTATAAAGATGCAATTTCTCTTTAGATCAGGGCATAAACATACAACAATAAAGCATGGAGGACCGTAGAGTGCTCTGCTCCTAACTCTTTCCATTTTACACTGGTTAGTGGATAAAAATCACTCCATGGTCATGTGATATACAGTCCATGGTCATGTGTTGGACACACAGATGCATAACTCAGTACCAGGCAGATGTCTGATTACTGTGCTGTAACTATAATGAGCTGTGTACTTGACATCACATGACCATGGACTGTATATCACATGACCATGGACTGATTTTTATCCACTGGGAGTAAGCAGAATGAATGACAGCAAGCATAAATGTAAAAAAAAACTGTTTGGAATTGATACAGAAAATATATTAAATAATTGTATAACTTTTCATTATACAAACAATAACATCTGTGTCTTAATATTGGTCTGAAACTAGACAACCTCTTTAAATCATCAAGAATGCCACAGGGGCAAAGTCTGCCCCTTCTCCTAACGATGCCCTTTTATACAATACACCAGAAATTCCTAGAAAAAACCCTCAGTAGATAGTGTGTCATCAACATGTGACACATTCTTCTGCTGCCAGGTGGGTGACTACATTGGACTTGACTGCAGCATGGAGAGCCAGTATAGTCACCCACTGACCACCAATGCTAGGCAGTGTGAAATTTTCTTTAGAAAATAATTAAATTATACACTCCCAAACTTGTTGAAGTTTACTACTGAGATCATATAGTTGATATTGGGTTCACACCAGTGTCAGGGTGTCCTTTCCTCTGGTCATTCAGAGGAAACCAACAGAGTCCGTCAGGTGTCCATTCATTTTAACTGGAACCACTAGATGAAAAAGTTTCTATTGAAACAGTAGTCCTTGTCACTCATTAGCTGCAATATTTTAATAAAATGTACGTTATAAAGTTTTAGCACTTTATGCTCATATGTGCAAAATCCTTTTAAGCCACATGGTCCAGTTTTTACTTAGGCCAGGTGCATGGGTAGACATAGACAGCTGAGAGCCCTTTTCCAAGAATGGTTATGGGTCCTTGTTTTTGAATACTTTGGCACAGAGAAACCCTTTATGTCTCTCTAACAATCCACCCATAATTGTTAGCCATGAAGTTCATTAGCTTTGATCTGTATTCTAATAGTCAGTAGAAAGATGTGTACTGTAGGTGATCTCCTGGGCCCCTGTGCAGTTGTAGAGGTTGCACCCATGGTATGTTTGACCCTGGTTAAGTATAAGTATTTCCTTTTTCACTGGAGAACTGCAGTAATGTGTAGCACAATTTACTATGCATTTCATCTATATGATAAGTTGAAAACCTTTGGGCTACTGGCATAGTAGGAATGTACTACAAAAAACTGCAATTAAAAACTGCATGCAGTTTTACAGTACGAAAGCATCATGTAAATTCAGCCTTAAGAATCAGGTAACATTATTCATGTGATGCAATTATAGAGTAAAGTAAAACAATGGAAATTATTACAGGAAATAGGTACATTATATTTATATAATGCTTATATTCTCTGGACCAACCCTAGTAGAACTCTTGCCACTTCTAGACTATTCTTTACATAGACTGTTCCATACTACTATATATGCAAAACTATACATATAGTTCAGTATTATAGACTAAAGGCCTAATAAATGTTGTCAAATATTACTGAAAATTAATAAATGGTAAAATTCTTATGTTATTGTCGTGATTTCCTTGGAAACAAGAAACACTGGGAAAAAGTGCGTAAGTAAATATAAGTTAAAACGTAAAGTAAATTAATCACTAATTTTGCCAAACTATAATGAAAGTTAGAGAAGTACATGCCATTCCATTACGTTTCAGCTCTGTGCATACACACCATATTAAAATCCAATTAGAAAAACCTCTTACATCATAAGATGTCCCTGGCAGCAGTACCAGTGTATTGGCCACAGTAATGGAAATTATAATGAGTAGCTCACTCATCTAGATAAGATTGCCCCTGCTCTACCCAACAGATGACCGTGTTTATTAGTGACAGACAACACTGAGCCGAATATGTTATGTACAACTATCCAGAGCTGTGTGTATATCCCCTCAATCTACTAATAAATATATTTCTGAAACACAGATGCCCATAACATTTACACCTACAAGTAGGTGGTATGCCTTAGGTACGTCAATGCAAAACTGAAATGACACATAAGAAGTATGCTCAGTGTTTAAGAAATGTAGGCAGTGTGCCTGAGGTGCCTAAAGGTATATAAACTAGGGGATGAGACACTTTCAGGTCATTTCTTATTGTCGTCACCTATTTTTGCTTAAATGTAAACGTAAGACTTGTACAAATTCCATCCTCATGGCCTGGAAAGTACACTGCGTTATTTCAATGCAGACATCATATATTGCTTAAACAATAACTAGTACAAATGGGGGTGTGGAGCCTTCATATGAGAATAATAATCATAAGACAGCAACATATTACCCTGACGCACTATAAAGAAAACTTAATGGAATTGATAAGAATTAGAAAAGAAAAAACGATGGGAAGTTGCAATAGCAGACACTAGAAACTCTATTGCATGCAAAGTAACCATAAATGTTAAAAATTACTATGTCTAATTTATAACATAAAGATATTTACATAGTTAAAGGGGTTTTCCCACAATATACACCTATGCCCAGTGGCGCAAATACCAGGGTAGCTCCGTTAGCCGCTGCCACAGGGCCCGGGACATTAGGGGGCATTATGCGTCGCGACACCGGCCTGGCTCGTGTGAGATCTGGTCCAACATTGAAAATGGCCGAAGTAGCGCTCCAGAGTGCACCGGAGCCAGGAAAAGGTAAGTAACATTGTTTTTTTTTGTTTGTATCCTCCCCTGGGTCTCCGATCATTATACTCTGGGGTCTGAAAAGACCCCAGAGTATAATAATTGTTCATGGGTGGTCCACAATGGGGCATAATACTGTGTGAAGGGGCCACTATGGGTCATAATACTGTGTGCAGGGACCACTATGGCGCATAATAGTGTGTGTATGGGCCACTATGGAGAATAATAGTGTGTGCAGGGGCCACTATGGAGCATAATAGTGTGTGCAGGGGCCACTATGGGGCATAATAGTGTGTGCAGGGGCCATTATGGGGCATAATAGTGTGTGCAGGGGCCATTATGGGGCATAATAGTGTGTGCAGGAATGTGGTTTGTGCGGGGGGGTATGTCAAATGTTCGCTTTGGGGCCCTGCCATTCCTAGCTACACCACTGCCTATGTCCTTTCCATAGGATACAAGATTATAATTTTATTATTATTATTATTATTATTTATTTTATTTTTTTTAATCATTATTAATGACAATTTTTAGAGCACCATTAATTCCATGGTGTTGTACATTTAAGGGTGTACATACAGTACACAAAATACATAAAACAAGTACAACACTAACAGTGACTGACTGGTACAGTGGGAATAAAGGTCCTGCCTGCAAGGACTTACATTTTATGAGGGACGGAGACAGTAGGTGAGGGTAGGGGCTGTTCAGATGGTAGTGTGGTGTCACTAGGGTTATTGAAGGTTGTAACTTTTCCTGAAGAAGTGATTCTTCAGCATCCTCTTGAAGCTTGTGATTGTGGGGGACAGTCTTATGTGTCGTGGGAGTAAGTTCCAACATATGGGGGATGCATGGATAAGTATTGGAGATGGTTGAGTGAAGAGTGTATAAGAGCAGAGTGGTTTAGGAGGTCTTGAGAGGATCATGGGTAGGTGTAGGTAGCATGAGATTAGAGCAGAGATGTATGGAGGGGAGAGTTTGTGGATGGTTTTGTATGTCAGCATTAACATTTTAATGATGGGCAATGGGTAGCAAGTGAAGGTATTGGCATAGGAGAGAGGCTGATGAGAAACGGGGGAGAGGTGGATTAAGCGAGTGACAGAATTTAGAGTGGACTGGTGGGGAGTGAGAGCATTTGCTGGGAGACCACAGAGAAGGGTGTTACAGTAGTCTAAACAGAAGATTATGAGGGCCTTGTAGTTTCAGGGGTGAGGAAGGAGTGGATTCAATGAATGTCCTTGAGTTGAGATAAGTGCCTGAGCTCTGTTTATTTAACCACTGAGACCCCTAGCAATCAAGAGAATGGAGACCTGCAAGTTCCCCCAAGTTCCAGTTTGAAAATGGAGAAGTGGTGTGCATGTGTGGGCAGAGGTCCATTTATGGGACTTCTGGGATGATTGTCTCTATCAGTCTCATAGAAATGAATGGAGTAGTAGTTGAGCTTGCCCATAACTATTCCATTCACAAGAGGCACTTATATGATGGAATGATGGAATATGTTTTATAATTTAGTTAGTATATCAAGAAATTGCTTGTTGCTTGGTTTGGTGTGGTATTGCGATTTAGCTCTGTACACTTAATTGGAACTGAACTACAGTAACCCATCGGTATGGCGATAATGCATCGGTATGGTTCTATTTCTTGAAGAAAGTACCATGATTTTCCTAATCCTGGAAATCCTGAATCCTTCCGCCCTGCCTCATTGATCTAAAAATTTCAAAATGGTTACCAAAAGTGTACGAAGACCTAAATTCTGCCTTCTTCCTATTCTGGGTTACGGGTTATTTGCAAGCAATAAAGTCACACAATGTTCTGGAGTTTCCTAATTTCAGAGAATACAGCTAATATTTCCGAGGGAGGGAAAAATACCAAGGCTTATTATTTACAACCAGAAACCTGTACCAGTATAATAAATTTCAGTGCAGCAATTCTAGCAGAGAAAGACCCTGCTGGATGCTGACACATCAGCCTAATGTATTATTTCCATGTTATTATTTATTCTGATATAGTTCACTCTGTTCTATTAATAAATGCAATGATCAACAAGTGGGATATTTGTGTACAGAAGAGACAAGTGTACCATACCCTAAATAACAGACCGGTTGTTTAATCTGTTCTTGCTGGTACACACAGCCTTGCTTTATTTTGCACCTTTAAACATTGCAGTCTGCTACTGTGTTTGGTTTTGTATATTTATCAAGGAAAATACATATTTAACTAGTTCTAAAGTTCGATGTTTCAAGGAGCCATGAAACCAAAACTAAAGGCGTGCAGAGAGAAGACATATGTAAATGTTAAAGAGGTTGAAAAATACAGACTGGAATACAATCTATATAAACTATAATCAGTGTATGAGCTATCTCCACTGAGGATATTTTAGAATCCTTATGTTAGTGAAAAACATGTTTTTCCTTTACACTCTATAGAGTATGCCACTTATAGCTACTCTTCTTCGTCTACTCTTCCCTTGCAAGGGCTGAAAATAGTTGATCTCCTTTTCCAATTGGGTCAATCATTAGGTCTAGCTGAGCCTTCCTTCGGCCATTCAATGCTTCTGAGCACTTTGTTCAGTAAGTGCAGCTAACATTAGGCTTTGTGGTCCTGAAGATAATACTTTATGTAACCAGGTATAGAGTGGAACAAAGCTATTAAGTTTTATTGCTGACATTTTATTGGATATCATTCCATACTAAATCCACAAACAAGTGAAAATAACTGAATGAATGTATTTGTGACTTCACAATGGAAGAGACTTACTAAAAATGAGTACTTGGGTCTATATGTATGAATTTAGGAGCCCTTTCCCCCTTCAAGACTTCACAGTTTCAGCCCATAAAAGTGTTTGCACCATCATACCTTTAGATAGTCCAATAACTGCACCATTTCCTTAAAATCTTTGTTTTTTGGAATATGCAAATCAGGCGCAAGTGCAATGAAGACCTGTCAGAGACTCTAAGTGCCCCAGTTAGGGAATGCCAGGTACATGTGCAGGAATTCAGCTGTTGGATAACAAGAAGCTGCCAATCATGTGTTCAGGGGCGACGATTAAAACCTGGAGACAAAGTTCTTGAAGTCTATTTTATGCCTCCTTTGCACTTGTCTCTCATTTGCATATGCCAAAAAAAGCTATTAGACTACCTAAAGGTATGATGGTGCTCACTGTTTGCTCTACAATGCACTGTGGCTGGTTTAAAACTGAGTTTCCCGGTGAGTGTTTTTCTCTATAGTCATACTCATCTTCTAGACCAAAACTGCTCCCATGCTGCCAGTACCCAGGTCCCACACTGATATCTCTATTCTGGCCTCCAATGATTGCATTTCAACAAGGTGACATGACTAATGAATAGATGGGCGAAAGTCCTACTGCTAAATCAGATTATTGAGAACCAACATAGGAAAATAAAATATAACTTTTATTGTTAATGCTTAAAAGTCTCAAGGACAAGTGTCGTCAATCAGGCTAAAAATCAGGAGTTAGATTCCCCATCCTGATGAAACGAGATACTGCCCACTCAGAGCAGAATCACTCATTGGTAAGACGGCTTACGTGGAGAGTGTGCAATAAAATAAAAATAAAATTGCAATACTTCACAATAGTGACGGTCCCTCTAAAATAAAGTATAGTCAAATGATAATTCAATTAATTATTCCACTATAACTGGAAATGTTAGTTGTATGTCTGGCACATATGTATGTATTAGTAGGGTAACAATAGAAAGTGGAGACATTAGACTCCCCACAAAATACTTCCCTGCTAAACAAGGATTGGTAATGGTACAGCTGATTAAAGTATACAGCCAACCCCACTAAAGTATGCCTACACACCACATTGTGTGCATGATAAATACACAATGTGTGCACAACCCAAGCTCTCATCACGTTTCCCCCGTGTTGTAAAGGTTCATCAGGAAAGAAAAGAAGATAAAGTACTGAATTTTGCAGTAAAAAATGCAGTTCCTGTTGTCCTGATGGTGGACACCAATACTAAAGTAGCCAAACGCCGGACTTTCACCTAACATTTCCAGTGATACTGGAATGGGTAATTGTATTATCATTTGACTATACTCTATGCTAGAGTGACCGCCACTATTGTGGAGTTAATCGTCTTGAAGTGTTGCACTTTTACTTTTATTTTATTGCACACTCTCCACATAAATTAGTGCTGTCTTACTAATGACTGAGATTTTATATATATATATACACACACACATACCTCTTTGATATGGTCACCCAAAATTGATGTTTTCAGACAAGTTTCAAGTTTTTAGAATTATTTTTTGCTTCTATTGAGTAATAAATCTGTTCCTCATCTGCCTCAGCCTGCATATTCTCTTCCAATATAAATCCCAAGGTATTTACTCAAGAGACGCACTAAGAAACCTTATGGACCAGTAAAGTGCCACCTGTTAAACCATTGGTAATCTAGATAAAAATTTGGATTGTCTTTCCACATTGAAGTGGCAGTTGTACCAGCTGTTCCTTTTACTCCAAGGAATTTAGTGAACGGAACATAATGTGACTACACAGAGAGAAGTAAAATTTACTTGTCTCTGTTTAAATGATCCTTATTTCACCTTGAAATCACCAGTACAGTTGAAGATAGATAAAAGAAGTGAATAGGAGATTACATAATGATTTTATTTCACTATTAGACAAATATCCAGTACTGTTACTGGCCACGAGCGCTCCTAAGAAAGTTAATTCTCTATAACAGCCCTGACTAATAGCGCCGCCGTTCAATGAAAGTCTTTGCTTATTCATCGGGTGAGCTCTTGTTTTTGTCAGCGAATAAAATCATTTTTCACTGGCAGCATTGCCCTGTGTAATAGGGGCTGTGTTGCCGACAAACAATGAAAGTACATGCAGGGGAACAATTACTTTAGAGGTTGTTCCTCCTCCACGTGCTTGTGCAATAGGAGGTGCAAAACTAGTGCTGATCGGTGTGGTTTGTCATTGATAATGTCTCATAAAAAAAATCTGTGTGTCTAATACAACCTTTATAACTGCAGGTAATATATCTAAATTTTACACATCTCTGATCCGTTTTTCCTTCAACATCATTTGTCAGGGGGACTCAGCATGCCACCATAAACATGAGATATTTGGCCAATCCTGACAAAATTTTGATCTTATGTGTATGAGCACATGTAGTCCAGACATCATGGAATAGTCAGATGGACATGTTTGGTAGATATGTTCAAAAAGTGCCATGAATGTGTGGTCTCGATATATGCAGCTGTATGTCATACTGTTGAATTCCATTGATCATTGACTCCTATTAACAAAGCAGATACCGTAATTTATACTGATGAATATCGCCAAAGCTTTGGTTAAAGGGCTTTGTCCTCAGAATAGGTAATCAAATTTTAGTATGTCATCACCATTCAGCTATTTGAAGAGACCACAACCCTCACAAGTGCTACCATCTCTTCCCTGTGCTGATGACGTTACATTTATCAGTTACTTGGTATATCAGCAGTCCAGTCCCATTCAAGTAAATGGGACTGAGCTGCAAAATCAAGCACAGCCCCTAGGCAATGTACGATGCTGTGCTTGGTATTGAGTGAAGAGGCCACAGAGCTCACCTAAATGCTGCTGCCTCTTCAATCAGCTGATCTGTGGGGGTCCCAGGTGTCGGATCCCCACCAATCACTTATTGATGATCTATCCTAAGGTTAGGTCATCAATATATAAGTCCTGGAAAATCCATTTAATGTTGACACTTGTGTTCCTACGTTTTATTGAAGTTTCTGGTATTTTTTACAGCAAAAATACTGTGATCTGTAGTAGCACTGTTCTTGCCATTAAAAATACTGAAACTAATAGACATATAAAAGTCAACGAGGTCTGTCAATGTTCATCCATGTACATTATCTATATATGCCAAATGTAGTACCAAAACACATTGCGAACCTGACCTTGTTACAGCAGTTGACTTGTTGTAATCCTTGTTATGAAGTGCTGAGTACATGTTAAGAACACCAATTAAAATTAATACTAAAAAAAGCTATTATGCACTGTAACACAACACAGCGCTGTCCCTGTCCCTGTCCGGTTCCTTCAAGGTACGGTAATTATTTTGTCCACTACTGTATCTACGATTCAGCTAATTCCTAAACAAAGAGTAAAAGCTCGGACTAATAGCAATGTGTTATTTTCCTTGCATCCAGGCCGGCAGCAGAGTGTGTGCTATGATGGCTTTTGCGTGTGTTTTTATGCAATATTGCTTTGTATTGCTGATTCCTGTGAGGTTTACCTTTGAAAACATTGCTCCGTAACATTTCACTGTTCAGGTTTTAAAGGACACATGTTCATGTGAAGGTGTATTTACAAATGACGCAGTGACTAAATGTTCAGTCACAGGAATGGCACAGGATAGTACTACAAAACAACAAACATGCTTTGCTGGTTGGGAAATAACAGGAATAGGTAAGGATGCATACACTGAAATAAGGTCAAAGCCAGAACTGCTATAACACACTGTCCTGTAAATATAATAACAACTGGTGTAAGGGAAAGCCATCAAAAACTGAAATTTATTATTTTATCAACGGACTTGATCTGGACTCACAGGCCTACAGTGCTGGCCAAAAGTATTGACACCCCTGCAATTCTGTGAGATAATACTCAATTTCTTCCAGAAAATGATTGCAATCACAAATGCTTTGGTAATAATATCTTCATTTATTTTGCTTGCAATGAAAAAACACAAAAGAGAATGAAAAAAAAGTCAAATCATTGATCATTTTACACAAAACTCCAAAAATGGGCCGGACAAAAGTATTGGCACCCTCAGCCTAATACTTGGTAGCACAACCTTTAGGCAAAATAACTGCGAACAACCGCTTCCGGTAACCATCAATGAGTTTCTTACAATGCTCTGATGGAATTTTAGACCATTCTTCTTTGGCAAATTTCTCCAGGTCCCTGAGATTTGAAGGGTGCCTTCTCCAAACTGCCATTTTGAGATCTCTCCACAGGTGTTCTATGGGATTCAGGTCTGGACTCATTGCTGGCCACTTTAGAAGTCTCCAGTGCTTTCTCTCAAACCATTTTCTAGTGCTTTTTGAAGTGTGTTTTGGGTCATTGTCCTGCTGGTAGACCCATGACCTCTGAGGGAGACCCAGCTTTCTCACACTGGGCCCTACATTATGCTGCAAAATTTGTTGGTAGTCTTCAGACTTCATAATGCCATGCACACGGTCAAGCAGTCCAGTGCCAGAGGCAGCAAAGCAACCCCAAAACATCAGGGAACCTCCGCCATGTTTGACTGTAGGGACCGTGTCCTTTTCTTTGAAGGCCTCTTTTTTTTTCCTGTAAACTCTATGTTGATGCCTTTTCCCAAAAAGCTCTACTTTTGTCTCATCTGACCAGAGAACATTCTTCCAAAAAGTTTTTGGCTTTCTCAGGTAAGTTTTGGCAAACACCAGCCTGGCTTTTTTATGTCTCTGGGTCAGAAGTGGGGTCTTCCTGGGTATCCTACCATAGAGTCCCTTTTCATTCAGACGCTTACGGATAGTACGGGTTGACACTGTTGTACCCTCGGACTGCAGGGCAGCTAGAACTTGTTTGGATGTTAGTCGAGGTTCTTTAGCCACCATCCGCACAATCTTTCGTTGAAATCTCTCTTCAATTTTTCTTTTCCGTCCACATCTAGGGAGGTTAGCCACAGTGCCATGGGCTTTAAACTTCTTGATGACACTGCGCACGGTAGATACAGGAACATTCAGGTCTTTGGAGATGGACTTGTAGCCTTGAGATTGCTCATGCTTCCTCACAATTTTGCTTCTCAAGTCCTCAGACAGTTCTTTGGTCTTCTTTCTTTTCTCCATGCTCAATGTGGTACACACAAGGACACAGGACAGAGGTTGAGTCAACTTTAATCCATTTCAACTGGCTGCAAGTGTGATTTAGTTATTGCCACCACCTGTTATGTGCCACAGGTAAGTAACAGGTGCTGTTAATTACACAAATTAGAGAAGCATCACATGATTTTTCAAAGGGTGCCAATACTTTTGTCCACCCCCCTTTTTTATGTTTGGTGTGGAATTATATCCAATTTGGCTTTTTGACAATTCTTTTTGTGGTTTTCCATTGAAGACAAATTAAATGAAGATATTATTACCAAAGCATTTGTGATTGCAATCATTTTCTGGAAGAAATTGTGTATTATCTGACAGAATTGCAGGGGTGCCAATACTTTTGGCCAGCACTGTATATTATCTGGGTTCCCAGATGCAACATCTGAAAGGGTGGGGGTGGAGAGTGGGGGTGCCTCTAGAGGTAGGTTCACAATACTGTTATTAATGTCCGTTGCTCTCATCCATCATACAGATGATGCCCCCTTCGTCTGGTGTCTGTCTGCATTCACTCCCACTTTTCTGATGGAAGGAAAAGTCCTGTATGCAGGACTTTTCTTCCTTTACAAAAGTAAACAAACATGACAGAAGAAAGCTTCCATCTGAGGGTTCCATCTGTGCCCATCACTCTATTGCTGTGAAAGTCCTTTGCTCTCATATTATAACAGATAGTGTGAACATCCCCTAAGACATTGTGTCAACACTCCTGTTTTTTTTGCCTACTTTATTCCTTACGCACAAAATTTGATGGAAGGTCCCAGATGGGATTTATTTGGTATAAATCAGTATACTCCATAATAATCTATCTGGGATACCACATGGCTCCAGTCTAAAATGTGCCAGACTTACCTCAGTGGATGATGTAGGATTTCTAACTTTAGAATAATTCTAACTTTATACCACCTGGAGCAAGTCTGGCACACATTTTCCCATTTTAGGTCGGGCCTCCACGTGGCGTTTTACAGTTCCTGCAAAGTGGATGGGATTCTAGCAGATCCCTTCCACACACTGCAGAAAAATACCCGCAGTGGAAATGCTGCAATTTCCAAAACGTCGCATTTTGCAAATCGCAAAATGTCAATTAAGCCTATGGAAATGCCGGCAGTTTCCCTATAGGTATAATGGAAGCAAAAAGTCCGCAGTGGAAAACTCTGTGGACCTTCTGTGAAAAGCTCTGCGGGAAAAACCTTAGTCCAAGTATCTTAAGGCTTAAGCCCACGTTGCTAAAGCGGAAATCCCGCAGCAAAAAACACTGCATTTTACATTACCTGTAAAGTGGATGGGATTCTGGCTAATCACATCCATACATTGCAGAATAAAATCTGCAGCGGAAAAGCTGCATTTTTCCTGATACACCTCAGGTCCTACTAAGGCGAGTCAGAAAAGGTATAAAAAGCATTATAAATGTGGTGTACAGTAAGCAGGCCAGTTTTAAGCCAGAATTCTGGCGCGTTTAGCTTAGCAAATTTCTTCTGCATGTTTGCATTCTGCCGTGTTTTCTCAGTTCTTTTCACCTATTCTGCATAATCTTGTGAGAATATTGTCTATTAAAGGGGATATTCCAGCCACAAGTTAACCTCTGACTATGTGATAGGGGATTGATCAGTGGGGGGCCAATCTCTGGGATACTCTCCAATTACAAAAATAAATGTTTTACACACTTCTTTGAATGTAGCCACTCCATTTATTTCAATGGTAACCACTGGAGATAGCCAAGCGCTGTAATTAGACCATTCTCATTTAAATCAATGTAGCAGCGGCGCACATTTGTGACTTGCAGATCCATTCAAACTGGGATGAAAACACCCCAGTTCTTGTTATCAGTTGGTTCCCAATATTGGACCACCACCGATCAGCACGTTACCCCCTTTAGGGAAAATAATTCTTCAAAACAGAAAATTGAGCTGACTGGTAGATAACTGAAGAAGGACAAAAATTTTGAGCTGGTGAACTTTGCCAGAAATGCAATAACAGCACAGTTTTCTCTTCCAGCACACATGAGAACTTTGTCAACTCATTTCCCCTTTTCCACATTAAAACACACAGTCCAGCACCACGAGGGCGCTACCTGTAGCAGCCGGTATGACAAAGTCATGCACAAAATAATGTGACAAAAGGTCAGCACGAGTCAAGATTTCCTAACAGCAAAGAACACTGCAAGCTCCTTCACCACATGTATTACAAATGCCTATCGTGTATATAGTTATAATTTGCTGCCCTTGTATTTGTATTTACATATTTGTTACTTGGCAACATGAATTTTTATAAAGTTCTGCTAAGCTGAGTGTGTCTATATGGGATGTTACAGATCAGATACAGTATACAGTAGTCCTGCCATGTTGTCCTACTAGCAACCTATTAGCAAAATGGTGCTGTACTATCTGCAGATAGCATGAATAAAGCTAGCAACAACTCAGATGCCTTGGTCCCCTATAGTCAGGTGGTTATTTCCTATGCACATACAGTATATGCATATAGGCATAAAAGGGAGGAGGCAAATGAGGCAGGTTGTTTGGCAGATGGGGGGCAGAATGCAACATAGTCATAATGCAGAATAAATAACATCATATCCTTCATCCTGTGGGCTGGGGCCCCTCTGTAGGGAATGTAAAGAGGGAGTTATATGACTTTTCAGGCTCATACCATAAAGGCCCATACCAAAAATTGTTGAGTTTGTAAAAAAGTGAACCTCCTAAGTAAGTCACTCTAGGATCCATAATTGGCCATATATAGAGTCCCTGCCCAAGACAGGTTAGCACCCCCTGAGAAATGTTGCATTTGTTTATGACCGTTTCGCAGCTATGCTTAGTAACTGTTGGTATTGCAAAGTGATTTGTGTTGTGTGCACTTTGCAGGTGCAACGTTGATACTGCCTAGAAGCTGTACCAATGGAGGAGTTCTTAGAGAGGCCCTGTGGTCTAACCCCGAGCTAGCTGCAGTATGACACTTGGTTTAGGACACATTGAAGGCATGCTGTATAAAGAATGCACCTTTAAAGGGAATTGATATGTGGAGTCTGCCTGGCTTGGTCAGACCACATCTTCTAAGGGAGCAGCTACTACATCACAAGGAGTGGGAGGCCTAGTTGGTGAGCGTGGCAGGGATTGTCGCCTGGGTGAACAGGAGTGATACCCACTGGCTCATGGGGGGCCGTGTTTGGAGTTATTTTATGTGCGCCACATCATGCATGTTCATGCTTTTGCTGCCTTGTACCTGCAATTAAAATAGCAATTTCGTGGTTCTGGCAATTTCCTTTTTGGCACGACTGCAATATATGAGTACAGAACACTACCAGTACTGTGTGGGGGTGTGACAAGTTTCTGGGAGGGGGGAGCAGAAAATGAAGTTGGGTATGTAAACAAATGGGCCTCACCAAGTCCAGTCATAAAGTATATCTGTGTAAGATTCGAGCAGTGATTCCACAGAAGTCTTTGAGCTCCATTTTTTCATTCTTTAGACTATTCCCCTTTCTACAGTACCAGCTGTACTGTCCTGCATGAGAAGATTCGATCCTCTGTTCACCAGTCTTGTATTTTTAGATTGTGTCAGTCCATCCCAAATTGCTAGTCAATAATCCTAGTGCTGCTATATCAACATTAATTCAAGCGTTATTAGCCATATGGCCATATATTGTGTTTCTCCATCTGGTTTAACTGAAGTTCAATGCAAGTTTGTCTTTATCTCTTTCATCCTCACTGATAATGTCCCATGCAAGAACTTATAGCTAGCTAGGGATATAACAAATAAAGCTACATGGCATGGTATCTTCATCATAAGCATATTATTATTACTATTGATATTCAATAATATTTTTAAGCACTGTAAACATGAAGTACTATAAGGGCTTGGCTACAAGCTGAAATGTTGGTCTTGAGGTTTCACCAGCATGTTTTATGCATCAGTGGTTTAGTGTTCCAAACCTTCCTATGCCATGCTATCCTATTTCCACCCCAGTGGGGTGTAGATAAAACCTTTAATAGTTACAGGGAGATAAATATGTGGTGCTCTGAGGGCACCTGCCATTCGCCGATAAAGCCAAGGTCATTGTACCTCAACTTTGCTGCATATGGGTTTAATATGCTGTGCATTCACAGTGAAATGATGTGTATGAACCTCATCTTCACTGGAGAACTGCTCATGCTCTGGTAGCACTAGAGATGAGTACAATATGAACACGTTTACATTTCTCTCAGCGACTATTAAATACTTTATCTAAAAACTCCTGGGGTTGATAGACTTAGCACAGGCAGGGTTGGGATGTTAAACCATCAGTGTATAAGGACATGCTAGAAAGAAAAATCTTTGGAGTACATGGTTAAAGAGCATTTTTCAGATAAATAGCAATCTGATATGTACCATATGCAAAGAAGTAGTAAAAACACAATTTAGGTTGAGGCTCCATGTTGCGGAAATGCAGCTTTTTTTGTTGCACATTTTGCTGTGGTTTTTTTGAGCCAAAGCCAAAAGTGGTTACAAAAATAATGGGAAATATACAGGAAGTATTTAAACTCTAAAGTATTTTAAAATCTCCTTTCTGCTGAAAATCCACTCCTGGTGTAGGCTAAAAAAATCTGCAACAAAAAAAAAGCTGCATTTACGCAATGTGGGGCCTCAGGCTTAATGTGAACACAGACTTTGTGAGGAGAAGGCTCAGCCTTGTCAGATTTCCGACCCTTTATTCTTCTGGTTGATAAACCACTATCATAGATATCTGGCAGCAGTTTATTCCCATGTCTCTACTGAAATAAACATGAACTTTGAACGAAGCCTAGAAAGCAGTATTGTCTATAGGCAGCCTAAGGCTGAAGCCCCATGTTGCGAAAACGCTGCATTTTACAGTATCTGCAAAGTGGATGGGAGTCTGGAAAAAAAATCTGCAGCGTAAAAGCTACGTTTTCAAAAAAAGCTTGCGTTTTTGAAAAATCACATCATGTCAATTATTAGTTAGGTTAGTCTATAGGGAACGCATAGCATTTCTGCAGGTATAATTAATATGCTGCGTTTTTCAAAACCACATGATTTTTTGAAAACGCTGCATTTTCTGCAGTTATTTTCTAGAGATTAGATGAAATCTAATTCACTTTGCTGAAACTGTAAAATACGTCTCCACAGCAGCCCAAAAATGCTGTGTTTCCACTATGTTTGACCTATGTTGACCGGTGCACAACAAATGCTATTTAGATATCCAGATAAATCTGGAGCATTTGTTTTCACTTTTGAGACTTGAAGAGCAGTTCTTAGTTTCAATGGGTAAGCCCACTTACAGACGACCGTATGAATGCTCAGTGTGCTATCTGGGTTTTTCCTGGATAGTACACTGACCCATTAATTTCTATGGGCCCGTACACATGACTGTGAATTATGTAAAATATGGAACAGGTCCTATTTCTGTCCTGTTCCTATTTTGCAACCCTGCTTCCGCAGCTCCTATTCATTGAATTAAAGGTGTCGCAGAAGCACACAGTGCCGTTCATTCACGGCCGCCGGTTAGCACACAGTCATGTGCAACCGGCTTAATTCTGATGACTATTAGTACAAGATTACTATAGTCAGGTTTGAGTATGAGGTCACATATTATGGAAATGCAACAGAAAAATAAAATGCAGCATATTAATTTCAGTTGTGGACTTGCAAGCATTTTCCCTATAGATTTAACAACACATTTTCTCTACATTTTTTTTTCTGATGTGTTTTTTTGAGCTGCATTTTGCTATGTGGGCCTTAGCATTAGGCAGATTTCTTAGAAGACTGTATAATCTATTCAAACCAGGAAGTGCAGGCAATCTAAAAACCCTGTGCCCTGAACAATTATCTCTTCTCAGAGACTTGCAGAGAAAATCCATGAGAGAATAAAGCTCAGCCCTATCTGTACAGCCCTCCCTGTACATTTCACTTCCTGGTATATGGCCACTTTTACAAAAAATATCCTTTCCTTAGAATTATGTCTCCTTCAAAACAATGATCATGAGACGCCAGCTGTGAAGAATACATACTCAAGTTGTTCTCCACCCTGCTTCACATTTTGTTCCACCTATTACTGCTTTTCCTTATTTTCTGGA
Organism: Leptodactylus fallax; assembly: GCA_947044405.1. Lineage (NCBI taxonomy): Eukaryota > Metazoa > Chordata > Amphibia > Anura > Leptodactylidae > Leptodactylus > Leptodactylus fallax. The sequence goes on from CAMRHE010000212.1 coordinate 847,320, forward strand.
AATGGATATGGCCAGGGTCCAAAGAAATACTAATGCAGTAGAAATTCAGAGGAAGTAGAATGGATTATTCAGTTCTGAGAATCTTCTATCCCAAATGTCCCCTACACATGTTCTCATATATTATCAGCATGTTGCTTGTCTTATCCACACATGTAAATTTGCACCACACTGTAGGGAACATATCTATCTACTTCACACCTTCCAATGTGATATTCCTTTCCACACCTACTACTCATAACTCTATGGAAGGTGTATATTAATCTCAGTCATGAGCTGCAATTCCCTTTCATACCTATAACACTATATTATCTGAATTGGTCCCTTTATGAGCAGAAGGAAATTGACAATACAACTAGGGAACCAGAGAAAACAATGTAATTGTAATAGGTCATCAATACCTGATCAGCGGTGGGTCCAACATGTGCCACAGATTAGCTAGACTATGTAATGGCACTGACCCAAGAGCCCCTAACACTTTGAGCAGCAGATCTGTGAGTGTAAGACCCCCATTAGTCCTTATTCAGATGTCCACATTTTTCCGCAGATGTCCGCAGTTCAGATGTCCTCAGTTTTCAAGGACACCATACAAACGCATTCATTTCTATATGTGCACATCCTTTTTTTCAAGGATGAATCACATCAATGAAAGTCTATGGGTCCGTGAAAAAAAACGGATTACATCCATGTGTCATCCGTTTTTCACAGACCCAGAGACATACAAAATATAGAAAATGAAAAGCAGATCAACCATGGACAGCACAACATTCAGAAATGTGCATGGTGGAGTGCTGACCTTGTAAATGCATGGACTCATGAGTCCAGGGACATGTAAATGAGGCCTCGATCAGATATTGATAACCTATAAGGATGTTTAATGTTTAATGTAAAGAAGAGCAGAGTTTCTGGGGGAATACATATTGCCAGTGGCCTACCTTTCTACCTCCACAGGCTGTATGTGTCAGTTTTTATCAAATTACTGGCTGCAATAAATGGAAGCCTGCATTCCTTTTTAGGGAGTCTCCTTGGCAACTTTTGGTCACACAACAATCTAAAGAATCCTAACATGGTTTAAATTCTTGATACCTTTTGTCTTTATTATCCTCTGTATAGGGGATAACTACTAGATTGGTGGGAGTCCGACCACTATCACCCCCCACCAATCATGAGAATTGAGGTCCTGGGTCTCCCTGTGGAGTGGAACATTGGCCATGAGTGCTACTCTGTTCAATTCTATGGTACTTCCAGAAATAGCCAAGCACTATAATCGACTTTTCTTCAGCAGTCACATAGAGATGAATGGAGGAGCGCCTGTAAATATGCATGACCACCACTTCAGTTTAACGGGGAAGTGAAGTAGAAATCTGTTCTTACAATCCTTTGGGTACCAGCAGTTGGGCCCTACGAAAACTAACATGGTGATAGTTTCTACTTTGTTGCAAACATGTGTAGGATCCAAAGGTACTTTGAATCTGAATAAAACATACTCTAGCATATAAAGTATAGACAATGTAATGTACAACTGTGTCACTCTTTCTTAATTTTAGAACATCTGCCATTACTGCTATGATATTTAGAATCGAGTCACATTATTATGACCACCAGCTAATATCCAGAGTAACTGACGTGTGCAGCATGGAAAGCAGCTAGACGGGCTGGGAGTGACTCTGTAAGATGCTGGTAGGTTATCTCAGGTATGTGTAGCCATGCTGTCTGCAGCACATTCCACATTTGCTTGAGGGTGCATGGGGGAGGATCCACAGAGCGAACACACAAAATCTCAATTGGGTTCAAGTCTGGCCAACTAGGTGGCCTGGGAAGTACTTCGAAGTCTTGGTTGTGCTTTTCCAAACACTATCAGATATTTTTATAGCCATGTGATATGTTGCATTTTCTTGCTGGAAGGTTCCATCTGCCCCACGGAAGACAAACAGCAAGTATACACAGCCCCATATTCAGCTGATTTTTTAAGACACATGTCTGGTAGCCCCCTTTTTCATTTTCACAGTGAACTGCTCAATTTTAGCTTGTCAGTTGACCCTCACCCACCTTTGTAGCCAACATTCACCTTTCACAAGAATGGCATGTGGTGCACTGCAGTTTCCATGTCAGTTATTCCCAAAGGTGCACTCTGTCCACTCAGAATATACTTTCACCACAGCAGTGAACAGTTCACAAACTGCGATGTTTCAGAAATATTGCCACCTTTGGCCCGAAAACCAATAATCATCCATTGCCTCTTTTTCCCATGACAATGAGTGATATCTGTTCAGACAGCCACAACATTTCTACCCACCAAGTCAACCCATGACACATCACTTCCTTCATGGGCTACATGCTGCCGATGTCAAAAGAAGAAGGTGGTCATAATAACGTGACTAGACTGTGTATATATACACAAGGATTAAAGTTAGGACATAGGTCTTTAAACAGTACATCGACATTATAATGGGGGTTCCTTCACTGAGGATATTCCTCTATGAGCTAGAGTATATGCATAGATAAGCTCTTTCTCTGGTGACCCTGGCCCAACCTTATTTTTTGTCATGTGCAGCAGGTGAAGACCCACTGTGTCGCCTAACTGGTTTGGCTTTAGGCTACTCCCGAGGGCGTTGTATAAGTGGTCTCCAGGATATCACCTTTTATCCCCTATACTGGGATGTGAACTTTGCTGCTGGGTACTAGTACAGTCATGGCCAAAAGTTTTGAGAATGATACAAATATTAATTTTTACAAAGTCTACTGCTTCAGTTTTTCTAATGGCAATTTGCATATATTCCAGAATGTTATAAAGAGTGATCAGCTTAACAGCAATTACTTGCAAAGTCAATATTTGCCTAGAAAATGAACTTTATCCCCCAAAACACATTTCAACATCATTGCAGCCCTGCCTTAAAAGGACCACCTAACATCGATTCAGTGATTGCTCCATGAACACAGGTGTGGGTGTTGATGAGGACAGGGCTGGAGATCAATCTGTCATGATTAAGTAAGAATGACACCACTGGACACTTTAAAAGGAGGCTGGTGCTTGCCATCATTGTTTCTCTTCTGTTAACCATGGTTATCTCTAAAGAAACACGTGCAGTCATCATTGCACTGCACAAAAATGGCCTAACTGGGAAGAGTATTGCAGCTAGAAAGATTGCACATCAGTCAACAATCTATCGCATCATCAAGAACTTCAAGGAGAGAGGTTCCATTGGTGCCAAAAAGGCTCCAGGGCGCCCAAGAAAGACCAGCAAGTGGCAGGACCGTCTCTTAAAAATGTTTCAGATGCAGGATCGGGCTACCAGCAGTGCAGAGCTTGCTGAGGAATGGCAGCAGGCAGGTGTGAGTGCATCTGCACGCACTGTGAGGCGGAGACTCTTGGAGCAAGGCCTGGTCTCAAGGAGGGCAGCAAAGAAGCCACTTCTCTCCAGAAAAAACATCAGGGACAGACTGATATTCTGCAAAAGGTACAGGGAGTGGACTGCTGAGGACTGGGGTAAAGTCATTTTCTCTGATGAATCCCCTTTTTGATTGTTTGGAACATCTGGAAAACAGCTTATTCGGAGAAGAAGAGGTGAGCGCTACCACCAGTCTTGTCTCATGCCAACTGTAAAGCATCCTGAAACCATTCATGTGTGGGGTTGCTTCTCAGCCAAGGGAATCGGCTCTCTCACAGTCTTGCCTAAAAACACAGCTATGAATAAAGAATGGTACCAGAATGTCCTCCAAGAGCAACTTCTCCCAACCGTCCAAGAGCAGTTTGGCGCTTAACAATGCCTTTTCCAGCATGATGGAGCACCTTGCCATAAAGCAAAGGTGATAAATAAATGGCTCAGGGAACAAAACATAGAGATTTTGGGTCCATGGCCTGGAAACTCCCCAGATCTTAATCCCATTGAGAACTTGTGGTCAATCATCAAGAGACGGGTGGACAAACAAAAACCAACAAATTCAGACAAAATTAAAGCATTGATTCTGCAAGAATGGACTGCTATCAGTCAGGATTTGGTCCAGAAGTTGATTGAGAGCATGCCAGGGAGAATTGCAGAGGTCCTGAAGAAGAAGGGTCAACACTGCAAATATTGACTTGCTGCATTAACTCATTCTAACTGTCAATATAAGCTTCTGTTACTCATAATATGACTGCAATTATATTTCTGTATGTGATAAAAACATCTGACAAACACACATAAAAACCAGAGGGCAGCAGATCATGTGAAAATATAATATTTGTGTCATTCTCAAAACTTTTGGCCATGATTGTACAGGTTGCTATGTCTAGGAATAGTCCCAATGCAGATGATTGGTTGGCTGGTTGAAAAACACTGGTGCATAACACCAAGTGGTCAAAAGGACATTTACAGTCTGTTCCAGGCAACAGGTCAGGTCAGGTAGCACAGGCTCAGAAGTCAGGAACAATCTGGGGTCAGACATGGGTAATCAGCAGGACAGGTATCACATAGCAGGAAAGGAGTCAGATAACAGGACAGTGTCAAATACAGGGAGTGTGACAGAACATGAGTAAAGAACACCTTCGAATGAATTAGCAAGCTAGGAACCTATTTTGCTCAGACACCTTCGGGCAAGCATCTGCTGTAGACACTGACAGCAGAGCTGAAGGAAGGAGGAAGCAGGATGGGGGAAGTAGTGGCATGACTAGGGGCTGTGGCCACCAGCATTGCATTTTTGACCATTAGCTAACCTGACCAGCTTGTAATACCACATGTCCCCTGCAGTAGTCAAAAATAGTGAAAAGCAAATACAGGTGCATCTCAATAAATTAGAATATCTTTGAAACGTTTATTTATTTCAGTAATTAAATTAAAAAAGTGACCTCCTATATTTTCTAGATTATTTACACACATTGATTATAGCTGATCTAAGATGGTTTCAAAAGCAAGACACATGATCGTCCAGCCAGCTCCAGCTATAAAGGGGTTCTCATGATGAAACAACTCTTTTAGACTAGGGCTACACAGCAATTTTGGCCAAGACTCCCGTCACATGACTGATTTTTACCTGGTCACCCTACGACTCCTTCACATATGTTAGTAATTGCAGCACGTTGCGAGCCTGGGGTTGCTGCAACCATGACTTTGAAGTCGACCATTGCTTATATTGATTTACTGAAAAGCAAAGACTGAAGACTATGCAATATAAATAAAATGTGCTCTCCTACAACACATGCTCAGTGCATTTGCACTATTCAATGATACATACCCTGCATACTATAGCTCCTATTTCAGACTCGCTATTCCAAGTGTGACATTCTTGTTAACTGTTTATATACCAGCCTATTGATATAAATCCACATAACATGAACACAAAATGGAATATTAAGCCCAGGATCATGTTACAAATAGTTACTTCTGCTGTAGACATTTTTATATTGTAACATGAAGAAACTGAAACTCTTTTCTTTACTTGGCATCAACTTCTAGAAAATTGTCCAAGCCAACAAATTCTTGTAATGACACAGTACAAAATAAGTATGTTTTTAAATAGCATGCTGCCGTCGCTTGCCAAATAGTGATGTTAGATTTAGATGCTGGCAAACTATCAGATGGACATATAAATGCTGGGTTTGGCTGTCTCTGTTTACTGTAAGACATTATGTAAAAGAAAAGATACCTGGAGAAGATGAAAATCAGCGCCCTTGGTAAAAGGTGCCCTAACCTATTGTCAACTATGAAATGCTGTTGGTTGCTATTGGTTACATCACCTTTTTCACATTGTCAAGATGGGCTGATATACAGCTGAAAACTAGCAGGGACACATCAAATGCTAATACCTAAAGTAAAAGAAGTAACCAGAATGCCAAGAAATGTAGCTTTGAGCCACCTGGGCCAACCATCTAATTGACAATGACATCAATTGCAATTACATAATTGTTTAATTGTCATTATATATATTTTCCAACTACACTTACTACTTATAGAACTGACATTGTCATTGGAGCCGGTGGGCCCCCAGAATTAGCACACAAGTAAACCCTGCTTCTGCTGTATTGCTGAGTATTTTTCCATCAACTGATGGCTACATGACCATTTTTAGGCTGAGGCCCCATGTTGCGGAAATGTAGCTTTTATTGTTGCAGATTTTGTTGCGTTTTTTTGAGCCAAAGCCAAGAATGGCTACAAAAGGAATGGGAAATATCTAGGAAGTTCTTATACTTCTCCCTCCTGCTCAATACACTCCTGGTTTTGGCTCAAAAAACTGCAGCATAATCTGCAACAAAAAAAGCTGCATTTCCGCAACGTGGGGCCTCAGCCTCACAACCAACTTTTCACGTTAAATATATTTTTTAACAATTTTTGATGATATTTTAAAGGATTATATATGTCTATTTCTATCTATATGGTTTAAAGAGTACTATATCATGCAATTTTCACTCTAACCACTAGTCCTAACAATAGCCTGACACCAGTTCTGTAGAGTTTTTTCTTTGCAGCAGTCACCTCATTTACATCACAGGATTACAATAGATAATACCACTGAACATCATTGCATCTACTGTATTTTTGGGACTATAAGATGCACTTTTTTCTCCCAAAATTTGGGAGGAAAATGGGGGTGCTTCTTATAGTCCGAATGTGGGGGGTGTTTTGGCGGGGGGGGCGGAGGAGTGGGGTCACAGCTTCGACCCACTCTTGCTGCTGCTGGCTTCCTGCAGCGGGAGGAGTGGGGTGATGCTGCGGGCCTTGGGCTGAGAGGGTGTCCCAGCGGTGTGAACCTCCCGACATCCGCCGTGCTATTATGGTGGATGCCAGGTCTGTGGAAATGATGGCATCGATCGCGGGAGCCGACCTGTTCCTGTGACAGCCGAGAGCCTTATGAAGGCTCCCAGGCCTGTCATAGGAATATTACTTTTGCAGCTGGTCTATGACAAGCTGCAATAATAATGTACAGAATCTCCCATAGACTGCAATACTTCAGTGTTTCCTTAGGTATAATTGACATGCTGTGATGGATCATCAAAAAATAGGTCATGTCCTATTTTTACGTGTTTTCACACTAAAATGTATGAGGAATCTGTGAAAATGGGCACCTCTCGGGTGCAAAACATTTTTCACAGCTATTATAGACCACATTCATCTGAATGTAGGCTAAAGCTACATGCACATAACTGTAGTGGATTTTACTGTCCGCAAAAGTGGATCTGTATTCCACAAAAAACATGTCCATATTGCATTAGTATGTCATCTGCAATCACAGATCCACAAAAAGACTTGTATGTGAGTCTGTTTCCCGTAAATGCAGACATGAATAGGACCTGCTCCAAATTTTGTGGATGGTTTCTATGACCTAGACACTGATCAGTAAAACTTCTGACATGTGTATGGGGCCATGGAATTGAATGGGTCTGTATACTATCGACAATTGCGGATGCGTAATTACGAACAATATACTGAAAACAACTATGGTCGTGTGCATAGGGCCTTAGGCGGAGGCTACGTGTTGGGGGAAAGCTGTGTTCTTGTTGCAGATTTTGCTGCGTTTTATTGAGCCAAAGCCAAGAGTGGCTTCAAAATGAGTGGAAAATATAGAGGAAGCTCTTATACATTTCCATTCTGCTAAATCCACTCCTGACTTTGGTTCAAAAACTGCAGTAAAATCTGCCATAAAAAACACACCTTTTCTGCAACATGTGGCCTCAGCCGTAGGCTAGGTTTTTTAAATCTGATATGCTATTAAGTCAAAAGTGCCCAGTGAGTGGTTCCCAACTGTAGCAACTACTCAGTCTGGACACCACAATCGCTGCCCTTGCTCCACCACTTTTGTCTTGGAAGACAGACATCACAATTTCAGCTTAGAGAGGGATGTTGGACAGCAAAGGAGCTGGAAATCAAGTTAAAGTAGATGGTGCAGAACGATTGTGGGGACTAGACAAAGAAATTGCCAAGATCAGGAACCACCCAGTGGGCACATAGGATAACAGCTGATACTCTATATGCTAAGACCTCGGTCCACATCAAAAAAAAAGTATGAAGATTTGGCAGTTTATTTCATTTAATGGGGAAAATGGCTCAGACTCTCTTTAAGAGTAGTAATTTAAAAAAAAAAATGCTCACCACCTTGTTAAAAAAGCAAACCAGAACAAGTGCTCACATACATCTCGCTTAGCTGTATCCATAGAGTGCTGTATTGTGTCCTATATAAGCGCAGTGGGGCAATTCTGAATGAGACCGACCCTGCTTGTCTGTGCATAGCATCACCATGCTCATACTGGTTGGTAGTAGAAAGCAACTGTACATGCAACAATATAATTTGTTAGAAGTCACGGTGAATTAAAAAATCATTTGATACAGAATTAGAACAATGGCAATGATCCAATAAGGAATATAGTATGTGTCACATTTATAAGGAATGACAATGACTCCCTCTTTACCGCATTGACGCAAACATGCTTTTCTTTTCTTACCTTAGTGACAAAAATATGCTATGGTGACCAAATATGGGACTATTGTGTAATTGCAACGTAAATGAACAGGAAAAGTTCCCTATTTGACTAGAAGTAAATGCCATTTGAAGAAAGAATCCTCTTGCCACCCACTGGCCTTACTTCCTCTAATCTGCAAGCTCGGCTGTAATTACCTTAATGCTGCTTCATGATAAATGTCAATTGTCATATGGTTGCATTTCTAGAAAACAAGTGACTTGGTGGCAAAAATAAAAACAGCCTATACAGCAGTTATCAATTTTAACATTGTGATATATAGCTATCAACCAGTGGCGTAGCTATAGGGGGTGCAGCAGTAGATGTCAGTACTGGACCCTGTACCCTGCAAATGCCGCAAAGATCCCTCCGCCACAAAAAATATAAAAGATGGCACAAGTTAAGCAGAGACCCCGTTTACAGATTTTTTTTCCAGGAGCTTCAAGTTATGCCTCTGTTGTCAACATGTATTGAAGGTGCATGGCCCAGACAGTAGGTTATTTATGAATCATCGCATTACAATTAGACCCTACTGACAAGTGATTGTCAAAGTCAGCTGCAAATGACGCTGTCTTCTGCTGGACCTTTATCTCAGAGTCTGGGCCCACCAGGCGATCCTCTGGTATTGTGATGATGAGCCAGTCTGACCTTTGATATTAGATTATCATCTGCCACAATGAATTGTATTGACATCTTCAGCTGCCTGATGATAATTTTAAGTGACCATTCCTGAGACTAAAGGTGGCTATATACATTAGCTGTTGTATTAACTATCTGCAGTACAATTTACATGTATGTCCTGGTGTATGTCACTCACAATGGTGCCTGCTCAGAAGCAGAGCGGGCACAGTATCTGTTGGGTCTCTTTGGTTTCACACAGCAGGGATCCTGTGCTAGATAACTCTGATCATGTGGCATTTAGCCATGGCATCTGGGTGGTTACTTTCATTTTCTATTTGATGACTGGCAACAGGATGACTTCCCCCTTGGTGGCCTTCCCATTACCATGGCAGCCAGGAGCCTTGAGGCTGAGGCCTGCCATATTGTTGTAGCTATTGAACCAAGCCTGTGGCTAAAACCCCACATTGCGAAACACAGCAATAAATAAATAAAGTAAACAAGAAACACATTAGGCATTCCCAAGTCCAAAAATGCCCAAATTATTAAAATATAAAGACATTTGGCCTATATGGTGAACAAAATGGCTGAATCAACTTTTTTTTTTTTTTCCTGATTTGCCCACATACAAATTTAATAAATGGTGATCACAACATCATGCATTCCTCAAAATGGTATCAATAAAAACTACATATTGTCTTGCAAAAAAAGGCACCTTACACTGAAATATAAAAAATTTATGGGTGTCAAAATATGTTGACACTCAGAAAATAAATGTATTCAAAATTTAGAATTTTTGTAAGGGTAATAAAACATGGAAAAAATATAAATCTGGTATCACTGTGATTGTACTAACCTGGACAATGAAGCTAATGTGTCATTTTTACCGTACAGTGGAAACCATAAAAACAAAACCAGTAAGAAAATGGCAGTACTGCATTTTTTTTTAAATTCCCCCTATTCTGAATTTTTTTCCAGCTTCCCAGTACATTGTAAAAAATACTAAATTATATAATTTTAAGAAGAATTTGTCTAACAAAATAACAAACCCTCATGTAAATGAAAAAATGAAAAATGTATGACTTTTGTAAGGCAGGGAGAGTAAAAAACTGCAAAGAAAAAAAAAATTTAAAAATGACTGCTAGAGGGCTAATGTTGGCCAAACCTGTCAATTTCAGCAGGACTGGCCAACCACCTAATGTGTGTGTGGCCTCCCCATTTACCCCTCCCCCCCCTCCCGATGGCAGATGTCAGGGGAGATAAGAACGAGGCCTTTGGATTTCAACATACCTGATCCTTTTGTTGTCATTGAAATAAGCTTTACTATCTTTCTTATTAGGGAGAGGGGTTTACTAACCTCTGAGAACACATGCTTGTTGCATGGCGGAAAGCCATGAAGGAATAGCTGTTAGCTGAACATATGTAATATGTATTGACAGCCTTAGATGAGTAATAGATCAGGTTAATTGTTTCCCTCTATTTACACCTAATAAGTAGATTGATAAAATAAGATAATCCTTTAATAGTCCCACCATGGGGAAATTCAATGTGTTGCAGCAGCATAGATAATACAAATACAAATAAAAAAGCTCCAAGGTAGAGGCATTACAGTGACAGTAGGTACAGATAAAAAGGTAAAGGTAAAAAAGTAGTAGAAGGGATATCACAACTTAAGATCTTTCAGTTCCCTGTATGGAATGATCTCTGCTTAGATTGGTGTTGGTTGTACAGCCTAACCGCAGTGGGGAGGAAAGACTTCTAATAGTGCTCCTTCTCACACCTAGGGTGGAGCAGTCGGTCACTGACAGTACTGCCCAGCGCTATCACGGTCTCATGCATGGGATGGGACTTCTTCTCCAGCATGGAGCTCACCACGGACAGTATCCTTCTGTCACCCACCACCTGCACTGGGTCCAGGGGGCTCCCCAGGACAGAGCTGGCCCTCCTAATCAGCTTGTAATTTCAATACAATTTGTCAAAATATTTTTTCACACAAATTATATTCAAAGCTAAAAGATGGTCTGCTACAAGTTCACTTCAAAGTTGCCTGTTTATTATATAAGTGAATTCCCCATATAATAACCATTTCAAAGCACCTTTTCTTTTAACTAAAACTTGTGCTGTTCCTGTTACACTTTGTTCGCATCTGTGATGTCAAACTTGCAACACTTGGGAACTATTGCAGCACAGTATTTAGCTTCATAATGTACTCTCATGGATGCATTTAGCTTGCACTTTTCAGCTACTGGCTGACATAGCTATGTACAACACAATACATGTACAGCACTGTTAGCTCACATAGAACCTGCAGCACTTTTCCAGTTGCTTCCAGAAAAGTTCCATGTACTACATAACAATGAGTTAGCAATACCTGGCTTTATATAAGCCTTACTGGAAGTAAACAGCACACGCTGCCCCAGACGACTACACAGTATGTGGTCACATGATTGAGCGGTTTCACTTGTTTCGTAACTCTTTCCCTATAGCTGAGCAGCTGCACCCGAGCTGTTACAGAGCTGCCTAAAGTTCTTTGCACACCATTCTTAGCTCATATTCACTCTCTTTATTTGAAATGATCTTGGTTGACTTGTTTTGCACTAATAGTCGAAGTTATTATCTGCACAGGCAGCAGTTTCTTTCTACAGAGCACAGGTTGTACAATGCACAGGACAGCAGCATTAATGTAATACCATGTACTGATGCAGCTCCTATAAAGAGGTTCTGTAGACCAGGAAATCATAAAAAAGCTAAACTAACTGAAGATATAAAATCAGCTCCTAGGTGGAGGAAATGCTGTATTATGTTTTCATCAATGGACAAGGTTATGCAGAAATATAGTAGGTCTGTATGAACCTTCAGTAATAGGGAATACACATAGCAAGTTAACAGCTGGTTAGTCTCTGCGATATCACCAGTGACCAACCTATTGCAAACTACAGTACAGTAGCAGTATAGTGTATAGGATTTAAATATATCCCATCCATATACTGTAGAAAAAAAACCTGCAGCACAATGTGACTTGCACTGTGGGTTTTGAACATGAAGCAAAGTGAACTATTGCTGTGTGGTCACGGTTTTCAACCTTTGCAATGCAAAAGGTTGAAAGAAATGACTAGGCACAGCTGAAAGCCACAGCGAAAACCAGACATTTTCGGTTATTTTTTTGCCAAGGTCAGGTCAGTTGTGAGACATCTGATGCAGACATCATGCAGTGGACTCAGCACATGGCCTTAGTCTAAGATTGAGGCCCCACATTGCGGAAAGGCAGCTTTTTTTTTGTTGCAGATTTTGCTGCGGGTTTTTAAGCCAAAGCCAAGAAAGGCTACAAAAGGAAGGGAAAATATATAGGAAGAACTTATACTTCTAGTTTCTGCTCAATCCACCCTTGACTTGGCTCAAAAAAACGCAACAAAAAAAGCTGCGCTTCCACAATATGGGGCCTATGGCTCTTTCTTATAGCTGAACATTTACCTCAATTTTATCCAGTCTAGGCAATTGCTTATGAACAAAATACATAAACAGCAGCACAAATCACAGGTTTTACCATTAGTTCAGGTTTTAAAGGGGCTTTGTCATAACATATAGTCCACTTTAATATGAGAGCTACAGCAACTATCATCTAGTCATCGTGGGTACTATGCACAAAACCTCTGGTAAACAGCTCATTTTATTGTTGCTCTAGAGATCCAAGACAGCCAATTTCTTCTTGTTAGTATCACTCCACTCTGGCTCATAGAGTAGGGACTTAAGGGAGAACATAGCACTTTGACATCTATATGACACCATTAGGGCACATGGACAGAGTTTGTCATTATGAGACAACTTCTTTAGGGATTTAAAGAAAATGGTCCTTGTATGAGAATGACCAATGATCTATACCAGCAGAGTATTTACGCCAGCAGAATAGGGAGCAGCGTTTCCTTAAAAGGTACATGATGTCATTACATCCTGTGTGTCAGTTCTTCATGTTACAGAGTTCAGCCAGAGTCCCAACAGGATACTGACCTTGCACTTACAAAACTATTACACCAGTTTTACTGTAAGAGCCCTTGTCCCTCACAGTGCAGTGTTTTCCTGATAAGCAGAGCTGTCTCGCAGTTCTCTCTGCACAATGATCAAGCCTGTTTTCTGTGGCTCCTTAGTTAAAGAAAGAAGGTTCACTTACTTAATGGGAACATCACTAGTATTATTGCAACCATAAAGTAATCATTTATAACACATAACTAATGTACTGAATGCCTTCTACGTTTTAACGATAGATTGTATTGCTTCTAAAACAATTTATTTTATATCTCAGTTATATATGTCAATTTTATATTTACTTTTGTCAAATGAAACATGGTCTAATTATGACATTGTAGGGACTAAGATCCGGCAAACAACTAATTAATCAGAATGCCAGATATGGTTGCCTGCAGTCTTAAGGAGGACCTATCAATTGGTCACATTAGCCCAATGACATATATCACCTGATATATGCTGACACCCTGAGCATTTTTATGTTTTGTTTATTCAAAATTGTTCAGCTGTTCCAAAGATATAAGCCCTGTTAGTGTTGTTACAAATTAGTTTCTATTAGGAACTAACACTGCATTAAACAGTCTATTTTATCTATGAAACATATGTCTACTGTCAGACTATAACAAGGTTTTCTACAATGAAATTAAAGTGCAGTCTGAAATCGAGTATGTTACAATTGATTTTCTTTTATGATAGTGTTTATAACGTTTGCTTTACATTAAAGATTCCTTCCAATGGTGTAAAGCCATTTTTGCACCACGTTCACATTTGTTTTTCTGTATATCCAAAGATGTAGCCATGGTTCCAGGGCTCTGCATACCATCTGAGTAAATACAGTGCAGGAAAAATGTTGTGAATAATCGGTGATGTCTAATCATTGCCACCATGACTACGTCTTCCAGCAGTAACTTTTCCAGGCATCCGACCCATATTGTCCTCATCTACACAAAGTATCCATCCTGCTGCTACCCAAAATAATAAAATGTATAATATAAAAATACCCTGGAAATGAATAATACCCCCTGTGTGCCTCTTTAAATTAATAATACCTCCTATGTCCACCTTAAATTAGTAAAGCCCCAACAATGGCATGGAGAGGACGGTGCAGTGTTATATTGTATACTTCCCCTGCTGCCTGCATACATTTTTGTAATCCAAGACAACCCCTTTAATAATAACTTCTAATGCCCTCTTAGATAAAAAAAAAAAAGCCCCTTAAAATTGTTACTGCCTCCTGATGCACCCCCATATTAATAAGGTCCCTGTAAATCAATATTGCCTGCTGTATTAATGGGACCCTCATAACATAATAATGTGTGGAAATAAATCAAAATTATACTCACCTACCTCTGATCCCCTGATGTAAGGAGCTGGAGCTGTCGCAGCTGCTGCCATCACCTCTTCTTGTTTTATTCTATAGGCCGCAAACCACTTTAGGCCTTTGGCTTACAAGGCACTATGATCACAGCACATCGGCGTCCAGGTGCTGTGATGTCATTGTGCCCATTTGTGCCAGGATGTAGATGTGTTACAGTTATGGCTCCTTGTAAGCTTCAGGCCAGTGTCCCCCATCCCTGTCTTCCCTGATAGCTATGTCTCTGTATATGTCTTTGAGAGCAAAAAGAGGATTGGATCTTGGCACAGACTTGACGTTAATGCTCTTCTAAAGGTTGTGGTGTTCTTGAAGAAGAGGACAATATACATATCATATATATGAGAAGAGGTCTTCTAAAGGAGGTGGACTTTTTTTGTATTTTTTTGTATGCCTTCCAAAATATTGACCCCGAGCCTTGTAACCTTTCTGCTCTGAAGTACGTAATTCAGAAAAAATTGACCATCAATGTGCTGTGCATGCCATTACCTAGTAACTGGAACAGGAATAATGCTGGATCGGCTGAGATATGTGTGACCTGCTTTGTTGCTCAACCATCCCACCCTCTAGTATTATTATTTATTTTTATTGCACCATTAATTCCATGGTGCTGTACATTTAAGGGTACAGCACCTACATAGGGTCTTGTCACCCTTCTTACGCCACTGAAGCTCACTTTTCCTGCTCTCATTAGCTTTGGCCTCTATCCCACTGAATGTCTATGTTGCTTAGTACAGGAACTGTGCAGCTGTCAATTTGCCTGGTGCAGTCGTCAGAATGGCTGGTACAGAGTGACACCTTATAGGATTTATTTTGGTACCAAGCCAGAGACAGCTGTGATGGTTATGCAGAGGCTTGCCACATAGCTGTAACAGCTTTTTATGTAATACTTTATTAATGGGGATCTAATGTTGTCTTGTTCTTATTTTTCGGTAATTAATAGAAAAACCTTCTCTGTTACCAAGGAAACCAAATTTCTTCAAATGCAAGAACATGTGAATTAAAATCCAATCTGTATGTGTCATTCTGATATCATACAAATGTGAATTTGGCTTAGCTGCTATAATTGTGTACTTTTAACAGTACGTTGCCATATATTAACAGAAAGATAGCAATAGCCCACAAATGGAAAACGTCAATAGTACCAAATATAGCTGAGATTTTACACTCTGTTAATGCAACTTACATATACAAATACATGATAGAAAGGAATAGACAACTAGTTTATAAATTCCAACATAAATGGTACATTTGCAGCAAGTCTGCTTATGCAGTCTCACTACAATAATCTAAGACTCCTATATTCCACCCTTCTTTCCCCTGCTTTTTACAGAAGTGTGCTTCAATTTATCCAAATCATGTGATAATACCCAAAGACACAACTTGCTTAAATGTTATTTGTGACTAGCCCACCGGTAGCTGAAAGAGGGTTTGCTTATCAATAGTATAGATCTATAGGTGGCAATAGACATGACATTTTGGGTGATCACATCAGTTTTCATGGGAAACAAATTCTAAAGTTTATAGTGACCAGTAGACTATTCCCTGATATTTGCCATTTGCCAATAGGTTGAATTTGCCATCCATCGATTCTTGTTTCATCCAATTTACGTTGCGGCAAATGACATGTCTGTTTGATGGAATCAACCTCATGGTTATGTCAGGGGAGTTGGCAGAATTAGCCAACAGTTATCATTTATTTGGCCAACCTGTTAGTGTGGGTTATGCCTGCCCTGAAAGTCTCCATTTATTTTAGGAGATTAAGGCTAAGGCCCCATGTAGTGGGCCACAGCAAAAAAGCGCTGCAGGAAAAGTCCTCTGTGGACTTTCTGCTTTCATTATACCTATAGGGAAAACGCCGGCATTTCCGTAGGTATATTTGACATTCTGCGATTTCCAAAACTACAAATTTTTCTGCAATGTGTGAATGGGATTCGCTAGAATCCATTCCACCTTGCAGTGACTGTAAAATGCCACATTTTTTTCTGCAGCATTTACACCACGTGGGGCCCCGTCCTAATAGACATTCCCAGAGGGTATACATGTTGTTGATGTTTGAAAATATAAGTCCAATATTATGCAAATTATTAAAATATGAGTAATGCACCGTTTCTGAAAATCTGGTTAATTTTTTCAATTAAAGAAAAGTTCTGAAACCACTTTAAAAAGCCACACAATCAAATCAATAGGTTGTAATGTGATAATAATGTATCTTTATATACTGTAAAATGACTCGGCTTTACTATGCAAAGTTGTACATACCATGTACATATTCAAGAAAACATACAGACGTATGTAAGTACATGAGCCATCTGGAGAGGGAGGTTCTGTTCTTTTTTTTCTATTGCTATGTCAGAAATTGCCAGAACCTTGATGTAAAGAGTGCCCAATAGACCCCATTAATTATAAAGGCACCCATTGGGTTTCCTTCCTGAAGTCCGACATTTTAATGGACAAAATAACACATCACACTGCACTATTTTGTCAGGCATTTTTGACAGTGTCTGTAATGAAGTCTAATTACAGAGCCTAAGGGGTACAACTGCCTTCTTAAGGCTCCTCAACATTACTAAATAACATACAGTAAAACTAGCCATAGGGTCATGTAGCTTTCTCTCTTATAATGGATAGCAAAGAAGTACCAGTCTGTGCTGTTAGCCGGTGGGGCAATGTGATGATGTGGGTTGCTCATAATTCATTTTTTTTATGTGTCCACTATTCTGTCCCTGTCAAAAGCTAAAATGTTGATATCAAATATTAATCCACACTGTGGTCTTATGGTGTGACCATTCAGAAGTAAGTCTATGACTGACAAAGTCTATGACTGACAAAGTCTATGACTGACAAAACTTTAACATGACACAGACAATGCTGTGGAGATCCATTGTGTGTACATGGACAGGTGTTTTCTGTCAATTCTGATGTCAAATGAAGTGTGACTGATGTCAAAATATTTAGAAAAACTAAGGAATATTTGCTGTCCAGCTAGCTTTCACGACCCCACTCTTTGCTACGGTCTGCCCTGCAGCTATAGGAAACAGTGCCCTTCTTGTTGTAAGCGCACTTACAGTGACATCACATCGCTCCAGCTAGCCTGACCAAGCACAGCTGTCATAATCCACAGCAGCTGTCCCTTCTTCCAGGAGGCTGACACACTATGAAGTAAGGCTTTACAATACAGTAGTATAACATGACTATTGTTATGAAGAGCTGCATGAAATTCCCCACTGCCATAACAATGTATTGGTTGCATTTGATATTTTACAGACTGTCTTGAACCCCCCCCTTAGATTAATAAAAAATTATGTATTTTAGTAATGTACTGGGATATATAATAGAAAGGTAAAAGATACAAAACATATTTCACCACAATTCCCTGTGCAAGCTTCTATAGCGGACTGTAGGCTGCATTAAACTGGGGAAAAGAGCATAGAAGATATTGTATTCAACATAATTTTTTGCAGTCCATAAAAACTTGTTCATGAAAGACCTTTTTCACGTGACTGTTCTGTTTTTCATGTGCCACACATCCATGAAAAACTGACATTTTAGTCCTATTCCAGCCTTATTCACATGACGGTCCATTTTTTGAATGGCCATCATACAGCTGTTTTAAAACCCATGAAAGTCTATGGGTGTATTCACATAGTATTAACCATCAAAACAGACAAATATTGGACATGTAATTTTTTTTTTTTGTGGACCATTTTTATTATCCATTAAAAACATGGATATGTGAATACACCCCATAGTATTTCATGGTTTCTAAAACAGCTGTGTGTTGTGTGAATAAGGCCTAAAGGAATCATGTCCCTTCTGGCTTTTGTCATACATCCTTCCTTGTGATATGGACATGAATGTGATGGCCACACTCCTTTTTCGACAGTGACATAGCATCTTGTCAGACTGACATGCAACATTACATAGCAGCAGCTGATGGAGATGTGCCATGACATATCATGCATTACTAATAAATACCCAATGGGTCATTTTTATTTCTTAATAGAATGAAAGGTCTACAATTGCCCAGTATACTTTCTGTTACAATCTCTCATGGCTTTCAAGATTTATGCTTGCTTTCTTGAAAGGCAGGCTAAGGCTAGGTTCACACCTGCACCCGGTCTCTGCCTGGGGATTCCATTCCCCATTCCGCTTTAAAAATGCGGAGAGACAAGTCCTGCAAGCAGCGCTTTTCTCTCTGCATTTTCTCCCCTTTTCGGGAGGAAACCGGGTGGAAACACCTGAAGATAACTACTTTTTTAACTGGATTAAGTTTCCATTCAGGGGGCCTCAAGCGGACCCCCTGAACACAGGGGTGAACCTAGCGAAATTGGGCAGTGTCATTTCTAGGATAAGTGGCTGCCACATACCTCCCATGCCTGTTTTATCAGTGTGCAGACACAATAGGATTAAATGGGCTGGAATCTCTGTTTCCAGGGGACAGTCTGTAAACTACCATAGACAGGGGGTTATTGGCAGACCATGATCTGATTTATCACAATGTAGATTTGCAAAAGGTGACAGGGAAGGAAAGTCCCATTATGGACAATAGCTATGGACTTATTTAGCTATAAGAGAAAGAATTCTTCTTTCTAGTAGAAATAGTTCTTATGCCAACTACTGTACATACGGTATCACTGGGGTGTCAAACTGATTAAGACTAAAATCTTATTGTGTGAACCCGACCTTACTGATTCTTCTAGAGTCTTCAGTCGACTACCCCTCTTTCTTAGTGCAGTCTGGCAAACCAGCTAAGTAAGAGCATCACTTCCAGACACAAAGGCTATTGGCAAGCTTTAGAATTGTGTGGAAATGACACAAGGCTGCCAGCATTTTAGATTGTTCTATTATGTTCTATTGTTTAGTCTCTGGCAGTGAGACTCACAAAATCCACATTTTTACGGCATTGACTCATTTATCTTGTTTGTTTCTAGAACAACTATAAAAACGTATGGAGCAGAATAGTTGTCAGGATAGTGTCCATTTATGGTACTTCATTCAGAAAAATCAGCAGTTGGGGCTTTAGTCAAATTCTTCACATGTCTGAAATTCTTCATTGCCTGCCTCTTTTTAATCAGACTATGCGTCAAATACAGAGCCAAAAGCTCTACATTTTTATTCATTATAAGACAATAAAGCTGGCCATACACATTAATATTTTCTTATTGGATCCAGTCCATTTATATCTATGTGGATTGGACTTTTACATCGGATAGCTTACATACTTTTGTTTGCTATGTAAAGATCCTTTAGCTGATAGCTATGAATGTCTATGGTTAATTAAAGGTGACAAATACCATTAAACTTGACTGGACCCAATAATATCAGCAGAATCAAGTGAGTATTTTATGGGAAAGAGGGGTCAGACTCCCTTTATTCTCCCTTTCCCATAAGAACACAGGCATGGGCAGCAAAACCGAGAATGCATGTGTTTGTGAGGCTCAGGAGAAACAGCTGCTAGCCAAACAAGCATTCAGCCAATAGCTATTGAAAGTGTATGGCCAGGGTAACAGTTTATACCTGGCAATACATGTTTGCACAACATACTAAATATCCACATAGGGCCAGGATAAGGACTTGGGGAAACAGTAGGCAAAATCTTGAATTACAAAAAAAGTAAAGCAGGCCATATACTTTATATTGTTGTTGAATGAATACTTGCTCAAATAACAGCTATCTTGCCAACTCTTCCAAACACATGCACTCTCAGCCAAGCAGTGCATGTGTACTAAACTAAAAGGTAGCAGAAAATTGCTGCCAGACTCCTCTGACAGCAGCTTATGTCCCTGAGAATAATAGGATAGGAAAATTGAAATCCTGATCCTTATCTCCCCAAACACCTGCAATTGGCATCTAGAGGCCCCCATATACTTTAGATGGTTGGCTGGTTATACTGAAATTCTTGGGTTTGGCCATGTAATGTGTATGGCCAGCTTGAGACGGGTCATGGGGGAGGGGGGACTCCTGAGGTGACTAGTGACTCCATTAATCAAACTGTTTTGCCTTTTAATTGGATCAGGGCTGAAAAGTTAAAGATTAAATAGTAAGTCAGCCTGAAAATAAATGTCAGTCCAGAAACCTGCTCCACTGCTCATCTCTTGTACCCTTCAGGTTTACAAAAAAGTCTGCTAAATAGATCAATATTGTTTACCTGGTCTGCTATAGTGAAATTTTATATAACTTAGAGCTGACAAACTACAAATTTAAGGTTATTTTCAGTGTGTTATTTTACATAAGATCAAGGCACCTTATAAATGAATCACATGTCATAAAGGAGTGGTGTATGAATGTAAACATGTACTGACATGTACTTTATTCCATATGATATCACACAGATCTAGTTGCATCTTTGTGCCATACGTTTTTCTGTAGCTCCACTGAGCTTAAACATAAATCTATACAATGTTGTATTATTCCAAATTATTTTGGCTTTAAAGGCATAACTTGAAGATTCTGGGGCCCAATGCAAAATCTGAATCAGGACCCACCATTTATAGTACTGGTGTCTTTTTATGTGGGACAGGATTGCTTCCGTTGTACCCCCTTGAGCTGTGTCCCTGTTTGGATTGAAAGTATTTCTTTATACTGATACACAATAAGAGATCCAATTTTAAGATTTTCCCTAAAGAAGAAACTATTTAACTACCCATAACTAAAAGTTATATATTAACCCCTCTAAAGCTTGTACATTTAGCTGAAATTCCCTTGAATGCCTGAAGCCAGTGACTTTTGGCCAGTTGTGCTCACTGCACACATAGTTTTCCAAGTAGAATCATTGAATACTGTGGGGAAAAAAGTATTTAGTCAGCCACCAATTGTGCAAGTTCTCCCACTTAAAAAGATGAGAGAGGCCTGTAATTGACATCATAGGTAGACCTCAACTATGAGAGACAAAATGAGAAAACAAATCCAGAAAATCACATTGTCTGATTTTTAAAGAATTTATTTGCAAATTATGGTGGAAAATAAGTATTTGGTCAATAACAAAAGTTAATCTCAGTACTTTGTTATATATCCTTTGTTGGCAATGACAGACGTCAAACGTTTTCTGTAAGTCTTCACAAGGTTGGCACAGACTGTTGCTGGTATGTTGGCCCATTCCTCCATGCAGATCTCCTCTAGGGCAGTGATGTTTTGGGGCTGTCGCTGGGCAACACGGACTTTCAACTCCCTCCAAAGGTTTTCTATGGGGTTGAGATCTGGAGACTGGCTAGGCCACTCCAGGACCTTGAAATGCTTCTTATGAAGCCACTCCTTCGTTGCCCTGGCGGTGTGCTTGGGATCATTGTCATGCTGAAAGACCCAGCCACGTTTCATTTTCAATGCCCTTGCTGATGGAAGGAGGTTTGCACTCAAAATCTCACGATACATGGCCCCATTCATTCTTTCATGTACACGGATCCGTCGTCCTGGTCCCTTTGCAGATAAACAGCCCCAAAGCATGATGTTGCCACCCCCATGCTTCACAGTAGGTATGGTGTTCTTTGGATGCAGCTCAGCATTCACTCTCCTCCAGACATGACGAGTTGTGTTTCTACCAAACAGTTCTACTTTGGTTTCATCTGACCATATGACATTCTTCCAATACTCTTCTGGAACATCCAAATGCTCTCTACCAAACTTCCGACGGGCCCAAATATGTACTGACTTAAGCAGGGGGACACGTCTAGCACTGCAGGATCTGAGTCCCTGGCAGCGTAGTGTGTTACTGATGGTACCCTTTGTTACGTTAGTCCCAGCTTTCTGCAGGTCATTCACTAGGTTCCCCCTGTGTGGTTCTGGGTTTTTTGTTCACCGTTCTTGTGATCATTTTGACCCCATGGGGTGAGATTTTGCGTGGAGCCCCTGATCGAGGGAGATTATCAGTGGTCTTGCATGTCTTCCATTTTCTAATTATTGCTCCCACAGTTGATTTCTTCACACCAAGCTGCTTGCCTATTGCAGATTCAGTCTTCCCAGCCTGGTGCAGGGCTACAATTTTGTTTCTGATGTCCTTCCACAGCTCTTTGGTCTTCACCATAGTGGAGTTTGGAGTGTGACTGTTTGAGGATGTGGACAGGTGTCTTTTATACTGATAACAATGTCAAACAGGTGCCATTACTACAGGTAATGAGTGGAGGACAGAGGAGCCTCTTAAAGAAGAAGTTACAGGTCTGTGAGAGCCAGAAATCTTGCTTGTTTGTAGGTGACCAAATACTTATTTTCCACCATAATTTTCAAATAAATTCTTTAAAAATCAGACAATGTGATTTTCTAGATATATTTTCTCATTTTGTCTCTCATAGTTGAGGTCTACCTATGATGTCAATTACAGGCCTCTCTCATCTTTTTAAGTGGGAGAACTTGCACAATTGGTGGCTGACTAAATACTTTTTTTTCCCCACTGTATAAGGTATATCAGTGATATATATCAATAGTGTCATTTGTATTAAAGCACTTCATAATATCCTCTGACAAGGTAAGCATGGCAGACCTAAGCAACGTCACAATGTCACTATATAGTTGAAACCAGAAGTTTTCATACACTATATAAAAAGACACATATGCATGTTTTTCTCATAATCTGACATGAAATCAGAATAAATCTTTCCCATTTTAGGTTAATTAGGATTACCAAAATTATTTATATTTGCCAAATGCCAGAATAATGAGAAAGAGCGAATTTTTTAAGGCATTTTTATTACTTTCTGTAAAGTCAAAAGTTTACATACATTTCATTAGTATTTGGTACCATTGCCCTTAAACTGTATGACTTGGGTCAAATGTTTTGGATATCCTTCCACAAGCTTATCACAATAGTTGGTAGGAATTTGGGCCCATTCCTCCTGACAGAACTGGTGTAACTGAGCCATGTTTGTAGGCCGCCTTGCTCGCACCTGCCTTTTCAGATTTGCCCATAAATTTTCAATAGGATTGAGATCAGGGCTTTGTGATGGCCACTCCAAAACATTGACTTTGTTATCCTTAAGCCACTTTGTAACCAGTTTGGCAGTATGCTTTGCGTCATTGTCCATTTGGAAGATCCATTTGCGCCCAAGCTTTAACTTCCTGACTGATGTCTTGAGATGTTGCTTCAGTATTGCCACATAATGTTCTTTCCTCATGATGCCATCTATTTTGTGCACCAGTCCTCCTGCAGCAAAACAAGCCCACAACATGATTCTGCCACCCCTTGTTTTACAGTTGAGATGGTGTTCTTACATTTGCAAGATTCTCCTTTTTCCTCCAAGTGTAATGATGGTCTTTATGGCCAAATAGTTCAATTTTAGTTTCGTCAGACCACAGGACATGTCTCTAAAAATTAAGGTCTTTGTTCCTGTCTGCATTTGCAAACATTAATCTGGCTTTTTTATGTTTATTTTTGAGTAATGGCTTCTTCCTGGCAGAGTGGCCTTTCAGCCCATGTCAATACAGTACTCGTTTCACTGTGGATAATGACACACTCTTACCAGCTTCAGCCAGAATCTTCACAAGGTCTTTTGCTTTTGTTCTTGGGTTGATATGCACATTTTGTACCAAAGCGCGCTTATCTCTGGGACACAGAACCCGTCTCCTTCCTGAGCGGGATGATGGCTGGACATTCCCATCTTGTTTGTTACTTGCATATAATTGTTTGTAGAGATGAACAAGGCACCTTTAGGTATCTGGAAATTGCACCCAAGGATGAAGCAGACTTGTGCAAGTCCACAAGTCTCTTCCTGATATCTTGGCTGATTTCATTAGACTTTCCCATGATGTTACACAAAGAAGCAGTATGTTTCAGGTGTGCCTTAAAATACATCCACAGATGTGTCTCTAATTAACTCAGATGTTGCCAATAAACCTATCAGAAGCTTCCAAAAACATGACATCATCATATGGGCTGTCCTGAATTGTTTAAAGGCATAGTAATCTTAGTGTATGTAGACTTTTGACTTTGCAGAAAGTAATAAAAATGCCTTAAAGAATTCTCTCTTTCTCAATATTCTGGCATTTGGCAAATATAAATAATTTTGGTAATCCTAATTGACCTAAAACTCGAAAGGTTTATTCTGATTTCATGTCAGATAGTGAGAAAAACATGCATATGTGTCTTTTTATATAGTGTATGTAAATTCTGGTTTCAACTGTGTGTATATATATATATATATATATATATATATATATATATATATATACATTGTGGGGAAGGTAGCTCGGTAGCAGCAATGGTGCGGACCCAACCAGTCAGAGACAGGGACACAATGTCTGGTGCAAACAGGTTTATTTGAAAAATAGCAAAATAAATAAACCTTACATCAGGTACAAAAGGAGCAAAATAAAATACAGCCTTAACTTCAGGCAAAACAGTAAGAAATCAAATCCTGCTCGTCTGAGCGCTAAACTAAACAGTAACAAAAAACTAACTATACGTGTGGCTTACTACCAGCCACACGACAAACAAATTAGCACACTTTGGTCTCACCAGGCTCTCAATGTTTCAGGACAGATCCAGGCGCCTCCTCTCACTCCCAGGATCTGCCTTGAAGTGTAGGCTCTGTAGCCTTTTATGGCCCAGTAATGAGGCCAGGACAAACACCTGGGCTGAGCCCTACTAAAGACCCGCCCATGACCAGACGTATGTCAAAAACCTGGGGGAGATATACCGTGATTCCAGCACTTTTTCTGTCATGTTCTCACAATATATATATATATATATATATATATATATATATATAAATTCAAAGAAGTAGGCAGCACACCAAAATGTTGCTCTTGGAATAAATCCACAACTACTTCTTTTTTCATCATTTTTGGTGTGCTGCCTACGTCTTTGAATTTGGATTATTGAGGGATATTTTCCCTGATCCCAGTGGATTTACAGCCGTCCTATTAAGGATTTACACATGGTGCTGTTCTAGCTTCCATTTCTCTCTCTCTCTCTCTCTATATATATATACATATATATATGTACAGTGGGGAAAAAAGTATTTAGTCAGCCACCAATTGTGCAAGTTCTTCCACTTAAAAAGATGAGAGAGGCCTGTAATTGACATCATAGGTAGACCTCAGCTATGAGAGACAAAATGAGACAACAAATCCAGAAAATCACATTGTCTGATTTTTAAAGAATTTATTTGCAAATTATGGTGGAAAATAAGTATTTGGTCACCTACAAACAAGCAAGATTTCTGGCTCTCACAGACCTGTAACTTCTTTAAGAGGCTCCTCTGTCCTCCACTCATTACCTGTAGTAATGGCACCTGTTTGACATTGTTATCAGTATAAAAGACACCTGTCCACAACCTCAAACAGTCACACTCCAAACTCCACTATGGTGAAGACCAAAGAGCTGTGGAAGGACATCAGAAACAAAATTGTAGACCTGCACCAGGCTGGGAAGACTGAATCTGCAATAGGCAAGCAGCTTGGTGTGAAGAAATCAACTGTGGGAGCAATAATTAGAAAATGGAAGACATACAAGACCACTGAAAATTTCCCTCGATCATGGGCTCCACGCAAGATCTCACCCCGTGGGGTCAAAATGATCACAAGAACGGTGAGCAAAAATCCCAGAACCACACGGGGGGACCTAGTGAATGACCTGCAGAAAGCTGGGACTAACATAACAAAAGGCTACCGTCAGTTACCGTCAGTAGCACACTACGCCGCCAGGGACTCAGATCCTGCAGTGCCAGACGTGTCCCCCTGCTTAACCCAGTACATATCCGGGCCCTTCTGAAGTTTGCTAGAGAGCATTTGGCTGTTCCAGAAGAGTATTGGGAGAATGTCATATGGTCAGATGAAACCAAAGTAGAACTGTTTGGTAGAAACACAACTCATCGTGTTTGGAGGACAGTGAATACTGAGTTGCATCCAAAGAACATCATACCTACTGTGAAGCATGGGGGTGGCAGCATCATGCTTTGGGACTGTTTCGCTGCAAAGGGACCAGGACTACTGAACCATGTACATGAAAGAATGAATGGGGCCATGAGATTTTGAGTGCAAACCTCCTTCCATCAGCAAGGGTATTGAAGATGAAACATGGCTGGGCCTTTCAGCATGACAATGATCCCAAGCACACTGCTAGGGCAACGAAGGAGTGGCTTCATAAGAAGCATTTCAAGGTCCTGGAGTGGCCTAGCCAGTCTCCAGATCTCAACCCCAAAGAAAACCTTTGGAGGGAGTTGAAAGTCCGTGTTGCCCAGCGACAGCCCCAAAACATCACTGCTCTAGAGGAGATCTGCATGGAGGAATGGGCCAACATACCAGCAACTGTGTGTGCCAACCTTGTGAAGACTTACAGAAAACGTTTGACATTTGTCATTGCCAACAAAGGATATATAACAAAGTAATGAGATGAACTTTTGTTATTGACCAAATACTTATTTTCCACCATAATTTGCAAATAAATTCTTTAAAAATCAGACAATGTGATTTTCTGGATTTGTTTTTTCATTTTGTCTCTCATAGTTGAGGTCTACCTATGATGTCAATTACAGGCCGGCCTCATCTTTTTAAGTGGGAGAACTTGCACAATTGGTGGCTGACTAAATACTTTTTCCCCCCACTATATACAGTACAGACCAAAAGTTTGGACACACCTTCTCATTCCAAGAGTTTTCTGTATTTTCATGACTATAAAAATTGTAGATTCACACTGAAGGCATCAAAACTATGAATTAACACATGTGGAATTATATACTTAACAAAAAAGTGTGAAACAACTGAAAATATGTCTTATAGTCTAGGTTCTTCAAAGTAGCCACCTTTTGCTTTGATTACTGCTTTGCACACTCTTGGCATTCTCTTGATGAGCTTCAAGAGGTAGTCACCTGAAATGGTTTTCACTTCACAGGTGTGCCCTGTCAGGTTTAATAAGTGGGATTTCTTGCCTTATAAATGGGGTTGGGACCATCAGTTGTGTTGTTCAGAAGTCAGGTGGATACACAGCTGATAGTCCTACTGAATGGAGTGTTAGAATTTGTATTATGGCAAGAAAAAAGCAGCTAAGTAAAGAAAAACCAGTGGCCATCATTACTTTAAGAAATGAAGGTCAGTCAGTCCGAAAAATTGGGAAAACTTTGAAAGTGTCCCCAAGTGCAGTGGCCAAAACCATCAAGCGCTACAAAAAAACTGGCTCACATGAGGACCGCCCCAGGAAAGGAAGACCAAGAGTCACCTCTGCTGCGGAGGATAAGTTCATCCGAGTCACCAGCCTCAGAAATCGCAGGTTAACAGCAGCTCAGATTAGAGACCAGGTCAATGCCACACAGAGTTCTAGCAGCAGACACATCTCTACAACAACTGTTAAGAGGAGACTGTGTGCAGCAGGCCTTCATGTTAAAATAGCTGCTAGGAAACCACTGCTAAGGACAGGCAACAAGCAGAAGAGACTTGTTTGGGCTAAAGAACACAAGGAATGGACATTAGACCTGTGGAAATCTGTGCTTTGGTCTGACGAGTCCAAATTTGAGATCTTTGGTTCCAACTACCGTGTCTTTGTGCGACGCAGAAAAGGTGAACGAATGGACTCTACATGCCTGGTTCCCACCGTGAAGCATGGAGGAGGAGGTGTGATGGTGTGGGGGTGCTTTGCTGGTGACACTGTTGGGGATTTATTCAAAATTGAGGGAATACTGAACCAGCATGGTTACTACAGCATCTTGCAGCGGCACGCTATTCCATCCGGTTTGCGTTTAGTTGGACCATCATTTATTTTTCAACAGGACAATGACCCCAAACACACCTCCAGACTGTGTAAGGGCTATTTGATCAAGAAGGAGAGTGATGGGGTGCTACGCCAGATGACCTGGCCTCCACTCTCACTAGACCTGAACCCAATCGAGATGGTTTGGGGTGAGCTGGACCGCAGAGTGAAGGCAAAAGGGCCAACAAGTGCTAAGCATCTCTGGGAACTCCTTCAAGACTGTTGGAAGACCATTTCAGGTGACTACCTCTTGAAGCTCATCAAGAGAATGCCAAGAGTGTGCAAAGCAGTAATCAAAGCAAAAGGTGGCTACTTTGAAGAACCTAGAATATAAGTCATATTTTCAGTTGTTTCACACTTTTTTGTTAAGTATATAATTCCACATGTGTTAATTCATAGTTTTGATGCCTGCAGTGTGAATCTACAATTTTTATAGTCATGAAAATACAGAAAACTCTTGGAATGAGAAGGTGTGTCCAAACTTTTGGTCTGTACTGTATATATATATATATATATATATATATATATTTTTTTTTTTTTTTTTTAATGTTCAGTCTCCAAGCTAAAATGTTATTTTCAAGTGCTTCTTCCCAGCAGAATTGTTTTCGAGCCACAGAAATCATATTTGCAATCATTTATTATCATATTAATGTATCAGATTGAATACTGCTAGTGTATCAGCTCATTTTAGTGAGTGGGAGGCCTGAATAATTTCTACATAATATGCAAGACATAACAGCATTTTCACATTAAGCAAAGTAGACAGACGCATTTAGTTAAACATAAGTGTCATTGTGCAAGGGTACAAGTTATGTTCTCCAAATGCATTCTGGGAGGGAGAAATGACCAATGTCATACTGCCAAAGTATACAGTTAGAGCTATTGCAATAAATACAACACACCCATGGCATAATGAATTCTTCAATCTCTGTCGGAAACATAATTTCAAAAATGCTATTAAAACTGGTGAAATTGGTGACAACCTGCAAC
Organism: Leptodactylus fallax; assembly: GCA_947044405.1. Classification (NCBI taxonomy): domain Eukaryota; kingdom Metazoa; phylum Chordata; class Amphibia; order Anura; family Leptodactylidae; genus Leptodactylus; species Leptodactylus fallax. The sequence goes on from CAMRHE010000212.1 coordinate 876,417, forward strand.
AGATGTGGAATAAGGTTAATAACTATGCAGCTACAGCTGAGAGCACTGGCTGATAGCAGGCACAGAACAGAACATGATGTACAGTCTATGATTCTCCTTTCGTCATGTACATGTTCCTACACTGTAATGGTTCCACAGGAGACCTCGGTTCATTTCCATTCTGCCTCCATGGCACAATTTTTTACTGTATTAAACTGCATTGAAATACTGTCTCAATTACTGCACAGACTGGAACACAACAGTCCCAATTTAACAAGACTTTGTGCCTTTTGGTTGCCTGGTGTGACAACGAAAAGATTTCTAATTAACATTAATTATCATTAACAACAACATAGCACTTTTTATTCAGCATTTGGGACACGAATCATGAACCAAGTATTAAGTCAGCAAAAGATTCTGTACATGGATTTTATTTACCACAGTCGCGGTTGGTTGCAAAAGTAGAGAATAAGATCTATTGAAGATCAGATACGCTTCAAATACTTTTTGTACAAAGTGACAAATACTAGAAAACATTGTTAAAAACTTGCATATGCTTTGCATATTTAACATAATCTATCACACTATGTACTCTATGAGAGGAAAAACTTGGCTTTGGCATCAATTGCTATATGCTCCCACTGGGAATTTTAATAAACTTCAGCATGTAATAGAGAGGAGAATGTTAGTTTATTGAGATTCTTGCAAATATTGTCCTTATAAAGTATGTATAGGCTCAGACAGATGGATAGATACAAATAGATGCAGAGTCAGAAGTCACTCCCAGCCGCCAGCAGTATACATGACACATAGTAAGTAGGGGGCCCCGTTACAGATTTTGCATTGGGATGGATAGATGCCCAAACAAATAGAAAAGTTTTAAGAAATTGTCACCTATGGAGACAGAGGAACAATTGAAGAATACATACTATAGCATAGCATTGAGTCAGTGTTCAAAACGTCAGTCTAGACCTTCCCCATTGATTGTATATACTGTGACAGACTTTAGGCTTGCTATGCTTGCAGCATATTCATCTGCATTCACCCAATGTAGGCCAAAAGAGTGACCCTTTGGCCTTTATATGTGTTGGCATACCTTTTTTATTGTATAAGCACATATGTTGGAGATTTCTCTGCCTGTATATGCTCAACCGTTGAACAGAACCTAAGGCTGAAGGTTGTCAGTGGCACATTTATAAGGGTAGTATCAGTGGTAGAAGCACTGAGTCACAACTGCATAAACATAGTCTATTTTCTTGCTTGGTAAATGTCTTTTTTATGGTATACAGCCTGGACGTAATTGGAAGCGTTGCTTTTGTTCATGAGAAGAACGCTGGAGTGTCTGTGGGTGAAGTGGTGCGCTTTTCATTCTGTGGCCTAGGAGTATTGGAAAAGGTCACTCATTGTGAATACAGAGACAGTAATGAAGCTTCATCGATCTTAATGAGTAGGCGTCATTATCTAACCTAGCATGGCTAAGCCATAGAATAGTAACCGTACACATGAATTATAAGATCAGCCAGCTTATAAGGGGTTTCCGGTTTTATACAGTAAAGCCATAATTGCTGTTTAAGATAATGTATGCAACTTCATTATATACTTTGTTTTTACATTACTTGCCACTTTTAAAATCTCTGCTTTCCGTCACTGAATGAAAAATTCATTGGTGCAAATTTTTCAAGACTGGCATTTCCTACGTCAGTCTTAATAAAGGCCCAGACTGGCAAGAGGTGAGTCTGATTTATCAAAAGACTCTGGCCTCTTAATAAATAATGACACACATGTGGAATTATATACTTAACAAAAAAGTGTGAAACAACTGAAAATATGTCTTATATTCTAGGTTCTTCAAAGTAGCCACCTTTTGCTTTAATTACTGCTTTGCTGAGCTTCAAGAGGTAGTCACCTGAAATGGTCTTTCAACAGTCTTGAAGGAGTTCCCAGAGATGCTTAGCACTTGTTGGCCCTTTTGCCTTCACTCTGCGGTCCAGCTCACCCCAAACCATCTCGATTGGGTTCAGGTCTGGTGAGAGTGGAGGCCAGGTCATCTGGCGTAGCACCCCATCACTCTCCTTCTTGATCAAATAGCCCTTACACAGTCTGGAGGTGTGTTTGGGGTCATTGTCCTGTTGAAAAATAAATGATGGTCCAACTAAACGCAAACCGGATGGAATAGCATGCCGCTGCAAGATGCTGTGGTAACCATGCTGGTTCAGTATTCCCTCAATTTTGAATAAATCCCCAACAGTGTCACCAGCAAAGCACCCCCACACCATCACACCTCCTCCTCCATGCTTCACGGTGGGAACCAGGCATGTAGAGTCCATTCGTTCACCTTTTCTGCGTCGCACAAAGACACGGTAGTTGGAACCAAAGATCTCAAATTTGGACTCGTCAGACCAAAGCACAGATTTCCACAGGTCTAATGTCCATTCCTTGTGTTCTTTAGCCCAAACAAGTCTCTTCTGCTTGTTGCCTGTCCTTAGCAGTGGTTTCCTAGCAGCTATTTTAACATGAAGGCCTGCTGCACACAGTCTCCTCTTAACAGTTGTTGTAGAGATGTGTCTGCTGCTAGAACTCTGTGTGGCATTGACCTGGTCTCTAATCTGAGCTGCTGTTAACCTGCGATTTCTGAGGCTGGTGACTCGGATGAACTTATCCTCTGCAGCAGAGGTGACTCTTGGTCTTCCTTTCCTGGGGTGGTCCTCATGTGAGCCAGTTTCTTTGTAGCGCTTGATGGTTTTGGCCACTGCACTTGGGGACTCTTTCAAAGTTTTCCCAATTTTTCGGACTGACTGACCTTCATTTCTTAAAGTAATGATGGCTACTGGTTTTTCTTTACTTAGCTGCTTTTTTCTTGCCATAATACAAATTCTAACACTCCATTCAGTAGGACTATCAGCTGTGTATCCACCTGACTTCTGAACAACACAACTGATGGTCCCAACCCCATTTATAAGGCAAGAAATCCCACTTATTAAACCTGACAGGGCACACCTGTGAAGTGAAAACCATTTCAGGTGACTACCTCTTGAAGCTCATCAAGAGAATGCCAAGAGTGTGCAAAGCAGTAATCAAAGCAAAAGGTGGCTACTTTGAAGAACCTAGAATATAAGACATATTTTCAGTTATTTCACACTTTTTTGTTAAGTATATAATTCCACATGTGTTAATTCATAGTTTTGATGCCTTCAGTGTGAATCTACAATTTTTATAGTCATGAAAATACAGAAAACTCTTGGAATGAGAAGGTGTGTCCAAACTTTTGGTCTGTACTGTATGTAAACAGGATAATCCAACTGGACAACCCATACTCTAAATAAGGATATCGGTTTTTAAGATGTGTGTGCTATTACATGACATCCATTTAAGTGAATGGGTGACCATTTGAAAAGAATCTTTCACCACCTCCGCCAAGTCCAGTTCTTTATATCATTTAATAAGTGGAATTTTTTTCTTTACCCCGACTGTTGCTGAGCAGTCGATGTACTTAGCTTTGGTACCTGATATTCTATTTAGACTCTGTACTGTCAGATGGACAATGTCAGACAGGAACAGGCAAGCTCTGAATGGAGCTATGAATCACATGTCCTTTGTACTCCAGCCTGACAACACCCACTTGACAGTACAGAGCCTAAATAGCGTATCAGGCACCAACACTATCTTCACTTATTGCTCAGAAACAGAAGCTAGAAAAAAAAATTCCAACTTCACTATAATCAGTGCAGTGGCTCCTATTAACAGATGCCAAGAACTGGAGCTACTGAAAAGTCAAGCAAGGCCTCATTCACACATCCGAATCCATGGCTGTGTGAGGTACATGATTTTTACGGACGGCACCCCACCCTGATCATTTGCAGTGGTGTGCTCACCGTGGTTGATCTGCTTTTCACATAAGTCTGCATAAATAATTAATAGGTATGAGAAAAATGTGGATGCCACATGTATTTAATACACGGATGTTTGAATAAGGCCTAACTGCTATTTGCACTGGCTAAGGGGCTGTTCACGTCATGTTTTTATCCTCAGTTTAGCTGATCAGATTTACAGATACAAAAAACTGATACTAAAAACAGATGAAAACTGATGATCATCTGGTTACATATTGTCAATGTTAAATGAAAACGGATCAGTTTCTGTAGGACTAAGGGTGGGTTCACACTTGTGGCGGCACTCCGTCCACCGCAAATCCGACCTAAATGTCGGAAAACTGGATAGGGACTTACACCCTCTGCGCCACGAAGATAGTTTTTTTCGTCAGAAACAAAGTCGGACATGCAGGACTTTGTGTCCGACAAAAAAAACTGGCTTCGCGGTGCAGAGGGTGTAAACCCTATCCAGTTTTCCAACATTTAGCCGACTTTTGTGTTTATTCTAAAAAAAAAAATGGACCACTGGTCTGGACTAAAGTATCTAAAATCTGCTTTTATTTAACATTGGCTCTATTTAAGAAGATGGTCATCAGTTTCCATCTGGGTTCATCTGTTTTAGCATAATTTTTGTGTATCTGTAAAACTGATCAGTTAAACTGATGATCAAAACGGCCTGGGATTTTGAGGATCATGACTTTGATATACCCTAAGTCACATGGACAGGGGTTGTTCTTATAGGACAACCTCTTAATTAGCTGTGAACCTGTGTTAGTTGGACATTAACAGAACAGGCTTGGGGCTAAGGCCCCATGTAACGAACAGCAGCAAAAAAACGCTGCAGAAAAGACTGCGGTGGAAATACGTTGCATTTTTTTCTCAGCATTTTTCACAGAAAGTTTGCAGAGTTTTCCTCTGCGAATGCAAAAAAACTTTTCTGCACTGTGTGGTTGGGATTAGCTAGAATCCCATCTACATTGCAGGTACTGTAAAAACCAGCATTTTCGCAATGTGGGGGCCCATCCTTAGGGTGTGTTCATACATGGCAGATTTGCTGCAGAAAATTCAGTGACAAATTCCTTCTGTAAATCTGAATGGGGTTGTTTCTATAGCATGTGCATAGATCTCCACAAGCCCATTTTGGGTGTGGAGAACAGTGACAGAAATTTCAACAAATGAGACTATCCCTTTAAGCCTTTATGTATCCCGTCAAGCCTAATGGTTCCAAGTTTAACAACTCTTCCATATAGCATAATTGAGCTCAATAAAACCAGAAATCCATTTAATCTTTGTATAGTAACGATGAGATCAGTGGTGTAAAGTAAAGTGTTATACACTAGCAAAGATCAAACTGATCTCCCCATTATCGTGCTGGTGTTTTCCCCACTATGGTGCTGGTGTTTTCCAAAAAGGCCTCCTCCCTGCAAGGATGTAATAGCAAAAAGGATTGGACTATTCCAAACTAGGCCTCCTCTCTGAAAAGATCTACTAGCAAAGGGGATTGGACTATTCAGGATTAGGCCTCCTCTCTGCAAGGATGTAATCGCAAAAGGAATGGGACTATTCTGGACTAGGCATCGTCTCTGAAAGGACCTACTAGCAAAGGCGATTGGACAATTTAGGATTAGGCCTCCTCCCTGCAAGGATCTACTAGCAAAGAGGACAGGACTATTCAGGACTAGGCCTCCTCTCTGCAAGGATCTAATAGCAAAGGGGATGGGACTAATTATGATTAGGCCTCTTCTCTGCAAGAATGTAATAGCAAAGCAGATAGGACTAATCAGGACTGGGCCTCCTCTCTGCAAGTCCCCTATAACTGCTACAAGGCCTTTCTCTATAGTATGTACATCTTTAGATGAGCTGGAACAATTTCAGTTTTAAAGAATTTACTCTAATCCTCAGTGAGGGTAATTTACTAACCCATCTACATCTGTTATCTGGCATAGATGGGCGTAGATTTGGCGCCTCTTTGACGTTCACCTTTGTGCCAAAGATGTTCCACATTGTTGGTTCCACACCCCTCTCGCAGCTATTTACAAAAGTTGGCAGAGTGGGGCAGAGACCAAAGTAGGATGCTGCTGGGTCACCTCAGCCTGAAAAATGTATTATAACTCCTACCAGAAAATTGACTAACGCATATTTCAGTTCTAGCACACAGGACCTTCAGTGCTGCACCTGGAGCCGGAGCCTCTTAATACAAGGGCATATAGCGCCAGTGGGATACTTGATTAAGACTAGCGTACAAAATGCCAGTCCTAATAAATTCCACCCACTGTGTTTCTTTTCCTGCTATTTCTACTTTAATATTCCAGTTACTGTTGTGGCCAATGTTGTTGCTAGCGTTGGTGTAGCTAAAATAATCTTTTAAGGAACCTGTGGATTTTGACTGCTGAATAAATCAGATTTGTTTCTGGATATGATGTGTATGTGTATGTTATACATTCCATTCTATGTTGCTGCAATTGTTAATATAAATGTCTTGTAGAATTAACGGACAGACTGGCTGCTTTCCAAGCACCCTGGCCATATAACAGGATGGAAGGTGTTACTAGCATACTTGTAAGCAAAGCGCTTCCTTTGTTTGAGCTGTGTCATGTCTTAACCGTTCAGCAAGTAGACAGAGACATACCACACATAAAAATAGCAAAGCAAAGGGCTAGACAGTGGACTGCTGCAAAACAGACCACCTTGCTTCCAAAGCTCACTCTGTAATATTCCTCAGGTTTCCACTTCAGCCAGCCAAAGTTTTTTTTGCAAATATCTATGGAAATGTTATCCCCTGGGCTCCTGTAGAACTAAGTTTAGCAAGCAAATGAGACAGCGCTTTGATCTATTACCAGACAGTTAACACCCATTTGCTTCAAATAGGGAGAAAAAAAAAGAAACTGAAACTGTGGATTTGGAAGGGGTAATTTCTCAAGGAGGGACAGCATCCAGGGCCGGCAGCTTGGCGCTTTCAGCATCTAAACTGCATCCGAAATATTTGTATTTCTTTAACTGTCTGCTAACTGCTCTTAGCTGGACATACATGCAACGTGTGAGGAATCCCTCATCTTTTCATGATTAGATTGCTGTATATAAATACAGATATTGTGATAAAATGCTAAAGGGATTATCTAGTGAGATAAAAACTTGTTTAGAAGATTTCAACATAGAAATTAATAAAACTTACTAATATACTTTAAGGCTAAGGCCCCACGTGGCATCTCGCAGCAAAATAGTGCTACGGGAAAAACCGCGGCGGCAACGCATCACGGTTCTTTCCGCAGCGCTTTAGACAAAGTTTGCAGAGGTTTCCTCTGCGGACTTTCTGTTTCAATTATACCTATAGGGAAACCACCGGCGTTTCTGTAGGTATAATTGACATGCTGCGATTTCCAAAACTGCGCCGGTTTTGGAAATCGCCGCATGTCCTCAGCACAGTTTTTACCGCAAAGTTGCTCTGACTGCAAAACGACGCGATTTTTTCCACGGCGTTTACACCGTGGGCGAACCACGGCGTTTACACCACGTGGGGCCCTGGCCTAAAGAAGTTAAGTGAGCAATTACACTGTCTAACATGAGCACACTTACTAACATACATACCATCTCCCCCTTAATGCCGATTCTTAGATTTGCAGAGTGCTTCGGGGGCTGGATGTCTCTGTACTGCTCAAGAGCCAACTCCAGGTCACATGACCTGCTACTCCCTAGAATCTAAGCTATGTACAAGCAGCGGAAGTAGAGCTAGCTCTTTAACTTCTTAAGGCTAAGGCCCCATGTTGATTTTTTTGTTACAGATTTTACTGTGGTTCTTTGAGCCAAAGTCAAGTGAGCCAAAGTCAAATGTGGCTTCAACAAGAATAGGAAATATATTTATATTTCCTCTTGTCAAATCTAAAGCTCTCCTGGCTTTGGCTCAAAAAAATGCAGCAAAATCTGCTACAAAAAAGGAGCTTTTCTGCAACGTGGGATGTTAGACAAAATAGTTTTTTTCAGGTTCAGAATATTGATGGCCTATCCTCAGGATATCAAATTGATTGAGCTCTGAATCATTTCATCTGGGATGGAATGGGGGGTACCTGTCAATGACCTACTGTATTTCAGAGAGATATGGAATTTGTGCAAGCATGGCATCTTAATCATTATTTGTGACTGCTCACCATCTACATGGTAGCTACATAGCAGGTTTGTTCGATGGTAAAGGTGTGCAAGGTCTACCATGTGTATAAAGAATATGCATATTTAGTAGCTAGGATAATGGCATTGCTTGCCATTTCGAACATTGCTTTTCATCAAATAACACCGTGGGCTGCATTTCTCTCTATCATGGTGATATTATCATGTGTTCATTACATGTGGGAAGTGAAGGTTGGTGAATGTGGTTTAGCATTTTGGCATGCACGCCTATACTTTTACCTATCCCTGCACAGAGTTATATCAGCTTTAAAGAAATACTAATATTACTGCTAAATAACAAAGTATGTTGCAATTTTAATGTAATACTTTAATATCACCTAAATATTTTAGGCTAAGGCCCCACGTAATGGGCTGCAGCAAAAAGCGCTGCAGGAAAAAATGCTGCGGTACCGCAATGCATTTTTTCCTGCAGAGCTTTTCACAGAAAGTCTGCAGTTTTCCTCTGCGGGCTTTCTGTTTCAGTTATACCTATAGAGAAACCGCCGGTGTTTCTGTAAGTATAATTGACATGCTGCGATTTCCAAAAATGTAACAGTTTTGGAAATCGCAGCATTTCTGCTGCACGTATATTTCTGCAATGTGTACATGGGGTTTGCTAGAATCCCATCAACTTTGCAGGGACTGTAAAAAGCTGTGTTTCCGCTGCTGCCAAACTGCGGGGTTTACACCATGGGTGGCCCTGGCCCAAACATTCCGATATTATTTTAGTGCTAGCATAGAGAAAATATAATTTTAATGATCTCTGCCATCTGATCTTATGCCATTTTATGTAGTGTTTTTAGCAGCTTGAGTGGGTCTAAACAAGGGCTGTGGAATCAGTAGACCAAACCACTCTGACTCCTCTATTTTTCCACAGTTGAACTCCAACTCCTGCTCTGACTCCAACGCCTTCATATATTGCAGACAGGCATGGTCAGTCAGAAGTAGTCAAAATTCTCTAATTCACAAAAAAAGCTAATGATTGACTTCCTATGATCTAATTAATTATATAATATCAATAATTGTACAATATAATTTAAAATAATAAATCATTTTATTTTGAAGCTGGAGTCGGTAACTTTTTTTTCTGACCCAACCCAAAACTGGCGTTTTTTCTGATTCCACAGCCCTGGTCAAAACTGCTGACAAACTCCCTTTACATAGGCATAATCCACTTGATATGTCTAAGCCTACGGCTAAATGCATACTTGAAACAATATTTTATCACCATTATTGCGCTGCTACACTGCAGCTAATAATAATGGAAGCGGTCACATTGTGACTGGCAAGTTAAATAACAGCCAGCAGAAATCCAAAGCAGATGAATATTTATGCAAGAACATTCATCATCATTACTTGCGATTTTAGCTATGGATATTGCATGTCGCCATGGAGCACTAGACTTATAGGTATTCTAAACCAAGTTACAACAGTGATCAGCAAATGGCTGGCAGGGAAAAACAATTTTACTGCAGGAGTTATTCTGTTTATAACGGAAACCACAACACTCTGCTGTATCCATCGAATGACTGATATCACATGTGCCGGACTAGATGACTGTATCTTCAGATGCTTGCTTGCTTCATACACTAGCCTATCCAAGTCTACAGAAAGAGGCTAGCCTGTCATGTTAGCCTGCACTTATTTATATACATTTTTCAATTAGAATTATGGAAGATGTGGAGACAGTAGATTTTCTTCTGACGGTGGTCTCCTGGGCTTCTGCCACATAGGACAGAAGACAATTACATATTATGCTAGCACCGCACACTGATATATTAAAAGAATTTATATATAGGATGTGTTTGGACCGTGTTCATTGTGAGAGCATTCTCTTTGTTTAAACAGAATGTAGCAATTTCACCATACATGGTATTTCCGTATTCCAAAAACATGTTAAAAATAGAAAACTTGTGTGTCTATTTATAGCAAAGTGACTCTTCCTCTAGTCTACTCAGTGAAGGGAATTCAGGGGATTTCACAACAGTCGATCACACTGCATTTCAACTTGTGGAATATATTAAAGTGGAAAGAGTGCAGGGAGTTTCCCTGATAAACAGAGAAGGTTGGTCAAGAAGCAATGCAGCGTCTCTGTTATGCCTGGCGCCTATACAGAATGATCCCTGAGAGGATTATGCTGGCTGAGTCACAACGGCTTTCCCTGTAACTGCTGCTGGTATTACTGAAACTAGGAGGGAGAATCAGACTTGTTTCATAAGTCCTGACCTCCCCTTGTCTGACTTAAAAAAAGAATTTAATGAGAAGGTGTCCAGACCAGTATTCATTGTGAGCAACACACTTGGAACACTGTATCTGTCTGTTTTCTGATCTTTAATGTCTTTAGCACAATTTGGCATTCTGGGGATAAAGTATGTGAGGAGTCTTTCCAGGAAAAGGTCATCGGATTGTCGATTATAGTGGAGGGTGGAGGTAAAAACTTTGTGTTTCAGCATCAGTAGTTAAAGTGGTTTGTGCCATAAAAATGCCACTGATGTGTTTTTTTAAGTAGAAAAGTTTACATATGTCTTATGTTTATAGACAGGATATATGCATAGTGTAGATCACTATTTATATATCCTATCCATTGTTGAGACATATGTAAATGACACCGCCACAAATGTGGCCATCAGAATCATCGCTTAGGACCTATTTCAATAGAGTATATATTGTAAACGTAATAAAATTAATCTGATACACTACATGTGTTGTCAAGCTCGAACTGGCCCACAGAGTAACAGGTGAATTTCCCGGGGGGGGGGAGCTGATCCAGGGGGGCTAGTGGGCAATTAAAAGTTGAGCATGGCACAAAAAACTCACCATATTACATACAGATCTGTCTCACACAGCCCATGTGCCCAGATAACAAACTACCCTGTATAATATATATACAGTGAAGGAAATAAGTATTTGATCCCTTGCTGATTTTGTAAGTTTGCCCACTGACTAAGACATGAACAGTCTATAATTTTAAGGGTAGGTTAATTTTAACAGTGAGAGATAGAATATCAAAAATAAAATCCAGAAAATCACATTGTATACATTTTATAAATGTATTTGCATTTTGCAGAGAGAAATAAGTATTTGATCCCCGACCAACCATTAAGAGTTCTGGCTCCTACAGACCAGTTAGACGCTCCTAATCATCTCGTTACCTGCATTAAAGACAGCTCTCTTATATTGTCACCTCTATAAAAGACTTCTGTCCACAGACTCAATTAATCAGTCAGACTCTAACCTCTACAACATGGGCAAGACCAAAGAGCTTTCTAAGGATGTCAGGGACAAGATCATAGACACAAGGCTGGAATGGGCTACAAAACCATAAGTAAGACGCTGGGTGAGAAGGAGACAACTGTTGGTGCAATAGTAAGAAAATGGAAGAAATACAAAATGACTGTCAATCGACATCGATCTGGGGCTCCATGCAAAATCTCACCTCGTGGGGTATCCTTAATCATGAGGAAGGTGAGAGATCAGCCTAAAACTACACGGGGGAACTTGTTAATGATCTCAAGGCAGCTGGGACCACAGTCACCAAGAAAACCACTGGTAACACATTACGCCGATTAAAATCCTGCAGTTCCCGCAAGGTCCCCCTGCTCAAGAAGGCCCATGTGCAGGCCCGTCTGAAGTTTGCCAGTGAACACCTGGATGATTCTGCGAGTGAATGGGAGAAGGTGCTGTGGTCAGATGAGACTAAAAATGAGCTCTTTGGCATTAACTCTACTTGCTGTGTTTGGAGGAAGAGAAATGCTGTCTATGACCCAAAGAACACCGTCCCCACTGTCAAGCCTGGAGGTGGAAACATTATGTTTTGGGGGTGTTGCTCTGGGTCTTCCAGCAGGACAATGACCCAAAACATACAGCCAAGGCAAGAAAGAAGATATTCTATCTCTCCCTGTTAAAATTATCCTACCCATAAAATTATAGACTGTTCATGTCTTTGTCAGTGGGCAAACTTACAAAATCAGCAAGGGATCAAATATTTATTTCCTTCACTGTACATGTATATGTATATATATATATATATATATATATATATATATATATATGCATTGGGTGGCTGAGATCGAAGAAGACATCTAGGCACAGGGAAGGCCAACCACTATCTTCCGTCTTGGGCCCTGTCCCTTTACTGTCACTGTGAGGCCCACATTACCAATCATCTTACTAACAGAGTTAAGGGGGTCTCTAGTCTATGTCAACAGTGAGTCAGCAGGCTACATAGAGGGCCACATGGCATAAATGGTCCAAGGTGAGAGCAAGATAGCAGGCTAATACTGAAAAAATGTGTGTCAGTGCAGTTTTAGGAATTTGCAAATGGGAAGGAGGTACTATTTCCATTTAGTTGTATAGTAGGACCCCAAACACATTTAGGGAAGTGTGTGGATGAGCTTATTATTGGTAGCAGTCTTAGGTTTTAGGGTACACCTCGATGAAAAATAAAGTGGACATGCTACCTAACAACATGACACACAAAGTTATAATTGTTAGACATAATATATTCCAGGCAATAATTCTGACTAATACCCTGTTTCCGTACCGTACCATACCGTAGCTCCCAACTGTCCTGGACAAGTGCCCCATTACCTCCCACCATGGCAGGGCACAATCTGCTCACCTGTTCCTGAATTTCACCTCCTGAGTCCGCCTTCCAAGTGCCGCTTCCCGGCCACTACTATGCTGTGGGCTTGGCTACCTACATGACCAGAAGTCAGGTGCCACCCCTGCTCGCTTCCACAGATGCAGTCACTTCATTTCAGCACCTCCCCCTTAGTGTAAAGGAGAGGAGAGAGAGAGGGCACGGTGCCATTGCCACACAAAGTGTTTAGAGAGAGAGTACCAGTAAGTTTTTTAAGACCCACTGACACTGTAGCATCAGTTGTGAATGTAAGTTTGGGTTAGGGTTACTAACCCTAACCATTTTACAAGATTCGTCCAGAGCAAATCAGAAAAGATTCTGATTCGCTCTGGTGCCTGAAAAATAAGACCTACCCCGAAATAAGCCCTAGCTCTTTTTTCAGAGAAAAAAAATAATATAAGACCCTGTCTTATTTTCGGAGAAACATGGGTATACTTTATACAGCTGGATTGGCATTATTGGTGCTTTCTATAGTGCTACATGATGGCTATAGGACTTTTGCTGTAAAGAAACTCTGTGGTTGGCACTATATGAGGATTACATTGATTGTACTATTCAGGGGTTCTGTCACTGCACAAGGACTATGGCTGCTAATAGGATGCTGACTGTGACTAAATCCTGCATCTGCCCCTGTGTCTGAACATAGTTATATGTATTAGCATATTAAAAATCCAAGTAAAAGCATTATATAAGATGACAATACCTGTAAAGTGATGGGGAATATGTTGGAGCTATATAAGTAACGCTAAATAAATAAGACTTTTCTATACAGCTCTAGTAGACAGGGAAATGTCTTAATGGAAAAGGGAAGTGGTCAGAGTAATGTGATTGTAAATCTAGCCTAATTACAAGGGCATAATAAACCAGCAATCAATGTTAAAGGCTCCAAAAAGGTTTACTTTCAAAGGCAATAAAGATGTATAGGGTATATTTTTCCCTTAAAACATTAACCTAACCCAGCACCAAGCAATTATTATAGTGCTAGGAGGTAGAACAGCAGTTTTAAGTAAAGATAAGACCTGCATGTAGGTACAATAAAATAATTTGTACTGTACTACTGGCTGGGTACATGGACAGAAGTCTTGTTTCTAGGTAAATCGTGGCTGCAATATATCAAGAAGACCACTACTTTAAACCCAAACTATTTATTATTTGGTGAATTTAGAGGGAGATTGTTTTAGCAGATTGCAACCCCCGGACATCCCCCTCCACCGCCCGTCACCTCAGTCAAAGCTGACCAAGGAGCTGTTTTCCTATACGATGAACGCTGCATGAGTTACTCCAGCGGGTAATGGGTACTTACCGATCTCAGTTCCTGCCATGGCTGCCTCTGCTTCCCCTTCAGCCCACCAGAGGCCACAAGGCCTCATGGAGAGCTGAAGTGAAGCAGAGGCAGCCTTGGGAAAGAGCGAGGATTGGTAAGTAAAGCCGCGGCAAGAGTATTTGATGGCAAACCTGGCGGCTCGCCTGGCGGTTTCATTCAGACCGACCAAAACTACTATTATTATACTCTGGGGTCTCTTCAGACCCTAGAGTATAATGATCGGAGACCCAGGGGAGGTGATAAAACATAAACACCAGTGGTACTCCTGGACTATGTCATTGTTCTATACTCTTTGTGGGCCATGATTTTCCTCTGCTTACTTTTCTCATTCTAAACAGTCTTTTATCTGAAGTTTCCCTAGCCAACATGGAGACAGGTGGATCAACTACTGGCTTTTTTATTTCCATTGATACAAAAGAGATTGGCATAAACATTCTTGGCATGCATATGAGAACTGGAATTAGTCATCACTGTCCTGGACACATATCTGAGAATCTCTGTTTACTGGAACCAGAGGCTTTCTAGTAATGTGCTAATTTGTTTTCTATTGTGCCGTCCTAGCCTGAAGATAAGTGGATAACTGAATACCATTCCCAAGACAGGCAATAATATTACAACTAGTGGGTTGTCTTTACTGAGCAGAAAAATTCTAAAAACTGTGAAAATCAGTAAAGAAAATTAAAATATTTTAAATTAATATATTGTTAATTGCGGGCTGTACGCAGCAAGTACAGCACTGGAATATAGTTTATTTGGGCTCATATACAAAGCAGACTAACACTAGGTTCATACCTGCATTCGGGTTTCGGAAACCTAATCTGCTTAAAAAAGCGGTTACCCGCGGAAACTCACTTCTTGCAGAGCTTTTCTCTCTGCATTTTTCAAGCGGAATGGGGAACGGAATCCCCCAACGGAGTTCAGGCGCAGGTGTGAACCTAGCTGAAGAAGAACACTTTTTCTCTGAGAATGGATACATAAGGAGAAAATATTTCTGATCACACTGTAAAGTTGTACTCAGACAACTGTGCCGACTCTCTGCTGTGTTTTTCACGGCCAATTTGCATCCCCAATTTGCAAAACCCATTCACATCAATTGGCAAATCGGGTCCATTTTGATGGACAGATCTGTGAAAAAATAGAGCATGACCTATTTTTCACAGATCACAGACACTGTGCGGCTGAGAAGCTCTATCATCTAAATAGAGCCTAAGTATTTAATTCTGTAATGAAAAAAAAAAACATAAAAAAGATATTTCATATGAAAGGCAGCAGTACCAAGATGACCTGACTAGTTAAGGCATGTCTGTAAATTTAAATTAATATTTAACTTCAATCTTTATTTATCTATTGGATGCCCATTGTCTAAGCTAGTGACTGTACACAGCATATTCACATGTTCCTGGGCTTTAAAGGGCTAACCAACTGTGATAAGAAACACTGCCACATGGGATGTCTATTTTTACAGGCATATAAGAGAAAGTCACAACTGCTCATCAGGCAACCCATTAAATATCTCAGGCATGAATGGAACTTGGATAAGGGACTAAGTCGTGCATACCATGAATTGTGCAATCCTCATGTTCTCTTACAGGATCTCAAGACCTAGAACACACTTCACATTCTCTTCCCAAATAGGAAATACCTAGACATATGATCTAAAAAATATGTTCACATTAAAGCCCCTGTGCAGCTAGTTTTATACCATAGTAATGCAAAAAACAACTGGTGTTATGGGTAATAGAAGAGAGGAGAAACCGACTGACTGCTAGTGTTGGATCCCAAACAGGGAACCCGCCCTATCTGAGGTTCATATGAGAACGCCTTAAACTCTTGTGTGTCTAAAACTGGCAACTGAAGGCAGATATTTATATTGGTATCTTTTTATATGACTAGTCTGAAATCTATATGTGTAATCCGGTAATGCAATATCATATATTGCTGAATTTGGAATCAATCATTACTTCCTTATGTCCTCATTCTAGACTTGATCATTTACCAACTATCAGTCATTCTGTTGAGGATTAAACAGCGGATAACATATGCTAGAGTGAAATGCATCCATCTGCTAGGGCCAAAGCTGGCCACAGACATCTTTTCTGTTTGAAAGATTGTACCTGAGCTGACAAACTCCACTATCCATTTATCTCAGGGGTAAACCAGAATCACGCATGTTGCATTCTCCATCCAACCCTCAACTGTTATCTTTCTAGCTAAGCACAATGTGCATATTAATGGGTATATCTTGGGTGAAATGTGCCAACTACAACTTTCAACCATCAGCTATTGCCCGATTGTATGTCACTAGCTCGTTCCATACACAGCACTTTTCTGAAAAATGGCACATTTCTTGCACCATTTTTCTGACATTTCTGCCAAAACTGCTGGGTCCATATTTTATATTTCACAAACTGTATTGTGAAATATAAAATCCACTGCATAGCCAGCAGTGGATCAAATTCCCTATACTTAAACAGTTTAAACATAATAAAAATACCATGTAGAATTATGCATTATACAACAAGACAAAGAAAAGCCTTCTATATGTATAAGAAAATACACCTTGTACTATTCAATGGGATAGATTCCAACATACCAATTATCTTCATCATAAAGAATTCTCCTAACCTAACAGGTTTGTGCTTAGAAATGTTTACACCCAGTGCAGTATCTACATGCTGTAATGTAATGATCAGACAGGAGAAAGCTAAATAAGTCAGGTATCACTGCCGATACACGGTAATGTCACTTCCCAAGCATTCCTCTCACCAGAGACATGATACTATTTATATGACACGTGCGTGCATGCCCCAAATGATATTAGACAGTGAGCTGTCTGGTAACCTGTCTTGCTTGTACATACTGTACAGACCAAACAGGCAGATATAAAGTGAGATCATAAGAGCTAGAATCATTATTTTGCTTGCAGGTAAATTCCCGCCATACAATTTAAACATTCTAAAGAACATCTAATATCACTCATTAAATAAAGTTAATTATGTACTAACCCTTCACTCTTTAGCACTAGACCAGCCATACAGTATTCTTTACTCCATAAAATTCATAAATTTCATACCAAATCATATGCGATACAGTAAATAGTTACAGTATTTTATATACCAGCAAATCATGCAACACAGTCATTCAAATGGGTGTTTGACTCTATACTGTACATTCTTTTCAAAATCCCATCAATGCATATCTGTCTACTTTGGTCAATCAACAAAGTTTAAAGGGGTATTCTGGTAATATCACCTATGAATTGGATATGTGATAATAACTTCTAGATCAGTGGGGGTCGAAACAACTTGGGTCCACACCGATTAGCAGAATGGGGATCTTCTGCCTCCCACTCTCTCTTGCAGCAACAATTGGGCCAGGAGTAGTTGTACAGAGTGACGGACATGAACATGAGCTGTTGTTCCACTGTAGTCTATGGGACTGATAAGGAAAAGATGAGTACAGTCCCATGGAGGTGAATGGAGATGAAGCAGTGCTGCTGCTGGAGGACCAGGACACACAGGATCTGATCTAGCAGGTAATTACGTATTCTGGCAAGGTGATAACTTGACATTGCCAGAATACATATTTGCGGCCTAGTGCAAATATTGCCAAAACTGGGGAAAAAAAAATACATTTCTGGGTTTGGAAAAAACACAAATCATAAATAGTAGGAATTATTAGGTGCTGTATTAGGACCCTGATTGTACCCTAGTAAATGATTCAACAGTAAAAATGTGAGCTATAAGAAAACTTAACACTCCATTAGGTCTAGATAAAACTGAGCAAGCCATACATATTAGATCAAAGTTGACCAAACCTGAAACTTAGAGAGGTATTCACAGGATAGGGTCTGATTGTTGGGGTTCTGACTGATGAATCCCTACTGATCCCGAGAATGGGGGTCCCCAAGTTTCCTGTGTGAATGCAGTAGTGGATGAGCAGGAGTATTTCTGCTCCATTTAGATGTATGGGACTGTCCAGGAGAAGCTGAGTACAACACATGGTGACACGGCTATCTCCAGCAGTCCCTTAGGACTGAAAGGAGTACATGCTTCACCAACATTTCATCACACTAGGGACTCTAGGACACCCATTCTCATGATCGGTGAGGGTCCCAGCAGTCATATTCCCACCAATCAGACATTTATTACCTATACTGTGAAGCAGCAGGTACTCTCTTGCCTACTGTATATGTGTGGAGACAACGGTCTAATTTGTAGAGGGGCAGCTTTGCATAGAAATTCTTTCCTTATTCCATATCATAGAGTTGAAGGCATTTCCTTGATGCAGCTTCTCACTGTTCCCTAAAGACACAATCATCTTCAAGCAGACTACTGGGAGATAAGAACACTCCAGCTAATCTTTCACACAATAAATGCCTTTTCTCAGAACAGAAGAGAGCCTGGAAGTGCCTGCACTTCTGAAAACTGGACATGCAGAATTTAGTACAGTACACATTGCACTGTGAGACAACTCAGCACAATAATTCAAGAAAATTGTCATCAGATCTACTTAAGGGGTTATAGCCATCTTAAATGCCTTAAATATCTGATAGATGCAGGGCTCATCACTTGAAGTCCCATAGACGTGAATGAGAGAGCTGTGCATGCACAAGGTACTCTCCTCACACTGCAGGGGGATTGCTGGGGATGCCAGTGGTTGGACCCCCAGCAGTCCTGTGGATAGAGGATAAGTGTCTTTAATGACAAAACCCCATTATGATGCACATCATGACAGTGGTATGTCACATTCAACCCAGTCCTCACAAAGATAATAACATGAGTGGACAGGCCACTGCCTCCCACCAGATCACTACATTATCTCCTACCAGGACTATTCCTGTCACTATCTCAGCTCAATTCAAAGCTGTGCACATAAAGTTAGTAACTGATACTATTTACCCCCACTCATGACTACATGCTAACAAGGGTTTAGTAATCTTACATTTCATTTGGACATTGCAAAATTCCTCCTCTATTATATGCAAATAAGATATATATATATATATATATATATATAATGTATTTATTGTAAAGAAAATAATTTTTAAAGCTGTATTGGGGGCTACAAGCATTTTGTGGCTCACCTACAGTTGATGAATGTTGCATATTCTGTATGGCTGGTTGCTGTAGTTGCCAACATTAAATCAGAATCTTCTGCCCTAATGGGATTTTTACTAGCAAAAATAAAACTGGTCGTTCCTGGTGGTTGCCTGATGGACACCTTTAGCCTGTAAAACTGGTCATAGACTTTAGATATTTATCTGCAGCTTTGGTGACAAATTCAGTTTATTTTCATAACATTTATTGCTAATGTTATGTTTGAAGACCACAGATATCAGATTCTATGCAGATCTCACTAAATTGAAGGTGACCATACAACTTAAAGGGGTTGTCCAGCATAAAATTTTATTTGTTAAAAATAAAAGAGAACCATACTCACCTGTCCCCGGTGCTCTGGTGCCTCCCCGCATGGTCCATCCTGCAGCTCTGCTCTTTTCCGGTGGAAGTACCCACCACACGTGACTCCAATCAGTGGAAGGGAACTGGGACACCACAGCCTGCAAGAAATTCATCAGCAAGAAGGCAGCCGACCAGACCTGACCGCCCTGGGAGGACACCGGAGCATCAGGGACACGTGAGTATGTTTTTTTTTTTACCTCCCCCGGTCTAATGATAAAATATTGTTTAGCCTGGACAACCTCTTTAAAGGGAACCTGTCAGGTTGATTTGGGACACTAAGCCACCCATAGGGTCCTTATGGGCCAGGGGTTTAGTGTCTCAAATAGCCCAGTTCTGCTGAAAATGGTGGATTTGGCTCATGATCTAATGTACATGGACACCTTTTTCTGGATCAGCCAATGGTCTGCAGCCAAAGATCTCATATCTGGGATCTGCAGCTGCATGAACAATGAGGATTTGATCCTTCTTTATTATGCCAGAAAAGTAGATACTTATTGCCTACAATTCTTGAAATGGAGTCCATATTAGACAGCTTAAGTCCTCCTGATCTGCCTGTAGAGAAATAGTTTTACAATCTGCATCTCCATATTTTCACTATTTCTGATGTCGTTCACAATTGTTAGTCTTGCTGCACTGGTTTATTGTGTCATAGTATTGTAGGGTTTACAAACAACTACACGCAGAAACAGCAACAGCAACCATGTAACTAGATGTTCTTTCCTTTATCATGGTAGCAATGTTACACTCAGCTCCCAAACTTCAGCCCTGCTTCTCATATCAAGGCAGGAAAACGTGAAGTGTATAATTCATAGAATTAAATATGGCAAATAGTCCTATGCAAATCATCTCAGATGTGATCCCCTTAGGGTATGTTCATATGGAGGATAATTTTGAGGTGGAATCTGCCATAAAATCTGCCTCAAATTCCATCTGACAGATAGCAGAAAAAAATAAGCAACCTGCTTGTTCTTCATGCACATTCCATCTGAGAACATTGAAATGAATGGGATGCAAGTAAAAACAGTTTCTCCACCCGACACAGAATCTGATGCTGAATTTGAGGTGGAATTTTTACATATTCTGCAAAGGATTCTGCTTGCAGGGTGGAGACCTGAAGAAGACTTAAGCCTATTTGTGGATGATGAAGAAGCAGCAAGATTGATTCGCCTCCTACATCTCCACACAAGGAGTTGCTATCTGCTCCAAAAAAAGTACAGGTGCATCTCAATAAATTAGAATATCTTTGAACCGTTCATTGATTTCAGTAATACAATTCATAGTCAGCGTCTTCCATGATTGTGTATTCTACTGAACCAGACTGAGGGACCATTTAAAGGCTTAGGAAACCTTGGCAGGTGACACACTGAATTTACAATACTGAACTTTTTTACAATATTCAAATTTTCTTAGATTTTGGTTTTTATTACCTGTAACCCATAATCAACATTTACAGAAATAAAACACTTGAAATAGAACACTCTGTGTGGAAAGAATCTAGAAAATATAGGAGGTCACTTTTTTAAATTAATTACTGAAAGAAATAAACGTTTCAAAGATATTCTAATTTATTGAGATGCACTTGTATTTATGCCTTCTGGCCAGGATCAGGTTGACAGTAGGATAGAGGTATCTATTACACTCTGTTATCAGCCTTTTTAGACTGAGGAGGGACTGTCAGTAGGGCAGGTGAATAAAAGCTACTACAGTCAGTTATCAGCCATTTCAGACCTGGAACAGGTTGACTGTACAACAGAGAATACAAGTTATTGCACTATATTATCAGCCAATTCAGGCTGGAGACAGGTTGACTGTAAGACACACGAATATAAACTATTACTCTGTAATCAGCCATATCCGGCCAAGGACGCATTGACTGTAGGATAAGGAATACAAGCTATTGCACTGTTTTATCAGCCAATTCAGACCAGAGATGGGTTGACTGTAACGGGTAATGAAAGTTATTGCACTCTGTAATCAGCCAACTCATGCCAGGGATGGGTTGACAGTAGGACGGTGGAATGCATGCTATAGTACTCTGTTATCAGGTATTTCAAGCCAGAGAAGGGCTGACTATAAGACACAAGAATCCAATATTGCTCCCTTTTATCAGCCAGTGGCAAGTTATATTCATATTGATTTCATAAGGAGGCACATTTCATGCCTCCTCATTTTTATTATGTATTCTGGAGGTCCAGAGGTGCTTGCAGCGCTGGAGTCCTGGGTTTGAATCCTGCCAAGGATAACATCTGCTTGGAGTTTGTATGTACTCCCCATGTTTGCGTGGGTTTCCTCCGGGTACTCCAGTTTCCTCCCACACTCCAAAGACATACTGATAGGGAATGTAGATTGTGAGCCCTATATGGGACAGTGACTGACAATATCTGTAAAAGCGCTGCAGAATATGATGGTGCTATATAAGTAAGCATAATAAATAAATATGTTCACATGGCTGAATCTGGCACCAATTTTGAGGCGGATTCTACCTCAAAATCTGCTCAAATTTCCACCTTGATTCTGCCTCTCATTATTTTCAATGGGGGGCAGAGATCGAAGCAAGTTGCCTACTCAAACTTGCAGCAGATTCCGTAGCTGATCAGCCGCAGAACCTGTGGTACAAGACAGTCAGCGGATCATCCCCATTCATTTGAGGCTTATCAGTTGTGTGAACCAGCTTTTACTGTCTGATCAAAAAAACACAATGGCAACTGTAAAATCACCAAATGTAAAAATGGCTGCACCAGGGTCTCTGTTATATTTGAAGAGCTGAATCTGTTCTTAAAAGATAATTGTTACTCCAGATTTGCATGTTCGAGACCCTGAGGCGCTGGAGAAACAAGTCTGTCTCTTTGCTGGAAATTAGTGCCTTGCGGCGTAAACAGGCTCCTCTTCTTTATACTAAGGGCCTGCTTAGACTTATGCTAATAGACCTCATTTGTATAACCACTATATGAAAATGACATGCAAACCATCTGCATTACAGACACACTGATCCTTTTACCTAAGGGCCAATGTAACTATAAATCTAGTGCTGTGGTAAGGGACGTTATATTGCTGGACTTGATAGAGTAGTGGCACAGTCTTGTTTACCCCTTTGAAGCGAGCCTTTGAGACAGTGTTAATGCAAAACAAGACTTTATGTCTATCCAACTACAAAAGTTTCATCCTGTTCTCATGGAGTGAAATATAGTACTACTGAAAAATGTTACTTAGATTTCTAGAAGCTCATTATGTGCGTCTTTGGATGAACACTTGCCATAAAACACAGTGTGCTTCTTTAATCGATGAACAGTATGGCACTGATTTACTACTTAGAATACAGTTTCTCCTTGCTCCCATAACAGAACAATTTGACCTTTCTCTAGGAACTTGTGTACTTAATCTCCATGTCTCATTAGCTGTCATATTATTCAAGCTATAATACCTGGAACTGTTCCAAGACTGCCTTCTATTCACTACACTCTATACTTTACTCATTTTTGTTTATGTGGTTGTCATGGCTTTCATGGCATTTTTGGCAGTAACACCAAGGTTTTCTGCAGGGACACAATGCCTGCACAAGGCACACAAGGTACAAAGAACTGGTTCCTGGAAATTCAGAGACATGGACAATTCATTGGCATTACAGGGTATATGGAGTACTTAGCATGCACTTGCCAGCATGGGTCACGGTGCATGATAAACTTAAGTTTCCTTCATAGAATCACCAATTGTTTTTTATTAGTGTGCAGAGTAGCATAGCAGTTGGTTTTCCTATTTACCCTTTGAATAATAAATGCTTGCTTAGAAAACTTTCCAAACTGTATTGTATACAGTATATGGGACCACAGAGGATCATGACACTATGCAAGGGTTTGTGTGTACACTGCATAACAGGGAGGTGGCAGGGATTTTGTGTGTGGTTCCTTAGAGCAGATAGTAGGAAAACCCCCTTATAGTGACATGGCCAGCTGCACCTTAGAACAAAATAGAAACTGGCCTCTAAAGACCTCCTACTCGAATAATATACTCATTAGAAATGCAGAGTCTCCCTTCTGCAAGGCTTTGCGATAAGCAGCTGTTGCAGGCGGGTTAGAGGTCAAATTATCAGATTGAATAGGAAGAATTAGGTTCCTCAGCTACAGTTTATCTGGAGAGGCAAGCCCCTTCTGTGCTGGAAGAAAGGGGACCAGAAAATACAGACAAAAGCCTGCATGGTGATATAGAATAGACTAAATTAATTATGTAAGATATATATGTCTGAGCTGCACTCTTTGCATTGGTATTGGTATGCAGGTGGCATGATGACATAGTAGACAGACAAGTAAAATAAGTTCAAATGGTTTATTGAAGCACAATGACAAGTTTAAAAAGTCGGAGACAATGCAGACATATAAAGTAGTAAAAGGTTACAAGATAAAAGTGCCAAGGGAATGTGGCACAGATAAAGACAATATGAATATAAAGTTCATAGTTGTTTCAGGACAGTCTCACATGCAGAGACAGAACTAACAGCATCAGTCAGAAGTTGTTCAGTTTATTTTTTTGTATTTTTTTCCTCAGTCCAAAAGTTCATAGCATGTTCAAAGTGTAACTCCATAAAATCTCAGTGTATCAAGTTGTTGCCCCATCAGCCATAGTCTTGCTTGCACCATCTAATCCAAAAAGCATTTCCACTTTGCAAAAGTCCTTCCAGGATTGCAAACATGCAATATACTCCAACTCCACGGTATGACTGCACCTTCCCTCAGTGCTATTAGGAGGCTTGCACTGGTCTGAACCATCCCTTCTTGTAGATCAGTCCATGTCAAATCTTCCTCCTTACTCTTTTGCTCCACAAGAGCCAACATCTTGCTAGTCTTGGCGACATATTCTGACCTCGACCAGCGTAATCCACAGAGTCGGGAATGCAGCTGGCCCAACCAGGCGAACAACACCGTGATAAGAATGCAAAAAGGTTTTCACCATCTAATGCACTAGTCCATTCTTCACTCGGGCAGGGTAATAGTGGGCACCCAGTCATTCACATTACGGCTTTCTTCACAGAATAGACCAAGTTTCTCCAGAGCTGGGTCTTTCCAAGCATCCTCACTGGGATTCTGAGAAATGAAAGAACAGCACATGAGTAAACTGCTTACAAGAAAGGGATTGAGACACAGCCAAGGGCACAATGCCAAGTCATTACAGATAAGCAGGAACAGAACACTTACCGTAATAAGGATGCAGTGCAGATCTTTGGGTTCTCCAGACTCATCTGTGCTGCCCAGTATCTCTGCCAGCTTCTCAGTGTCATTCAGTCGTACAATATTGATGTCATTTTCACAGCAGAAGGCTTGGATCAGTGTAAAGTGGATCTGCAGGGCAATGTCCCCTTCATCAAACTCATCCGCAGCCAGAATGCAGAAAGTCACATTATCTGGATCTCTGCAAAGGGAGAAAAGAGAAAGAAACTTTAGTTGTGTCGCCTGTGGGTCTGAGTGTGGGCAGAGTGCTAAGGGTGTGCATGAGTAATGGGTGTGCGGGGGTTTCGTGCAAGGAGTGGGATACTTACACATTCATGACTTTGGCAGACTCGTAGACTCCAACAGTCAGACACTCCTGTCTCTGGGCGGAGGTGAGCAGCTCATGCAGGGCTTTACCGGCGCTGTGCATCCTGGCAAGACAAACATACAAGAACATTTAGATCAAGCCTCATATACCCATATAGTCAATATACAACCCTTAATGTGGATACTGCAGCCTGTCACTTACTCTATGCATTACTATAGTATATATACCACCCACTTTCAATTACAGAAATTATACCCTATGCTGTATCCCATAGCATGCCAATGCCACCCTATGCATAAACACGATATTTACCTGTCAGCGCTTTCCACAATGATTTCCTGTCCGTGCACCTCATCAAGAGTCATGGCGGTTTAGTATATCACAAAGGTTCAAGACAAATAGCCAGAAAAATCCACAAAGGCTCCTTGTCAGCAAGGGTGGTTAATCCAAAGCTTGCAAATAAGATGCTAGAATCCCAAGCAGTGTGTGAGGAGCTGAAGCCGGGGCTGCGATATTTATCTTCTGCTGGCTGGGGGCGTGGCTTCTTACACTCCCTCTCTCTGATTGGCCGTTCGGAGGCGGCATTGTAATGCTAATAGGGACTGCTGCTGAACACTCCGGCTTGTGCCAGAAGGCTACACGTGGGGGAGGGGGCAGCACGGCAGAGTGTGGTGTAGTGTCTGTGGTGGGCGCACAGAGGAGGGGGGGATTCATAATGACTCAAAGTCTCATGTCCTTTGTCATGCTGTTACCAGGCAGACTGCGGAGAAAGACAAGGGTCGTGAAAGAGCATTTTATAGCCCCGCGCCCATCTACAGAAGGCTAATGCCAGCCTGGTGGGCTGCAGGTGCAGCAGGGCACGCAGACTTGGTACAGGCACTTATATACTGTGCAGTGCACCAGGGACTCCCATGCACCCAGTCATGATATGTAGCATGTAGCAGTATGGAGTCTTGATGTAACACAGATAGCAGTCTTTCATTTTCTTGCATGGGGGGGGGGGGGGTTAGGAGTGTGCAGAGATAATAGGAGCAGATTGGGAATGGCACACGCTGCTAGTTAGCATTTCTATAGGACTCACACAATGGGGGGGTCTGGCGTGTGGCAGTTTGGAGATTAGACAATTGGCCCTTTCTCTCTTTGCAGGGACACTGTCCACCTGCCACCAGGGTGGGGGATGTGCTGCCCCAATGGATCATCTAACAATGTCCTGCACATGAAAATCCATCAAAGCTCTGGGGAGCCTCAGCCTCCTGCCTGGCAGCACTCTGCTCATTAACCCTTTCCCCCCACCCCACTGGAGGAGCAGTACTGGCCAGCATATACATGCCCCACTTAGTCATCTGTAAGCCCCAAACCAGCTCTTGTCCTGAGATCTGCACTGTCCCAGCAGAACACATTGCAACATGATTATTGTACACAGCCAGACACATGGAATCAGACTAGACTAGGCTAGACTGGGAGGAATGTAAACGACCAGGGCTGGAAGCTGGGGCTCCTAGACAGAGGTAATCACAGAAAAGCACTTTAGCAGACAGCTCTAGGAGTCACTGCTATACGCAGCCTTAGAACTCTTTCACTACCTGCACCCTTGGCATACACTTTAGAACCCTTTCACTAACTGCACCCTGCAACATTCCATATACTGTGACCGATTCTAGCAGGTCATCTGCATGAACTCAGTATGTTCTCCCTGTGTTTGCATGGACTACATCAAGTGCACACTCCAATGTATAAATCGCCAGGGACCGATTTGGGCACAGCGCTGCAGAATGTGTTGGCGCTATTTCAAAGGGCTTTATAGCTAATCGCAGGCATTGAGTTGTTTGTGTGCGTCAATGAGAGCTGCACAAGGCTGCCAATGTTAAAGTTTCCTGGGTTTGTCCCTTACTGCTGTGCTAAGGTTTCCTGGTAGAGTTTATTCACCCCTGCTCAGACTTTATGCTGGGAATCGCCTGGCAATTCTCGATCTACAGTGCCATCTGCTGGCCTAAGTTGTGCAAGTGACCACAGCTAACCTTGAGTGGTTCATAATAACCCTTTGGAGCAACTTGTCCTGAAATCCTGTATGTAAGGAAAACAACATCTGACTGACACACACCCCAAATAACCTGCACCCACTTCCAGGAGGCTGCTCAGCACAGTGGATTATGTTGCTGGAATGAACTTTTGCTAATAGGCTTAGTGTGCTTTGTGGTCTACACATCAGCAGCGCACTTTAACTGACTCACTTCCAATAATAATAATATTCACTATCATTCCAGAAAATGGCACACTTCCCACTTGGCACCTATGTTGCTGCTAATGGGACTTTCCACTTGTGATCAAATAATTCAGGATGCTATATTACATTAACAATGACAGGAAAGGATCAGAGGCAGGAGAGCCTGCAGGGGGACTCTACAGCACACTGTAATAGTAGCATGGGGCAGATGGCTGCAGATTATCAGTAACCATCAATCAGGGGCTTTCATTCCCTCTAGACGTCAGTGGTCTCTTGGGCGCAGGATCTGTGTTATCGACCAAGAGCTGTTTTTGCTACAGGTGTGTTTAACCATCTGGTTATAGGCCTATAATAAAGAAGCCAGGTCCAAAATGTGCTCATTGATACCCAAACCGTTTATGATTTTTTTGTGTAGGCCTTGAATAATTATTTATATGACGGGTAACCCTGGGTATGTTGTACAAGGAGCACCTAGCCGTGACCTTAGTAGCCAGCTTAGATTTATGGTTCATTGTAAAACAAATATTTTTGCACGAGTGATTAACATTCACATGCTTGGCTGTTCTCTTTCCATTTGCTCCAAATACTCTTGTGGGTTCAGAAGTGCATAGATACAGCTGCTGCTTTTTTTCTCGGTCTCTGTAACTACAGTAAAATGAGAACTGGTACAAATGTGCCCCCTTGTGGCCACAATTCTTTAATGACAGTTTCAGAACTTTGGCCAGGTCCATACAGCCTTTTGCACAGCGATGCATCCACCAGATTGGAATGAAGAACACAATGTGAACAATGTTGTACAGGGTGTTCTATTCATTTGCCTTCTCTACTGTATTATCATAATTCATTAGCATCTTATATATCACCTTTACTATTTGTGTGAATGAGTTACATAAATTAATGGCAAACTAAAGCAAATCCTGTACATTGTTTCATAAAATTTGCAAGTATGTGTATTTTTCATATTTTTCACTTATATTAGTGCTATAAATACATTTAGTAAACTTGTAAAATATTTTTTATTTTTTAAACCATATTCTATTTTAGCAGCTATTAACAGATGCTAAAAACTGAAGTAGATAGGGGTGGTGAAAGGTCCTCTTTAAACTAGCAGCACAAGTTACTTTGGTTTTAGTCGCAGCATCTGGATGACATTTATTTCATCTTATCCATTGTGCCACTAATGTAGATCCCAGTGGAATAGCTGCCCTCAAGTTCTCAGTGACTTACAGTATAATAAAGTTGAAGGTTTGTGCTGGATTACAGTACATTTTATAGCAAAACAAATGTGCAGTCCACTGTACCATATCGAACTTCTGTCCAAAAGTGAATCGTGTCATGGTGGACAGAGCCTAAAGACAGGAAAATAAATCATGACAGTATGTAAGTATATATCTGGGATATGCATATATAGGTGTTTATATTAAAATAATAATAATAGTCCTTTAATAGTCCCACAGTGGGGAAATTCAGTGTGTTACAGCAGAAATATAAGCACAAACAATATTAATATAGACACTATAAGGTGTAAAATGCCCCAAAGTATGATATATTGTAAGTTGAGGGCTAATATACAGTGCCTTGCGAAAGTATTCGGCCCCCTTGAACTTTTCAACCTTTTGCCACATTTCAGGCTTCAAACATAAGGATATAAAATTTTAATTCTTTGGTGAAGAATCAACAACAAGTGGGACACAATCGTGAAGTGGAACTAAATTTATTGGATATTTTAAACTTTTGTAAAAAATAAAAAACTGAAAAGTGGGGCGTGCAATATTATTCGGCCCCCTTAAGTTAATACTTTGTAGCGCCACCTTTGCTGCGATTACAGCTGCAAGTCGCTTGGGGTATGTCTCTATCAGTTTTGCACATCGAGAGACTGAAATTCTTGCCCATTCTTCCTTGGAAAACAGCTCGAGCTCAGTGAGGTTGGATGGAGAGCGTTTGTGAACAGCAGTTTTCAGCTCTTTCCACAGATTCTCGATTGGATTCAGGTCTGGACTTTGACTTGGCCATTCTAACACTTGGATATGTTTATTTGTGAACCATTCCATTGTAGATTTTCCTGTATGTTTGGGATCATTGTTTTGTTGGAAGATAAATCTCCGCCCCAGTCTCAGGTCTTTTGCAGACTCCAACAGGTTTTCTTCCAGAATGGTCCTGTATTTGGTCCATCCATCTTCCCATCAATTTTAACCATCTTCCCTGTCCCTGCTGAAGAAAAGCAGGCCCAAACCATGATGCTGCCACCACCATGTTTGACAGTGGGGATGGTGTGTTCAGGGTGAGGAGCTGTGTTGCTTTTACGCCAAACATATCGTTTTGCATTGTGGCCAAAAAGTTCAATTTTGGTTTCATCTGACCAGAACACCTTCTTCCACATGTTTGGTGTGTCTCCCAGGTGGCTTGTGGCAAACTTTAAACGAAACTTTTTATGGATATCTTTGAGAAATGGCTTTCTTCTTGCCACTCTTCCATAAAGGCCAGATTTGTGCAGTGTACGACTGATTGTTGTCCTATGGACAGACTCTCCCACCTCAGCTGTAGATCTCTGCATTTCATCCAGAGTGATCATGGGCCTCTTGGCTGCATCTCTGATCAGCTTTCTCCTTGTTTGAGATGAAAGTTTAGAGGGACGGCCGGGTCTTGGTAGATATGCAGTGGTCTGATACTCCTTCCATTTCAATATGATCGCTTGCACAGTGCTCCTTCGGATGTTTAAAGTTTGGGAAATCTTTTTGTATCCAAATCCGGCTTTAAACTTCTCCACAACAGTATCACGGACCTGCCTGGTATGTTCCTTGGTCTTCATGATGCTCTCTGCGCTTTAAACAGAACCCTGAGACTATCACAGAGCAGGTGCATTTATACGGAGACTTGATTACACACAGGTGGATTATATTTATCATCATCAGTCATTTAGGACAACATTGGATCATTCAGAGATCCTCACTGAACTTCTGGAGTGAGTTTGCTGCACTGAAAGTAAAGGGTCCAAATAATATCGCATTAAAATTTTATATCCTTATGTTTGAAGCCTGAAATGTGGCAAAAGGTTGAAAAGTTCAAGGGGGCCGAATACTTTTGCAAGGCACTGTACATCTAGGGACCAGGTAGTTAGTTTATGGAACAATATAGTTAAGTTTATTAATACACATCTAGTTCAAATAGCAAAAAGAAGGACATTTAGGGACAGAGGGACTAAGGTCAAAAGTAGGACTATCCCTCCAAAAGAAGAACACTTGGGAGGTGACGGTCCCTGCATCCATGTGATATGTTTCCATAGACCCCCATTTACCCAAAGGAGGTAAAAAGAGTTCCCTTTTGGATCCCATTGGGTTAGAATATATAAGTATACATGTTTTATGTTATTTTATGTAGAATCGGTTTGTTGACAAGGCTATTGTGTACAAATCATAATGCACCTTGCAAGCGTATATGATTTTCTATGATGCATAAGCATAAGTATTCATATAGGGTATTCTTATTCATCTGAACTGTGTGTGACTATCCCCCTGTGCTCAGAACCTTCATTGTTTGTCCCCTCACCCATCAGTCAGGCAAGCTGTTGAGCCTTCATTAGTAGTTAGCATATGTAAATTTCACTCTAATCTGCTTTGCACTTCATCTCTTCCATTAACACCTGGTCTGTGTTGCAAATGCGGCCAAAATAGGACATGCTTCATAATTTGTGGTCCTTGAATATGGCACAGACACATGTCCATAAAAAATTGTGTTTGTGTGGCTGGGCCCATGGAATTGAATGGGACCGTACTTTTATCCACAATCTTGGATCCTCAATTGCGGATAAAATCTACGGTTGTGTGCATGAGGCCTTAGTCAGATGTTTCTATGGTATACTGAAGTACCATTATAAGTGTTTCATAAGTTTATAAAAATGTATTTCCAGTGTTTGGAGTTTATCACAATTTCTATGCTTTTGTTTGTCCTCCTGCTTTTTAAGAATTGACCATAGCTTCTCAATGGGATTTCCTGACCATGGACCCAAAGGTTCACAGTAGGTTCAGCTCTTCGTCATTCATGTTCGCATGGGGACCCTAAAGATGGAGAACCTGTCTGCAAAAAAGGCGGTTACCCGCGGACACTCGCAATCTCCATAGACTATAATGGGGTCCGCCAGGTGTCCATCGGTTTAGGACTTTTCTATCCTCCGATTTTAGACAGAATCTCCTACAGAGATTCCAACGCAGATGTGAACCTAGCCTTAGTTATCACTTTTGCCTTGTGATATGGTACTCTGTCATGCTGGAAAAAAATACTGTTCATCAACAAATTTCTCCTAGTTGGTTGTGAGAAGTTGTTCTTGGAGGATGTGTAGATGCCATTCTTTATTCATGGCAGTTTTGTTGGGAAAAATTGTGAGGAGCCTACTGCCTTGGATAAAAAACAAGCCCACACATGAATGGTCTCAGGATGCTTTACTGCAGGCATAATGCAGGACTCATAGTAGCGCTCGTCTTTTCTTCTCTGGACAATTACCTCTGAGAGATATTATGCACAGTTGACAGACTTTGAGAGGGGATGTAGATCATTGAACTGAGAGAAGCAGGATGGTCATTTAGATGAATTAACCACCATCTAGGCCATTTTGACCTAGCTGTTAGGAAGTGTCGGGAACAGTGGTTATGTGAGGGCATATACACATGGTGAATAGGCTCTGAAGAGCCCAGACAGATTACTAGTAGAGGAGTTCTTACAGTTTCCTTGTCCACCATCCAGGCACCATCTTGTAGACCCCAGAGTATAATAAGCAGAGGCCCAGGAAAGGTGATCAAACATAAAAAACAATTTTACTCAGCTCTGCTGCGCTCCGGAGCGACTCCCTGTTTTTTTCGGTACTTCTGCCTGACGTAAAAGACCACTGATATGGCTTCAGAGGTTACATTGGCATCAAGACGCATAATGACGCAACGTGACCCCTGAGACCCAATCAGCGGTCACTGACGTCAGGCAAAAGCATCAAAGAGAACAGGGAGTCACACAGGAGCATAGGAGAGGTGAGTAACATTGTTTTTTTATGTTTGATCACCTCCCCTGGGCCTCCCCTTATTATACTCTGGGTTCTGAAGAGACCCCACAGTATAATAATTTCTAGTGAGTGGCGAACCCCAAAAATTTAGGGTTTGGCTGAACCCGACATTTTTTGAAAATTCATTGGGATACTA
The DNA here is from genome assembly GCA_947044405.1 of Leptodactylus fallax. Classification (NCBI taxonomy): domain Eukaryota; kingdom Metazoa; phylum Chordata; class Amphibia; order Anura; family Leptodactylidae; genus Leptodactylus; species Leptodactylus fallax. The sequence continues at coordinate 908,784 of CAMRHE010000212.1, forward strand.
TACTGTGTGGAGGGACCACTATGGGACGTTGTACCATTTGGAGGGGCCACTATGGGACATTATAGCATGTGGAGGGGCCGCTATGGAACATTATACTGTGTGGAAAGGACTCTATGGGGCATTATTCTGTATAGCGGTGTGTTTTTGCACTAAAAATACAAGCAGTTTTCCAATACAAATGCATGCATTTTGGGCAAAAACGCACCATGTGAATGCAGCTTTAGATCAAAGTGAAAGAACCAGTGGCCTAGGACCTAGCACCCTAAGGGTGCTGCCACACGATGCTCCTGGACACATACATTTAGACACCAAGAGACATAATAAAAACCTCTTGCTTGGTATTCATGCTGCAGAGAAAGGTTCCATGACAGACCTGTCAACCTCTGCCAACCTGACTGGAGGTTAGCTTTATTGTTTGTGATGGATTTTAGATTGATGATGTGACCTGATGCAAATGGGGCATTATGAGTAATCTAAGTGAAGTACATGTTACTGTATGTTTAATAGGAATACAATGTTGCTTACAGTATTTGTCTTCATGTTCCCAGTTTTGAAGTGAGCAGAGATAGAACAGTCTATAGACAATCAGATGATTGGAATGTTCTCCGCAGCACTGAATGTCTTGAGATGAGTGTGAAGATCTTGTGGGACACATAAGCCTGTCTACTTGTCTGATTATACTCAGGCTGGGAGAACAAGACTGCATGTGTCATGATACAGGACAGAAAGTCTGCAGCCACCACTACTAGAGCCCTTTCAAAGTCAAGTAGCCAATGTGTACTTCTTACAGTATATGTTGCTGGGTTAATAATAATTTTACTACTTATCTACATAATAGTATTTTCTCCATATGCCTTTCCTATCACATTTCTGTAGGATATACAAGATTAAATTTGTTGGAGTAAACTATGCAGATTGATATTTAGTTACTACTATTACAAGTTACTTTATGTTGGTAGTCCCTATTGTAGCCAGTGTGCATATTACAAACATCCCCCCCTCTGAGACATTAAAAACGTGAATAATGTGGAGTGTGATAAGAAAACATCTTAGTCATTTCTTTTGCTGCACATGTGTCTTGCTTACATTACAGGTGACTCACACTTAGTCCATTAGGAGCCTCTTATTATTTTTTGTGTTATGCCTTGATTTCCAGCCATGATAAATACAGTATGTGGGGTTTTGATAAGTAACATAATACAAACTGATGTACTTGGTGACAGTCATTCGGTAACATTTCTTTGTTACAAACAAGGGGTATACAACATTTAGACTGTGACTCATACAAATACAGGAATTGTATCAGGAAAACCCAGCTCTGTCCTCCTGGGATATGACAGATCTGCTAAGCATTGAGTTACAGTAGCTCAGTGGTGAGTTCACAGAACGGCACGCTGCTCCTCTGCATAATTATATGTCTGAAATTACAGGAAGTAATCTGTGTTCTGTCAAGGGACATGACAATCCATGAATATGGAGGACAAGTTGTTTTGAATGTGGATGTTTGGTAATATTATATAATGATGTTTGGTACAGTTGTTTTTCCAGATTGTTGAAGGTAGTTTCTGAAAACTTTACTTAGTGTCTTTACACACAGTAAGTATGCCCTGTTTGTGCCACCACGCTTGGTACCCACAGTATTGATGCCTATTTACTGATGCGCCCTTAGTCTTTTCCCACACAGTACTGATACCACTTTAGTGTTTCCCATACAATATCTATGCCCTATTAATGCCTTCTTCTTCACAATAAAGATGCCAGCTCACACTTCCAAAACTGATGCCCCTTTAGTGCTTCGAAAATGAATACTCACTTAGCCCAGTTCTCACAAAGAACATAGCAAATCGCTCAATGCAGGTCTGTGTGGTCTGCGGTTCAGTTCGTCAGCCACAATGGCAACACCAATGGCAGGGGCAAAGAGTGAAGCGTGGGGTTCTCTAATCCATCTAATGTATTCTTATTTCAGGTTAAAATTTTATTGAAGATTTTCACAAATACAAAGCATAAAATTAATATCTGGTACACAAAAGAGCAGTACGAATAATAAGTTAACAAAAATCTGGCAACAAGTGTACAGGAAACAAAAAGTAGCATGTCCATTAAATGTAAATTATACAAACAAGGAATAATTTAAAGGGAACCAACAAAAAAGAAACATCTATGGTGTCAGGAAGAGGGTATTGTGTAAACATAAAGACTTGATCCGTGAGTGTGAGCTGCACACTTAAGGGGCGTTCACACTACCGTTGGTGACCATCAGTAGTGTCTGTTGCTATTGTCCGTTACAAGATTTTAGCATCGGACACTAGCTGAACCGTCAGAAATCCGTTAAAATTTCCATTCATTTCAATGGGTTTTTGTATTGTGTCCGTTAGTGTCTGTTTACACACAATCCGTCAGAAGTCGGTTTTTTTCCGCGGACAAAAAATCCTACATGCAGGACTTTTTTGTCCATTTGGAAAAACGGATTCTTGACGGACAGCAAGTGTCCGTTATTTTTTTAACATTGAAGTCTATGGATAACGGACTTATAACGGACAGTAACTGATAACGGACACATTAACATAAGTTAATGTCTGTTATGATAGGTGTCCGTGTTTTTTTTTTTTTTTTTAACAGACACCTTCATAACGGAATTCAATGGTAGTGTGAACCTTGCTTTAGGGGCAGGGGACCTTAGCGGACTCCACCAACATATTTAACAGAACCCGTGAGAACAGTTGAAACATGCGACAGGCTTCCTAAAATTGGGGCTTGGATGTTATAACCAGGGGTAAAATTGTCGCGTAACATTAGGATACTGAGTCCTGAGATTGTATACTCTTCTCTGAGTCTGCATGGGTTTCCTCAGGTACTCCGGTTACATACTGGTAAGCCAGGGGCAGGTAACTATAACATAGGCCCCTGTGCAAGAAGGCTGTGTTCAACTTATGTTTGGCATGCAAGCTGCTCTCATCATATAAGCCAAACATATCCATGGGTCTCCATTAAACTAGCATAGAGTATAATTTTTTTCTTTCTTTCTTTGTCATGACGTTATACACAGCCATTGGAGGTATACAATGGAGCTCCACTAGCATATACCTTTTAAACTCAAGGCTGTTGATATAAACAGATCCTAAGTTGTCACAGAAGGTGGCTTCTTATTTGCCAAGACAATTTTTACAGTCTTTCTGACTGTGGTGCCATCTAACACCTAACAACCTGCATTGCTCTAACATGAAACCAATAGATTGACCTAGTAGGACCTGAAAGGTGTGGTTTGTACCATTATTCCTAATAGTCTGTGAACTAATACAAAAGTACAAAATAAATCAACAGTAAAATACTGTATTCATATTATAGAAATCCTTTGGTTGCAAAATCTCCAATAATTCTTCAAAGGCCAACTACAGCCCATCACAGTGAATCTGCTCCTGCTGCTTACTAAAGTGTCAATGCAAGAGAAACAGTGGTCAGGTTATCAGTTTTTTTTGCCACCTGTCAGGTAAGAAGAAAGGTCAAGTTTTTGGCACAGGGACACTGTGACTAATATGGGGCAGCTCGGTACCGGTTAATATAGGTGCAATGTGAGTGGCACTGTATTTTGTGCCCTGCATCAGACATCGTCATGAGCACACTGTGGCTAATGGTGCTATTGTGACCCTGTGATGGCCACTGTAATGGGGCACTGTGGCTGACATTATTATAGAGGCACTATCTCCTGGAATTTCTATTATGAGGACACTGTGGCTGGTATCATTATTGTATCACTAAGGTATTGTTTTGAGGCACTGTGGTTGGCACTTCCATGGGAACTTTATTGAAGGCTGAATTGTGACTGTATTTACCAGTCTTTTTGATCTTAGCCCCCTTACAAAATCTCATATCCCTCATACACCATTCAGCTGTCCATTATACCCTGTGGACATGTCTTGTGCATACGACACAACAGGAGAATCTTTTACTGTATACACCAAACAGTACACTAACCCTGAGTTATCTGGCAGGCACTTGGCAGAGAGAAAACACAGCACTGGCACATTAAAGCACAGTAGGTATTTTTCTGAAGTCATAACAATGGGAAAGGGAGCGGTATAATTTGTAGAGATGGGGTAAAGAGCGTGGTCCATGCACTGCACTGGGGCTTATAGAACTCTAGTTATGCCACTGATCTGATGACCAATTTGTTATGGGGACGGTTATTATTTCCACACAGAAGAGCTGTGTACAGTCATGGCCAAAAGTTTTGAGAATTATACAAATATTAATTTTTACAAACTCTACTGCTTCAGTTTTTCTAATGGCAATTTGCATATACTCCAGAATGTTATAAAGAGTGATCAGCTTAACAGCAATTACTTGCAAAGTCAATATTTGCCTAGAAAATGAACTTTATCCCCCAAAACACATTTCAACATCATTGCAGCCCTGCCTTAAAAGGACCACCTAACATCGTTTCAGTAATTGCTCCATTAACACAGGTGTGGGTGTTGATGAGGACAGGGCTGGAGATCAATCTGTCATGATTAAGTAAGAATGACACCACTGGACACTTTAAAAGGAGGCTGGTGCTTGCCATCATTGTTTCTCTTCTGTTAACCATGGTTATCTCTAAAGAAACACGTGCAGTCATCATTGCACTGCACAAAAATGGCCTAACTGGGAAGAGTATTGCAGCTAGAAAGATTGCACCTCAGTCAACAATCTATCGCATCATCAAGAACTTCAAGGAGAGAGGTTCCATTGGTGCCAAAAAGGCTCCAGGGCGCCCAAGAAAGACCAGCAAGCGGCAGGACCGTCTCTTAAAAGTGTTTCAGCTGCGGGATCGGGCTACCAGCAGTGCAGAGCTTGCTGAGGAATGGCAGCAGGCAGGTGTGAGTGCATCTGCACGCACTGTGAGGCGGAGACTCTTGGAGCAAGGTCTGGTCTCAAGGAGGGCAGCAAAGAAGCCACTTCTCTCCAGAAAAAACATCAGGGACAGACTGATATTCTGCAAAAGGTACAGGGAGTGGACTGCTGAGGACTGGGGTAAAGTCATTTTCTCTGATGAATCCCCTTTTCGATTGTTTGGAACATCTGGAAAACAGCTTATTCGGAGAAGAAGAGGTGAGCGCTACCACCAGTCTTGTCTCATGCCAACTGTAAAGCATCCTGAAACCATTCATGTGTGAGGTTGCTTCTCAGCCAAGGGAATCGGCTCTCTCACAGTCTTGCCTAAAAACACAGCCATGAATAAAGAATGGTACCAGAATGTCCTCCAAGAGCAACTTCTCCCAACCGTCCAAGAGCAGTTTGGCGCTCAACAGTGCCTTTTCCAGCATGATGGAGCACCTTGCCATAAAGCAAAGGTGATAACTAAATGGCTCAGGGAACAAAACATAGAGATTTTGGGTCCATGGCCTGGAAACTCCCCAGATCTTAATCCCATTGAGAACTTGTGGTCAATCATCAAGAGACGGGTGGACAAACAAAAACCAACAAATTCAGACAAAATTAAAGCATTGATTCTGCAAGAATGGACTGCTATCAGTCAGGATTTGGTCCAGAAGTTGATTGAGAGCATGCCAGGGAGAATTGCAGAGGTCCTGAAGAAGAAGGGTCAACACTGCAAATATTGACTTGCTGCATTAACTCATTCTAACTGTCAATATAAGCTTCTGTTACTCATAATATGAATGCAATTATATTTCTGTATGTGATAAAAACATCTGACAAACACACATAAAAACCAGAGGGCAGCAGATCATGTGAGAATATAATATTTGTGTCATTCTCAAAACTTTTGGCCATGACTGTACTAGACAGCAATGCTTCTGAAAGTGTTGCTCAAAATTTTTGAGGTGACAAAAATGATTACAGATTAACAAATAACATTTTTTTAAGTAAATATATATAAAAATTAGAACAGTTCATCCACTGTGGATATATTTCTCCAGTTTGCCATCAGTCCAGCATATGATAAAGGTGTGTGGGCCTCTTGTAGGACTACAAGTAACATAAATAGGATGATTTTCATTGGTCAAGTTAAAATCCATTACATATTTAAAAGATTATCGGTACATGACAACCTACTTGTTTCAAGTGTCATTATTGCTTTTTAACAAGAAAAAATAATCTTCATTTCCAACAATTAATAAAATACTATTGTAAATTATAATGACAAGCGAATTTAGGTTTATAGCGATGCCATGTATGTTTGCGCGGGCCTTTCTTTTTTTCAATGACACACATGCTATTAGTATTGGAGTTACAGCCTGAACCCCCATGGCCAGGTGACATCTGTTGGAATGCCAGCCACTGTTTGTTCTGTTCATATGCCACTGTACATCTACGTATGCCTTTAGATGTTGTTTCGTTGGGTATGTTTCAGACAGAAGTGAATATATGACTTACCTATGTATCTTGTATGGTGTTACGCATGTGGTTTGTGGAGCAGGATGCACATAAAATGAAATGGGGCAGGTCGCCTTGGGAATGTTAATGTCGGATGCACATAGCTGAAGGTCTCTCTGGGGATCACTGTGTTTCTCCAGGATATGTAAAGTACTTTATCTATGCTGCAGCTCAAAAGCAATTACCAAAGCCTTTCCTGGTTGACCTGGATTGTTCATATTACACAAAATTTTCCTGCTTTTTATCTCCTGTAATTCTCCTGACCATGCAAGGCAAACACAATAAGGATACCTAATATTTATTTTGTGTTGTTGTTGAACAGATTGGTTTTGCAGAGGTCATAAATGATAAGCTAATAAAGGCAATAATATATTTAGATTTTTAAAACATTAAACTTTTCTGTCCTACATCCCAATCCAGACACCATCTGCATTGACTGCAGACCCTTCCTAACTCAGGGAAATGCTAGTATTGTTGGATTTGTATTACCATAGAGCTCACCATGGAACCAGTTCAAAGATTATATCATTAGTAGTATTAATGCTGAATTTACAAGCAGGATCCATAAATAATATTCACATAAAGCTATATTGGTGCAGCATTGAAGAACCACACTCTATTAGCTCGGGCTAAGGCTAAGTTCACATTTCCGTTATTACAGTCCGTTGCATGCAGGATTTTTTCTTCTCTTCAAAAGGTAAACACACATGACAGAAGAAAGCTTTCATCATGTTTTTTTATGTTTGAGTGAATGCAGACAGAAGGGGCTCTATCTGCATCAATCATTCCAGCGCCGTTTAAGTCAGCTGCTCTGATCCTATGATACCACTGGCCAAACAAAGAGATTTCGTTAAGCAATAGAAGTAAGCGACTGCATTAGATCTATATACAGAGGCTATTCAGGTTATTAACGCTGATGGTCTATCATTAAGATAGGCCATACATTTCAGATTGCAGGGGTCTGAATTGCAGCATCCCCTCTGATCAGGTGTTTTTAAGGGGCTGTGTTACTCGTGCAACAACAGGCTTTTTTTTGGTTACCTCTGGTGCTGTCTGTACTCAATGCCTTATTTTTCATAGAGGTCAATCTGATAGTTCCACTCACTTGAGATCATTACAATTCACTCATCAGTATGGATTGCAATGGTAATAATTATTTACAGGTGGACCTGGATCAATTATGCCACAATAAAATCCTCTCTGGGACAATAAGAATACTACTTGAGGGGCAATGCTTTTTTTGCTGCGGGACGCTACGTGGGGCCTTAGCTTTCAAATAGAAACCATGTAAGCACCATTTCAGTACTCCACTATTCAGGTGTATGAACATTATAACAATAAGGGATGGTTATTTTGGTATTTTTTGTGTTTATTCTTCCTGTATATAGATAAGATTCATTAGAGTTATGCGTTCAACCAATTGTTAGTACCCACACTCTAAGAAGCTGTCTCATGATGGACGCTTTCCACAGAAATGAGTGTAAATTAATATGTCAGTAATATATAGACCATACCACAAAAGATTAAATTGTCTGTAAGGTTTGTGTGATTTGACTCCATCTGCATAGATAAAATGAACACTGTCACATGACAATTACTTTTATGTTGAGGAAAATGTAATTGAATTACTTGGATTGTAAAAAAGGGGCATCATGTGGCTCAAGTCATAAGACATATAATAGCCAGCATTGCACTATATATATATATATATAGGGTATAATTAATCCCAAAAATTTCAATGACCCTATTAGGGAATTTTAAGTTAACAGACGGGATTCCCCCATTAGGATAAACAGCAATTGGCCAGAGCAGAGTGCGCCTACAAAGAACAGCTCTCACCCTGGAGAAACCAATCCGTCCGTGTTACAATTTCATTGGGCACCATGTAATGCATCACTTTTCCTGTGGGGGGCACTTAAGAGGATTGAACACTTTTTGCCTGGTTCCACCACAGTTTGCAGCTGAATGCTGAGGTGCTGAGGGGCCCAGTAGAATCTTGGGATGAGTATGTTTTTAGAACCCTCTTCTGACATAAAGGAATTGTAAAAAGCAGAAATCCCCTTTAGGCTAAGGCCCCACGTAGCGGCCTGCAGTGAAAAAGCGCTGCAGGAAAAAACGTGGCGGAAGCACATCGTGGTTTTCTCACAATGCTTTTCACAGAAAATCGAGAGTTTTCCTCTGTGGACTTTCTGCTTCAATTATACCTATTGGGAAACTGATGGCGTTTCCGTAGGTATAATTGAAAACGAGACGGTTTTGGAAATCGCAGCATTTCTGCTGTGCGTATTTTTCTGCAATGTGTGGATGGGATTCTCAGGAACTGTAAAACGCCACAGTTTCTGCCATATAGGGCCCCGGCCACAGGCTAAGCCTCACGTTGCGGAAACACAGGTTTTTTTGTTGCAGATTTTTCAGCGTTTTTTGGAGTGGATTGGGCAGAATGGAAAAGTATAAGTGCTTCCTTTATATTTCCCATTCCTTTTGTAGCTACTTCCCGTGTTTGACTGAAAAAAATGCACCAAAATTTGCAACAAAAAAGCAGCTTTTCCGCAACATGGGGCATTAGCATTAAAGAGAATTTTCCACCAAGCAAAGCTCTGTCTGGTGACAAATTTATAATATAGGAAATTGTCTCAATAGAAAGATGCTGAACAACAATATAAACCATAGTGCTTTAAAAGTAGATGGCACCTTTTCATATACCAGGATTTCAAATATGGGGACAGAACTGCTGTAACCTGAAACATCACTTCTGTGTAAGCTGTTAGTTATTGTATTATTACCCTGACTGTTAGTTTGTCCTCATTTGCCCTTAACATGTTCTGTCTATTGTCGCCATGCTACATCTGTTTTTTTTTTTCATTGAGGAACATCTCCAGCTTAATTAAGGTCCCTGCTAATTAAATGTAACTACATGTATTGTACCAAGGAGGAGACACAAGATATGCCGCATGTTCCCTATTGTTTATACACAACTCATATATAATTGCGCCCAGATGAAGATAAAAATACTGAACTGAAAGATAATGAATATATTGGAGAGTACACAAAAGATCAGACTTCCATAGCTAGAAGACAGCGATTTTATATAATAAACTATAGATGTAATTTGCAGTTTTGCTTTGTTTTCCAAAAGTGACACAAGGAATACCACCTCCACTTGTACATGCGTCATCTGAATTGGAATAATACTTCCCCCTTTTCCCCTTTACAGTTAGAAACCTCAGGTCTACAAGGCACTCGGTATGGATAGGAACAAATTTTAATACTTATTTAGAGATTGTATCATTATTATTTCTCTTACTTGTACAGCGCCATCCTACAGTATTCCGCAGAGCTTTTACTGACATTGTCAGTCGCAGTCCCATATTGGGCTCACAATCTAAATTCCCTATCAGAGAAACAGCCCCAAAGCATGATGTTGCCACCTCCATGCTTCACAGTAGATATGGTGTTCTTTGAATGCAACTCAGCATTCACTCTCCTCCAAACACGACGAGTTGTGTTTCTACCAAACAGTTCTACTTTGGTTTCATATGACCATATGACATTCTCCCAATACTCTTCTGGGACATCCAAATGCTCTCTAGAAAACTTCAGACGGGCCCGGATATGTACTGGCTTAAGCAGGGGGATCTGAGTCCCTGGTGGCGTAGTGTGTTACTGACAGTAGCCTTTGTTACGTTAGTCCCAGCTTTCTGCAGGTCATTCACTAGGTCCCCCCGTGTGGTTCTTGGATTTTTGCTCAACGTTCTTGTGATCATTTTGACCCCACGGGGTGAGATCTTGCGTGGAGCCCCTGGTCGAGGGAGATTATCAGTGGTCTTGTATGACTTCCATTTTCTAATCATTGCTCCCACAGTTAATTTCTTCACATCAAGCTGCTTGCCTATTGCAGATTCAGTCTTCCCAGCCTGGTGCAGGTCCACAATTTTGTTTCTGGTGTCCTTCCACAGCTCTTTGATCTTCACCATATTGGAGTTAGGAGTGAGACTGTTTGAGGTTGTGGACAGGTGTCTTTTATACTGATAACAATGTCAAACAGGTGCCATACAAAGAAGTTACAGGTCTGTGAGAGCCAGAAATCTTGCTTGTTTGTAGGTGACCAAATACTTATTTTCCACCATAATTCTAATAAATTCTTTAAAAATCAGACAATGTGATTTTCTGGATTTGTTTTCTCATTTTGTCTCTCATAGTTGAGGTCTATCTATGATGTCAGTTACAGACCTCTCATCTTTTTAAGTGGGAGATCTTGCACAATTGGTGGCTGACTAAATACTTTTTTTCCCCACTGTATATACCTCTGTTTTGCGTTGAATTGAGCAAAGCAGAAATGGTTGTATGTACAGTACATCTAATTGATACAACCGACTATATAAGTATATATGTCCCTCTTTCTGATGGTTCATTATCTGTTCCCCTTACGTTCGACAGCAGCACAATATGGGGTATCTCTGCCCCTGTGTGCTGTTTAGGACAGGTGGAACCTTTAATTAGCATAAAAAATAAGAAGGTGCCTCCTACTGGCCCTATAAGAGGGCACAAGAGACCTCCCTCCCCTGTGTTTCTTGTGCCCTCTTGTGGACCTCCCGTTGCTAGGGGTTTTTTATCTACTCCTGGCTTCCCTTTAGGGGGTACCTCGGTCCATTCCGATGTTTCCAAAAGGCAAAGAGCTCCGGTCCTTCGGGGCCTGTTCCTCCGCAGCGCAACATGTATCCGGCTCATCGCACTGCCGCCAGCACGATCCCGGAAGTAAGTGGGGAACCTCTCCGGCTGGGACCTTTCTCCGGTCCCGTGTTCCCGGGGGAAGGAAGCCTTTGCGTAACACCGCGGCCTGCTTCCGTTTTTTCGGAAAAAGTGTGGTAAGTTTGGAAATTGAAAATTTAAAGGCAAATTATGGAATTGATTTTTGCTGCTTGTATTTTGAGCCTCTGGTTTAGGCTTATGCTTCTCTATGTTCCATTATGGCGTTTGACCCGTTTGGTGCTGTATGAATGTTTTTCTTGTTTGGCTCCTCCCCTCGCTGCTGGATTACATTTAAAAGGTTATCAGTCCTTTATTTGTTGAGCTGACGGTTTTTTTCTCTTCAAGTGACCGATTTAAAAAAAAAAAAAAAAGTAAGGTACCCCTTGTTTATTTTCTTTCTTATGCGATGCTTGTCAATCTTCCATTCTTCATTGTCACGTGGCTGTTTGATGTTCAGATGTCATTCTCTGAATCGGGTAACGGCGATGGGCTTAGGAGGAAAAAGTCCTCTAAACGTAAACACCTAACGTGTTTGGATTGCAATACCCCTGTACCTGACGGCTATGATTTTACCCGCTGTCGCCAATGTTGCGGACCTCCGCCGGAAGAACCTTCCATAAGAGAGGTTGTCACTTGGGTAAAGGACTATATGGAGGAGTCTCTAAGGAGATCCGTTCTTCCATCGCCCAGATTGCCAAGAGACCGCGGGTTGAGACACAATCTTCCTTACAGATCTCTGATGAAGATTATCAGATAGTGGACGAGACACTCTCATCTGACGATTCCACTGAAGATTCCAGCAGGCCGTGCTTCCCACTAGAAAAATTAAACCGGCTGCTGAAGTCCATCTGGTCAAAGGATCGTGATGTTGACGGGGAAGCCTCCACGTCCACCTATAGAGAGCCTAGGGTCTTCCAAGTGGACCAGACATTACAAAAATTTATGTCCTCAGAGTGGAGATGTCCTGAAAAAACCTCTTGTGGTTCCTAGGAGGTCCAGGCCTTTATTCCCAGTTGCTCAATGGGATCAATGGGGTCCTCCTCCCAAGGTGGATATGTCGGTGGCCAAATTGTCCCGCCGCACTATGGTACCATCAGATGATGGAGCAAATTTGCACGACGCATGGACAGGCGCATCGACAATACCCTCAAGAAGGCTTATTCAGCTGCCTCGGCCCAGAACGCTGTGGCGGTTGCATCTTGTGAACGGTCAGCCAAATTATGCACTGACCTGGTCCACCTCAAGAGGGACACTCTGGAGTCGTCCAGAGACGAGCTGCTAGGGTTTCTAAGCTCGGTTTCCCTGGCAGCTGAATATTTAGCGGAGTCCTCCCACCATCAATTAAGGCTGGCAGCCAAATCCCTGGCACTTACCACCGCAGAAAGAAGACTTCTATGGTTAAAACCCTGGAGAGCTCATTTCCCCTCAAAATATAATTTGTGCGCATTGCCCTTTGAGCCAGGTAGAGTCTTTGGCAGTGCCCTAGACAAGATCCTAGAGGGCTTGGCCGACAGGAAGGGTAAAACTTTACCACAGGCCTTTAGAGGTAGATCTGACTCTGGCCATGGACAGCAGTCCCAGAGAGGCGCTAGATATTACTCTAGAGGCGCCGGCCGGAGATTCCCGAAGTCTGATGATAAAAAAGAGAAGCCTAGCTTTTGACATCAGAAGCAGTCTTCCTGTGGCCGAGATTACTGTCTCTCCCTCTTCCTCAACTGCTGGGGGGAAAAAAATTTGAGACCCATGGGTCCTGCAGGTAATCAAAAGAGGATATGCAATCGAGTTCCTCCATCCTCCTCAGGATCGGTTTGTGTTAACTCGCAGCCTCCCTACAATGCAGCAGACTACATTGGAATACTCCATCCCAGAGTACATTCACAAGGGAGCCCTGGAGGAAGTCCCTTCTCTAGAAGAAGGATCCGGTGTCTATTCTCCCGTCTTCCTGGTGCCAAAACCGGCTGACAAGTGGAGAATGATCATAGACTTAAGGTACCTCAACCGCTTCATCAAAAAGAATCGCTTCCGTATGGAAACCATAAAGGCTGTCACCAGGGGCGCAGCGCTAATGAGTCGAATTGAGGCGGCTGCCTCAGGCGGCACTGTCCCCGGGGGCGGCATTTTTACTATTTAATGTAAACCAGCCCAGGACAGGCCGCTTTAAAAAAAAAAAAAAAAAAAAAAGAGCTGAGCGGGGCCTGTCCTGGGCTGGATTACAAGACGTCGCATCTCAGCGCAGGAGGCGATACAATGACGTCATCACGCCGCCTACGCTGAGACACAGACGTCGCGGACAAGAAGAGGAGGCGGCGGCGGCTGCATCAAGGCATCGCAGGTGAGTATAACTTTTTTTTACATATGTAAATAGGCCGTAACCTGTTGGAGTATCCCCGGCAGGTCAGGGCCTATTTATTTACCTACCCCGCGTCTGCTCGTGGCCGCCCCCCGCTTCCCCTTCTGCTATGGGACGCAGAAGGCGAAGTGGATGCCGCTGTGAGTGGCCGCGGGGATCGGTAAGTGAGGGCCGCGGGCCGCAAATACTACTATTATTATACTCTGGGGTCTTTTCAGACCCCGGAGTATAATAATCGGAGGCCTAGGGTTGGTGAGGGAACATAAAAACCAGTGTTACTCACCTCCTGCGATCCGATGTAACTCCGAGCAGGCTTGAGGCCTCTGGTGACGTCATCAGGTCGCGTCGCCGGCCTGATCACGTGACGTGTGTGCGCAATTAAACAGGGCCGAAAGCTGCAAGGAGTGCACCGGTGTCCAGGATAGGTAAGTAACTCTGATTTTTATGTTTGTATTCTCCCCTGGGTCTCCAATCATTATACTCTGGGGTCTGAAAAGACCCCAGAGTATAATAATAGTTCATGGGTCGGCCACTATGGGGCATAATACCCTGTGCAGGGACCACTGTAGAGCATAATACCCTGTGCAGGGGCCACTCTGGAGCATAATACAAGTGCAGGGGACACTATAGAGCATAATACCGGGTGCAGGGGTCACTATGGAGCATAATACAAGTGCAGGGGCCACTATGGAGCATAATACCAGTGCAAGGGCCACTATGGAGGATAATACCAGTGCAGGGGCTACTATGGAGCATAATACCAGTGCAAGGTCCACTATAGAGCATAATACCAATGCAGGGGCCACTATGGAGCATAATACCGTGTGCTGGGGCCACTGTGGAGCATAATAGCGTGTGCAGGGGCCAATATGGAGCATAATACCTTGTGCAGGGGCCAATATGGGGCATAAAACTGTGTGCAGGAGTTGCTGTGGAACATAATAACGTGTGCAGTGGCCAATGCGGGGCATAATACAGTGAGCAGGGGCCACTATGGAGCATAATACCGTGTGCAGGGGCCGCTGAGAGGCATAATACAGTGTGCAGGGGCCGCTGCGGGCCATAACACTGTGTAATACTGTGTGCAGAGGCTGCTGTGGAACATTATAGTGTGCGTAAATGAGGTGCTATAAACATGGGCTATGTCGCCTGTTTATATTATACGCTGTCTGTTTATAGTGACCGTGTGATGTAATTGTAGCCTTGTCACATACTGTAGACATGTACAGGACGAGGCTGCAGTTACATTACATGGCCGCTATGAGATGAATTACACTATGTAAACAGAGAAGCGGTCACGGCGCTTACACAGGTACCATTCAAACAGCTGGTCAGTGGGGGCCTGGGTTTTTGAACCCCACTGATTAGTTTATTAATGACCTGGAAAACCTTTTAATTAGTTAACACCTGGGGTATTATTAATAAGGGGCACTATTTATACAGGGTACACACGGACATTATTAATATAAAGATGCACTTGGGGGTATTATTCATTATGGGGGGTTATATCATATATTTTATAATTGGGGGTAGCAGCAGAATGGGGGCTTTGTGTAAGTGAGGACAATGTGGGTTGGATGCCTGGAAAAGTGAGGAGCCAAAGATGTCTGTGTTGCAACCTTTACAGAGACAAGTCACAGCTGGAAGAAGTGGTCATGGCGGTCCAGAGGGAAGAGAAGGGAAATGTGAAGGATTAATCAGAGACGTCACCTGTAAGTCACAGAATGTTACTGCCCTGTATTCACCTAAATGATAGAGGATAAATACCTGATTGATGGGGGTCTGTCTGCTGAGACCCCCACTGAGCCTGAGAATTGGTTTTTTTCCCCCCACTAGGTGAGAATCCAGCCTGGCTGCAGCCATATATATAGGTGTGTCACTTGGTGGATGGACGAACCCGTGTGGCTCTCATTCACTTCAATGAGAATGCCAAAGATAGCCGAAGTCCAGTACTCAGCTATCTGCGGGGCTCCTATTATAGAGAATGGGGGCCACGTGGGCTCGTCCATCCACCAAGCAGAAGATGTGTGAAGTTACTTTCATTGTTAATGCCGTGTTGTTGATCTGATACTGAAGTAATACAGGAAGAAGAATTCTTAAAAACTGTTTTATAACTTTGTGTATTGTGTATATTGTGCGACGATAACAGTGTGTTAAACTAGTAGCATGGAAACTCAGTTTTTTTTTTTTTTTTTTTTTGGGGGGGGGAGGGCGTCTTTCTATAGTCCGCCTCAGGCAGCAAAGAGGCTAGGTTCACCACTGGCTGTCACCACCTTTCTCCTCCAAAGGCGATGTTTTTGTGACTTTGGATCTAAAAGACGCTTATTTGCATATTCCTATTTACCCTCCACACAGAAGGTTTCTAAGGAGTGCCGTAGTAGTTTCCAGCCACAGGAAGCACTTTTTAATTCACAGCACTACCCTTCGGGATCTCCTCTGCTCCCCACACCTTTACAAAGGTAGTGGCCCCCATAGCGGCCGCCCTCAGGCTTCAGGGGGTATTCTTGGTGCCTTATCTAGATGACTGGTTGATAAAGGCCCAGTCAGAGTCTGTTCTGCTCCAGTACCTACAGACAGCTGTTTCCCTGCTTCAGAGTCTGGGATGGCTTATAAACTGGGAGAAGTCAGAACGATCCCTTCAACCCAAAGGAAGTTCCTCGGCTAGTTCCTAGATTCAGTCCGCCTGCAAATCTCCTTGACACTAGCAAGGGAAGGAGAAACTGGTCGGGGCAGTCCGACACCTCTTCAAAAAGCCTCCATCAGAACATTGATGAAGATCCTGGGCTTGATGTCTTCCTCAGTGGAGGCAGTCCCATGGGCCTTGTGGCACTTACGTCCCCTCCAGAGGGAATTTCTAGAGGCTTGGGATCGCACCCTTCTTACACTCAGCAAGAAGATTCGACTCAACCCCAGGACCCGTTTTTCCCTCAAGTGGTGGTTGCACCTGAAAGACGGAAGGTCCACGGTCCATCCTCCTTGGACCCTGTTGACTACAGATGCATCCCTCACGGGATGGAGAGCCCATTTGGATGAAAACTCCATAAAGGGAGTCTGGAGCGCTCCAGAAAGAAGGACCTCGTCCAATTGGAAGGAGCTCAGAGCTGTATATCGTGCCTTATTCCATTTCTCGCCTCTTCTCAAGGGAAGAGCAGTCAAGATCCGGTCAGACAACATGACCACAGTGCTGTACGTGAACAGACAGGGAGGCACCAGATCACCAACCCTCCTCAGGGAGGCAGATCTGATATTTACATGGGCAGAGAAAAATCTAACCCATTTATCCGCAGTTCACATCAAGGGCTCCCTGAACATAGTAGCGGATCGGTTGAGTCGGGGTCATGCCGTATCAGAAGAATGGTCACTCAATCCAGAAGTCTTTCATCAGATTACCCTGAAGTGGAGTCTTCCAGAAATAGACCTCATGGCAGCCCGACTCAACGCCAAGGTGGAGACGTTCTGTTCCCTTTACCAGGAGGACAATCCCTTGGCAGTGGATGCCCTGTCCATCCCTTGGAGGTCCAGGCTGGCATACATCTTCCCTCCAATTCCAATGATACCGAAGGTATTGATGAAAATCAGACAGGACCAAGTCTCTGTGATACCCATCATTCCATTCTGGCCAAAAAGAGCTTGGTTTTCCCAACTCATGGAGATGAGTCGAGGGATATATTGGAAACTTCCCCCCATCCAGAACCTGGTTTCCCAAGGATCTCTGAAGTGCCAGGATCTCTGGAGATTCAACCTGACAGCCTGGAGGTTGAGCAGTCCCTACAGCAGGATAGAGGACTGTCAGAGGCCGTCCTGAAGACCCTTTCTTCTGCAAGAGCAGACTCTACCAATAAGAACTACCAGAGGACAGCCAAGATTTTCATGGAGTGGTGCTCCAAGAAGGGTAATAATAATCTAGAACCTTCAACGCCTGATATTTTAAATTTTCTTCAGAACGGTTTGGATAAGGGCCTTGCCCCTGCCACTTTGAAAGTGCAGATTTGCGGCCCTCTTCGCTCATTTGAACAGACATCTGTCTCAGGATCCTCTGGTTGCAAGGTTTCTTAAATGGGCAATGAGGCTAAAGCCCTCGGTATCATCTCCAGTTCCCCAGTGGGACCTTGCGGTAGTCCTTGCAGGCCTGTGCGGTCCTCCATTTGAACCCTTGGAGACTACGGAGCTAAAATATTTAGCCTACAAAACCACTTTTTTGCTGGCCATTACATCTGTCAAAAGAGTAGGGGAACTCCAGGCCCTCTCTTCTAGAGAACCGTACATTTTGTTTTTTGCAGATAGGGTGCACCTTAGGTTTTTGCCTGGGTTTAACCCTAAGGTCCCCTCATGCTATAATAGCAATCAGCTAAATTCGTTACCTGTGCTTTTCCCCGCTCCAACCTCTGAGGAGGAAGAAAAGTTCCACACCTTAGATGTGGTAAGGTGTCTGCGGATTTACCTATCCTGCACTCAACCGCTTAGGAAGGCCGAAAACCTACTAATCAACATGCAGGGTAAAAACAAAGGCCTCAAGGCTTCCAAGCCTACTCTATCCACATGGATCAAGGAGACAATTAAGTCTTCCTTTCTTATTGAGGAGTTACTCCCTCCAGTCTTTTCTACAGCCACTCGACCAGGGCTGTGTCGACTTGGGCTGAGTATCGGTCCTTACCATTGGACCAGATTTGTGCGGCTGCATCATGGTCATCTCAGTTGACCTTTGTTAAACGTTTAGACATCCGCAGTTCCCAGACAACTGCCTTTGGTCAGACAGTCCTTGATGTTGTAAGGTGAGGAAACCCTCCCTAGGGGAATTACTTGCTATCTCCCCATATTGTGCTGCTGTCGGACGTAAGGGGAATCGTTGATTTTAATGTCAATCTGTATTCCCTTAGTCCTGACAGCATTACAAGGCTTCCCTCCCTAGAAGCTTGTTTCCTTTTACTTTATAATTTACATAGGGGAGGGAGGTCTCTTGTATCCTCTTATAGGGCCAGTAGGAGGCACCTTCTTATTTCTGGTGCTAATTAAATGTTCCACCTGTCCTAAACAACACACAGGGGCAGAGATACCCCATATTGTGCTGCTGTCAGGACTAAGGGAATACAGATTGACATTACAATCAACGATTGTACTGTGTTTCTCCAAAAATAAGACCTACCCCGAAAATAAGCCCTAGCTACATTTTCCAGGTTTTTTGGAGTAGGCTTGAAATATAAGCCATACTTCAAAAATAATCCCTAGCTAATTTAACCCCTTCCCGACATCTGCCGTGCGATTACAGCAGATGCCGGGTCCATAAAAAAAAAAAAAAAAAAAAATCAAAAGTGCCGAACTGCTGTTTTTTCGCTCTTTCACCTCTGATAAAAGTTGAAATAAAAAGCAATCAAATGTGTGATTGTTGTTCATGGAAAAAATTAAGACCTACCCAAAAATAAGCCCTAGTCCTTTTTTTGGAGAAAAAAATAATATAAGACCCTGTCTTATTTTCGGAGAAACACGGTATGTCTCGTCCCCTTTTGTCTTTATTATTTTATCTTTGTGATTAATAAAAGTTACATTTTACATTTTTCCTGAGATATCTATGATACCCTATCCTTTGATTGAACCACAATTCATCTTGGGGATAGGCCATAAGAAAATTAAGCCCGGACAACCCCTTTAAAAACAGCAGCGCCTTTGAACACCTGATTAGTGCGAGAATCAGACCCCTACCAATTGAAAATCAATGGCCATCAATTTTTAATAACTTGAATAACCCTAATAATTCCAGAAAACAATTTGCATATTCCTGTTAATTAGCTGACCGCCAAATGGTGAATGAAGAAAACTGATTGTCATATATTGTACAGCTATTATTTCTGGCTTGCTACATTTCATAAACTTGTTCATTTTATTTGTTGGGTCTGTGAGGCTATATATATATCTGGAGGCTATATATATATCTGTAAAGTTGTCACAAAATGAAAGGCAATCTTTATATTTCTGATCAGATAATGCCATGCTTTGTTTTAATGTGGACTCTTTTATGTTTGCAAGCTACAAATAAAGGACTTGTGATGTTCCATTCATTGCTGAAATTTACACTTGAACTGAAAAACATGTTTACAAAGACCAGTGTGAAGTCATGAAAACCCTTCCAAAAAGGACTTTGCTGTTCTATATTTAAGACATAAGTAAAACAAAAAAGAGCCTCAGCTACAGTAGCAAATCCTAAACAAGGAACTTTTTTACAATGAAAGACTGTTTGCCAGTCACCCTGAAATATATATATATTTTTTTTTGCTTCAGTGTCAATAGCCTCTTATTAAAAGTCACAATAGTTATGGTAACCAGGACCCATAAGGGTATAATAACTAGATTTTATAAAGTAGTAATACAACATAAAGTGATAAAAGATTCACTGGTGATGAAAAAAGTAGGAAAATATATATATAAGATCACAGAAGACACTATCCCAAAAATTGGCTAAACTATATCTTGGAGTAGATGACTTTTTCCCCAAATGTGGTTTTGAAGGTGCTGTTGATTTAGACTTAGATTTAGTTTTTGTTTGCAGATATCTTTTGGATTGAGGTTACTAACTTAAAGAGGACTTTTCACGACCTCTACCAATTCTAGTTGGTAACATTTGTTAATAGGCGGTGCTCCACTGATTCCAGCACAGTTGGAATTTTTTCTCTAGTCCCCACTGTTTCCAAGCAATAAGTGCAGCTAGTTTTGGTGCCTGATGGGGGCGTGATTCAGAGCTCCAATCAGAGGCAGCCAGTTTCAGAGCTCAGAATCACACCTCTTCTCTGCTCCTGCCTGACACCGTCCTCCTGACAGTACAGGGCCTAAATAGCATATCAGGAACCAAAACTAACAGCATTGATTGCTAGGGAATGATGGGGGCTAGAGAAAAAATTCTAACTGTGCCAGAATTAGTGGAGCTATGCCTATTAAATAATGTAAAGAGCTGGACTTGTTGGAGGTGGTGAAAGGTCTTTAACCCCTTAACGACATTGGACGTACTATTACGTCCTGTGCGCTTGGTACTTAGCGCAACAGGGTAGTACGCCCTGGGGCGGCCGCCCGCTCACTATCTGAGCGGGCAGCATCGGAACCGGGTGTTAGCTGTAACTGACAGCTAACACCCTGCTCCATATCCCATGCGAGCGTATATTAGGGTACAAACCAGATTTAGAGCTTACGAGGGACAATAAACCAGAAATGACCCCCAGAGTGACCCCCCAATAATAGGAACTACTGGGGAAATAGTAGGGAATTTAGTGTACCCGATGTACTACGCACAGCTTACATATTCATTCACTTTTCCCCATCTGCTGTGCAGTCACGTCTGGGATACTAATGCTCACTACACCCCTTGATAAATTCTTTGAGGGGTGCACTTTTCAAAATGGGGTCATTCCCTAGGGGATTCCACTTTACTGGTACTTTAGAGGCTCTGCAAACATGACATGGCATCCAGATCCCAAACATCTGAATCTGCTCTCCAAAAGCCACATAGCACTCCTTCCCTTCTGCGCCCTACTGTGTGCCCAAACCGCAGTTTATACCCACATGTATGACACTGGTGTACCCAGGATAAGGTACTTAATGTCATATATGGGTATAAACTCCTGTTTGGGCACAGCCGGGCACAGAAGGGAAGGAGCGCTATTTGGTTTTTGGAGCACAGACTTGGACGGTTTGGTTTTTGGACGCCATTGCACTTTTGCAGAGCTGAAATGCCAGTACAGTGGAATCCCCTGACATGTCACCCCATTTTGGAAACTGCACCCCTGAAGGAATTTATCCAGGGGTACAGTGAGCATTTTTAACCCCCAAGTGTTGCTATAATTTATTATCCGTAAATGAATACGCAGCTGATGATGAAAGGTGAAAATGACAATTTTTCCAGGAATACATCATTTCAGTGCGTAATATGTTGTGCCCGGCTTGTATCAGAGATGAACGCTCCAAAAGCTGTTGTGCCCGGGATCCCCGCTCACCAGTTTTTGGAGTGTGTGTCTGTGCAGACATAAACTGGGCACAACATATTGGGCACTGAAATGGCGTATCTATAGAAAAATTTCATTTTTAACTTTTCATTATCAGCTGCGCGTTCATTTTTGGAAATTAAAAGAATGCAACACTTAAGGGTTAATAATGCTCGCTACCCCACTTGATAAATCCCTTGAAGGGTATAGTTTCCAAAATGGGGTGACATGTCTGCGGATTCCACTTTACTGACAATTCATGGGCTCTGCAAAAGTGGCATGGTGTCCAAAAAGCAAACTGTGCTCTAAAAACCAAAATAGCGCTTCTTCCCTTCTGTGCCCGGCTGTGCCCAAACAGCAGTTTATACCCACATATGGCATTAAGTACGTTATCCTGGGTACACCAGTGTCATACATGTGGGCATAAACTGTCATTTGGACACACAGCAGGGCGCAAATGTGAAGGAGCGCTATGTGCTTTTAGAGCGCAGATTTAGATTGTTGGTTTTTGGACACCATGTCACATTTGCAGAGACCCTAAAATTGCCCCTACAAAATGGGGGTCACTTCTTGGGGAGTTCCAATTTACTGGCACCTCCAGGGCTCTGCAAAAATATCATGGCGACCAGAAAGTCCCTCTAAATCTGTACTCCAAAAGCTAAAAAAAACCACAGTGCTCCTTCCCTTCTGAGCCCTGCTGCGTGCCCAAGCAGCAGTTTATACCCACATATATAATTTTTTTGTCCCCGGGATAGCCCACTTAATAGTTTTAGGAGTTCATGTCTCTGATGCCACAAAGTGGCCGCAACGTATTAGGCACTGAAATTGGATATTTCTTTAAAAACTTTAATTTTCACTTTGTACATTAATTTTTGGGAAGCACTTTTAGGCTCTAAATGATAATACCCCTTGATACATTCCTTGAGGGGTGTAGTTTCTAAAATGAGGTCACTTTTGAGAGGTTTCCATTATATTGGTACTTTAGGGGTTCTGCAAATGCGACATGGCATCCGAAAACTATTCCAGCAAAATCTGCCCTCCAAAAGCTAAATAGCGCTCTTTCCATTTTGAGCCCTGCCATTTACCCATGCAGCAGATTACAACCACATATGGGGCATTTCTGTGTTCAGGAGAAATTGTGTAACAAACTTTGGGGTGCTTTTTCTCCTTTGTCCTCTTGTGAAAATGTAAAATTTGGGGCTAAATTGACGGTTTATTGGAAAAAAAGTAATTTTTCATTTTAATGTCCCAATGTTAATAAAATCTGTGAAACAGCTGTGAGGTCAAAATGTTCACCATACCCCTAGATAAATTCTATAAGGGGTGTAGTTTCCAAAATGGGGTCACTTTTTGGGGGTTTGTATTATATTGGTACTTTAGGGGCTCTGCAAATGCGACATGGCATCCGAAAACTATTCCAGCAAAATCTGCCCTCCAAAAGCTAAATAGCGCTCTTTCCATTTTGAGCCCTGCCATGTACCTATGCAGCAGATTACAACCACATATGGGGCATTTCTGTGTTCAGGAGAAATTGTGTAACGAACTTTGGGG
Source organism: Leptodactylus fallax (assembly GCA_947044405.1). Lineage (NCBI taxonomy): Eukaryota > Metazoa > Chordata > Amphibia > Anura > Leptodactylidae > Leptodactylus > Leptodactylus fallax. The sequence goes on from CAMRHE010000212.1 coordinate 931,773, forward strand.
TGCTTTTTCTCCTTTGTCCTCTTGTGAAAATGAAAAATTTGGGGCTAAATTGACGGTTTATTGGAAAAAAAGTAATTTTTCATTTTAATGTCCCAATGTTAATAAAATCTGTGAAACAGCTGTAGGGTCAAAATGCTCACTATACCCCTTGACATGTTCTGTGAGGGGTGTAGTTTCCAAAATGGGGTCACTTTTAGGGGGTTTCCACTGTATTGGTACTTTGGGGGCTCTGCAAATGCGACATGGTACATGAAAACTATTCCAGCAAAATCTGCTCTCCAAAAGCTAAATAGCGCTCTTTCCATTCTGAGCCCTGCCATGTACCCATACAGCAGATTACGACCACATATGGGGTATTGCTGTGTTCAGGAGAAATTGTTTAACAAACTGTGGGGTGCTTTTTCTCCTTTAACCCATTGTGAAAATGAAAACTTTGGGGATAAAGTGACATTTTAGTAATGTTTCATTTATACATCCCAGTGTTAGGAAAATCTGTGAAACGACTGTAAGGTCAAAATGCTCACTATATCCAGTGGTGAACCTAGCCTCTTTGCTGCCTGAGGCGGACTATAGAAAGACGCCCCCCCCCCCAAAAAAAAAAAACAAAAAAACTGAGTTTCCATGCTACTAGTTTAACACACTGTTATCGTCGCACAATATATACAATACACAAAGTTATAAAACAGTTTTTAAGAATTCTTCTTCCTGTATTACTTCAGTATCAGATCAACAACACGGCATTAACAATGAAATTAACGTCATACATCTTCTGCTTGGTGGATGGACGAGCCCACGTGGCCCCCATTCTCTATAATAGGAGCGCCGCAGATAGCTGAGGACTGGACTTCGGGTATTTTTGGCACTCCCATTGAAGTGAATGAGAGCCACGCGGGTTTGTCCATCCACCAAGTGACACACCTATATATATGGCTGCAGCCAGGCTGAATTCCCACCTAGTGGGGGAAAAACCCAATTCTCAGGCTCAGTGGGGGTCTCAGCAGACAGACCCCCATCAATCAGGTATTTATCCTCTATCATTTAGGTGAATACAGGGCAGTAACATTCTGTGACTTACAGCTGAAGTCTGTGACTAATCCTTCACATTTCCCTTCTCTTCCCTCTGGACCGCCATGACCACTTCTTCCAGCTGTGACTTGTCTCTGTAAAGGTTGCAACACAGACATCTTTGGCTCCTCACTTTACCAGGCATCCAACCCACATTGTCCTCACCTACACAAAGCCCCCATCCTGCTGCTACCCCCAATTATAAAATATGTGATATAACCCCCCCATAATGAATAATACCCCCAAGTGCATCTTTATATTAATAATATCCGTGTGTACCCTGTATAAATAGTGCCCCTTATTAATAATACCCCAGGTGTTAACTAATTAAAAGGTTTTCCAGGTCATTAATAAACTAATCAGTGGGGTTCAAAAACCCAGGACCCCACTGATCAGCTGTTTGAATGGTACCCGTGTAAGCGCCGTGACCGCTTCTCTGTTTACATAGTGTATTTCATCTCATAGCGGCCATGTCATGTAACTACAGCCTCGTCCTGTACATGTCTACAGTATGTGACAAGGCTACAATTACATCACACGGTCACTATAAACAGACAGCGTATAATATAAACAGGTGCCATAGCCCTTGTTTATAGCGCCCCATTTACACACACTATAAAGTTCCACAGCAGCCCCTGCACGCAGTATTACACAGTGTTATGGCCCGCAGCGGCCCCTGCACACTGTATTATGCCTCTCAGCGGCCCCTGCACATGGTATTATGCTCCATAGTGGCCCCTGCTCACGGTATTATTCCCCGCATTGGCCACTGCACACGGTATTATGTTCCGCAGCAACTCCTGCAGACAGTTTTATGCCCCATATTGGCCCCTGCACTGGTATTATGCTCCATAGTGGCCCCTGCACTTGTATTATGCTCTATAGTGGCCCCAGCACACGGTATTATGCTCCATAGTGGCCCTTGCACTTGTATTATGCTCCAGAGTGGCCCCTGCACAGGGTATTATGCTCCATAGTGGCCCCTGCACTGATATTATCCTCCATAGTGGCCCTTGCACTGGTATTATGCTCCATAGTGGCCCCTGCACTTGTATTATGCTCTATAGTGGCCCCAGCACACGGTATTATGCTCCATAGTGGCCCCTGCACTGGTATTATGCTCCAGAGTGGCCCCTGCACTGGTATTATGCTCCATAGTGGCCCCTGCACTTGTATTATGCTCTATAGTGGCCCCTGCACTCGGTATTATGCGCTATAGTGGCCCCTGCGCTTGTATTATGCTCCAGAGTGGCCCCTGCACAGGGTATTATGCTCTACAGTGGTCCCTGCACAGGGTATTATGCTCCATAGTGGCCGACCCATGAACTATTATTATACTCTGGGGTCTTTTCAGACCCCAGAGTATAATGATTGGAGACCCAGGGGAGAATACAAACATAAAAATCAGAGTTACTTACCTATCCTGGACACCGGTGCACTCCTTGCAGCTTTCGGCCCTGTTTAATTGCGCACACACGTCACGTGATCAGGTCGGCGACGCGACCTGATGACGTCACCACAGGCCTCAAGCCTGCTCGGAGTTACATCGGATCGCAGGAGGTGAGTAACACTGTTTTTTATGTTCCCTCACCAACCCTAGGCCTCCGATTATTATACTCCGGGGTCTGAATAGACCCCGGAGTATAATAATAGTAATATTTGCGGCCCGCGGCCTAACTTACCGATGCCCACGGCCGCTCACAGCGGCATCCGCTTCCCTTTCTGCGGCCCATAGCAGAAGGGGAAACGGGGGCGGCCACGAGCAGACGCCGGTAGGTAAATAAATAGGCCCTGACCTGCCGGGGATACTCCAACAGGTTACGGCCTATTTATATAGATAAAAAAAAAGCTATACTCACCTGCGATGCCTTGATGCAGCCGCCGCCTCCTCCTCTTGTCCGCGACGTCTGTGTCTCAGCGTAGGCGGCGTGATGACGTCATTGTATCGCCGCCTGCGCTGAGATGCGACGTCTTGTAAACCAGCCCAGGACAGGCCACGCTCAGCTCTGTTTTTTTTTGTTTTTTTTTTTAAAGCGGCCTGTCCTGGGCTGGTTTACATTAAATAGTAAAATGCCGCCCCCCGGACAGTGCCGCCCGAGGCGGCCGCCTCACCTCGCCTCATTAGCGGTGCTCCCCTGACTATACCCCTATATGAATTCTGTGAGGGGTGTAGTTTCCAAAATGGGGTCACTTTTTGGGGTTTTCCTTTGTATTGGTACTCTAGGGGCTTTTACAAATGAGACATGGCACCTGAAAACTATTCCCGCAAAATCTGCTTTTCAGACGCCCAGTGTCACTCCTTCCCTTCCGTGCGCTGCCATTCGCCCAAACATCAGTTTACACCCACATGTGGGGTATTTGCGTGCTCGGGAGAAATTGCATAACAAACTGTGAGATGCATTTTCTCTTTTAACCCTTTGTGAATGTGTTAATTTTAGGGCTAAATTAAGGAATTAGTGGGAAAAAATTAAATGTCTAAATTTCACCTCCATATTGTTTTAATTCCAGTGAAATGCTTAAAGGGTTAACAAACTTCTCAAATGTTAGTTTGAATTATTTGAGGGGTGCAGTTTTGAAAATGGGGTGATTTATGGGGGTTTCTAATATATAGGCCATTATAATCCTCTTCAGAACTGAAGTGGTCGCTAAAAAATTAGTTTGGGAAATTTTCTTGTAAATCTGCAAAATCGCTGTTACACTTGTAAGCCTTCTAACATCCAAAATAAATTACAGGACGATTAAAAGATGTTGCCGATATAAAGCAGAGATATGGTAGATAATATGTATTAATGTATTTGGGTGGTATGACTATCTGTCTGAAAAGCAGAGCATTTCACATTTTGAAAATTGCGATTTTTTTTTCCAAATTTCCATCAAATTTCCTATTTTTTTTTATAAATAAATACAAAAATATTCATTAGTGTTTACCACTAACATGAAGTACAATGTGTCACGAAAAAACAATCTCAAAATCACTTGTGTAAGTTAAGACGTCTCAAAGTTACTGCCATATAAAGTGACACATGTCAGTTTTGAAAAACGAGGCCTGGTCCTTAACGCACTTTTGGGCTGGGTCCTTAAGGGGTTAATTGAAAACTGTTATTGAATAAAGCACATTTTAGGAGACGTTTTTGTATAATGGCTAACATGAGATTGTTTTTTTATGCCAGAAAGTGTATTCTGAACAACTGGATCAAGAAAGAAACTCCAACTCTATATGTGTGAATCCAATACTCTATTATTTGATATTTGTGAGGGATTAGCCTCACTAGAGAGAGGTACATTATGTAGGTTCAGGACAGTATGGGAACCATAGCCAGCTCGTAATATGATACAGGAAGAATTCAAAATGTTTGATGGGACAGATGGCTGACAGTACAAAGTAGGGTAGGGTGGGTAGGAGGAGAGGATGGACAGGAGAGTTTTTACTTAGTGTGCAGGATTTCCATATTTATTTATGTCTGTTTTTTTGTTTGTTTTTTTGGGTGTGGATTTTTTTTTCGGAGGGGAAGAGAGAGGGGTTGGTGTTACCAAGGGATGGGATAAAGAATACAAAGTGATGGTGAACAGAGCTAAAAGGCTATGTAATCCTGAGATAGATATGATTTGTTATATTTGTTTTAATAATCAGAGAAATTGTAATATAAGCTTTTAAATAAGGTGATTTGTGATATGATGGATAGAAAATAAATGCAGAAGAGCATAGCAGTATTATGTGTGGAAAATAAATCAATACATAAAATAGGAGCAGAAAACAAAAGCATAACATGGCGTTCTTGAGCCTCAATCCAAAATCTATAACAGGGGTCCCCAATACCATTTGCCATTTGTGGCACTGGCTTCTTGTTTGGGCCCCTCAGGTACCAGGGCACTGTATTAATCTCTGCCTTGTCTATTACTACAGTCCTGGCAGTATATATTTTATGCCCTGTTCTTTGCCAGTAATGGTGTTTCACATACAAGTTGCTGATGTAATGGTTGAAGCATTCAATGAGAGTATTGCTGAAAGATGTGTCTGTAAGAGGTGCTCAACACAACCAGCCAACAAATGAACTTATTTATCAGCTAACTGCTGCCATATTTACAAAGGGCAATAATTGGGAATGAGCACCCATAAGAATTCTTATTTTCTGACCACAGGCCTGCCAATCGGGCCAAGGATCGAGAATGGACGATTGTAGGAATATTTGTTCACGATCATTGCTGGCTCACCCTCCATTTCCATGCAGCAGTCATCACTGCTGTATGAGGCTGCGCAAATTGTTCATCCCCATACAGTCTGCATTTTTTGGTAGCAATAAGGGCCTTTATAAGGAGTGTTGCATGCTGAGAGCAGGTGCTAGGTCATCGTAGATAATATTAACAACACATAATGCACACAGGAGCATCAGTGTCTACCAAAGGAGATGAGAGCTAATAGTGTCATGCTGGTCTTTGCTGATACCACCTGGTGATACAGTTCTTGTACTTATCAGTTGTTGTAATAAAACACTAACCATGCTGTTAAATAGCACCAAATGTCGCTAATACTTTTCCAGTCATTTCCTATAATAGTCTGGGATGTAATCTTGCACATGTAGTGTGATCCACATTAAATTATTATGGCATAGAGCAAAGTTGGACATAAACTGGCTGTACACCAGTTAATTTTGTTTTCTGAAAAACAAATGAATTGTACCATTTATTGATGTTGGTTGGTTGTTTGTGATATCGGTTGTTGACTGAAGATAGGAAACTCTTACCTCACTTCATTATGCGGCATGGATGCATTCAACTTCCAGATCTAGACTTTTTTACTGTATTCTCAAGTAATCTAATGTCATAGATTGTAAGCCCTTGTGGGCAGGGCTCTGTATCCCACTGTGCCAGTTGGTCACTGTCAGTATTACGTTTGCTTTGTATATTTTGTGTACCGTATGTAAACCCTCAAATGTAAAGCACCATGGAATTAAGGGTACTATATAAATAAACAATAAGAATAATAATATGGGGCTAAGGACTCCCATTGTGGGGAAAGAAGCCTCCAATAATATTTATTTTCCTGCCTGGTCATTTTGTTTTCCCTAGAAATAAGTAGCACCAGACGTCTTGACGCTATACAATTGTGTTAACGCTTTATAGGTAACAGTTAATAAATAACTAAATAGAAAAAAAATATGGGAATTACAGTGAACCCTAAAGAATAATCTCTCCATTAGATCCAGTTTTGCAATACAGTTAAGACAAACCAGACCTTGGCATATTCAGTGTGTGGGGTTTTTTAACTTCTGACAAATTTCCTCCGTCGAAGCCCTGTTCTTTTTGATGTTAAGCTATGATAGAAGAAGAAAGGCATGGTCTTCAGCCAAAACATAGTGAAAAGGAACGGTCATGCAGTGGTTTTATTGCACATCTGTGTGAAGGCAGGACGCAGAGCAGACAGCTCCATTACCAAAGGTCACAAGGTTTTGATAGAGAAACTTCTCATCTCATTGCTGGCACTAATTATGTGTCCTGATTTCCTCTTTTCCTTCACTGTGTGTTTAACAAGGGGTGAAAAGGATTTCCTGCCAGTGAGATAACTTTATTCAGTATGTGTACACTCCCTACTAATCCTGTTAGAAATTGCTACTATAACACTCAGATCTTCAACAATCCCAGCAACTGTCACAAATCTGCAGTGAGTATGAACTGATAGAAAAAGAATTATGTATACCATACGCAATGTGGGTCTCAGCCTAAGGCCAAAAAACGCTGCGTTTTACAGTACCTGTAAAGTGACTGAGATTCTGTCTAATCCCATCCACACATTGCAGAGAAAAATCTGCAGCCGAAAAGCTGCGTTTTCAAAAACCTTTTAGTTTTTGAAAATCACAGCATGTCAATTATACCTGTGGAAACACTGGTATTTTCCGTATAGATATAATAAGGGCAGAAAATCTGCAAAGGAAAACTGCAAAGCAGTTCTAGCGCATTTTTTTCTGCAGCATTTCTTTGCTGTGTTTCGCCTAATCTGGGGCCTTAGTCTAAAGGGTTTTCCAGGGTAAACTGAAAAAAACCCAGGGGTGGCCAGGAGAGATTTAAAATAAAAAAAAAAGTTATACTCACCTACCTCCGGTCCTCCATTCAGGCGGTGCATTCCCCATTCCCTCAAATCCCTGGCCTCAGCAGGCACATGTGCAGCACCGTTACTGCTTGAAACATCACAAGAGCCTAATCTATGATGGGAACAGAGTACACACTGCTGAAAAAGAAGACTGGGGGCATTGTAACTTTATGAGTATACATTTTATTTTACATCTCCCCCAGCCATCCATAGGTTTCTGTTTATACCAAAAAAAAACTTTAACCCCTTCCCAGAGGTGACATTTTTCGATTTTCGTTTTTGACTCTCCCCCACTCCCCTTCGAAACCCCATAACTTTTTTATTTTTCCGTTCTCAGAGCCATATAAGGGCTTAATGTTTGCGGAACAAATTGTTCTTCATGATGCTACCATTTATTATTATGTACAATGTACTGGGAACCTGGAAAAAAATTTAGAATGGGATGAATTTGAAAAAAAAGTGCATTTGTGCGACTTTTTTTTACAGGCTTTTGCCGCGTTCACTCTCCCCGCCAAAATGACATCACCTGTATTCTGTGTTTTGGTACGATTCCAGGGATATCAAATTTTAACCCCTTAACAAAAATCTAAAACTCTGCAAAAAAAAAAAACATTTTCTAAACGTCGCCATTTTCTGACACCTGTTACTTTTTTATATTTCCCTGTACAGGTATGGCTAGGGCGTTTTTTTTACGGGGCCAGGTGTACTTTTTAGTTATATGATTTTGGGGAATGTCTATTGCTTTGATCACTTTTTATTCAAATTTTTATCAGAAGCAAAACAGCAAAAAAATGGCGATTTGGCACTTTTGATTTTTTTTTTTCCCGCTACAACGTTTACCATACGGGAAAAATATTTTTATAAGTTTGTAGACCTGGCTTTTTCGGACACAGGGATATCTAATGTGTATGTGTTTCACAGTAATATATTACTTTTATATGTATTCTAGGGAAAGGGGGTGATTTGAACTTTTATGCTTTTTTAGTTTTTTTATATATATACAGTACAGACCAAAAGTTTGGACACACCTTCTCATTCCAAGAGTTTTCTGTATTTTCATGACTATAAAAATTGTAGATTCACACTGAGGGCATCAAAACTATGAAGTAACACATGTGGAATTATATACTTAACAAAAAAGTGTGAAACAACTGAAAATATGTCTTATATTCTAGGTTCTTCAAAGTAGCCACCTTTTGCTTTGATTACTGCTTTGCACACTCTTGGCATTCTCTTGATGAGCTTCAAGAGGTAGTCACCTGAAATGGTTTTCACTTCACAGGTGTGCCCTGTCAGGTTTAATAAGTGGGATTTCTTGCCTTATAAATGGGGTTGCGACCATCAGTTGTGTTGTTCAGAAGTCAGGTGGATACACAGCTGATAGTCCTACTGAATGGAGTGTTAGAATTTTTATTATGGCAAGAAAAAAGCAGCTAAGTAAAGAAAAACGAGTGGCCATCATTACTTAAGAAATGAAGGTCAGTCAGTCCGAAAAATTGGGAAAACTTTGAAAGTGTCCCCAAGTGCAGTGGCCAAAACCATCAAGCACTACAAAGAAACTGGCTCACATGAGGACTGCCCCAGGAAAGGAAGACCAAGAGTCACCTCTGCCGCGGAGGATAAGTTCATCCGAGTCACCAGCCTCAGAAATCGCAGGTTAACAGCAGCTCAGATTAGAGACCAGGTCAATGCCACACAGAGTTCTAGCAGCAGACACATCTCTACAACAACTGTTAAGAGGAGACTGTGTGCGGCAGGCCTTCATGGTAAAATAGCTGCTAGGAAACCACTGCTAAGGACAGGCAACAAGCACAAGAAGAACACAAGGAATGGACATTAGACCTGTGGAAATCTGTGCTTTGGTCTGATGAGTCCAAATTTGAGATCTTTGGTTCCAACCACCGTGTCTTTGTGCGACGCAGAAAAGGTGAACGAATGGACTCTACATGCCTGGTTCCCACCGTGAAGCATGGAGGAGGAGGTGTGATGGTGTGGGGGGGCTTTGCTGGTGACACTGTTGGGGATTTATTCAAAATTGAAGGAATACTGAACCAGCATGGTTACCACAGCATCTTGCAGCGGCATGCTATTCCATCCGGTTTGCTTTTAGTTGGACCATCATTTATTTTTCAACAGGACAATGACCCCAAACACACCTCCAGACTGTGTAAGGGCTATTTGACCAAGAAGGAGAGTGATGGGGTGCTACGCCAGATGACCTGGCCTCCACAGTCACCAGACCTGAACCCAATCGAGATGGTTTGGGGTGAGCTGGACTGCAGAGTGAAGGCAAAAGGGCCAACAAGAGCTAAGCATCTCTGGGAAGTCCTTCAAGACTGTTGGAAGACCATTTCAGGTGACTACCTCTTGAAGTTCATCAAGAGAATGCCAAGAGTGTGCAAAGCAGTAATCAAAGCAAAAGGTGGTTACTTTGAAGAACCTAGAATATAAGACATATTTTCAGTTGTTTCACACTTTTTTGTTAAGTATATAATTCCACATGTGTTAATTCATAGTTTTGATGCCGTCAGTGTGAATATACAATTTTTATAGTTATGAAAATACAGAAAATTCTTGGAATGAGAAGGTGTGTCCAAACTTTTGGTCTGTACTGTATATATATATATTTTTTTTACCATTTATTAGCTCCCCTAGGGGACTTGAACCTGCAATCATTTGATTGCAAGTCCATAGACTGCAATACAACTGTATTGCAGTCTGTGGGATATTTGCTACATAGCTATAATGCAATGACATGCCTGGGAGCCTACATAAGGCTCCCGGCTGTCAGAAGAACAGGTCGGCTCCTACGATCTCGCCGCACGGGAGCAGGCCTGCATCAAGAAAGGTACCCACCGGCCCCGCCGGCCATTTTATGACTTTCGGGGGGAAGGATCCTGCCCTGCACTGCCTGCCGGGTCTATGCATAGAATACAGCGTAGACCCGATAGCTATGGTGGCCGCACTGCAGAAGAGACTATTGCAGGAGTCCTATTACAGCGGATGTCGGGAAGGGGTTAAAGGGGTTGTCCAGATTTTCCAGGTTTTCTACATTTTTGCTTACGGTCATTCATTCTGCTTAGTTCTAGAAGATAAAAAGCAGTCCATGGTCATGTGATTTACGGTCCATGGTCATGTGATGAACACAGGTGCACAGCTCGTTATAGTCACAGCACAGTAATTAGACATCTGCCTGGTAACGAGCTGTGTACCTGTGTGTCCTTCACATCACCATGGACAGTACATCACATGGACTGATTTTTGTAAACAGAATGAATGACATCAAGCAGAGATCTAGAAAGCCATGAGGAATTGATACAGAAAATATATTGGAAAATTATATAAGTTTTTATTATACAAACAATAAGATTTGGCTCTCAATATTGGCCTGAAACTGGACAACCCTTTTAACGGCCATCACACGACTGTATTAATTTCACTGTAAGTGAATGGGGGCTATTCACATTACCGATATTCGGATGATCTGTTTACCTGGACTGTCAAAATATAGGGCATGCCCTATTTTTACTCAGGTGTATGAGGTATCCCCTCAGGTGCAAAACGGTCATGAAAACGACCATTTTGACCATCAGTCGTGTGAATGTAGCCTTACTACGGCAAATGATTTAATTGCCAAAGTCAGTTAAGTAGTTACCAAAGATTCATATGTCAAGGGACAACAGAAACTATAGATCAATAAATACTTTTAAACCGATATAGATCAGTTATAATAAGTTATTATTCATGACATCATTTTATATCATGTAATTTCTCTGGTAAATAAGCAGAGAATGTGTAACATGACCCTTATGACACTACGGAGCAGAAGCAGACTGAGATGTTGGGAAACAGGCCCCTTGCAGTACAGTAGCCAGAGAACTGCAGATCTACTTCTTTTCCCTCACAATGGACCCCAGAAGTGTCTACAAGTTGCTTATAGAGTTTCGATTAAACAATGGTTGCAAAACATAGTAATCAAAAGTAGTCTTTTTTCCCCAAGAAGTCACACATGCTTGGTAGTTACAAAAATACAAAGGGCTTGATGGTGTCAGAATACACTTAAAAGCACAGTACTTGAGTATTCTTTAATTTGACTTTGTGGTTCTTTTTCCCAAAGCACTCTTCACTGGGCTTGGGGTGGCTGTCAACTTTTGCTGTTCCTTCAGTGCTGCTATGTATCTTCAGGAAGGCTACTACCTACCCTCAGCCTATCCCACCCAGCAGACTAGCAGAAACAGCAACACAGTAGTATACAAAGAACAGTATTTCACACAAACTGATTTTACTGTACCACAGGTCACCAAAAACCGTACAACTTTGTCAGGTTGCTTTCACCATGTACTTAGTCCGCTCAGGCTTTTCTATAGCTTTCCATAGGACTCAAAAAGACCACAGATCCTCACTGGCAAATATTTTCACCAGGACAAAAGTTATCACAAATACGCTAAAGACACTTATTGTTGCCCTGATTCACTCTCGCCTTGACTACTGTAACTCCTTACTAATCGGTCTTCCCCTTACTAAACTCTCCCCTCTACAATCTATTCTGAATGCGGCGGCCAGGCTCATCTATCAGACTAGACGTTACAGCGATGCCTCCGGTCTGTGCCGGTCACTACATTGGCTGCCTATTCATTACAGAATACAATATAAACTTATCACCCTCATCCACAAAGCTCTCCATAACGCTGCACTTCCCTACATTTCCTCCCTCATCTCTGTCTATTGCCCAACCCGTACTCTCCGTTCACTCAATGACCTAAGACTAACATCCTCTATTATCAGAACCTCCCACGCTCGTATACAAGACTTCTCCCGAGTTGCACCACTTCTCTGGAATGCTCTATCCCGGACTATTAGATTAACCCCCAATTTCCACAGCTTCAAGCGTAAACTAAAGACATATCTTTTCAGACAGACCTATCACAGCTCCTAATGTAAACCCTTCCGTAGTTAGAATCCCTAAAACATACCCTCTGTTGATGCTCCAACATTACCTCACAGGATATAATGCCGTATCAGACTAACTTTATATCTCCAGGCACCATCTGCACGTTAAAGGACACGACTGGTGACGGCTCATACAGTTTTATATATGTGTAATGACCTCTAATACAAAATTGTCTGACCTTTGTACAAGCAATGCTACGTCTCTTGCCACCCCTGCTACCTCTTGTGTCACACCCTCTACCTCATAGTTTGTAAGCTCTTGCGAGCAGGGCCCTCAGTCCCAGTGTGTGAATTGAATATTTCTTTGTACTGTATCTTTTTTGTCAGTACTTGAACCCTACAAATTGTACAGTGCTGCGGAATATGTTGGCGCTATATAAATAAAATTTATTATTATTACCACATAGTCTGCACACTCTTTCATTCACATTCATTTTCCAATATATTTTCTGTATCAACATTCTTTCCTACACAGCCAAGAAACAAAGGACATTTCCTTCAGCATGCTCCCGACTACCTCTGTATGATACATAGGCCTTAATGGTAGCAGGCAACACTCTCTAGATAATGTTGTGGGTGTAATTTTCTTGACTGACTATTCTCCTGCGCAGTAATCAATGAAAATAAGAAACCAGAAGAGCACTTCAATAGGCAGATCTGCTATATGTATGTGTGTATATATATATATATATATATATTATCCAAAAAACACTGCTAATGTGTTGAATATATCAGTCTGGATGCCAGGACTTTGACCACTGCCTATGTATTGTATGCTATCAAATGTATCACCTATATGGTTTCCTTCAGGAATTTTGTCATTGGTGTTTGCCCAGTGAGGCAGTGTAAACTTCCTGCCCAGCGGTTATGACATCAAACACTGTTTCACAGCTTTGCAGAGATCTAAGGGTGCTGATAAAAGCAGTCTGAGTAACTGTAAATTATATACACTCTGTGAGCCATAGGACATGAGCACAGAAAATGCAGACTAAGTCAATATGACCAATATCCAGCTTACTCTTCTGTCTAACAACGAGTCAAGAACAAATGTTTCATAAAGGGAGTCTGTCACCAGGAAACTCAACATTAGTTCCGCCATACTGAAATTATGTGAGCACCATCACACCTGTAGATAGTTGAATACATGCACCATTTTCTTAAAAAGTTGTTTTTATAAATATGCAAATGAGGTTCAAGTACCATGAGGGTGTGCAAAATCCTCCAATGGCTTGGTCTGCAGGTTTGAATCCTTGCCTTTTTACACTTTATTGACAACTTCTTCCTAGCCGATACCTATGTTGCTGCTTTTGCACATGTGCATAATGTTTCGCAGTTGCAGCCTTTGGAGGTTTTGGCCTCAGTGCAATTGAGCTTTGCATATTTACAGAAATGACTTTTTCATGGAAATGGTGCATCTTTTGGACTAACTAATGGTATGATGGTGCCCAGAATAATGTCCCTTACAATACACTGTGACTGGCTTGATATCAATTCTCCTGGTGACAGACTCCAAATACTACACAACTGTGGCCATAGGGAAGTCCCCTGTGATGGTCTATCACTGTGATCACCGAGAAAAGTTACTATGAATTCAAAAAATTTGTAAAAGTAATAGCATAAGCTCTTCCAGGGAAAGATTGTGCTGTTAGGGCTTAGGCTTGGTTCACACTACCATTGTTAATGTCCGTTACTGTCTTCCGTCATAGGATGACAGCAACAGACATTAAACTGTGGCAGAGAATGGTCACAGACTGATTCTGTGTCAGTTCCCATTGACAATTGACACTAATGTAAACAACATGACGGAAGATAGGCTCCATCATGTTGTTTACATTAGTGTCAATGAGAATGGACACAGAATCAGTCTGTGACCGTTCTCTGCAACAGTTGAATGTCCGTTGTTGTCATCCTATGATGGAAGACAGCAACGGACATTAACAACGGTAGTGTGAACCAAGCCTTAGTCACATGCGTGCTTTCACAGACAGCACACAATCCTGCTTTATTTTAAGTTTGTGCGCTGTCCGTGGATGATCCATTTTTCACATATATGAAAAACAGATTATTCATTAATTTATTTATTTAACTATACTATTATCCCTCTATTATCATCAGCATGATAATAGAGAGGGACAGCAACACACAAAGCACACCCCCAACTTACAAGGTTAAACACTTACTTCACTTATTTAGGTGTCGAACCTAGGGGTTCCAGGCTGGTTTCAATGCCACGTCAAGTAATCAATCTAGCACCCGGGCCCTTCCACCTCCTCCCTCCTCTTCCATGTCCACAGGTAGTTACTTGTATTATGGGGACTGGCTTTACTAATATCATGAAACTGTAGGGGTAATCAGGAGGTAACCTGGAGGGATTGGTAAGTAAAATATCAACTATTACCTTTTCAAATCATCCAATAGGTAGAAATCAATTAAAAAACATGCCGCCCCTCTGTTTATACCAGGAGGCGACACCTCATGGCAGGTGCACACCAGCATTTATGGAACTGTGTCTTTTTTCAACCTTATAATCTATGTAACTATCTAATAAATAAAAGTGCTGTCCAATCACAATATTGATTTTTCTGCTTACCATGCCATAAAATAACAAAATCAGTAGCTCATTATACATTATGCACTATGTGTATATACAGTACAGACCAAAAGTTTGGACACACCTTCTCATTCCAAGAGTTTTCTGTATTTTCATGACTATCAAAATTGTAGATTCACACTGAAGGCATCAAAACTATGAATTAACACATGTGGAATTATATACTTAACAAAAAAGTGTGAAACAACTGAAAATACAGTCATATGAAAAAGTTTGGGCACCTCTATTAATCTTAATCATTTTTAGTTCTAAATATTTGGGTGTTTGCAACAGCCATTTCAATTTGATATATCTAATAACTGATGGACACAGTAATATTTCAGGATTGAAATGAGGTTTATTGTACTAACAGAAAATGTGCAATATGCATTAAACCAAAATTTGACCGGTGCAAAAATTTGGGTACCCTTATCATTTTATTGATTTGAATACTCCTAACTACTTTTTACTGACTTACTGAAGCACAAAATTGGTTTTGTAACCTCACTGAGCTTTGAACTTCATAGCCAGGTGTATCCAATCATGAGAAAAGGTATTTAAGGTGGCCAATTGCAAGTTGTTCTCCTATTTGAATCTCCTCTGAAGAGTGGCATCATGGGCTCCTCAAAACAACTCTCAAATGATCTGAAAACAAAGATTGTTCAACATAGTTGTTCAGGGGAAGGATACAAAAAGTTGTCTCAGAGATTTAACCTGTCAGTTTCCACTGTGAGGAACATAGTAAGGAAATGGAAGACCACAGGGACAGTTCTTGTTAAGCCCAGAAGTGGCAGGCCAAGAAAAATATCAGAAAGGCAGAGAAGAAGAATGGTGAGAACAGTCAAGGACAATCCACAGACCACCTCCAAAGAGCTGCAGCATCATCTTGCTGCAGATGGTGTCTCTGTGCATCGGTCAACAATACAGCACACTTTACACAAGGAGAAGCTGTATGGGAGAGTGATGCGAAAGAAGCCGTTTCTGAAAGCACACCACAAACAGAGTCGCCTGAGGTATGCAAAAGCACATTTGGACAAGCCAGCTTCATTTTGGAAGAAGGTCCTGTGGACTGATGAAACAAAGATTGAGTTGTTTGGTCATACAAAAAGGCGTTATGCATTGCATCAAAAAAACACAGCATTCCAAGAAAAACACTTGCTACCCACTGTAAAATTTGGTGGAGGTTCCATCATGCTTTGGGGCTGTGTGGCCAATGCCGGCACCGGGAATCTTGTTAAAGTTGAGGGTCGCATGGATTCAACTCAGTATCAGCAGATTCTTGAGAATAATGTACAAGAATCAGTGACGAATTTGAAGTTACGCCGGGGATGGATATTTCAGCAAGACAATGATCCAAAACACAGCTCCAAATCTACTCAGGCATTCATGCAGAGGAACAATTACAATGTTCTGGAATGGTCATCCCAGTCCCCAGACCTGAATATCATTGAACATCTGTGGGATAATTTGAAGCGGGCTGTCCATGCTCGGCGACCATCAAACTTAACTGAACTGGAATTGTTTTGTAAAGAGGAATGGTCAAAAATACCTTCATCCAGGATCCAGGAACTGATTAAAAGCTACAGGAAGCGACTAGAGGCTGTTATTTTTGCAAAAGGAGGATCTACTAAATATTTATGTCACTTTTCTGTTGAGGTGCCCATACTTTTGCACCGGTCAAATTTTGGTTTAATGCATATTGCACATTTTCTGTTAGTACAATAAACCTCATTTCAATCCTGAAATATTACTGTGTCCATCAGTTATTAGATATATCAAATTGAAATGGCTGCTGCAAACACCCAAATATTTAGAACTAAAAATGATTAAGATTAATAGGGGTGCCCAAACTTTTTCATATGACTGTATGTCTTATATTCTAGGTTCTTCAAAGTAGCCACCTTTTGCTTGGATTACTGCTTGGCATTCTCTTGATGAGCTTCAAGAGGTAGTCACCTGAAATGGTTTTCACTTCACAGGTGTGCCCTGTCAGGTTTTGGCAACAAGCAGAAGAGACTTGTCTGGGCTAAAGAACACAAGGAATGGACATTAGACCTGTGGAAATCTGTGCTTTGGTCTGATGAGTCCAAATTTGAGATCTTTGGTTCCAACCACCGTGTCTTTGTGCGACGCAGAAAAGGTGAACGAATGGACTCTACATGCCTGGTTCCCACCGTGAAGCATGGAGGAGGAGGTGTGATGGTGTGGGGGTGCTTTGCTGGTGACACTGTTGGGGATTTATTCAAAATTGAAGGAATACTGAACCAGCATGGTTACCACAGCATCTTGCAGCGGCATGCTATTCCATCCGGTTTGCGTTTAGTTGGACCATCATTTATTTTTCAACAGGACAATGACCCCAAACACACCTCCAGACTGTGTAAGGGCTATTTGACCAAGAAGGAGAGTGATGGGGTGCTACGCCAGATGACCTGGCCTCCACTGTCACCAGACCTGAACCTAATCGAGATGGTTTGGGGTGAGCTGGACCGCAGAGTGAAGGCAAAAGGGCCAACAAGTGCTAAGCATCTCTGGGAACTCCTTGAAGACTGTTGGAAGACCATTTCAGGGGACTACCTCTTGAAGCTCATCAAGAGAATGCCAAGAGTGTGCTAAGCAGTAATCAAAGCAAAAGGAGGCTACTTTGAAGAACCTAGAATATAAGACATATTTTCAGTTGTTTCACACTTTTTTGTTAAGTATATAATTCCGCATGTGTTAATTCATAGTTTTGATGCCTTCAGTGTGAATCTACAATTTTTATAGTCATGAAAATACAGAAAATTCTTGGAATGAGAAGGTGTGTCCAAACTTTTGGTCTGTACTGTATATATATATATATATATATATATATACAGTATATTGCAGTTCAACACACCTATACCTGCAAAAGGCCTCAAATTACAAAGGACAATTACTCACTTGTCCCCCGGGAATTCAGCACTAACGCTACCTCTCCCAGTATCTGTTTCATTGCATACTTTACATAACTGCTGCAGCCAGTAAAGCTGACCGAGCCGCCATTTTACCGGAGGCCGGCGTCCCATTGCTATAACAGCCGGGAGCCTTGTGAAGGCTCCCAGGCTTGTCTTTCATTAACTTCTATAGCAGGCTATTCTATGTAGCCTGCAATAGAAGCGCCATTTTTTTGCAATGCATTAGTGATCAGACCCCCTGGGATTTAAGACCCCTAGGCAGTCTAATAAATGCAAAATAAAAAATAACAAAAAAGTAAAAAAATATATAAAAAAAAATAAAAATATTAAAAGTTCAAATCACCCCCCTTTCCCTAGAACACATATAAAAGTAGTTCAATACTGTGAAACACATACACATTAGGTATCCCTGTGTCCAAAAACGCCCGGTCTACAAATCTATAGAAATATTTTTCCTGTACGGTAAACGCCGTAGCGGAAAAAAAAAATCAAAAGTGCCAAACCACCGTTTTTTCACTGTTTTGCCTCTGATAAAAATTTGAATAAAAAGTGATCAAAGCAATAGCAATTCTCCAAAATGGTATAACTAAAAAGTATACCTGGCCCTGCAAAAAAAGACGCCCTATGCATCCCCGTACACGGAAGTATAAAAAAGTTACGGGTGTCAGAATATGGCGACTTTTAAAAAAATATATATTTTTGCACACTTTTGGATTTTTTGTTAAGGGGTTAAAATGACAATAAAACCATATAAATTTGGTATCCCTGGAATCGTACCGAAACATAGAATACAGGTGACATATCATTTTGGCTGTAGAGTCAACGCCGTAAAAACGAAGCCTGTAAGAAAGTCGCACAAATGCACTTTTTCTTCAAATCCACCCCATTCAGAATTTTTTTCCAGCTTCCCAGGACATTGTACAGAATAATAAATGGTAGCATCATGAAAAAAAAAATTGTCCCGTAAACATTAAAACCTCATATGGCTCTTAGAGCGAAAAATTTAAAAAGTTATTGGGTTTGAAAGGGGGGGGGGGGGGAGTCAAAAACGAAAATCGAAAAATGTCACCGGGGTTAAAGGCAGGAAATTGGTGAGGTATTACTTCTTATGTATTGTATGTTGGAAAAAGAATTAATGTGACTATGTAAAAATAAACAAAAAGACAGTCCAATGCTACAAAGTATAATACTGTAAAAAATGTAATGAATAGAGAGTCCATGGCAAGATGTACACACCTTGTGAGAAGCACATTATGGTGTACATGTAGGAAGGACCACAATTTGCCTTAGAAAGGATCAATAAACTATTGATAAAAATTATGAGGTACAGTGTTCAAGACATGCCCTGATTCACCATAATTGTGACTTTAATCTTTTTTAGGTTACCCCAATAGATCATATTCTGTAGGAACAAACCAACTATTGGAAACTTCTGAAAAAACATCTATTGGATATATACATTAGATTATCTCATTCCCTCTGGCTTGAATGAGGCCCTGGAAAACATCTTTTAATCTATTCATTTCAGCTGGTTTTAATTTTTATAAACTTTTAAAAGAATATTTGATATATGTATGATTTAAACACTATTTATTGTCTATGTATGTGCATTTTTAACATAATTCATATATAAATATATTCATATATTTGCATATTTAATTATTTATATGTATTTTTATCTACCCTTTCCCTCCTCTTCTATTCACATACAGTGCCTTGCGAAAGTATTCGGCCCCCTTAAACTTTTCAACCTTTTTCCCACATTTCAGGCTTCAAACATAAAGATATAAAATTTTAATTTTTTAGTGAAGAATCAACAACAAAGTGGGACACAATTGTGAAGTGGAACAAAATTTATTGGATATTTTAAACTTTTGTAAAAAATAAAAAACTGAAAAGTGGGGCGTGCAATATTATTCGGCCCCTTTACTTTCAGTGCTGCAAACTCACTCCAGAAGTTCAGTGAGGATCTCTGAATGATCCAATGTTGTCCTAAATGACTGATGATGATAAATATAATCCACCTGTGTGTAATCAAGTCTCCGTATAAATGCACCTGCTCTGTGATAGTCTCAGGGTTCTGTTTAAAGCGCAGAGAGCATCATGAAGACCAAGGAACACACCAGGCAGGTCCGTGATACTGTTGTGGAGAACTTTAAAGCCGGATTTGGATACAAAAAGATTTCCCAAACTTTAAACATCCCAAGGAGCACTGTGCAAGCGATCATATTGAAATGGAAGGAGTATCAGACCACTGCAAATCTACCAAGACCCAACCGTCCCTCTAAACTTTTATCTCAAATAAGAAGAAGACTGATAAGAAATGCAGCCAAGAGGCCCATGATCACTCTGGATGAACTGCAGAGATCTACAGCTGAGGTGGGAGAGTCTGTTCATAGGACAACAATCAGTCGTATACTGCACAAATCTGGCCTTTATGGAAGAGTGGCAAGAAGAAAGCCATTTCTCAAAGATATCCATAAAAAGTCTTGTTTAAAGTTTGCCACAAGCCATCTGGGAGACACACCAAACATGTGGAAGAAGGTGCTCTGGTCAGATGAAACCAAAATCGAACTTTTTGGCCGCAATGCAAAACGATATGTTTGGCATAAAAGCAGCACAGCTCATCACCCTGAACACACTATCCCCACTGTCAAACATGGTGGTGGCAGCATCATGGTTTGGGCCTGCTTTTCTTCAGCAGGGACTGCTGTTCACAAACGCTCTCCATCCAACCCCACTGAGCTCGAGCTGTTTTCCAAGGAAGAATGGGCAAGAATTTCAGTCTCTCAATGTGCAAAACTGATAGAGACATACCCCAAGTGACTTGCAGCTGTAATCGCAGCAAAAGGTGGCACTACAAAGTATTAATTTAAGGGGGCCGAATAATTTGGCACGCCCCACTTTTCAGTTTTTTATTTTTTACAAAAGTTTAAAATAGCCAATAAATTTCGTTCCACTTCACGATTGTGTCCCACTTGTTGATTCTTCACCAAAAAATTAAAAGTTTATATCCTTATGTTTGAAGCCTGAAATGTGGCAAAAGGTTGAAAAGTTCAAGGGGGCTGAATACTTTCGCAAGGCACTGTATGTAGCTCCTATTGTTATTTCTTTATAGGCTACTATTGTTATATATATAATTATACTTTTTGAAGCTAAGTCTTCTACTATTATTACAAGCTTCCCCTGGCTCTTCATTCTAGCAGCTGTCCCCAGGATGCATGTTCTCTGGGTTGAGTCTCTTCTATCAGTGTGGTCCCCTTGTCCCACTGAGACTGGTACACTTGCCCAGTGGCATTTGTCCCTTTCTTCCGCTATGTATATGCAAGCTATGGAAACTCCGGGTGTCCTGGTTCCTGAGGTAATCCTGCCCCATGGGTAACAGCCCAAATCCTTGTGCTTATCAACATCTTTCTCCACCTAGTATTGTGTTTAAAAAAAAAATCCAGTTATTAAACTATTTTGTTTTTTAACAATGTGGCCATTGTGTTGCAAGAACTCCCATTGGGAGTGACATGTTTTACCGCTATTTTGGGTATAAAAATGTTTGTATGTGTGTGCTTACACTTGTGTCTATAATCCATTTATACACTTGATAAAGGGGTTCGCCCTGAAACGCATTGCGTTTGGATATTCAATAAACTTCGGCATCATTTGGACAAAGTGATGTGGCCGTCTTGTTCTTCCCCCTGGAGATCTTACGGGTTATACAGTTGCACACAGGAGTCCAGGAAGGTGAGATATGGAGAACCAATGGTGATTTTTTAAAAATCTGCTAAAACAGCTCTGCAGGGTTTAATGAATCTGCTTGGGGGACTATTTGTGATTGTTTTTTAAGCCTCCTAAAAATAAGTGAATCTGACCCTCAAGTGAAACTTATTGTTAGTCAGAAAGTCACTGGTGACCATCATCTTTCTAGTGTGATGACCCAGCCCAGGCTCAGGCTAACCCACAGGGGTACAGGTGAATCCTCCAGTGAGCCCTTGAGCCATGGTGGGCCTAGCCTCCCACCATCTGGTTTTGAGTAAAGGGCCTTTTACATATGATGAAAATTGACCAAACGATCTTTAACACAACTGTTTTTTCCCAATGACTATCCTTGTAAACCTGTCCACTGATAGAATGACAAAGAGTATTTTATGATGATATAAAAATCACTGTTGGCAGCTAGAGATGGGTGAACCAACTCATTATACTTTGTGGTCTTTTCAGACCCCTGAGTATAATAGGTGGAGGCCCAGGAGAGGTTAAAAAAAAAAAAGCATTCATACTCAACTTCCCTTACCTCTTTTGTGCCTTCTTGTGGTGTCTGGTACTTTACTGGTGATGTTATGTGCCCAGGGTTGCTGCTGAGGCTTGTGATTGGGCCATCATGAGTCACATAGGCACAACGATCATCATGACTGCTGAGGCTTCAACAGTGACCTTGGATACATCACATCACCGAGGAGGCAGAGAGAGAGTGTCAGACACGAAGAGGCCCAAAAGAGCTAACCAAAGTTGTTCGACCTGAAACAAATCTTGGATATGAGCCATCCGAACCCGAAACGAATCCTAAGAGGTTTGCCCATCTCTATTGGCAGCACATTCCTTGTGTACACCAGATTTGTGCTCCAGACAATAATAGAAATTTTATGAGAGTGGGTAAAAAAAGAACATATTAATGTAAATAAAGAGGCGTCAGTTGATTTGCTAGATTGTCATGACTTATTATGGGCAATTCAACTGCCTGTGTAAAAGGACCCTTAGATGTTAAAATATAACTATTGCTTCACCTTTGTTGTACAAGGAAAGGGTCAGCGGTGTTTTGGCCTAGTGAATGTTTTTTTTCAAAAACATTTTGATCTTAATAAGGGTTGGTTCACACTTGCGCCTGGAGTCCGTCTGCCGTGAATCCGACCTAAATGTCAGAAAAAAGGATTGGGGAAGGTTTGAAATGTTTTTTTTTAAAAACCCATTCACTTCAATGGGTTTTTAAAGCAATGCGCAGGTGTCAGATTGCAGCCTCTGCACCACGAAGCCAGTTTTTTTGGTTGGACACAAAGTCCTGCATGTCCGACTTTGTTTCCGACCAAAAAAAATGGCTTTGTGGTGCAGAGGCTGCAATCGGACACCTGCGCATTGCTTTAAAAACCCATTGAAATGAATTGGTTTTTAAACAAAAGGTTTCAAACCTTTCCCAATCCTTTTTTCTGACATTTAGGTCGGCTTCACGGCAGATGGACTCCGGGCGCAAGTGTGAACGAAACATTAAAAATAATTGGTTAGCATTGTTGCTTTACTGTGCTGAGTCCTAGGTTTTAATCCAACCAAGGACAACATCTGCATGGAGTTTGTATGTTCTCTTCATGTTCACGTGGGTTTCCTCCGAGTACTCCTGTTTCCTCCCACACTCCGAAGACACACTTGTAGGGAATTTAGATTGTAAGCCCTATGTGGTACAGAGACTGACATGTCAGCACTAAATCACTGTGGAATATGCACAGTGGCTCATTAGTTAGTGCTGTTGCACTGAAGTCCTGGCTTGGAATACAGCTAAGGACAACATCTGCATGGAGTTTGTATGTTCTCTTCATGTTCGCGTGGGTTTCCTCTGAGTACTCCTGTTTCCTCCCACACTCCGAAGACACACTCGTAGGGAATTTAGATTGTAAACCCTATGTGCTACAGAGACTGACATGTCAGCACTAAATCACTGTGGAATATGCACAGTGGCTCATTAGTTAGTGCTGTTGCACTGAAGTCCTGGCTTGGAATACAGCTAAGGACAACATCTGCATGGAGTTTGTATGTTCTCTTCATGTTCGCGTGGGTTTCCTCTGAGTACTCCTGTTTCCTCCCACACTCCGAAGACACACTCGTAGGGAATTTAGATTGTAAGCCCTATGTGGTACAGAGACTGACATGTCAGCACTAAATCACTGTGGAATATGCACAGTGGCTCATTAGTTAGTGCTGTTGCACTGAAGTCCTGGGTTGGAATACAGCTAAGGACAACATCTGCATGGAGTTTGTTTGTTCTTTCTGTGTTTGCATGGGTTTCCTCCCACACTCCAAAGACATCTTGATAGGGAATTTAGATTGTGATCCCTACTTGGGACAGTATTGACAATATCTATAACGCACTGCAGAATATGATGGTGCTATATAAGTAAATAAATGGGTTAACACTATACAAGTTAGAGAGAGAAATAAATAACTAATGATCAGCTGGACAAACCCTTAAGTCTATGTGAAGGGAAGCAGTGGATTTGGACCTTAGAAAAGGATAGAAGAGGATAGCTAAAAATGGAATTTGGGAAAATATCTAAAATTAAGTTGAATAGAAATGTGGACCTATTCAGATAAAAAATATAGTTTGATTTAAAGTGTTACCAAAATAGTACTTAGACATCTATATTCATTTACTACCACCATCAGAAAACATGAAAGTGGTAAAGCAAAGCCAAGCAAATCTTTGTATGCACAGGGAAGACAAACAGACACTCAAGCCAGAAAATGATGTGCTATGTGTTCTGTTGATACCTCTCTGATGGGGGAAGCCCATGTAGTGTATGGTAAAAAAGATTGTATATAATAATATATCATTATAAAGAGCAATTGAAATGCACCTAAATGCGCTCTCTACTTCCATACGTGATGAAATCATCTGAATGTGGCTATTATCACATCAGTTATTAGTATTATTATTGAGTAGAAGCAGGCAGTAAATTCAGGCCCTATACTCAGTGCAATTTTATTCCACTTCCTGTTTCTGAGTAATTTATGGCTTTTCACATATTATTCACAGATTCACAGCAATTTCTTCCAAAGAAGGTTTTCACAGCTTGAATAAAAATTCATGAAGATCATAGCAAATAGCACAGAGCGGCTACACAACAATCTACATGACAGCTAATAAGCTATGGCAGTGCTTGCCAAACAGGAAATCCCTGTCTCATATGGCAGTACTTGTGGATGACTTAGAATCATTTAAAGGGACTAAAAAGGAATATTTCCGGGAAAAGATATTCTCATGCTGTCTTTTCATGGAAAAAGTAAACATCAACATTATTCAGGAAGCTGGATACATCCTGCCTTCAACACATAGTAGATCCAGGTGCTGCTACTCGTATTAAGGGTTGTGGAGAAAAGAATAACTTTTGGATATGTTACCATATAGTGTAAGATTGCAATGTACCAGAATATTGCTGCAAAATCCTGAAAAAATATGCAATTTGTGACAATTCCATTAATATAGCTAACCAAAGAACTAAAACAAAAAAATGCCACAAAAGTTTCCTTACAATAGTGAAGCCCCTACAGCTACAGATTCCATCTCTACCTGATACCAGGGTCAGGGGTTAGTCCCAAATATTTGTCCCTAAAATTGTACCTGGTGTAACCACCAGCATAAAAATATACTAGGCAATATACTGCATATATAAGTTCACCCCTGTCATGTTAAAAAATTATTTCCTCCCACACCTGCCCCATCCCTGTTTCGGCTTCCCACCTTGACCCTCAGGACCGATTTATCATTTTGGAGGGACTCCTCCATGGTCAACCTATCATTTTGTGTAATGTTTATGCTCTGAACTCCTCCCAAATTCCCTTTCTTAAACGACTTTTAAAGCGCTTGCGGGCCTTCCCCGGCGCGGCTTGGCTGCTTGGCAGAGATTTCAACATGGTATTCTCTGAACACCTGGACAAGATGTCCCTTGCTGGCACGCCACTGAATGCCTCTCAGCCTCACCTGGCCAGAGAATTCCATCGCCTGATTAGGTCTGTATCTTTGTATGACCTCTGGAAGGTTATAATCCCACAGCCCGCTCTTATACCTTATTCTCCCATCCCCACAATTCACATTCCAGAATTGACTATTTCTTTGGTACTACCCTAGCTTTGCGGCTCCTGACTGACTCGGACATTGGCCCCATCTCCTGGTCTGATCATGCCCCTGTTACGGTATCCCTGCTTCCCACCAAACGCTGCCACTGGCATCTCAACGAATCCCTTCTCCACTCCCACACCTGCTGTACTACACTATGTACACATCTCCAAGACTACTTTAGCACTAATGTAGACTCTTTTCCTCTAGATCTGTCATTTGGGAGACTCATGAGGCAGTTATGCGGGGACACTGCATTGTGCTGGCTACACGACTTAAAAGAGATAGGAAAGCTAGTCAAGCTGCTCTAACTGCTAAAATACGGTCTTTAACTGATCACCTAGCGGTGCGCCCCTCCATACTCTCCCATACTCCGCCAACTAGTCATAGCTCGAGCTGACCTCTGTGATCTTGCCACCCGGGCCGCTCACCATCTCCTCCTTTATAGTCGTCAGCGCTACTACGAATGGGCCAATAAGGCTCATATTCTGCTTGCTGCGACACTACATGAGCTTCAGATTTCCTCAACACCACATGCGGTTCGCGACTCCCATGGCACTCTCCATCATCACCCTGACAAGATAGCAGCCCTATTCCAGGACTATTATACTAAGCTGTATAATCTCCCATCCTGTGTTGACCCCGATTCCAACTTTTCTCGTCTGGACTTGAGCATCTACCTAACCTTGTGTCACCTCCCTACTCTGCCGCCCTTCGTGCTCGACACCCTAAATGCTCCAATTACTGACGAAAAGCTTGCTATCACTCTGAAGAGTCTCCCCAATGGTACGGCCCCTGGTCCAGACGGCTTCACTTATTCTTATTATAAAACCTTTCAAGAGGACCTACTCCCCCACTTGCAACGTCTCTTTAATTCCTTCTTAGAGGGTGCCCTGATACCCCAAACGATGCTTCACTCACACATCGCCCTTGTCCCTAAACCCCATAATGATCACCAGGAGTGTTCCAATTACTGATCTATTGCTCTCTTGAACACTGACCTCAAACTTTTTACAAAAATTCTGGCTACCAGGCTTAATGTTTGGCTCCCTTCTCTCATCCCTGTCGGGGAGGAGATAACACCAGAAGGGCTGTGGATCTGATCGATGTTACCAACCGTTTGGCTACTCCCACCCTCCTTCTAAGCCTGAATACTGAAAAGGCCTTTGATCACATTGATTGGTCATTTATGATTGCTATGTTAGAGAAATTTGGGTTCTCAGGAGCCTTTCTGACGGCTGTTAGAACTCTCTACTCCCTCCTCACAGCAGTTGTTAAACTTCCTAACGCCTCTTCCCCCCTTTCCCTATTCGTAATGGGACTTGTCAGGGCTGCCCCCTGTCCCCTTTAATCTTTGCCTTATGTATCGAACCCCTGGTGTCTCAAATTAGGTCTACTCCAGATATCCCTGGGGTGGCGGTTCGGGATAGAGAATTAGTTTCTTTGCAGATGACGTCCTTCTGACCCTCACTAACCCCCATACTACCCTTCCAAATTTTTTACGTGTCCTGAGAGAATATGGTAGCCTCTCTGGCTATAAAATTAACCCCACCAAAACGGAGGCCTTGCCTCTTAACATCTCTGCTTCCACCCTCCATCTCCTTCGCTCCAACTATGATTTTCAATGGAGGGACTGCTCTCTCAGTTATTTGGGCGTCCAACTCTCCTCTTCTTATTCCTCACTGTACTTGGTTAATTACCTCTGATTATTCCATGAACTTTGCTCCCTCCTGCATAGATGGTGCCCCCTCAACATCTCTCTCATCGGCCGCATCACAGCGGTGAAGATGACTCTGCTTCCAAAGCTTCTCTACCTTTTTGAGACCCTACCAGTGGCAGTCCCACGCTCAGAACTATGGTCTCTTCAGAAAGCAATATTCCAGTTTATCTGGAATGCTAAACGTCATCGCATTCCTCGCTCTGTGATATTAGCTAGTAAGACTGAAGGGGGACTAGCGGTACTGCATATTGTGCATTACTACTGGGCGGCCCACCTGAAAACTATTCTGTTCTGGGTGGCGTCACAAGCTTGCACAAAATGGATTGAAATTGAGAAGCCTTGGTTGGCTCCTGTTCACCCCAATGCATTTTTGCGGTCCCGCTCCTCTCCCTTACCCTCTCTTAGGGCCCATCCGCTTTATTCGAGCAATCTAGATTACTTGCTTTAAACTCTTCCATCTGGCCTCCCAACGCTCCTCTATGATATCATTTCTTTATAATCTGCTCCTCCTGGGGGGACTGACCGCTGCCAAGTTCAACCTTGGAGCAGGCTGGGTCTGTTTCATATTGCAGACTTAGTTGATCTATCCACCTTGGAGCTCAGGCCTTTTGACTATTTTACATCTGTGATGTGCTTACCCGCTTCAGAATAGTTTCATTACCAGCAAATCCTTCATTTTGTGATGAGCCAGTTTGGGGCCACTCGGGTATCGATTCCCACAGCCTTTGAAAGACTGTGCCGGTGCAGTACTTCTACTAAGGGCCTCATCTCAGATATCTATAGGTTCTTATCCTCTCCAAGGGGACAACCCCAGGAGCCCCATAGGTATATGGTGAAGTGGGCTGAGGCATTAAATAGGCAGATTTCACCTGGCCAGTGGCAAATTATATGGTCTCGAGCAGCTAAGTCATCGTCCTGTGTTACATTTCAAGAAACTCAATATAAGATACTCATGCATTGGTATCATACTCCTTCTCTACTCCATACTCTCAATCCCAATATCTCCCCCCATGTGTTGGCGATGCCAAGCCTCAGCGGGCACCCTGTACCATATTTTTTGGGAATGCCCTCTAATCCACCCTTTCTCGACGGAAGTTTAACTTCTCACAGATGCCCTCTTTATACAGGGAGTCCTGTTGGACCCTCTTATCTACCTGCTTAACTTACCCCCTAGGCATTTCGGTAAGAAAGCGCAAAGACCCTCATTGCCTTTCATTGGAGGAAGGTACTCCCCCCACGGGGCCTGAATTAGTCGTCCTTCAATGCCATTTGGTCTCATTGGGACACCTACTGTATCCTTCGTGGTCTCTGATTTTTCCCTCCCCTATTTTTCTTTTTTTCTCTTCCTGTCGCCTCCATCCCTCCCCTCTTTGTTGTTTTTGTCGTTGTTTGTTATTTCCTTGTCTTTAGCACCTGGATTTGGGTTTAGCGCTATTTTGTTCCTTGTTGTGTTATATTACTCTTCTCTTATTGTATTGTATATTTTATTATGAAAATTTCCAATAAATAACTACTACAGTAATAACTACAGTTTTAAAAAAAATAATTTAGTTTTGCTTAGTTTTCTACAGTAGGTGGCAACCATTTTTACAGATTTTAAATGGATTGCCATCCAACTTTCCTGTAGTCCTGAATTGCAAATTTATAAAGTAAGGCCTATTTTACATGTCCACATATCAAGTACGTATGCCATCTGCATTTTTCACAGACGACATATGTATTCATTCATTTCAATGTGTTCATTCAGACTTCCATTGCAGGTTTTTTTTTTTTTTACCAATGCTGATGCATCACAGATGCATAACATCAATTCAAGTCTATGAACCCATACACAATAGAAAGTATATGAAATTAAAAAAAAAAGTTGATCTTCTTTTCCGCAAATTAGCAGGGTGGGGTGCTGTCCATGAATAGCACAGACATGTGAATACAGCGCAAGACTACATTCACAATAATTTAACATTGAAGTGAGCTAGGTCGGGGACAAACGGAAAGTCTGCTTTTTGTTTCTGTTAATAAAGGAACTTTTTCTGTCTGTCCTTTGATGGATCAGAACAACGGACAGGCAACAGCAGTGTTAATGTACCATTATTTAGTAATACAGCTTCCACTATCAAAATGACGTACTATTATGTTTCGGGTGTATATACAATACATACAGTGGGTACGGAAAATTTTCAGACCCCTTTAAATTTTTCACTCTTTGTTTCATTGCAGCCATTTGCTAAAAGCAAAAAAGTTCATTTTATTTCTCATTAATGTACACTCAGCACCCCATCTTGACAGAAAAAAAAACAGAAATGTAGATATTTTTGCAAATTTATTAAAAAAGAAAAACTGAAATATCACATGGTCATAAGTATTCAGGCCCTTTGCTGTGACACTCATATTTAACTCATGCGCTGTCCATTTCCTTCTGATTCTCCTTGAGATGGTTCTACTCCTTCATTGGAGTCCAGCTGTGTTTAATTAAACTGATAGGACTTGATTAGGAACGGCACACACCAGTCTATATAAGTCCTCACAGCTCACATGTCAGAGCAAATGAGAATCATGATGTTAAAAGGAACTGCCCAAGGAGCTTAGAAACAGAATTGTGGCAAGGCACATATCTGGCCAAGGTTATAAAAGAATTTCTGCAGCACTCAAGGTACCTAAGAGCACAGTGGCCTCCATAATCCTTAAATGGAAGAAGTTTGGGACGACCAGAACTCTTCCTAGACCTGGCCGTCCAGCCAAACTGAGCAATCGTGGGAGAAGAGCCTTGGTGAGAGAGGTAAAGAAGAACCCAAAGATCACTGTGGCTGAGCTCCAGAGATGCAGTAGGGAGATGGAAGAAAGTTCCACAAAGTCAACTATCACTGCAGCCCTCCAACAGTCGGGGCTTTATGGCAGAGTGGCCCGAAGGAAGCCTCTCCTCAGAGCAAGACATATGAAAGCCCGCATACAGTTTGCCAAAAAACACATGAAGGACTCCCAGGCTATGAGAAATAAGATTCTCTGGTCTGATGAGACGAAGATTGAACTTTTTGGCGTTAATTCTAAGCGGTATGTGTGGAGAAAACCAGGCACTGCTCATCACCTGCCCAATACAATCCCAATAGTGAAACATGGTGGTGGCAGTATCATGCTATGGGGGTGTTTTTCAGCTGCAGGGACAGGACGACTGGTTGCAATTGAAGGAAAGATGAATGCGGCCAAGTACAGAGATATCCTGGAAGAAAACCTCTTCCAGAGTGCTCTGGACCTCAGACTGGGCTGAAGGTTCACCCTCCAACAAGACAATGACCCTAAGCACACAGTTAAAATAACAAAGAAGTGGCTTGGGAACAACTCTGTGACCATTCTTGACTGGCCCAGCCAGAGCCCTGACCTCAACCCAATTGAGAATCTCTGGAGAGACCTGAAAATGGCTGTCCACCAAAGTTCACCATCCAACCTGACGGAACTGGAGAGGATCTACAAGGAAGAATGGCAGAGGATCAAATCCAGATGTGAAAAACTCATGGCTGTATTAGCTCAAAAGGGTGATTCTACTCAATACTGAACAAAGGGTCTGAATACTTATGACCATGTGATATTTCAGTTTTTCTTTTTTAATAAATTTGCAAAAATATCTAGATTTCCGTTTTTTTCTGTCAAGATGGGTTGCTGAGTGTACATTAATGAGAAATAAAATTAACTTTTTTGCTTTTAGCAAATGAAACAAAGAGTGAAAAATGTAAAGGGGTCTGAATACTTTCCGTACCCACTGTAAAATACACAAAACAAGTACAATACTATGAGTTACCAACTGGAACAGTGGGATAGAGGGCTCTGCCTGCAAGAGCTTACAAGCTTTACACATCAAGGGTGGTCCTTGGAATTATTTTGACTTAGTGATGTGATGTGAATAAATCAAGGACATGACATTACTGCATATTTGGCATTCATGTTCTTCAAGTGGATGACAAAAGTGATAATGGCCATATTTGAATTCATTGCAGATGTTTCTTGCCTATGACAATATGCCCTTAGATTTTCTTTTTTTGTGTTTCTCAGTCTATATATATATTGCAGGCTGCCCAGTGTCATCTTATGTCCCATGTGGCCAAATTGTTATAATGTAGCTTCTAATTTACACTGGCTTGAGGTCACCTTTATCTATGTCAAGGAACAGATTGCTCCGGCAGGATTTCAATACATTCTCAACTGGTGAGAGGAGACAGATGGACAGTGCCGTAACATATGCAAGGAATTCAGTCACAAATAGCATTTGTCCACATTAGGTGCTATTTGTTCTTCTGCATGATCAATGAATAACCTGTCTTAAATGTTTAGAACTAAAAGACAATATCCAAAGAAAATGTCCAGTGCTATACACTTGTTTGAAAATGGACACCTAAATGAATTAGCTGTATATTAGATTTGTATCCGTTGTTACATATAATTATATTCTCTACTACGTACACAAGTGATGAGACAAATTTATTAAACCAATGAATCAGCTGATAAATTTAACTTTAACTACATCAGAACAGTGAAGTAGTGTATTTCACATCTCGTCTTACATTATGTCTTACATCTCGTCGGCAAATGTGACATGATGCCTGAAAACTGTTAAAGCAAAATTGTACTCTTTCCATTTCGAGCCCTGCCATGTGCCCATGCAGCTGTATCCGACCACATATGGGGTATTGCCGTGTTTTGAAGAAATTGCGTACTGGACCATGAGGTGCCTTTTCTCCTTTAACCCCTTGTTAAGTTGAAAAATTTGTGGCTTAATGGACGTTTTTATTGGAAAAAGGGCAATTTTTAATTTTCACATCCCAATGGTAATAATTCTGTATAAAACCTGTTGGCTCAAAATATTCACTATACCCCTTGATACATTCTATGAGGTGTCTAGTTTCCAAAATGGATCACTTTTGGGGAGTTTTCACTGATCTAGCACCTCATAGGCTCTGCAGATGTGACATACTTACAAATTATTCCAGCAAAATCTGTCTTCCAAACGCCAAAAGGCGCTCTTTCTGTTCCGAGTCCTGCCATGTGCCTGTACAGCTGTTTATGACCAAACATGGTTTATTGTCATGTTCAGGAGAAATTGTGTAACGAACCATGGGGTTTATGAACATTAAAAATTTGGGGCTAAAGCGACATTTTATCAGGGGCTCTGCAAATGCAACATGGTACCTGAAACTGATCACAGCAAAATCTGACCTCCAAAAGCTCATTGGCTCTCTTTGCCTTCTACATCCTACTGTGTGCCCATATATCAGTTTACATCCATATATGGAGTATTTCGGTAGTTGGGACAACTGGTTTTTTCTGATTCCACCCAATTCAGAATTTTTTTCCAGAATGGTACGGAATATTAAATGGTACAATTTGTCCCACAAACATTAAGCTGTCATATGGCTCTGTTTACAAAAAAATAAAAAAGTTATGGGGTTTGGAAGGCGAGAGTCAAAAACGAAAATTAAAAAATGTCTGCAGTTTGATTACAACATAGAGTAGAGATATGGTAAATTTAAGTAAACATTTAAGAACTAATATATAAATGCATATATATCAAAATTTCAGCAAATTTCCTATTTTCACATAATGAATCTTTTGTTGATGAAGTTTGCCTAGATTTATTATTCTATATTGTTTTTTGGGTGTAAATATTGGATTGGATGTGAGTATTTAATGTAAATATATATCATTATTTCTCTGGCAGTCTGTAATAAAAGTTTAGGGATTTTACAATACATTAGTATAGCAGTGTAGTATTGTATTTGTGATTTATTAGAAGTTTAAAATAAAAGTAAAAAAAAAATAAGAGAAATAAATATTAATAAAAGCTCCAATTAACCCCCTAGATCAGATATAAAAAATAAATAAATAATGTAAAACACATGAGGCTTGCGGTTTACAAGTCCCCGAGACCACAGACCAATGTCTGCTTCTCACACAGGCGGCGTGATGACGTCACAACATCGCGCCGCCCGCGCTCAGACACAGCATCGCAGGTGAGTATGACTTTTTTTTTTTTTTTTTAGCGCAGTTGTGGGTATATTAATAGTATAAGGGGTGGATAGGAGGGGGAATTATAACTATAAAGGGAGGATTCATTAGGGGGCATTATGACGATGGGGGGTTCATTTATATAAGGGTTATTAGGAGGTATTATTAATACAAAGGGGAGGTTATTTATATAAGGGGCCATTAGGGGGCATCATTTATATTAGGAGGCATTATGAACATAAGGGGGTGGTCATTGATATAAGGGGTCATTAGAGGTGCAGTATTTATGTCAGGGGGAATCAAGGGCATAATATGAGGGTCAATTAATTTAATGAAAGTGGCACTTGGGCTTTAATAAGACTAAGGCCCCACGTAGCGGGCTGCAGCAAAAAAAGCGCTGTAGGAAAAACCATGGCGGTAACATTGTGGTTTTTCCCGCAGGGCTTTTCACAGAAGGACCTCAGGGGTTTCCTCTGTGGACTTTCTGTTTTCAATACACCTATACGGAAACTGCCAGCGTTTCCATAGGTATAATTGCTGCGATTTCCAAAACCCCACTGACCAGCTGTATGGAGGGGCTATGGCGCATGTTTATATCACACGCTGTCTGTTTATAGTGACAGTGTGATGTCATTCCAGTCTTATCACATAGATGTGTATAGGACGAGGCTGTAGTTACATTACATGGCCGCTATGAAAAGAATGACATTATGTAAACAGAGAAGGTATCACGGTGCTTACACAGGTACCACGGTTCATTCAAACAGCTGATCCTCGGGGTCCCGGGCATTGGAACCCCAATAATTTTTTTTTCCCTTGGTTTTTTTTTTTTTCTTTTTAATTAGGAAACACCTGGGGCATTATTAATAAGGGGAACTATTTAAAGGGGTGCACAGGGAAGTTATTAATTTAAAGATGCACTTGGGGGTATTATTCATTATGGGGGGTATATTATATATTTTATAATTGGGGGTAGCAGTAGGATGGGGACTTTGTGTAGGTGAGGACAATATGGGTCAGGTGCCTGGAAAAGTAAGGAGCCAAAGATGTCTGTGTCGCAAACTTTACAGAGACTGGAAGAAATGGTGATGGCCGTCCAGATAAAAGACGGGGAATGTGAACGATTAGTCAGAGACGTCACCTGTACGTCACTAAATGTTACTGCCCTGTATTCACCTAAATTGTCTGCAGAGCCCTGTGTAGAGCTGCTATATACCACTATACGCTCACCATATACTGATAGTATCGGTATACGAACATGTCCAAGTTGGGGGCCCACTTGGACATGTTCGCCCTCTCTGTGCTGAACCCCTAGCTATGCCTCTGCTATAGGGTATAATATAATACTCAAGCCCTATGATTTATTCATGGAATACATGAAGGTTAAATGTATACTAAACTGAACAGGGTTAACACAATTTTACTTTAACACATTAATGTTTAATTGTCTCTACTAGTATTATGAAGGGATTGAGGCCAACAGCATGTGGCACTACTGATAAATACCACTTCTGGGAATACTGTGCTCTTCAATAAGGAATGACGGTACACCTATACAGCACCAAAAAATCAATTCAGCTGACTAATAATGCAGCAGTCGATTAACAGCACAGCACTGTGTCATAAAGGTCAAGCCGGGGCTGATCGTCTCAGTACCCTGTAATGATGTGTTGGATCTCTACTTTATAAACATGTAGTACACTCATATTAACTTGGTGTTAAAGGACCTTGATATATTACTGTGAGCTATTGTGCAGTACAACAAAAATAAAATGTTATGAGGAGCTATTATTCAGACCAAAACACTGCACTATATAGTGTTAAAGGCGATATAGCTCATGTATTTATTAACCCTTTAGTGACCTCTTCTAGAAGCGCTGCGAAATATGATAAATAAAGTGACCAAACTGTTTTCTGTGTTTTTCCATCGTCACATACCAAGCACTATAGCTTTTTTATTTTTCCGTCAATGGAACTGTATGATGGCACGCTTTTATGGGAGACAAGTGGTAGTGTATTATGGCACT
Source organism: Leptodactylus fallax (assembly GCA_947044405.1). Taxonomy (NCBI): domain Eukaryota; kingdom Metazoa; phylum Chordata; class Amphibia; order Anura; family Leptodactylidae; genus Leptodactylus; species Leptodactylus fallax. Next base: position 967,007 of record CAMRHE010000212.1, read on the forward strand.
ATTTTGGGGTACATATACATCATTGATTAACATGTATTAACTGTTTCTGGCAAAGAATAGAAAAAAACTGCAATTTTGTCATTGCCTTGTCATGCTATAAATTTTGCGCCATTCACCATACAGCTTAAATAACCTGATAAATTTATTCACTGGGTTGATATGATTAAATGGATAACAAATTTGTATAGTTTTCTTTTAATTTTACAATTTTTGCAAAGTAAAAACCTCAGGTCCTTACAGACGCGGAAATACCCAATAAGTGTGTTATGTTTTTATTTTTTATGTTTTATTATTTATTAACCATTTTGGGATGGGGTAATCAATGTGTTAAAAAAACTAACTTTTATTTCAATATTTAACACAATTTTTTTAGTGGACTTTAACTTGTGCTCTTCTGATCGCTTTTAGAATGCATTGCACTACTTACAGTGGTTATGGAAAGTATTCAGACCCCTTTAAATTTTTGACTCTTTGTTTCATTGCAGCCATTTGCTAAAAGCAAAAAAGTTCATTTTATTTCTCATTAATGTACACTCTGCACCCCATCATGACAGAAAAAAAACAGAAATGTAGATATTTTTGCAAATTTATTAAAAAAGAAAACCTGAAATATCACGTGGTCATAAGCAATGTCGGACTGGGATGTCTAGTGCCCACCAGTGGAATTGCTTCTAGGGGCCCACCATCAGGACCCCTGCAGATCAGTGGTACCGAGACAGGGCGGCTAAAGGTAATAACATGTTGGGAGCCACGTTGCTCACCCGCCATACCATGTGCACCACTGCACTACCTAAACCCACTGCTACACCCTGTATGGCAAGTGAACAGCGTGGCTCCTAGAATTGTTACCTGTAGCCGCACTGTCCTGGAAAAGCTGATCTGCAGAGGTCCTGGCTGTTGTATCATCACAGATGTAATATTGCTGGCCTATTGTGGCATCCCAGAGCTGGCTATGGCTGGGCTGAGGGTGATCTCTGTGCATTGTATTATTTCCTGTTGCTTCATAGCCTGTGTGACATAGCAGGGGGTCCTGAGTCTCACACAACACAGCGCCACCTAGTGAGCCTCACACATGCATTACACCTCCCATAGGATTGAATAGTAACCAAATGTCCAATGGGAGGACATCGCCTGGGAAAAGGGGAGGAGTCAGCTGATCACTGGGTCCCCATGGTAACACCCCTGCAGGAAGGTCCTGCATGTGAGGAGTGAGAAGTGTGGAGTGTTAGGAGGAGGAGGTGAGGAGATAAGTGTGATGTCCTGTGAAGAAAGCAGTGAGTTTAGTGCAGGAATCTCAAGTCCTAGACAGGCCCAGGAAGGTTGGAGAGCTGACATACTCCAGCTATTCAGAAGATCCTGTCCCCTGTCTGCCTAGCCATCGCCCTGAAGGAAGTCAAGCATCATTATCTTGTCAGCATGAGACTGTGGAGAGAACATTCTGGAACACGTGCTCCATAGCAAGTATCACAGGATCCAGGGGCCAAGGCCAGACCTGTGGAATATCCTGCCACCCTGACTATTGCACCCCGAAACTCTGAGCTATCAGGACCACATAACGTGAGTGGGGAATATTATGTACTAGTATCATGGTGGGCATCCTCCTATGTGCCAAATAGGAGCCCAGACGCACCTTAGGGCTGTAACACTGAAGTATAAGGGGCTAGGAACACCTTTCATCAAGTCTACCCTGCACCCCAGGACTTTGCTGTGTCACCAGGCGTACCCCGTTATTGTGTACTCAGACTAAGCATTTGTGCCTCCACACCCATGGAAGTAAAAGTTCAACTTTACAACCGTTTCTGTGTCTGACTCTGCACCGACAACATCAGGGCGCCCCAAACACCACCAGTCGGCACAGTATAGGGGAAGCGCCCCGGGGGAACAATCACCACCAACATTTGTGCAGCCCCCTCATCACCGGTACCAGTGGTGGTAACGTGGGACAGCACCAGCGCTGCGCCCTCGTGCCCAGAGACCGTGACAAGTCTGCGCTGTTTGCACCCCGCAATCCCAACTGCAGCGTTACCTTCCATCTGGTCACCGCAAGAAAAACTGGCGTCACGAACAGGATACGGGTGTGTGCCATTTTGAGAAAGTCGCCACGAAAAGTGGGCCAAATTGTCTCCAGAGCATCGGTCTTTATTGTGGACTTTGCTAAGATCAAGTTTATTCCCTGAGAGTGCTTGCCACAAAGAGGGGGGAGCCCTATACCCCTGAAGTAAGCCCTAAAGACTGTCCTCTCAGTGTGTTACAGCCCTGGAAGAGTTAAAATGCCCAGGACTTGTTTGCTGCGCCACATCTCTGTGTAAGAACGCCCACAAAGGGTTAACTGTACCTTGCAAAAGAGCGGGAGATTTTTAGCACTGCCCATGAGGCCAGGAGACCCATCTGCCGCCATCTTGGGAGAGCCCAGAATGCTGAGCGCAATGCTCCAGCGCACCCATACAAGAAAGTGAAAGGCGAACGTGCCGGCGCCATTTCTGACTCTCCGGTGCCGCATCACCGTCCCTGCTGTGCACCGCTGATCTCTGGTCCACGCTGCAGTTGCTGTCAGTGAGTACTGTGCCTCCCTGTCCTTGTCTTCAGTCCTCCCACGGCCCCAGCGAGTGTTTTCCGTGTACAGTGTCCGTGGGGAGTGCCACCATTAAAGAGGGGGAGCACACCGTCTGCCTGCATCACAGTGACTCTGTTAATAGCTACAGCATTCTTAAAGGGACAGCATTCCAAGTTGTAGTCTCCATTCCCTGCCAGCAAGCAGTTGAGTTTCTTAAAGAGACGGCGACCTAATTCCAGTCATACCTGCAAACAACATGACTGAGCAAAGTGACATTGTGCCATCTGTTTCTAGTGATCCAGCAGTGCCCATGGCGAGCAGCCTACCATTCTCCATGCCATTTTACCCTGGCGCACCATGGCTGCCGTGCTACAAAGGGGAGGCGCATACCCTCAGGGACTTTCGTGAGAAGATGCTGTCTCTCTTCCAGTTCTATCCTCTGAATACAGAACAGCAGATACAGATCCTGCTGGGCCAGCTTGAGGGTGCTGCAGCTAGGGAGGTCAAATCCTGGCCTGCCTCTGACAAAAGAACCCCTGGGCAAATTCTGGACAAACTCCAGGTGAACTTTGACGTGCGATCTGTCTCCGAGGTAAAGATGCGCTTCTTTTCCAGACGACAACTACCTGGTGAGACCCTGCGGGACTATGCTTTATCCCTCCAAGAGGCGTTCAGAGCTGTGGTGCAAGTGGATCCACGTGAGAATGTGGACTCTGATAAAATCTTGCTTGACCGCTTCATAGAAGGGGCGGGTACCACATTGCTCCAGAGTCAGTTGCGAATGCTTACTGCACAACATCCCAGCATCACGTTTGCTGACTTCAAGGCCCTTGCCATCCAGGTCTTGAGACAGGAGCAGCCCCAGCCGAGCCCAGTCATCTGTGCTCCCTCACCTGGACCCTCAACAAGCATTGCTCCAGTTGTCCTGCCACTACCTCTGGGTACCTCACCTGCCGCCCAAACTGCGCAGACTACACCAGCAGACTCCAGAGATGACCTTCTGGCCCGAGTGGATCATCTGACCCGTGCCATGGAACAGATTACCATCCGTCTAGATCGTCTGACCCAGACGTCTTCATCGTCCAGTGATCCTTTGCGAAGTCTCAACATCTCACCTGAGTCGCCACCCAGACGTCCGTCTTCAGTGAAACCTCCGCAGAGTGAGAGGCCATACTGTACCTATTGCAATAGATATGGACACACCAGGCCTCAGTGTTTTCAGTTAAACGGGCCACCCCCGAGGCAGCGGGCCGCCCCTCGGGAGGAAAGAAGAAGGGCCCAGGTGAATCTTCAGTGCCATTGTCACGCTTCGTCTCAGCCTGCCCACACATCACAATCCGGGTGAACGGCGTCCCTCTGACAGCGTTGGTGGACACTGGATCTCAGGTAACAACCCTGCGCAAGCAGGTGTTCCTTGAACATTGGTACTTAGGTGTGTTGAATAGAACACCTGACACATGGATAAATCTGTGTGCCAGCAATGGACAGCCCATACCACAGCAGGGTTATTGGGAACCCACTATCCAGATTGGGGACTTGAAACTGCCTAGACAGGGTGTAATTGTCACTGATGTAGAGGATGATAGGTTTGCAGTTGTAATATTAGGCATGAATGTTTTACGCCATTGCTTTGCAGAAGTGTTGGATGCCTTGCATGCCTCTCTCCTTACAGCTTCTCCCAGTGACCAGCAGACCATTCAGCGGGCCATTCGTGTACTCAATGCCCAGCACAAGTTCGCCAACAAACAAGGTGAAATTGGTCGAGTCCGGATCCACGATACCCGTCCAGTAACCCTACAGCCTGGAACAGAAACTATGGTGTGGTGCCGTGTCCGTCCGGGCATAGAAAATCAGGACTACGAGGCCTTGCTACAACCCATACAGGTAGATGGCCAACCACTTGTCATGGCTGCTCGCAGCCTTGTCACAGTTTCCAATGGACGTGTTCCTGTCCGCTTAGTCAACTTGGGCGATGCTCCCGTGAACCTCCACAAGTTCCACTCTGTGGCCCTGCTACACCGGTTAGCACCAGAAGACATTCTCTCTGGTGATTCTACCGCCACACAGCGTTCCACCCAAGCTGCTGAGAACATTCAGAATGGAGCCATGAAGTCCTGGTGGGATGAATTGAACGTGGGAGACGCCAATACCCCTATAGAGCACATCAATGGGGTTCGCAATGTGGCCAAGCGTTACCAACAGGCATTCAGCAAACACCCATTGGACTTTGGTAAGACCACGACCATACAACATCGCATTCTGACTGGCGACCACCATCCAATCAAGGAGCGTCACCGTCCAATACCACCAGCGATGTACCAACCGGTGAAAAAGTTGATCCAAGAGATGCGAGATGCTGATGTCATCAGGGAGAGTAACAGCCCCTGGGCAGCCCCGCTAGTCCTTGTCAAGAAGAAAGACGGAACCCTACGATTTTGTGTGGACTATCGTAAACTCAACAACGTCATGCACAAAGACGCATACCCATTGCCGCGGATTGAGGAATCTCTAACGGCTTTGGGATCAGCTACCTGTTTCTCGACCCTGGACTTAACCAGTGGATACTGGCAAGTCCCTATGGCGCCTGAAGATCGTGAAAAGACTGCGTTTACGACCCCGATGGGACTCTTTGAATTCAATAGTATGCCATTTGGGCTATGTAATGCCCCAGCCACATTCCAACGGCTTATGGAGAGGTGCCTCGGCCATGAGAATTTCCAGAGTGTGCTACTGTACCTGGACGATGTAATTGTATTCTCCCGGACATACCAAGAACACCTTCGTCACCTGTCCGAGGTATTCAAGGTACTTATACAGCACGGCCTAAAGGTGAAGCCCTCCAAGTGCTACCTGTTGAAACCCCAAGTTCACTACCTTGGGCATGTTGTGAGCGCACAAGGCGTCCAACCTGATCCTGAAAAGATCACTGCAGTCCAGAACTGGCGAAGACCAACAACCGTCAAAGAAGTCCGAAGCTTCCTTGGATTCGCAGGTTACTACCGGCGTTTCATACCACACTTCGCCCAAGTAGCCGAGCCTCTGAACGAGTTGTTGCGCGGTTGTCCCAGAGAAAACTACAACCGAAAGCTTCCGATAGACTGGACAGCGCGTCAAGAGGAAGCCTTTCAAGCGCTTAAAGCACTTCTGACGCAACCACCAATTCTAGCCTATCCCGACTACAGTCAGCCATTCCGCTTGTACACAGATGCAAGTCACCAAGGTTTGGGTGCAGTGTTGTCCCAGGTTCAGGACAACAAAGAGCGAGTCATCGCCTACGCCAGCAGGAGTCTGAGAGGCGCGGAGAAGAACGACCAGAACTATAGTTCTTTCAAACTCGAACTTCTGGCGCTTGTCTGGGCCATGACAGAGAAGCTTAAAGACTACCTGGCTGCCACACCCTTTACCGTGTACACAGATAACAATCCGTTGGCGCATCTGGACACTGCTCGACTGGGAGCCCTTGAACAACGGTGGGCCTCAAGACTCGCGAATTACAAGTTCTCTGTCAAGTATCGCAGTGGCAAGTCCAACGCTAACGCTGATGCACTCTCAAGGTTGCCTGTGGGAGAAGAACCACCCCGAGAAGACATCTGGGAAGAGGTGGAGATGCCACCATTCTACAACAAGTTTGCCCAACAGGTTGCTATTGGTGTCCCTGTAGAAGGAGAATCTCTGGCGAAAACAGCTGCCGAATCCCTCCAGGAGCCATCTCTGTGGAAAACGTTCCAAGAAGAGAGCAGAGTTTTAGGAGAATTGTCAGATTTCCTGCTTACAGGAAGAATACCAACCCGTGTAAAGAGAGGTCTTCATGACGTGGAATTAAAACGCCTTTGGCGACAGAGGAAGCGCCTGTTTGTCCAACGAGGCCTTCTACATAGAAACACTCTTGATCCTGTCACAGGTGAAAGGCTTCATCAGATCCTCGTACCAAGAAGAGACGCACAGATGATACTTGAGGCGTATCATGACAGATCCGGTCACTTCGGGGTACAAAAGACCGAAGCTACCATCCGTCGTCGCTTCTATTGGGTTGGGATGAGGAGTGACATTGAGAGTTGGTGCCGAGAGTGTCCCGCCTGTAGTATCACCAAGGAAGGTCGAAGAGATCAGAAGGCCCCTCTACATCCAATTAAGACTCAAAAGCCGTGTGAAATTGTTGCTCTGGACCATGTGAAGTTGGGTCCCACACGTTCCGGCTACAGCTACGCTCTGACAATGGTGGATCATTACTCCAAGTTCCTTGTCATCGTGCCTGTCAGAGATCTTACAGCAAGAACTACGGCTGAGACCTTCTACGCAGAGTTTGTCCGCCATTACGGTTGTCCTGAGCATATCCTCACCGACCGTGGATCGGCGTTTGAATCCCAATTGTTCCGTGAGCTGTGTCAGTTCCAAGACTGCAAGAAATTGCGAACCACAGCGTATCACCCTCAAGGGAATGGTATGTGAGAGAAGGCAAATCAAGTGATCATCGGCATGCTAAGAACAGCCGCAGTTACACCTGGTGTTGAGTGGCCTGAGCGTATCAAGGACTTGGCCTATATTTACAACAACACACCCCAAACATCTACGGGATACGCACCATTTTATCTAATGTTTGGAAGACAAGGTCAACTTCCTTCAGACTTAACCCTTGGTGTGAAGGTCCCTGACACCATCAATCCACTACCCATAACAGACTGGGTTGTTGAACACCGCCGACGTATGGAGGAAGCTAAAGAGATAGTTGAAACGCGCATGGATGAGGTTCGTAGGAGACAACAGGAGGATTACAACCATCACGCCCATGCAGCGCCCCTGAAAGTTGGCGACCGTGTATGGTTAAGGAATAACCATCGGAATGGGAAATTGGATCCATTCTGGGAGAAAGAACCATACAGTGTCATCTCCATACCATATCCTGAATCCGACGTGTATGAGATCTCTAAACCTGGGAGACAGCCCCAAGTAGTACACCGAAACCGTCTGAAGCTGTGCCTTAAAGAAGGACTACCCACAGAGGTGCCCCCAGCTGAGACAACGAGTACAGAGATCTTGTCACCTTCTGAAGCGAAAGAGAGACCCCCAACGTTAACTGAGCTTATGTGGGCGCCTAAACTACTACCATTTAGCTGTTATCCACCAATTGCTCTAGTGCAAGAGAACCCTTCGACAGATGATTTAATTGATTTCAGTGACTCTGTTCCTGATTCAAATCTCGTTCCACTTAGGCGTTCTGAGCGTACCACAAAAGGCATACCTCCAACACGCTATAGTGATGCCATGGCTGTCCTTGGGTAAAAGAGGTTAACTGTCTCTGCTTCTGTATATATGTTATTCCTGCTCTGATTACATTAATGTTTTTCCTGTATGTATATACAGTATATATATAATATCTTGCCATGTAATATAGTATTTACATTTATATGCAACAATCCAAGCCATAGTGCCTGGCTCACCGAGCCAAGGAAGTTCTGTTACCCCATTGCGGTATGGACATTCGTGCTAGAGTGCCTACTCTTCCTTACAGAAAGGACTGTTTATTGTTTCTCAGAGAGACTCTCATGATAATGGACACTCACGAAATTTGTGCCAGAGAGCCTCTGGACCCATTTGCACTACTGTTGTTTCTATATGGACTGTCTGATGGTACCGCCAAAAGGTTCCATAAGTCTGAGTTTAATTATCTCTCCGTTACCCTTCAGACTTCTCATGGACATTCCAGGACTATGCCGGGAGGTCTTACCTCAAGTTTCTAAGTATTATATTTTTCTAAACTGTTAGTGACATTTGCACTTTATTCGTATTTATTAACGTTATGTTACATTTCTCACCTTCACCCCAGCCCGTAGCCGAGGTCGGCTCAGTGAAAGAGGGGGAGTATGTGGCATCCCAGAACTGGCTATGGCTGGGCTGAGGGTGATCTCTGTGCATTGTATTATTTCCTGTTGCTTCATAGCCTGTGTGACATAGCAGGGGGTCCTGAGTCTCACACAACACAGCGCCACCTAGTGAGCCTCACACATGCATTACACCTCCCATAGGATTGAATAGTAACCAAATGTCCAATGGGAGGACATCGCCTGGGAAAAGGGGAGGAGTCAGCTGATCACTGGGTCCCCATGGTAACACCCCTGCAGGAAGGTCCTGCATGTGAGGAGTGAGAAGTGTGGAGTGTTAGGAGGAGGAGGTGAGGAGATAAGTGTGATGTCCTGTGAAGAAAGCAGTGAGTTTAGTGGAGGAATCTCAAGTCCTAGACAGGCCCAGGAAGGTTGGAGAGCTGACATACTCCAGCTATTCAGAAGATCCTGTCCCCTGTCTGCCTAGCCATCGCCCTGAAGGAAGTCAAGCATCATTATCTTGTCAGCATGAGACTGTGGAGAGAACATTCTGGAACACGTGCTCCATAGCAAGTATCACAGGATCCAGGGGCCAAGGCCAGACCTGTGGAATATCCTGCCACCCTGACTATTGCACCCCGAAACTCTGAGCTATCAGGACCACATAACGTGAGTGGGTAATATTATGTACTAGTATCATGGTGGGCATCCTCCTATGAGCCAAATAGGAACCCAGACGCACCTTAGGGCTGTAACACTGAAGTATAAGGGCTAGGAACACCTTTCATCAAGTCTACCCTGCACCCCAGGACTTTGCTGTGTCACCAGGCGTACCCCGTTATTGTGTACTCAGACTAAGCATTTGTGCCTCCACACCCATGGAAGTAAAAGTTCAACTTTACAACCGTTTCTGTGTCTGACTCTGCACCGACAACATCAGGGCGCCCCAAACACCACCAGTCGGCACAGTATAGGGGAAGCGCCCCGGGGGAACAATCACCACCAACATTTGTGCAGCCCCCTCATCACCGGTACCAGTGGTGGTAACGTGGGACAGCACCAGCGCTGCGCCCTCGTGCCCAGAGACCGTGACAAGTCTGCGCTGTTTGCACCCCGCAATCCCAACTGCAGCGTTACCTTCCATCTGGTCACCGCACTATCCTAAGGACAGGCCATCAATATTAGAAAGATGGATAAATCCTTTGAAGAGGTTGTCCAGGAATTGGCGCAACCTATGTCCCTTGCGGGAGGTGTAAAATAAAAAATAAATAAATAAAAAAGCATACTCGCCTGTCCCTGGCGCTCTGTTGTCCGCTGCCCGTGTCCATTCAGTCTTGTGCTGGCGACTCCTTGCTGGGAGTCCTGCACCTCATGTGACCGCTAAGACCAATTAGGTACAGGATTTCCAGAAATGAGGGGCCACCATGAGACCGAACAGACACAGGCAGGGGACAACGGCGTGCTGGGGACAGGTGAGTATGTTTTGAATTTTTTTTTATTTTTACACCTGCCTGGCAGCCACCACAGTGGTCGCTCTAGTTTATGGACAACCTCTTTTAAGGGGTTGTCTGGGCCAAATTTTTTTTATGGCCAAATCACTGGTCCCCCCATACAGTGACCTCTTCACTGGTCCTCCATACTGTATGGGGAACAGTGATGGAGCCATTATATTGTGTGGGAGCAGTGATGGGGGCTAACATCCTGTGGGGGGGACATTAATCTGTGTGGGGCATATTAAAGGGGTTGTCCAGAGTTAATCTTTTTTATGGCCTATGGTCAGGATAGGCCATAAATACCTGATCGGTAGAGGGCTGACACACGGCCCTATCAGCTGTTTGGAGCCACTTCCGGCACCCGTTCTGTACACAACACAGGGCTGGAAGCAGAAAGCTCCATCTGCTGTATAGCAGCCCGGCGCCATCACTGCAGCTCAGCTCCTACTGACTTCAATAACTGCTGAGATGAAGTGAAGGCGCCTGGCTAATACACAGTGGACAGAGCTTTCTGCTTCTGGCCCTGTATTGTGACAGCTGATCGGTCCGGGGTCAGCGCCGTACAGATCAGGTATCTATGGCCTATCCTGAGGATAAACCATAACAAATTATACCTGGACAACCCCTTTAATATACCCCCTAATGTGCCACACTTTAAAGAGGTTGTCCAGTATAATTTTTGTCTTTTTTCTAATAGTCTGGGAGAGGTTAAACCCCCCCCCCCCCCAAAAAAAAAACCCCCAAAAAACAAAAACATACTAAACATACTCACCTATTCCCGGTCCTCCGGTGTCAGCAGGTCCCAGCATGGTCCGTTCCTGCAGCTCCGCTGTCTTCTTTTGCCGGAAGTCCTCACTGGCTGTGACATCCCAGGTCCCTTCCTTTAGGCCGCTGATTGGCTTCAGGGGTCACGTGACGTAACAGGTAGTCACGTGCAGGGGGAACTTGCGCTGGAAGAAAACAGAGCTGCAGGCCGAACCGCGCTGGGAGACACTGGGGACAGGAAAGAAAGTTTGGGTTTTTGTTTTTTTTTTTTTACCTGTCCCAGTGTAATTAAAAAAAAATGTTATCCTGCACAACCCCTTTAATGTCCCCCAGGCTATTGGCCTCCATCACTGCCCCCCCCCATGACTCCATCAATGGTCCCCATACAGTATAGGGGACCAGTGAAGAGGCCACTGTACGGGGGGGGGGAATATTGAAGGGGCCACTGTATGCCCATACAGTGGCCCCTTCACTGGTCTTCCCTATAGCAGTATTGGAGTTTGTGCGACTTAGGTATTGTTATGCTGGAGCCCTAGAGCACGCACCAGCATAACAATACAGTGAGAAATTAGCTGGGGTGGGAGGGGGGATTACAACTCTCAACAGACCCAGAGCATCTGGAGTTGTTAGGGGTTGTAGTTATCAGAGTGGTCAGTGAAGTTGAAAGAACATGGTGAATGTGCAGCGCAGCACCCGGCATGTAAACAATACTGGGACAGTATAATATGCTCCACAGTGGCCCCCACACAGCATTATATGCTCCGCATTGGCCCCAAAGCAGCATTATATGCTCCGCAGTGGCCCCCAAGCAGCATTATATGCTCTGCAGTGGCCCCCAAGCAGCATCATATGCTCCACAGTGGCCCCCCCCCCCACAGCATAATATGTTCCTCAGTGGCTCCCACACAGCATTATAAGCTCCACAGTGGCCCCCACACAGTATTATATGCTCACAGTGGCCCCCACACAGTATTATATGCCCACAGTGGCCCCCACACAGTATTATATGCCCACAGTGGCCCCCACACACTATTATATGCCCACACTGGCCCCCACACAGTATTATATGCCCACAGTGGCCCCCACACAGTATTATATGCCCACACTGGCCCCCACACAGTATTATATGCCCACAGTGACCCCTACACAGTATTATATGCCCACAGTGGCCACCACACACTATTATATGCCCACACTGGCCCCCACACAGTATTATATGCCCACAGTGGCCCCCACACACTATTATATGCCCACACTGGCCCCCACACTGTATAATATGCCCACAGTGGTCCCCACACACTATTATATGCCCACACTGGCCCCCACACTGTATAATATGCCCAAAGTGGCCCCCACACACTATTATATGCCCACAGTGGCCCCCACACAGTATTATATGCCCTCAGTGGCCCCCACACAGTATTATATGCCCACAGTGGCCCCCACACAGTATTATATGCCCACACTGGCCCCCACACTGTATAATATGCCCAAAGTGGCCCCCACACACTATTAGATGCTCCACAGTGCCCCCCACCCCCAGTGCTATTATTATACTCAGGGAGACCTCAGACCCCAGAAGTAGAGGCCCAAAAGAAGTGATTAAAAATAACAAACACTTATACTCACCTTGTCTTACCTCTCCGGGGCATCCTTGCTCTGTCCAACTGTCTTTCCCATCTTCCTTGGTCCCCTGGTCTTCACGTCCTGTGCCCCAGACGTCACCGCTGGGGCCTGTGATTGCACCTCAGCGGTCACGTGAGGCGCGATGACGTCATTACGTTGGCGCGCTCCATGTCACCGCTGGGGCCTAATCACAGGCCCCTGTAATCACAGGCCCCTGCAGTGAGGCCGGAAAGGTGCCAGAAGCGATTCTGAGCCCAGGACAGCCAGGTGAGTATTTTTTTTTTTTTTTTTTTGTCACTTCCCCTGGGCTGGCATCTAATGGAAAGGGGCCACTGTGGGCATATAATACTGTGTGGGGGCCCGGGCATATAATACTGTGTGGGGGCCACTGTGGGCATATAATACTGTGGGGGGCCGTACTGTGTGGGGGCCACTGTGGAGCTTATAATGCTGTGTGGGAGCCACTGAGGAACATATTATGCTGTGGGGGGGGGGCCACTGTGGAGCATATGATGCTGCTTGGGGGCCACTGCAGAGCATATAATGCTGCTTGGGGGCCACTGCGGAGCATATAATGCTGCTTGGGGGCCACTGCGGAGCATATAATGCTGCTTTGGGGCACATAAGGTGACTCTTTCTAATATGAGGAGACCATGACATTGGCACTGAGGATGATGGCAGACCCCTACAAACCCTATACTTACCGCTACTGACTCCTTCATTCCCTCCCCAACCCTCTTTTACCCTGATAATAAACAACACAACATTGGGGCTGGATTAATTGGCCACGGCATCCATTTTAATAAACAAATACAAACATATAAATAACCGTATTATAAATAACAAAATAAACATCTCTATACAAAATATATAATTAAATAAATAATCTGTAAACATAACCCAACTTTCCTGAGCTAAAACTGCTACCTTGGGGGGAGGTCCTTGGAGCTAAACAAAGGTCTGGCCGCCAATCTGTTCACCACACCGATTACCTCCAGCCGCAAACCACAGGCTCGGGGGCACTACACCAATGCAGATGGCAGTTTAACACATATAACCACTCCCCGGGACACCACCCAGCAGGAGTCCAAAAACCAGCCAGACCCAAATCGTATGTAACAAATGGGGAAACAGACCACACCGTTTCCCCACCCCCAGAATTTCAACCAACTCAAGGACCCCCACCCCGCCACAGTGAGTATGCCTTGACCACCTCAAGGATACTCACCCCCCACCAACTTTAAGGCACACTCAATGCCCCCCTGAAGGCCCAAGGCCCAAAGATCAATCCCCATGTCCATCAGGTGTACCCCATCAGCTAACCAAATACCCCCTTGGAGGTCTTCCAACTCATGATGCCGGATGCAAATCCCACCATGACGCACCACGAACGCACCCACCACCCTGTTCACCTTCGAACGAGCCTTATTAATCTTAAGGATAGACCGGGCTCCCCTCCACGACAGCTGCGGGACAATATCTGACCACACAACTACCAAAGACGGGACTTCCACCCATAATCGAAGCAGGTCATGTTTAATGTCCTGCACTAACTGCAGGGAGGACGCAGTAAGTAGATTAATGGCTGACACGACAGACTGATTATCACAGTGGAACCGCACTTTTTTGTCCCTAAACCGCTCGCCCAATAGACACAAGTTCCACACCAACCCCAGTTCCACCCAGTCTGCTGGCCACCGCCCTGCACACCATTGTCCCGCATCAAACGCCCCGAACCCCACCGCCCTTGACGCATCCGTGTAAAGTTCCCAATCAAAAACGTCGACCACAGGGGACATAAGCAAGGAGCGGCCGTTGTACTGATCCAAAAATCTGGCCCACACCTCCAAGTCATCCCTGTGATCCCTATTCAGCCGAACAAAATGACGAGGTGATGACACCCCCGCCGTCACACCCGCCAGCTGCCTGCAAAATACCCGCCCCATGGGCATGATTCTGCAAGCAAAATTGAGTTTCCCTAACAAAGATTGCAAGTCCCAAAGAACAATTTTGCGCAACCTGCGGTCCCTACCCACCTCCTGCCTCAGCGCCCCCAACTTATCCTCAGGCAACCTACACTCCATCAAAACGGTATCTATGGTGATCCCCAGAATCCACCTGCGGATTCCGAATCCACCTGCTGTGGAGAACCCTGTAGATCGTCACCTTCTGAATCGCGGAAGTCGTCACCAGCCAACACCGTCCCAGAACATCCAGAGCACACATGGCAACCCTGCTCGGAAGCCGCCAATCGAAGAGGAGAGGACCAGCCACCAGACCGTCCATGGGAGATAGCCCGCCTGCCACCAAATGTAGAACTTCGGCCGTTCCTCCTAGCAGGACGGCGGCGGGAGCTGGAACCAGCTCGAGGCTCTTGCTGAAGCCCTGATGACCTTCCCGACCGAAGCATCATCAGCGGGGGATACCGTTGCCAAGGGAGATGCAGGTGAAGATGCAGCAAGAGGCAAGGAGAGGGGCCACCTAGGCCTGAAGCCCCGCCCCCCCACCTCCGTTGGTCCCGACGGCTGTAATGGATGCCTCCCGGACTGGGGGCCATTACCCTGAGCAGCTGGGTGCGCCCGCCGGCCCGGAGGGACCCCAGAGGGGTTCTGCAGCTGGCACCGGGACCTGGGGGCATGCTCTGGGCTCAACCGTTCCGGCGACCTTGCTCGCCGCTACCTCCGTGACGAGGCCCCGCCCACCAGAGCCGGCACAGGAGACAGCGCTGCCGGAGAAGAAGACGGGGCAGCGGCAGGGGGACCGCTGCCCTGCGCCGAGGGAACCGCCGCCACTAGGCCCCGAAGCTGCTGCGCAAGCCACGCAGTGTCAGTGTTGCTGGCAGCAGCACGAAGCTGCTCCAGGTGGAGATCCAGGTTGGCCATGACAGGTAGGGACTGCAGCTCCTTAGATCGTGGCTCTTTCCCCTCAGCGACTAACACGGTAACCTAAACCAGGGGGGGTTAAGTACCCTTCCCTTGCCAACTCCCGCCGTTCCCCCGGACCCACCCCTAACAACCAATGGGCCTCACCTACAGGGCCCTGTCATGGCGGCCTCCTCCCAGAGGGGGGTGCCCCCCCCTCACTCCAGCCTTCCCGTACTATAAGCTATATATTATAGTTGCGGGCCTGGTACAGATTTCACACTGGGGTCAAGTAGAATCATGTTACACCTTTGACTGTGAACATAGTATGTATGCACATTTATTAGTTTTGGGGAGTTACTCTGCACATGTCCTTTGTGTTTACTGTGGTGATCACACAGTCAAGTCTTTGGATGTGCACATTGACTGTGAGACTAAGCCAGAGTAGCTAGTGGTGTCATGGGAAATATGTAGTCTTCAATACCTCCCACATTGCTGCTGTCAGAGGATTATCCCCTCCCCACCACAGCAATTTTTTTCCAGTCAAGGGATAATTGAGTTCGCTATGATGTTTCTATATCTTTCATAGACTTGACTGCCACACCATACAACTCCCCACAGCAGACATGCGGGTGGAGAGTAAGTGGCTAGGATCCCCCATACTGGAGATTGATGTGAGCCTAAGTAGTGGATTGATAAATGATCTATAATTTATTTCCTATGCTATGGATAAGCAATACATGTTATTAGCAGAAAAATCATATTAATACTATGCATAAATCACTAAAGGAGAACACTATTGTTTAACATGGTAACCATATGGGTAGTTAGCAGTTTCTTCTGACCGGGCCACTAAAGGGCATCACATATCCTGAAACTGTATATATCATGACAGTTATCACGGTGATTTTATTTATGTCCCCTTGTAAAAATTGGCCAGTGCTTACTCATTTCTGACATCAAATGAACGCTTTTATGCCTACTTGAAAAGCATGCCTCGCTCCTCTATGAAGTTACTGTATGTAATTATGGTAACACAAAGGAGAAATTCTGAGAGAAGGAGCATCCCTGCTCACATTCATTTTCTGGAAATGGTGTCCACATTGACCACAACTGCTCATGCTGACCTTGTAAATGGTTCATAAAACAAGTCACTTTTCAGACCAAAAGATCTGACATCAGTAGTATCTATAAATCAAAGGGCTGAGTTTTGTTGTGTCTCGTCCGCAGATGTTTACATGACTTTGTGTGTGGAGAAGGAATTGCATAACATATTAGTGTAAAACTAAGAGCGTTTGCTTCAATGTGGAGAATGATGCCTGAAGGCAAACTGTGTTTATGGCCATATAATGCTTATAACATGAAATACCTAAGGTTCCATCTAACCTACTTCGGGTACCAATCATCTAGGGAATACTAATACTGTAGGGAGATGGAATACAAATGCTTTTTGCTTATGCAACTTCTTTATTACTTTTCTTAAACACAGAGATACAACATGATTGATGGTCACATTAAATTCTACAATACACCTGATATTTACACACACCAACAAAACAGATTTTGCTCCTGAACAGTTGCAGAACAAAAGCTTTAACTTGATACTATATAGCAGTCTCTATAAAGGGGTCCAGAGGATAGTGCACCTCAGCACTAATACACCAGAGTGTCAGTATACATGCAAGACAGCTGAACCTTTTGTACCGCAGTGGGTCTCTGGAAGGCTTCATCCTGAAAAAAGCCCATCCTGCTTAGATGTTTCTCATGGGGTTGAACCATTTACTTGTCTACAATTGCCTGGTGCCTCTTGCAGCTACTAGAATGCTACTATTCTTGGAATTACCTCCTAACTACTAACTGCTGTAAGCACAAATATGTATGCTTCTCAACATGTAGTGTTATACTGTGGTGCTTTGAGAGCACCGTGACTCCTTCACTATTTACATTGCACAGTATCTGTTTTATAATCACCATGCAATGCTATTACAGCCTGTAATAATAGTGCACAGCTGCTATAAAACAGATGGCGTGTGATGTGAATAGTGAAGGGGCCCCACACAGTATAATATGCTCAACAATGGACCCACACAGTATAATAATCTCCACAGTGACTCCCACACAGTATAATATGCTCCACAGTGGCCCACACACTGTATAATATGCTCCACAGTGACCCCACACAGTATAATATGCTCCACAGTCAGTTGGGGTTTGCGCTAAAGATCCATCTCTTCCTTCTTCCTACAGTTCACTTGCCGATTTTTTATGATGGTGGACAGAGTGGGTCCTGACAAATTCACTATAACTCATGCCAGAAAACTGGATGTGTGTTATATAGGAACTTTACCAGTTCCTGACTGGTGTAGGATCAGTGGCATATTATATGCTCCACAGTGGCACCCACACAGTATAATATGCTCCTCACTGTGGCCCCACACAGTATAAAATTCTCCCAAGAGCCCCCTAGAGCTGCTTCAGGTGAACTCCATGAAATTTGACGAATATTCATGAGGTTTGGCTCTCTGCTTCGGTGCTATTATTATACTCTGGGATCTCCTCAGACCCCAGAGATAATAATTAGAGGCCCAGGGGAAGTGATCAAAAATAACAAACACTTATACTCACCTTGCCTCACTTCTCTTGGGCATCCCCGCTCCGTCTGGCTCTCTTCAGCATCTTCTTTGGTCCTCTTCTGTCTGCGTCTCAGCGGTCACGTGGTTCTAACCCCCGGCCATCTCCACTTGGGCGCGGACCCCGTACCCCTCCAAATTTGGTCGTGGTCGCACCCCCTGTGATGGCGACTTGTACACCACAGATCCTACACCACTCAGGAACTAGTATAGAGTTCCTATATAACACACGCCCAGTTTTCTGGCATGAGTTATAGTGAATTTGTCGGGCCCCACTCTGCTCACCATCATAAAAAACAAGCAAGTGAAGTGTAGCAAGAAGGAAGTTACAGATCTTTAGTGCAAAAAAAACCCATCTGACTGATATCTCCTCCTATTGCAAGGTGGCACCAAGGAAATACCATTCCTGGCACAAACTCTGAAAAGGTATTGTTAGATTGCTGGGTGAAGAGGTCTTTTAACCAATTAAAATATGGACAGGCAGTGTCAGACTGTGGATCCTAGGGTCTACCGGTAAAATTAATTCTGGGGGCCCACTATACAGCTACTTGTCAATATTGCCTGACACTCGTTCATAAATTTCTTTTTCAGTAGCAGCTTGCTGCCTAGCCCTTGCCTCTGACTGTTTCTGTCTTGGGGTTCTCTCAGTAGTCTGCTGCCTGGCTCTTGCCTTGGACTAGGTCCCTTTTAGCTCTGTGAGCCATGGATGTGTGTCTCCATAGCAGCACATGTCAGGCAGCAGCAATATAACTGGTTATTGGAGTCCCTATAGTGTGATTGAGAAGATGGGCCCATAGTGGACGGATGGATATTGATTGGCCTGACGCTGCACCTAGATGTCATTTCAATTCCCTAGTGTATCTACAGCATAGAAAGATAAACTGGGTAGTTTCTTATATAATCTATCCACTATATTATACTTACACATAGCCTGCTTGAAATGCTGTATGATGTATCTGTATTAAGCACAATGAGTGCACTGTGCTATGCCAGGGTAAGCTGGGGGCCCACCTAGCTCAGAGGCCCAGCGGGGAGATCACCTGTTGGCCAATCCAAGCCTGCAAACAGGTGTCTAAACTTTTTGGGATACATAATCACAAACTTCCCAACCATCTTGGATTTGGCAGGACAGTCCTAGATTTTGGGTGCTGTCCCGGCTAGAAAGTGGCATGTCCTGGCTTCAACTCTGTGTGTGTCTTCCAGATGTAGATAGCGATGAGTACAATAGTGAAGCAGGGAGCTCTCAACTCCCTGTAAAAGCCCTTATCGCTGCTGCCAGTGTCTTTGACACAAGCAGGCACAATGTAGTGACATCACTATATCACTCTTGGTGCTCAAAACTGCAGAGATCAGGATAGACTACAGGGGAAGGCTGTGAGGTGAAGAGTTTATTTGCATTATACTGGTTGGAGGACACAAGGAGGGGGTATTATACTGTGCAAGGGCCACAACGGGGACATTATACTGTTCGGGGACCACAAGGGGGACATTATACTGTATGGGGGCCATAAAGGGAATATTATATTGTGTGGGCACCATAGGGAGACATTATACTGTGTGAGTGGGGCATTATTGTGTGTGGGGGATAACAAGGGGACATTGTATCATGTGGAGGCCACAAGGATGGAGCTTTATAATATTTTGGGACCAAAAGAGGACATTATACTGCATGGGCGTTCTAAGCAGACAGCACTGTACTGTGTGTGGGGCCACAAGGGATCATGATACTATATGGGAGCAACTAAATGGGCATTATATGATGTGGAGGTGAATGGCCTATAATAGATAAATTTGTCACCTGAAAGTTGGGTGGTAGGTAATATGATACAAACATGCTATAATGGTATAACTACTCAATAACTGTATTAAACATTTTTCCAAAAGGAACATGTACACAATATTTTGTTAGTGGGGGAAAGTGGGTTAGCTGTGGTTACACCCTCTTACAAAACTGTTCCTTATGACATGAACATTTGGAAGGTGCAGGAATTATGGTGTCAAAGAAACTATCAAACACATTTAGTGTTTGACAAGTCAATTGTAAAATAATAAATATGAATGTACATTTAATTAATGTCATTTTAATAGTGTATTATACTACAATAAAAGAACAGTAGCAGTCTCCAATATTAAATGCTTTATGGAGCAAGAACCCTGATATTATGTGTACAGTGGGGAAAAA
Organism: Leptodactylus fallax; assembly: GCA_947044405.1. Taxonomy (NCBI): domain Eukaryota; kingdom Metazoa; phylum Chordata; class Amphibia; order Anura; family Leptodactylidae; genus Leptodactylus; species Leptodactylus fallax. The sequence continues at coordinate 986,937 of CAMRHE010000212.1, forward strand.
AAAGTATATAGTCAGCCACCAATTGTGCAAGTTCTCCCACTTAAAAAGATGAGAGAGGCCTGTAATTGTCATCATAGGTAGACCTCAACTATGAGAGACAAAATGAGAAAACAAATCCAGAAAATCACATTGTCTAATTTTTTAAGAATTTATTTGCAAATTATGGTGGAAAATAAGTATATGGTCACCTACAAAAAAGCAAGATTTCTGGCTCTCACAGACCTGTAACTTCTTTAAGAGGCGCCTCTATCCTCCACTCATTACATGTAGTAATGGCACCTGTTTGACATTGTTATCAGTATAAAAGACACCTGTCCACAACCTCAAACAGTCACACTCCAAACTCCACTATGGTGAAGACCAAAGAGCTGTGGAAGGACACCAGAAACAAAATTGTAGACCTGCATCAGTCTGGAAAGACTGAATCTGCAATAGGCAAGCAGCTTGGTGTGAAGAAATCAACTGTGGGAGCAATAATTAGAAAATGGAAGACATACAAGACCACTGATAATCTCCCTCGATCAGGGGCTCCACGCAAGATCTCACCCCGTGGGGTCAAAATGATCAAAAGAACAGTGAGCAAAAATCCCAAAACCACACGGGGGGACCTAGTGAATGACCTGCAGAAAGCTGGGACTAATGTAACAAAGGTTACCGTCAGTAACACACTACGCCGCCAGGGACTCAGATCCTGCAGTGCCAGACGTGTCCCCCTACTTAAGCCAGTACATATCTGGGCCCATCTGAAGTTTGCTAGAGAGCATTTGGATGTTCCAGAAGAGTATTGGGAGAATGTCATATGGTCAGATGAAACCAAAGTAGAACTGTTTGGTGGAAACACAACTCGTCATGTTTGGAGGAGAGTGAATGCTGAGTTGCATCCAAAGAACACCATACCTAGTGTGAAGCATGGGGGTGGCAACATCATGCTTTGGGGCTGTTTCTCTGCAAAGGGACCAGGACGACTGATCCTTGTACATGAAAGAATGAATGGGGCCATGTATCATGAGATTTTGAGTGCAAACCTCATTCCATCAGCAAGGGTAATGAAGATGAAACGTGGCTGGGTCTTTCAGCATGACAATGATCCCAAGCACACCGCCAGGGCAACGAAGGAGTGGCTTCCTAAGACGCATTTCAAGGTCCTGGAGTGGCCTAGCCAGTCTCCAGATCTCAATCCCATAGAAAACCTTTGGAGGGAGTTGAAAGTCCGTGTTGCCCAGCGACAGACCCAAAACATCACTGCTGTAGAGGAGATCTGCATGGAGGAATGGGCCAATATACCAGCAACAGTGGGTGCCAATCTTGTGAAGACTTACAGAAAACATTTGACCTCTGTCATTGCCAACAAAGGATATATAACAAAGTATTGAGATGAACTTTTGTTATTGACCAAATACTTATTTTCCACCATAATTTGCAAATAAATTCTTTAAAAATCAGACAATGTGATTTTCTAGATATGTTTTCTCATTTTGTCTCTCATAGTTGAGGTCTACCTATGATGACAATTACAGGCCTCTCATCTTTTTAAGTGGGAGAACTTGCACAATTGGTGGCTGACTAAATACTTTTTTTTCCCCACTATATAACTCTAATAACAGAAGATGAAGCAAATTCTTTGTTAGTCTTACTATACATGCTTAGTGCTCAGTACAGTGCTGCTTTTGTTACATGACATAGTGTGCTTGTGCCATCTAGTGGAATACTTGAGAGCTTCAATTCTACATTTAAAATATAAAATGGAAAAAAAAAACTAAAAACGATTTTCCAGATATATTAATTTAATAAACTAATACACAAAATACAAATTGACTTTTAAATATACTTTTTGTCCTCAGTGCATGATCACGTCTTCCATAGTGATGACGCTGCAGTGTGCCCGGTTGCCATATATATGCTAAAGGTTGTTGCAAAGACAAGACACAGTGGAAAATAAGCAGGGAAGAGAAGAAATGTAAATAACAAATTTATTTAAAAAAAATATTTATTATTCATTTTTCTGTTTCAAGCTCAACTACAGTTTATTCTAGAAAAACCTTTTAACACTATAAACGTGTTGACCCATATGATAAGAAGTATCTTCAGGATACATGATAAATGTATGATTGCTGGGGGTCCCACAGCTGGGACCCCCACTGATCTTATGAACAGTATGCATACTACTGCACCATTCAAAGTCTATGGAACTGACAGAGTACATCGCTTGGCTATCTTTATCGATCCTATAGACTTTGAATAGAATTATAGCAATATGCACAACATTCAAATATTGAACATGAGACCTCCATTTTAGTTATTGTGGATAGGAGATAAATGTGATAACTCTTGATATGTGGTAAAGGTTTCTCCAGCCCGCTGTCAGCACAAAAGTGCCTGGAGAGGTCCAGGCAGCTGGCTGCAATGGTCCGGGTTCAGACTGCAGTCAGCCAGTTGAGTATACAGTACCTGCAGTAGGGGGTATATAAATAAAAGTAAAAACAAAAAATAAAGTTTTTAGAATATTTTAAATATTTTAAAAAAGCATAAAAATTCGAATCATGCCCCTTTCCCCAGATCATATATGAAAATAAATGAAAGTAAATATAAACACATTAGGTACCCCACATCCAAAATGCCTGAAATATAAAAATATGAAAATATACAGTGGGGAAAAAAAGTATTTAGTCAGCCACCAATTGTGCAATTTCTCCCACTTAAAAAGATGAGGCCGGCCTGTAATTGACATTATAGGTAAACCTCAACTATGAGAGATAAAATGAGAAAACAAATCCAGAAAATCACATTGTCTGATTTTTAAAGAATTTATTTGCAAATTATGGTGGAAAATACTTTGTTATATATCCTTTGTTAAGTATTCACATCTTCACAAGGTTGGCACACACTGTTGCTGGTATGTTGGCCCATTCCTCCATGCAGATCTCCTCTAGAGCAGGGATGTTTTGGGGCTGTCGCTGGGCAACACGGACTTTCAACTCCCTCCAAAGGTTTTCTATGGGGCTGAGATCTGGAGCCTGGCTAAGCCACTGCAGAACCTTGAAATGCTTCTTACGAAGCCACTCCTTCGTTGCCCTGGCGGTGTGCTTGGGATCATTGTCATGCTGAAAGACCCAGCCATGTTTCATCTTCAATGCCCTTGCTGATGGAAGGAGTTTTGCACTCAAAATCTCACGATACATGGCCCCATTCATTCTTTCATGTACACGGATCAGTCGTCCTGGTCCTTTTGCACAGAAACATCCCCAAAGCATGATGTTGCCACCCCCATGCTTCACAGTAGGTATGGTGTTCTTTGGATGCAACTCAGCATTCACTCTCCTCCAAATACGACGAGTTGTGTTTCTACCAAACAGTTCTACTTTGGTTTAATCTGACCAGATGACATTCTCCCAATACTCTTCTGGAACATCCAAATGCTCTCTAGCAAACTTCAGACGGGATCGGATATGTACTGACTTAAGTAGGGGGACACGTCTGGCACTGCAGGATCTGAGTCCCTGGCGGAGTAGTGTGTTACTGACGGTAGCCTTTGTTACGTTAGTCCCAGCTTTCTGCATGTCATTCACTAGGTCCCCCCGTGTGGTTTTGGGATTTTTGCTCACTGTTCTTGTGATCATTTTGACCCCACGGGGTGAGATCTTACGTGGTGCCCCTGATCGAGGGAGATTATCAGTGGTCTTGTATGTCTTCCATTTTCTAATTATTGCTCCCACAGTTGATTTCTTCATACCAAGCTGCTTGCCTATTGCAGATTCAGTCTTTCCAGCCTGGTGCAGGTCTACAATTTTGTTTCTGGTGTCCTTCCACAGCTCTTTGGTCTTCACCATAGTGGAGTTTGGAGTGTGACTGTTTGAGGTTGTGGACAGGTGTCTTTTATACTGATAACAATGTCAAACAGGAGCCATTACTACAGGTAATGAGTGGAGGACAGAGGAGCCTCTTAAAGAAGTTACAGGTCTGTGAGAGTCAGAAATCTTGCTTTTTTGTAGGTGACCATATACTTATTTTCCACCATAATTTGCAAATAAATTCTTAAAATATTAGACAATGTGATTTTCTAGATATGTTTTCTCATTTTGTCTCTCATAGTTGAGGTCTACCTATGATGTCAATTACAGGCCGGCCTCATCTTTTTAAGTGGGAGAACTTGCACAATTGGAGGCTGACTAAATACTTTTTCCCCCACTGTATATCCCATATAGTAAATGGCACAGTGTGACTAAAAATAGAAGTGTAGATTATGATGTTAATCTGTTTTCCCTTAGTCCCAACAGTCATGCACTGTGAGCTGTGAGGTCTTATATAGACAGGTGTGTGCCTTTCCTAATCAAGTTCAATCACTTTAATTAAACACAGCTGGACTCCAATGAAGGAGTAGAACCATCTCAAGGAGGATCATAAGGAAATGGACAGCATGTGAGTTAAATATGAGTGTCACAGCAATGGGTCTGAATACTTATGACCATGTGATATTTCAGGTTTTTTTTTTTTAATAAATTTGCAAAAATATCTACATTTCTGTTTTTTTTTCTGTCAAGATGGGGTGCTGAGTGTACATTAATGAGAACTAAAATGAACTTTTTTGCTTTTAGCAAATGGCTGCAATGAAACAAAGAGTCAAAAATTTAAAGGGGTCTGAATACTTTCCGTACCCACTTTATCTAAGCAGGCTGACACGACAGCAACCTGAGCTTTCAAAGTGAAAGGGCTAAGGCTCCAGGCTGTCAGATTGAAGGATTTCAGATCCTGGTAGAGCCTGGGCCCCTGAGACACCAGGTTCTGAATCAGGGGAAGCCTCCAATATATCCCGTGACCCATTTGAATGAGTTGGGAAAACCAAGATTTCTTTGACCAGAATGGAATTATGGCGATTACAGAGACTACAGAAGCAGAGGCAGACCGGGCAAACAAGGAAGGAGAGAACCGAATGGGCCACACAACTCCAACCCCTAGACTTCGGGAGGGACCCAAAAGGGTTTCCGCACCCCTACATCCGCAGCAAAAGTGACAAACGGTGACAGACGTGACATAAAAAAAATCATAAACATGTGAATAGAGTGCCTGTGTACAGGCCCGGTCTATCCGCTGGATCTATAAAAATTGACCATGCTGGATAAACCAAGCATCAGGGTAAGTGCTTCAAAGAGTGCTTGTGCAATGTGCCAGACTCAGTTGGGATTCCCACGCTCAGTGAGTTTTGGCACCTCGGGAGCTACCGTTCCCCCGAGGCACTTACACATTGAGACCTTAGAAGGCATCCCGGCCTCTTGGCGCCGATCCCAGGGGCCCCCTCCAAACCTCCTGGTGTGGTTCTCTGACCTACTTTCATGGCATTCTGTTGGCTCCATCTTGCAGGGCTGCCACTCCCGCTTGACAGAACCAATTACTAACAGCTACTGTTAAGAACAGATTTTTTTTAAGTTGAAAGCTGTCACTATGGACAGCATTTTTATTAACAAAATTAACAATACATCAAAGATAAAATTTCAACTTAATTTACAATAAATCATAATGATAAAAACAACACGATTAAAATGGGTACTTGGTGGCTATATATTGGAGTTCCATTCCCTTAAAAACCTTTTTTTTTTTTTTAAGCGGGGCTTTCGCTTTATTATCTAATAAATAATAAGAATAAATATCACTAAAACACAGTTTTAAAACATCAGCAGTAGATAAAACATCTCTCTTAAAAAGCAAGATGTTCCTGGCCATCCAGAGTGCGGCTTTAACACAGTTCATAGTCTTCCACGCCATGGCCTTCTGACTCATTGTAGGGCAAAAAGTCCATATAAAATCATACTGTAAGTCAAGTCCTTCAGGTCCGCCATCTTTACCAACAAAGGGAGTATTTTAGTCCAAATGTTTTTAGTGAAAGAGCATTCCCATAGTAAATGATGAACTGTTTCCTCTGCCTGGCAGCCCTCCCTCAGGCAGACGGTGGACCTGGCATCATCCATGTACCCCACTGCTCTGGCCTCCACCTCCGGGCAGGGGCACACCATGAATCATTTTGTCATTACGTATTGCACACAGGAGGGGTTCCAATGCACATATAAAGAGCTGTGGGGACAAGGGACAACCCTGCTTCACACCGGATTTTAAAAGAACGCCCTGTGTCATAAAACCATTTACTAAAATTTTACTAGTACAATTTTTATAAAAAGCTTTTAAAAGGCCTTTTCGAAATCTATAGTTAAAATGGCCAACTTACTTTTCCTTTGTTTAGTTTCCTGTATTACATCCTTTATGAGGTTTAGGGTGTCCCATATACTCCTACCTGGCACCCCGCAGACCTGGTTAGAGGGAATTATCTGCGGGATGACAGCCTTTAACCTATTCGCGCATAATTTGGCCATGACTTTGTAGTCCACATTAAGAAGGGTGATAGGTCTCCAGTTCCTCAGATCTGATTTGTCGCCCTTTTTATATAAAATGGAGACCTCATCCTTCCTCCAGAATTTTGGGAGCTTCATGGAAATAAAAACTTCTTTAAAAAGGTTAAAAAGATCATCTTTTAATATTTCGTAAAACTTAATATAAAATTCATTAACCTACAGTTTTCACCAAAAACACTATGCATAGAATATAAATCAGCAATCCCACAAAAGCAAACACATAACCTATATGGATATTCTGAACAAAAATAAACAAAAACAATTGGCATAAATGTAAATATTTTATCAGATAACAAATATAACACTAAAAACAATGTTACATAAAAACAATAATCATGGTAGAGGTCTCACCCAAACCGGAGGTATGGCTGCAATTAATTTCTATATCAAAAATAGTACACACAATACAAGTAATGCTTCGTTCACACCTGCGCTTGCTGTCCGTCCGTCGCCAATCCAGTGAAAATCTAGGTCTTAATCTCCTTCAGCGAGTCATTTAAAAAACTCTGATCCACAGGTTTTTCAGTAAAAAGATCTGAATAAAAAGCGTGGACTTTATTTAAAATGCCCTGTACATTAAAATCTCCATCTACACTCTCAATAACAGTTTTTCCCTCATTCATTTTTTTTTTTTAAATATCTAGAGCAGGTCTCATTTTCCATGTGCTGTATTTTAGTACGGAAAATAATTTCCTTCCCCTTCTGCTCTAGATATTTGGAGATTTTATTTTTCAGATTTAAAATATCAATATCAACTTCCATACCAGCATTCTTCATTTTGTACAGGGCCTGCAGGCGAGCATTAAGACCCTGATAAAAGCGAGCTTTTCTTTATTCTTTCGGACCCCCACCTCTGTAAAAAAAAAAGTCTTATTTGTAACTTCATTTTGTCCTACCACTTACCAATGGGGCTCCGAGGGTCTCTAGCCCACCTCCGATTCTGATAAAATTCTATAAAATCTTTAAAAACCTGCGGATCGTCTAAAATAGAGACATTCAACTTCCAGGACTTCTGACCTTTAAGAGCATTATCATTAAACATTACTTTAAAACTTAAAATTCTGTGATCAGATAAACATTGGTTAAAACATTACATGATAACGGCAACAAATTCTGTGAAATAAAAACAAAGTCAACCTTGCAGCTGCACGTCGCGTTGCTCCAGGTAACGCTGACATCCTCCGGCATGCCTCTGTTGCACTCCTTATATACGTCCTTCAGTCCACAATCCAGGATAATATCTTTTAGCATGCCAGAGGTCTTGTCGTAGTTCCTAGAGGAACTACTAGTAAGCCGGAGCTCACCTCTTAAAATACAAATAAAATCACCTGCCATGATGAGTGGATCCGTTGTGTTAATAAATAAGGGTAAAATCTCCATCATCTTAGCACGTTCTTGTTTATCAGGTGAAGCATAAATATTTAAAAATTGCCATTTAAAACCATCAATAAAAGCTTTAACCAGTAAAACTCGTCCTCGAAGGATCTCTTGAATAAAATCAATTAAAACATTGCCTTTAACCCCTTAACGACCTTGGACGTACTATTACGTCCTGGGCGCTAGGTACTATCTGACAGCTAACACCCTGCTCCATAACCCCCGGTCGGAACTGAGTTCCGATCGGTGGTTTTAACCCCTTGGATGCCGCGGTCAAACATGACCGCGGCATCCAAGGGGTTCCGCCGTCTTGCCGCCCCCCCGGCACCCCCGCGAGATCGGGGGGTGCCGATATCTCTAATCTGCAGCCCGGGGTCTGCCCAGTGACCCCAGGCTGCCTGGAGCCCCCAGTACCTGGTTGATCCTGCCGAGACCTCAGGAAGTCAGCGCTGTGTTTCCATAGCGCTGACTTCCTGTATAGGCTGCAAGACACGTGTATGCTTGTGTCTTGCAGTCTATAGTACTGAGCCAGAGATCAAAGCATCTCTGGCTCAGGTGTCCTAATGGGACACAAGAAAAAGTAAAAAAAAAGTGAAAAAAAAAAAAATAAATTATGTGAAAAAAATTAATAAAAGAATAAAGCCCCAAAAATTCCCTTTTCCTATATAAAAAGAATTATATAAAAAATAAACTTAAAAATTAATAAAAACAATACATATTTGGTATCGTTGCGTCCGTAACAACCTGTACAATAAAACTGAAACCATATTTAATGTACACTGTGAAAGTCGGGGGAAAAAAAACGGAAAAAACCCGCCAAAAGTAACGATTTTTCGCCATCTCACCTTACAAAATATGCCATAAAAAGTGATCAAAAAGTCATATGTACCCCAAAATAGTACCAATAAAAAGCACAGGTTGTCCCGCAAAAAATAAGCCCTAAACCAACTCTCTAAACTGAAAAATAAAAATGCTACGCATCTTAGAAGATGGCAATGCAAAAAAAATTTATTTATGTCCCCCAAATGAGTTTTTGTTCCGCAAAATTGGTATTGCATAAAAAAAGAGTATAAATGAGGTATCGCCGTAATCGTACTGACTCGCAGAATGAAGGTAAAATGTTACTTACGCTCTACGCTGCATGGTGAAAAATGTAAAAGATAAAACGCAGTGCCAGAATTGATGGGGTTGTTTTTTTAATCCACCAAGAAAGAGTTAATAAAATTTATTTAATAAGTTGTAAGCACCTAAAAATGATGTCATTAAAAAATACATCTCACCCCGCAAACAACAAGCCCTCATAAGGCTACATCACCAGAGAAATAAAGAAAATATAGCTCATACAATGTGAAGACAAAAACCCCAAAAATCGCCAAATCATTAGAACATAACTGGCTGCGGCAGGAAGGGAATGTATAAGCTGTGCGAGCGTATATCAGGGGACAAGCCAGATTTATTGCTTACAAGGGACAATAAACCAGAAATGACCCCCAGAGTGACCCCCCAATAACAGGAACTACTGGGGAAATAGTAGGGAATTTAGTGTACCCAATGTACTCCGCACAGCTTACCTATTCACTTTTCCCCATCCACTGTGCATACACGTCTGGGATACTAATACTCACTACATCCCTTGATAAATTCTTTGAGGGGTGCACTTTTCAAAATGGGGTCATTCCCTAGGGGATTCCACTTTACTGGTACTTTACAGGCTCTGCAAACATGACATGGCATCCAGATCCCAAACATCTGAATCTGCGCTCCAAAAGCCATATAGCGCTCCTTCCCTTCTGTGCTCTACTGTGTGCCCAAACCGCAGTTTATACCCACATGTATGACACTGGTGTACCCAGGATAAGGTACTTAATGTCATATATGGGTATAAACTCCTGATGGGCACAGAAGGGAAGGAGCGCTATTTGGTTTTTGGAGCACAGACTTGGGCGGTTTGGTTTTTGGACGCCATTGCACTTTTGCAGAGCTGAAATGCCAGTACAGTGGAATCCCCTGACATGTCACCCCATTTTAGAAACTGCACCTCTGAAGGAATTTATCCAGGGGTACAGTGAGCATTTTTAACCCCCAAGTGTTGCTATAATTTATTATCCGTAAATGAATACGCAGCTGATGATGAAAGGTGAAAATGACAATTATTCCAGGAATACATCATTTCAGTGCGTAATATGTTGTGCCCGGCTTGTATCAGAGATGAACGCTCCAAAAGCTGTTGTGCCCGGGATCCCCGCTCACCAGTTTTTGGAGTGTGTGTCTGTGCAGACATAAACTGGGCACAACATATCAGGCACTGAAATGGCGTATCTATAGAAAAATTTCATTTTTAACTTTTTATTATCAGCTGCACATTCATTTTTGGAAATTAAAAGAATGCAACACTTAAGGGTTAATAATGCTCGCTACCCCACTTGATAAATCCCTTGAAGGGTATAGTTTCCAAAATGGGGTGACATGTCTGCGGATTCCACTTTACTGGCAATTCATGGGCTCTGCAAAAGTGGCATGGTGTCCAAAAAGCAAACTGTGCTCTAAAAACCAAAATAGCGCTCTTTCCCTTCTGTGCCTGGCTGTGACCAAACAGCAGTTTATACCCACATATGGCATTGTTAAGTACGTTATCCTGGGTACACCAGTGTCATACATGTGGGCATAAACTGTCATTTGGGCACACAGCAGGGCGCAAATGTGAAGGAGCGCTATGTGCTTTTGGAGCGCATATTTATATTGTTGTTTTTTTGGACGCTGTGTCACATTTGCAGAGACCCTAAAATTGCCCCTACAAAATGGGGGTCTCTTCTTGGGGAATTCCAATTTACTGGCACCTCCAGGGCTCTGCAAAAATATCACGGCGACCAGAAAGTCCCTCTAAATCTGTACTCCAAAAGCTAAAAAAAAAACACAGTGCTCCTTCCCTTCTGAGCCCTGCTGTGTGCCCAAGCAGCAGTTTATACCCACATATATAATTTTTTTGTCCCCAGGATAGCCCACTTAATAGTTTTAGGAGTTCATGTCTCTGATGCCACAAAGTGGCCACAACGTATTAGGCACTGAAATTGGATATTTCTTTAAAAACCTTAATTTTCACTTTGTACATTAATTTTTGAGAAGCATTTTTAGGCTCTAAATGATAATACCCCTTGATACATTCCTTGAGGGGTGTAGTTTCTAAAATGAGGTCACTTTTGAGAGGTTTCCATTGTATTGGTACTTTGGGGGCTCTGCAAATGCGACATGGTACCTGAAAACTATTCCAGCAAAATCTGCTCTCCAAAAGCTAAATAGCGCTCTTTCCATTCTGAGCCCTGCCATGTACCCATACAGCAGATTACGACCACATATGGGGTATTTCTGTGTTTAGGAGCAATTATTTTGCAAACTGTGGGGTGCTTTTTCTCCTTTAACCCATTGTGAAAATGAAAACTTTGGGGATAAAGTGACATTTTAGTAATGTTTCATTTATACATCCCAGTGTTAGCAAAATCTGTGAAACGACTGTAAGGTCAAAATGCTCACTATACCCCTATATGAATTCTGTAAGGGGTGTAGTTTCCAAAATGGGGTCACTTTTTGGGGGGTTTCCTTTGTATTGGTACTCTAGGGGCTTTGCAAATGAGACATGGCACCTGAAAACTATTCCAGCAAAATCTGCTTTTCAGACGCCCAGTGTCACTCCTTCCCTTCCGTGCGCTGCCATTCGCCCAAACATCAGTTTACACCCACTTTCCGTGCTCGGGAGAATTTCCGGAGTATTTCCATGCTCGGGAGAAATTGCATAACAAACTGTGAGATGCATTTTCTCTTTTAACCCTTTGTGAATGTGTTAATTTTAGGGCTAAATTAAGGAATTAGTGGGAAAAAATTAAATGTCTAAATTTCACCTCCATATTGTTTTAATTCCAGTGAAATGCTTAAAGGGTTAACAAACTTCCCAAATGTTATTTTGAATTATTTGAGGGGTGCAGTTTTGAAAATGGGGTGATTTATGGGCGTTTCTAATATATAGGCCATTATAATCCTCTTCAGAACTGAAGTGGTCCCTAAAAAATTAGTTTGGGAAATTTTCTTGTAAATCTGCAAAATCGCTGTTACGCTTGTAAGCCTTCTAACATCCAAAATAAATTACAGGACGATTAAAAGATGATGCCGATATAAAGCAGAGATATGGTAGATAATATGTATTAATGTATTTGGGTGGTATGACTATCTGTCTGAAAAGCAGAGCATTTCACATTTTGAAAATTGCGATTTTTTTCCAAATTTCCATCAAATTTCCTATTTTTTTATAAATAAATACAAAAATATTCATTAGTGTTTACCACGAACATGAAGTACAATGTGTCACGAAAAAACAATCTCAAAATCACTTGTGTAAGTTAAGACGTCTCAAAGTTATTGCCATATAAAGTGACACATGTCAGTTTTGAAAAACGAGGCCTGGTCCTTAACGCACTTTTGGGCTGGGTCCTTAAGGGGTTAAAAAGGATTGCCACACCGGAAGCTCTAGACTTGTTGGACCCTGACCACACGGAGGACCCGAGCTTCCAATCCTTTTCATATTCATGATAGGATTCCATGTGGTCTATACCGCACTCCTGCAAGAAAAAAATTGAGGCTACCAGGCAAGAGAGGTAATTAAAGAGAGCGGCCCGTCTGATTTTATTTTTGGCGCCCCTCACATTGAGGGACATACCTTTTAGCTCCGACATCTTGATTGCAGAAGGGAAGTCCAGCCAAGTAAAACAATAAATCTTCTTTGTTAGATAAAACCAAGAGACCTGTACCACCAGCAGAGCTAATGCTGCCCTAACTCAGAACCCTCGTTCTCAAATCCAACCCCCACTGAGCCTGAGAATTGGGTTTTTTCCCCCACTGGGTGGGAATTCAGCCTGACTGCAGCCATATATAGGTGTGTCGTTTGGTGGATGGACGAACCCGCCTGGCTCTCATTCACTTCGATGGGAGTGCCGAAGATACCTGAAGTCCAGTACTCAGCTATCTGCGGTGCTCCTATTATAGAGAATGGCGGCCACGTGGGCTCGTCCATCCACCAAGCAGAAGATGTGTGAAGTTACTTTCATTGTTTAATGCAATGTTGTTGATTTGTGATACTGAAGTAATACAGGAAGAAGAATTCTTAAAAACTGTTTCATAACTTTGTGTATTGTGTATATTGTGCAACGATAACAGCGTGTGAAGCTAGTAGCATGGAAACTCAGTTTTTTGTTTTTTTTTTTTGGGGGGGGGCGTCTTTCTATAGTCCACCTCAGGCAGCAGAGGCTAGGTTCACCACTGCATATACAGTCATGGCCAAAAGTTTTGAGAATGACACAAATATTATATTTTCACATGATCTGCTGCCCTCTGGTTTTTATGTGTGTTTGTCAGATGTTTTTATCACATACAGAAATATAATTGCATTCATATTATGAGTAACAGAAGCTTATATTGACAGTTAGAATGAGTTAATGCAGCAAGTCAATATTTGCAGTGTTGACCCTTCTTCTTCAGGACCTCTGCAATTCTCCCTGGAATGCTCTCAATCAACTTCTGGACCAAATCCTGACTGATAGCAGTCCATTCTTGCAGAATCAATGCTTTAATTTTGTCTGAATTTGTTGGTTTTTGTTTGTCCACCCGTCTCTTGATGATTGACCACAAGTTCTCAATGGGATTAAGATCTGGGGAGTTTCCAGGCCATGGACCCAAAATCTCTATGTTTTGTTCCCTGAGCCATTTAGTTATCACCTTTGCTTTATGGCAAGGTGCTCCATCATGCTGGAAAAGGCATTGTTGAGCGCCAAACTGCTTTTGGACGGTTGGGAGAAGTTGCTCTTGGAGGACATTCTGGTACCATTCTTTATTCATGGCTGTGTTTTTAGGCAAGACTGTGAGAGAGCCAATTCCCTTGGCTGAGAAGCAACCCCACACATGAATGGTTTCAGGATGCTTTACAGTTGGCATGAGACAAGACTGGTGGTAGCGCTCACCTCTTCTTCTCCGAATAAGCTGTTTCCCAGATGTTCCAAACAATCGAAAAGGGGATTCATCAGAGAAAATGACTTTACCCCAGTCCTCAGCAGTCCACTCCCTGTACCTTTTGCAGAATATCAGTCTGTCCCTGATGTTTTTTCTGGAGAGAAGTGGCTTCTTTGCTGCCCTCCTTGAGACCAGGCCTTGCTCCAAGAGTCTCCGCCTCACAGTGCGTGCAGATGCACTCACACCTGCCTGCTGCCATTCCTCAGCAAGCTCTGCACTGCTGGTAGCCCGATCCCGCAGCTGAAACACTTTTAAGAGACGGTCCTGCCGCTTGCTGGTCTTTCTTGGGCACCCTGGAGCCTTTTTGGCACCAATGGAACCTCTCTCCTTGAAGTTCTTGATGATGCAATAGATTGTTGACTGAGGTGCAATCTTTCTAGCTGCAATACTCTTCCCAGTTAGGCCATTTTTGTGCAGTGCAATGATGACTGCACGTGTTTCTTTAGACATAACCATGGTTAACAGAAGAGAAACAATGATGGCAAGCACCAGCCTCCTTTTAAAGTGTCCAGTGGTGTCATTCTTACTTAATCATGACAGATTGATCTCCAGCCCTGTCCTCATCAACACCCACACCTGTGTTAATGGAGCAATCACTGAAACGATGTTAGGTGGTCCTTTTAAGGCAGGGCTGCAATGATGTTGAAATGTGTTTTGGGGGGATAAAGTTCATTTTCTAGGCAAATATTGACTTTGCAAGTAATTGCTGTTAAGCTGATCACTCTTTATAACATTCTGGAGTATATGCAAATTGCCATTAGAAAAACTGAAGCAGTGGCCTTTGTAAAAATTAATATTTGTATCATTCTCAAAACTTTTGGCCATGACTGTACAGTGCTTTGCAAAAGTATTCGGCCCCCTTGAACTTTTCATCCTTTTGCCACATTTCAGGCTTCAAACATAAGGATATAAAATTTTAATTTTTTTGGTGAAGAATCAACAACAAGTGGGACACAATCGTGAAGTGGAACAAAAATTTATTGGATATTTTTAACTTTTGTAAAAAATAAAAAACTGAAAAGTGGGGTGTGCCAAATTATTCGGCCCCCTTAAGTTAATACTTTGTAGCGCCACCTTTTGCTACGATTACAGCTGCAAGTCGCTTGGGGTATGTCTCTATCAGTTTTGCACATGGAGAAATTGAAATTCTTGCCCATTCTTCCTTGGAAAACAGCTGGAGCTCAGTGAGGTTGGATGGAGAGCGTTTGTGAACAGCAGTTTTCAGCTCTTTCCACAGATTCCTCGATTGGATTCAGGTCTGGACTTTGACTTGGCCATTCTAACACCTGGATACGTTTATTTGTGAACCATTCCATTGTAGATTTTGCATTATGTTTGGGATCATTGTCTTGTTGGAAGATAAATCTCCGTCCCAGTCTCAGGTCTTTTGCAGACTCCAACAGGTTTTCTTCCAGAATGGTCCTGTATTTGGCTCCATCCATCTTGCCATCAATTTTAACCATCTTCCCTGTCCCTGCTGAAGAAAAGCAGGCCCAAACCATGATGCTGCCACCACCATGTTTGACAGTGGGGATGGTGTGTTCAGGGTGATGAGCGGTGTTGCTTTTACGCCAAACATATCATTTTGCATTGTGGCCAAAAAGTTCGATTTTGGTTTAATCTGACCAGAGCACCTTCTTCCACATGTTTGGTGTGTCTCCCAGGTGGCTTGTGGCAAACTTTAAACGAGACTTTTTATGGATATCTTTGAGAAATGGCTTTCTTCTTGCCACTCTTCCATAAAGGCCAGATTTGTGCAGTGTACAACTGATTGTTGTCCTATGGACAGACTCTCCCACCTCAGCTTTAGATCTCTGCAGTTCATCCAGAGTGATCATGGGCCTCTTGGCTGCATCTCTGATCAGTCTTCTCCTTGTTTGAGATGAAAGTTTAGAGGGACGGCCGGGTCTTGGTAGATTTGCAGTGGTCTGATACTCCTTCCATTTCAATATGATCACTTGCACAGTGCTCCTTGGGATGTTTAAAGTTTGAGAAATCTTTTTGTATCCAAATCCGGCTTTAAACTTCTCCACAACAGTATCACAGACCTGCCTGGTGTGTTCCTTGGTCTTCATGATGCTCTCTGCGCTTTAAACAGAACCCTGAGACTATCACAGAGCAGGTGCATTTACAGTACAGACCAAAAGTTTGGACACACCTTCTCATTCCAAGAGTTTTCTGTATTTTCATGACTATAAAAATTGTAGATTCACACTGAATGCATCAAAACTATGAATTAACACATGTGGAATTATATACTTAACAAAAAAAGTATGAAACAACTGAAAATATGTCTTATATTCTAAGTTCTTCAAAGTAGACACCTTTTGCTTTGATTACTGCTTTGCACACTCTTGGCATTCTCTTGATGATCTTCAAAAGGTAGTCACCTGAAATGGTTTTCACTTCACAGGTGTGCCCTGTCAGGTTTAATAAGTGGGATTTCTTGCCTTATAAATGGGGTTGGGACCATCAGTTGTGTTGTTCAGAAGTCAGGTGGATACACAGCTGATAGTCCTACTGAATGGAGTGTTAGAATTTGTATTATGGCAAGAAAAAAGCAGCTAAGTAAAGAAAAACCAGTGGCCATCATTACTTTAAGAAATGAAGGTCAGTCAGTCCGAATAATTGGGAAAACTTTGAAAGTGTCCCCAAGTGCAGTGGCCAAAACCATCAAGCACTACAAAGAAACTGGCTCACATGAGGACCGCCCCAGGAAAGGAAGACCAAGAGTCACCTCTGCTGTGGAGGATAAGTTCATCCGAGTCACCAGCCTCAGAAATCGCAGGTTAACAGCAGCTCAGATTAGAGACCAGGTCAATGCCACACAGAGTTCTAGCAGCAGACACATCTCTACAACAACTGTTAAGAGGAGACTGTGTGCAGCAGGCCTTCATGGTAAAATAGCTGCTAGGAAACCACTGCTAAGGACAGGCAACAAGTAGAAGAGCCTTGTTTGGGCTAAAGAACACAAGGAATGGACATTAGACCTGTGGAAATCTGTGCTTTGGTCTGATGAGTCCAAATTTGAGATCTTTGGTTCCAACCACCGTGTCTTTGTGCGACGCAGAAAAGGTGAATGAATGGACTCTACATGCCTGGTTCCCACCGTGAAGCATGGAGGAGGAGGTGTGATGGTGTGGGGGTGCTTTGCTGGTGACACTGTTGGGGATTTATTCATAATTGAAGGAATACTGAACCAGCATGGTTACCACAGCATCTTGCAGCGGCATGCTATTCCATCCGGTTTGCGTTTAGTTGGACCATCATTTATTTTTCAACAGGACAATGACCCCAAACACACCTCCATACTGTGTAAGGGCTATTTGACCAAGAAGGAGAGTGATGGGGTGCTACGCCAGATGACCTGGCCTCCACGGTCACCAGACCTGAACCCAATCGAGATGGTTTGGGGTGAGCTGGACCGCAGAGTGAAGGCAAAAGGGCCAACAAGTGCTAAGCATCTCTGGCAACTCCTTCAAGACTGTTGGAAGACCATTTCAGGTGACTACCTCTTGAAGCTCATCAAGAGAATGCCAAGAGTGTGCAAAGCAGTAATCAAAGCAAAAGGTGGCTACTTTGAAGAACCTAGAATATAAGACATATTTTCAGTTGTTTCACACTTTTTTGTTAAGTATATAATTCAACATGTGTTAATTCATAGTTTTGATGCCTTCAGTGTGAATCTACAATTGTTATAGTCATGAAAATACAGAAAACTCTTGGAATGTGAAGGTGTGTCCAAACTTTTGGTCTGTACTGTATATGGAGACTGGATTACACACAGGTGGATTATATTTATCATCATCAGTCATTTAGGACAACATTGGATCATTCAGAGATCCTCACTGAACTTCTGGAGTGAGTTTGCTGCACTGAAAGTAAAGGGGTCAAATAATATTGCACGCCCCAGTTTTCAGTTTTTTATTTTTTACAAAAGTTTAAAATAACCAATAAATTTCGTTCCACTTCACAATTGTGTCCCACCTGTTGTTGATTCTTCACCAAAAAATTTAAATTTTATATCCTTATATTTGAAGCCTGAAATGTGGCAAAAGGTTGAAAAGTTCAAGGGGGCCGAATACTTTAGCAAGACACTGTATATCCACCACACACACACACACACACACACACACACACACACACTGAGTTCAGTGGGTTCTGGGTAGCAAATGCTACCTACTAAATGTTCAGCAGATGGTGCTATAACAATAGTTTTGAAAGTGTAACCAGCTGGTTAACAGTGTTTTGTCTATTAGAGTTATTTACTTAATAATGACATTGTATTTTCTGTTTATGTTCTTTTTTTTTGCGGCATTCATTTTACAACTTTATTGTTTTATCATTTTATTTGCTATAAACATAAGATGCTTCACTCTTAGCATTTCACCCTGATGCAAAGTGGCTTTACCTTATTCAATCAGAAATCAGATTACTAATCCTTAGAGAAAACTGTCAAGTGAAATGTTTTTATCTGCCTTTAAATGCTGAAAACACAAGTCTACAAATTTTCAAAAGTTGTTTGGTTCAGAAATAAAATGAGCCATTTCTGAATGATTTTCATGTGCTGAATTAAAAAATCAGAAGGAAAACTGTCAATTAGCTCTAGTTTCTATGATATCAAAGAATTCTCGTTTTACTGTTATGTAAAATTGTATAGATTATCTCTTATATATATAGAAACGAGTTTCTGTCTGTCTGTTCTTTATGCGTGACCAAACGACTGGACCGATATTCACCAAATTTGGCACACATGTACATCAGGTGTCCAGGAATATTATAGACTGGGTCTCAGTTCTCTTGGACGTACCGTTCCTGAGATACAGTATTCCCAAAAAATGACCAACATTAGCTCATACAAGCCTGCAAGTCTTTCACTCATATTCCAACTGCCATACACACGGTCACATGTCCCTTATCAGCCAATAAGAGCTCGCAGGCACTTACTCTCCTCAGGCACACAGGTTTCCATAGCAACCAAGCTATTTATGACCTGTATTAGTCAATAGCAGTTCGCAGGTCCTTAAATATTCAGTCATATCACGTGTATCAGCCAATATAAGTTCACATTTAATTTACCAGGTTTCCATAACAACACAGCGATAAATAGACTGTACCTATACTGGACTCAGTGGCATAACTAGGAATGGTTGGGCCCCAAGGCGAATATTTGACATGGGACCACCCTCGGCAACAGCTCCCCACCCTGCACAAACTGCATTCCTGCACACAGTATTCTGCCCCATAGTGGCCCCTGCACACAGTATCATAGTGGCCCCTTCATATAGTATTATGCGCACTCCCCGCTACCTCTTCAATGTTGGACCAGATGTCACGGGAGCCAGGCATGCATCGCAACGCATAATGACATCAGACTGGCCCACCGACGTCTGGGACGTCACCAAGGAGGCCACAAGCCTGCTGAAAAGACCCCAGAGTATAATGATAGCAGTGTTTGTGGGGTTCACGGCCCGCAGGCCTTACTTACCGATCCCCGCTCCTGCTCAAAGCCGCCTCTGTAGAAGGTGAAGCGCAGGCGGCCATGAGCAGGAGCGGGGATCGGTAAGTAAATAGGGCCCGTTACCTGCTGGTGTTACACCAGCAGGTAACGGCCTATTAAAAAAAAACAAACAAAAAAACATCAAGGGCCTGCCGGGACCCCTAATGTCCCGGGCCCTGTGGCAGCCGCTACCACTGCTGCCCTGGTATTTACGCCACTGACTGGACTGCCATACTGGATTTCAGTATTCTTATAAATTGAAACGTTTTTAAACTACTCCTGCCCCCTGCAGCAAAACGCATGGCTGCTGCGCGAGCTAATGAAAACTCTCATCTGACCCAAGCCTGTCTCTAATCTGACAAGATATGTCACAGACAACAGCGAGCTGCTGAAACAACCCAGCAGACCCAAGCCCGTCTCCAATCTGACAAGGCATTGTCAGCCACATGCACACAGCTGCACTCCATGTTTCCATAACAACCCAGCCATTTTTGTTCACTGCTGTAGGTCAGCTTTAAAGGGGCAGGGCGCTGTGGATGACACTGTTACACAAGGTCACATACACACAGCTTTACTCCAGGTTTTCCATAACAACTGATCGCAGGTCTTTCACTGATATCCAAACTGAGATACACATGATCACATGACGCTTATGGACCAATGGAAAATCACAGGTTCTTCAGTCTTGACATACACACAGCTTTACACCAGGTTTCCATAGCAACCAAGCTATTTATGACCTGTATGAGTCAATAGCAGTTCGCAGGTCTTTAAATATTCAGTCATATGACGTGTATCAGCCAATATAAGTTCACATTTCATTTACCAGGTTTCCATAGCAACACAGCCATAAATAAACTGTACCTATACTGGACTGCCATACTGGATGTGAAGTGCAAAACTGGCCAATTCTTATGGGGTCACTACACAAACAAAAAATGAAATATACCCGTGCGAAGCCGGGTCCTTCTGCTAGTAATATATAATTGTGACTTCTGCAATCATATAGGTGCAAGTTTATTGTTCATAAAATTTTGAAATATATTCTGAGGAAACAGCTGTTTTTAAAATCAGCTATAATTTACAGACATGTCTAAGCTCTTTTACAAATTATAATTATATTTAGGCTAATATGTTATTGAACTCTGCAATGTACTGTAGGTCCTCATTCATTGGCTACTCGGCTCTTTTTCACATGTCTCTTGTATTCAGGCATCGGATTGTCTCTGGTAACTGTCCAGCAGTAGTCTGCAAGCATTGATGGGTTCCATTTACCCTGATATCTTTTTTCTATATCCATAACAATATCCATTTTTCAGGACTCTTTTTTGTACTTTAGTCTCAAATCTCCCGCTAGCAAGGTATACATCTAATTATATTCAATTCTTTATCTCATGTGATATTTATATGTGGTTTAATGAAAAAAATTTTATAACTCATTTTAAGAAAAACAGATCTTTATTGTGTATTTTGTTTTCACATATGCACAATATATAATTTAAAATTAGCGGGAACCATCTTTGATAAGGGAAAACAAGAAATCTCCCATTGTTGGGGTTTTCTTTTCTTCTTCTTTGGTTATTATATTTCTTCTTCTTTGCTGCAATATAAATATATTTCTGTTAAATTTTCAGTGGATATAAACATTTTTTCTGTTTTTTTTTTTTTTTTGATTTTGCAATTCAGTTTGTTCTCATATATGTTTTGTGTATTATCCTTTCATTGGTTAATATTAATGTTTATGCAATTCAGGTGTTGTTTTTAATTACATTGCTTTTAAATAGTAAGTTGGTTGTGGTGGAGTGTAGGCAATGACTAAGGGTACTGTTCCCTGAAATGCGTAAGCTGAACACCCCCTTTCTTGCATAAACATGGGAGAATCTTTCCGTGTTTTTTCTCTTGTTTTGTGATGTTTTTTCATTAAAAGTTACGTTTTATACAAGACCTGAGCTTCATTGCATGCTGGACGCTACACATTTTTGAAGCAATCTTTTTTCCATAGTCGCAATTTCCTGGTGAAATCGCTCACCATATTCATCATTTACCGCTCCACAGTTTGGTGCAAAGAAGTCTAGTTGAGAGTGCAAGAAATGAATCTTTAAAGACATGTTACATCCCAGGTTTTTATATGAGTTGAGGAGATTTTCCACCAACTCTTCATAGTTATCTGCCTTGGTGTTTCCCAGGAAATTTGTTACTACTAACCGGAATACTTCCCATGCAGAGCCTTTTTCTTGCCACGCAGCAAACGGTGAAATTCATCATCTTGAAGAAGCGCACAAATCTGAGGACCAATAAAGACTCCTTCCTTTATCTTTGCTTCACTCAACCTTGGAAACTTACATAGGAGATACTTGAATGCTTCTTCATTTTTATCCATCGCCTTTATGAAGTTCTTCATAAGACCCAGCTTGATATGCAATGGAGGTAGCAGAATCTTTGTTGGTTCAATGAGCACTGGATGCATAACATTTTTAGTCCCTGGCTGCAGAGATTGTCAGAGTGGCCAGTCTCTTTTCTTGTAGTGGTCTGATCTTGCACGATTGTCCCATTCACATAGGAAGCAGCAGTACTTTGTATATCCACCCTGCAGACCAAGCACTAGCACAACCACCTTCAAGTCTCCACAGCTGTTGATCATAGTTTATGCATCTCAAAAGCTGTTTCATGTTGTTATGTTTCCTTCATGTGAACTGCATAGCCAATTGGAACTGATGGTAGTGCATTGCTATTGTGCAGTAAGACAGCTTTAAGACTCAGCTTGGATGAATCGATAAATAGCCTCCACTCATCTGGGTTATAGCTGATGTTCAGAGCTTCCATTAAACTGCAGGTTATTACATGCAACAAGATCACCCTCCTTAAAGAAGACTTGGACAAGATGCTTTTGACGGTCCCGGAACAAAGAAATCCGAACATCATCTGCTACCAGATTCCACTGTTGAAGTTTGGAACCTAAGTTTAATTAGGATTGCATCACTTGGCCTTTATTGACATCTTTCTATTGGTCATTCTGAGATGATGCAATTCTAGTAGATAATGCTATACTGATGATGCGAACTTTTCCGAGTATTGTATTAAAGGCTGAGAGAAATATCAAAAGCACCTCTGAATCATGAAAATTAGAGCCAATTTCAAAATTTGAGCATCATTTTCGATCTCAGCACCCCAAAATTAGTTGAGATCAACTGTTTTCATGTCTGAACCAATTTGGCTGTAGACCAGTGAAATTTATGTCAAAAACATCATCGGTGCTTTATGTGTGTTCGTCAATGATATGTACAGTTTATAACATAGTTTGTGCATCACAGGTATGTATACTTAAGCATGCAATTTTTGTGTCTTAATGCATCTAAAATGTAAACTAAAGCAAATACAACATGTGTTGATTGAAGATGTCTTGTCATATTATGTCTGTAGGTCATATATGGACCTAAGTGTCTCCATGGTAACAGACTACAAAATATGTAGTCTTATCCTTCTGCAATACTCCCTTCAATCTGCTCCCTAATTCTTGAAAATTTATTTTTATACAAAGCAAGAAATAAGGGAAGGTATGGAAGAGAGTCTGACTGTAAGGCGCAATTCTGATTGAAATTGGTGTATGTAATGCCAGTCTTAAAGGGAACCTGTTAGGTGGTATTTCCACCATAAACAGGTGTCATCTTGGGCAACATTAAGTACTGAAGTGACCACTAGTGTCTTTCTGTAATCTGAAGGTGAAGTTATAATTATCTCAAAGTGTAAAAAGTCATATACAAATTAACATAAGTAGTCACGGTGGGCAGGGAGTAGCTTCAGCCTAGTCACCATGTCCAGTTATTAATCATGCCTCATCACTCCCTGATGCCATGAGGGAGATGTCAATCATGCCCAAGAGGTGTGATTAGTAAGCAGACAGTGCGACTACGGGGAAGTTTCTACCTGCTCACTATGACTACTTCGATCAATTTACATATGACTTTTTATGCTTTCACACATTTATAACCAGGGGCGTAAATACCGGGGTAGCAGCGGTAGCGGCTGCCACAGGGCCTGGGACATTAAGGGGCCTGGAGTCCTGTGGCAGCCGCTACCGCGAACCCCACAAACACTGCTATCATTATACTCTGGGGTCTTTTCAGACCCCTGAGTATAACGATCGGGGGCCCAGGTGAGGTGAGAGAACATAAAAAACACTGTAACTTACCTCTCCTGCGCATTCCGACAGGCTTTGGGCCTGTCTGGTGAAGTCCCTGACGTTAGCCAACGTCATTATGTGTCGCGATGCCAGCCTGGATCACGCGAGATCTGGTCCAACATTGAAGATGGCCGAAGTAGCGCACGGGAGTTCATTGGAGCCAGGGAAAGGTAAGTAACATTGTTTTTTATGTTTGTATCCTACCCTGGGTCTCCAATCATTTTACTTTGGTTTCTGAAAAGACCCCAGAGAATAATAATCGTTCATGGGTGGTCCACTATGGGGCATAATACTGTGTGCAGGGGCCACTATGCTGCATAATACTGTGTGCAGGGGCCACTATGCTGCATAATATTGTGTGCAGGGGCCACTATGCTGCATGATACTGTGTGCAGGGGCCACTATGTGGCATAATAGTGTGTGCAGGGGCCTCTATGGGGCATAATAGTGTGTGCAGGGGCCACTATGGGGCATAATACTGTGTGCAGGGGCACTATGGGGCATAATAGTGTATGCAGGGGCCGCTATGGGGCATAATAGTGTGTGCAGGGGCCAGTATGGGGCATGATACTGTGTGCAGGGGCCACTATGGGGTATAAATATGTGCAGGGGCCACAATACTGTGTGCAGGGACTACTATGGCGCATAATAGTGTGCGCAGGAATTCGGTTTGTGCGGGGGGGGGTGTTGGAGGGGGCAGTTTGGGGGAGGTTGGGGGCGGCGGTTCGGGGGGGGCCCCATGTCAAATGTTCTCCTTGGGGCCCAGCCATTCCTAGTTACAGCACTGTTTATAACTTCACTTTGCTGCAACAAAAAGATTACACAGGGGCAGCAATGGAAAGGGAATTACTTAATCCTGCACATAATGGAGCCAGTTTATGGTCGGAAAACCACCTGACAGGTTCCCTTTAATACCACTAAAATAAAATAATCATTATAGTCTTTACTAATAATGAATTGCTATTATATGGTAATCGCATGGTATATATGTTTACTGCTAATTCCTTTATTGCTGACATTTTCACATGTGACCTTGCAATGTGAACAAGAATGTTCACCAATGATCTAGTTCCTTGGATCCTAGCAAGTCCAGAAATGATTTGTTTTAAGTAGATGAGTCAAGAGACAGCTCTGATGTTTAGGCCATATAATGTTCTTTAGAGTTAACCTTAAGTTAACTATAAGCCACATGTATAATTATGCTGATTCTCCTATGAGAGTGACGTAGATTGTAAGGAGATGTTCTGATGACTGGTTGCCAGAAATTTGGCTTACGAACCCTTGTTTTGGGACATTTGCCAGATTTCTCTGCCCTATCATAGCTCGTCTCTTTGTTCTGTTTATTATCTTGTTTATTATCTCTATCTATAATACTCTTTTGCTGTAACCTAACTTTTAAATAAACTTCCATCTGCTTTATCCATCTGAGAGACGGTTTATCTGTAAAAGTTTCCATAACAAAACATTTGTCTCTTCAGACCCCAGAGTATAATTGGTGGAGGCTATGGGGAGGTGTAAAAAAAAACATTCATACATATTTTTACATTTTGTTTTTATTTTATTTTTAGACATCCTATGGGTTTTGAACTCCAGGGGGCCTGATAAGTAATACAATACACTGCAATGCTTTGCAATGTATTGTACAATTGCTATAATTCTATTACAGGCCTAGAGAAGCCTGTAATAGAAGTAATGTAATGTCAAACTTGGGAGCCTTCAATAGGCTCCTGGCTGTCATGGCAACGGATCGCTGCTCCCAGATCTCATTCTGGGGGACATTGATTCTACCTAAAATAACAAAAAATAGTGCCTCATTCAGGTGTGACTGATGCATCAGAAGAGACAATACAGCGGAGACCTGGCAGCTATGGCGGCCACTCAGCTCCTGAGCAGCTGCCATATTTAACCCCTTCATGCCTCAGCCAGTGTTCGTTTTTGCATTTCCATTTTTCCCTCCCCCCATTCCAAGAGCCATCATTTTTTCAATTTTCAGTTCACAGAGTCACATGATGGCTTATTGTTTGCGAAACAAATTTTATTTTGTAACGACATCATTCAATATCCTGTACAATGTACTGGGAAGCTGGAAAAAAAATTCTGAATGAGATGGAACTGGAAAAAAAACGCATTTCTTATGGGTTTAATTTTTACGGCATTCACTATGTTACCCATATTCTGCAGGTCAGTACAATCACCGCGATACCAATTTATATAGTATTTGTAATGTTATGATACCTTTTAAAAAAATTAAAAACTTTGAAAAATAGAAAAAAAAATTTGTGTCGCCATATTGTGACCTGTAACTTTTTGTATGGAGCTGGGTAAGGCGTCTTTTTATGCGGGACAAGATGGCATTTTTAGTGATCCCATTTTGAGGTAGTTCTGATAGTTTGATCAGTTTTTATTACATTTTTCATCGGAGGAAAAAAAGTTGAAAAAACAGCCATTTGGTGATTTGGATTTTAACCCCACTACGCCGTTCACCATATGAGATAAATATTTTTATAGTTCGGAAATTTTGGAGCGCGGGTATCTAAAGCGTTTATGTTTACGTTTGTTTATTTAATTTTTATATGTGATCTAGAGAAAGGGGGGTGATTTAAACTTTTATATTTTTTTGTTTTCTTTATACTTTTAAAAACTTTTTTTTTACTTTCTTTTACTTTTCTTTTCAGACCCCCTAGGGACCTTGAACCCTAGGGAGTCTGATCGCTCACACTATACACTGCAATACTAAGGGAAATCCATTCACTTCTATGTAATAGAACTGATGTAATGACAAGCCTGGGAGCCTTCAATAGGCTCCCAGCTGTCATGACAACCGATCACCGCCCTCCGATGGCGCCTGTGCACTTTGCAATATGATCATGCTCATGTTGGCCGCTGAAGCCCAATAACTGCCGCTATGCACAATTCAGTGCACCAGCAGATGTAAAGTAATGTACAAAGGTCTTAGGTCAGTGTGCAAAAAATGCTGTATTGTAAAAATGCTTTAAAAAATATTATTAATATAATATTTGGTGTCAAAACAGCATTAATACACAGGAACTCAGCAGGGAGGTTGCTCCAAACATCTTGGAGAACTGACCACAGAACTTCTGTGGATGTAGTCATCCTTAAATCCTTCTGTCTTTTTATGTAACCCCAGACAGATTCTGTGGGGCCATATCATCACTTCTAGGAATCCTCCTCAACAAGGTGGTCACACTAAATATTCATTTGAATTAGATTTCTCTTTTGCAGCATTTTTTTCTCACCTGGCTAAAACTTTTGCACATTATTGTTTTTACTGAACTCACACAGATCTTAAAGGGGTTGTCCCAGGAACTGAAGACCACAGGACTTTTCTCACTCTGCACTGCACTCAGGCTGAATCTGGAGCTGGAGAAAGTTCCTGTGGCGTTCAGTTCATGGGAAACCCCTTTAAAGGTGATGTCTGGATTAATATAAAATATTTCATCCTGTCTGCAAATAGTGTAAATAAGAAAAAACTAACTTGCAAAATAGGCAGAGAGAAGTCCTGCTTTAAGCGGAATGGGGGACGGAGTCCCCAAACACTAGTATGACTGCAGCCTTAGCTGGTTTATCATTATTATTATTACAATTTTGCAGCCTACATTCATTTTTTATTTGAGTCATACAATACCAGACACAGTCTATAGACGGGTATGTTTCTCTTTTGGGGGGAAAAAGTATCATAATCCTGGATAACCTCTTCAGTTTATTGCCCACTGGTGCTTATAGTTATATATAGTTGCTTATGTTATTATATATGCACAGATGCAAAAGTCTGTTTTTCATGGCTGATTTGCATCACAGTCATGTAAATAAGGTCTTATGCCAATGACTTTTTTCTATGACATTACTAGATAATATACTGTGACATCAAACTGTAACATCATTCTATACATTACGCCTGTATAGTGACCTATGTTTTTTGCTTTGCTAGTACAATTCAGTGAACTGCTTTATTAATGTATTTTTATTTTAATGACATTACCTATTTCTACAATGTAGTCCATCTGTTCACAGTGGTTAGTCGATGGTTTTACCCAGGAACCCAGTGGTCTAGTTTGCTTTCTTAGAGATTCAGTGTAAAGTCCTAGTAAATCAACCAAAATGGCAAAATGAGTTTTCCCACCAGTGATCCAGAAGAATGCCGGGTGCAGCCACAATAAATAGTGTCTAATTTCTGCGTGCAAATGTTTACAGTTTACTTACTACGCTCTACCATCATCCATACAATTGGGTAATATACTAACCCATCTACACCAGTTTTCTGGCATAGTTGAGTGCAAATGTGGCGCATCTTTCGTGCACTGCCCTTTCTTGCGCCAAAGATGCATCACATTGTTCCCCATTTGCTCCTTTTTCCTGAAAGTGGTCAGAGCAAATTGGAAACCAAGGCAGGCTGGGGCCAAGACAGACAGATTTACTATAATTGACAACAGAAAGTTGTTCTGAGTTAGGACCCATGCACACAACCGAGTCTCTCCCGATGTGTTCAATGCTTTGTTCCATTCCAATGATTATAGATCAGGTCCTATCCTGCTTTGTAGCTTCGGAATGAATAATCCCCTATTGAAGTCAATAGGGAATGGAAGACTCTCGAATGACACTCAGATGCCATCCAAGCGTTATTCAAGTATCATCCACTATGAAATCGGTACCCCCCCCCCCCTTGGTGTGCATGTAGCCTTATACCTGGAATCTACACCACTTCCTGACTGGCATAGATTTCAATTCTGGTGCACAGGAAAGCACCTAAATTATTAAGAAGCCAGAGTTCAATTCAGGTTCACCTTGTACCAACCAGGACTTGATTACAGAATGTAAGTCTTAATAAATTCCCCCCAATAGCACTGAAAAAGTTCCATTCTCCTATAGTTCCCAGGAATAGCTGATGCTGTTGGAGAACCAACATAAACAGGTATTCCATCTCAAAGATTACACCTTTTATGTCTTCACAGTTCCTCGGCAGTCACTGGAAAGGAACTGGTGATGTCACTCCCATACGTCACAGGTTCCTTTCCAACAAAATTTGATCTGCTGATCATCGCACCGCAGCACTGGCACCGCAGCACTGGCACCGCAGCACTGACACAGACTTGCTGAGAGACAATTTCATAACAACCTTGTTCCCACAAAAGAATCACCATTCTATTTTCTATAACCATATTTATCAACTAGGATAGGGACACTTAACACATAGTCACTGATGAAAAATCTTAGGAGCCCACCAGTATTAGTCCACTGAAACCCAGATCTGTCAAGTTTCATAGTCTATATAACCAGAAGATGGCGCTAATAGCACAACTTTAATTCTTGCATTAGCATCAGACATAAATGTATTTTTTTTTATATGGAGTACATTAGTCTGTAGAACAATGATACCCCAACCCTTCTAGTGATCTGGTTCTTACTTGACTTACTTACTTGTAATTGCCAACCATATGGTTTTGACCTTAGCACCAAGATCTAGTATTGTTTTGACATACCTGGTGCCCCTGGTGCCAGGGGCGCATCGCTAATGAGGCGAAATGAGGCGGCCGCCTCAGGCGGCACTGTCCGTCACTGTCTGGGGGGGCGGCATTTTTACCATTTATTTAATGTAATCCAGCCCAGGACAGGCCGCTTTAAAAAAAACAAACAAAGCTGGGCTGGTTTACGAGACCTCTGCATGTCAGCGCAGGCGGCGATACAATGACGTCATCGCACCTCCTACGCTGAGACACAGACGTTGCGGACAAGAAGAGGAGGCAGCGGCTCCATCATGGGATTGCAGGTAGGTGCGGATAACTTTTTTTATATATATAAATAGGCCGTAACCTGCTGGAGTATCCCTGGCAGGTAACGGCCTATTTATTTACTTATCCCCGTGTCTTCTCGTGGCCGCCTCCGCTTCCCCTTCTGCTATGGGACGCAGAAGGGGAAGTGGATGCCGCTGTGAGCAGCCTCGGGCATCGGTAAGTGAGGCCGCGGGCCGCAAATACTACTATTATTATACTCCGGGGTCTTTTCAGACCCCGGAGTATAATAATCAGACACCCAGGGGAGGTGAGGGAACATAAAAACCATTCTTACTCACCTCTCCTGCGATCGGTGTTACTCCGAGCAGGCTTGGGGCCTCTGGTGACGTCATCAGGTCACGTCGCCGGCCTGATCACGTGACGTGTGTGCGCAATTAAACAGGGCCGAAAGCTTCAGGGAGTGCACCGGTGTCCAGGATAGGTAAGTACCACTGGTTTTTATGTTTGTCACCTCCCCTGGGTCTCCGATCATTATACTCGGGAGTCTGAAAAGCCTTATATCCACATAAAAACACCTGCCCACTTATTTAATGAGCGATTAACCCCCTACTCTTAAGGCTGGGACATAATTCAGGCAGATGTCTGATTACTGTACTGTGACTATAACAAGCTGTGCATCTGTGTGTCCATCACATAGACTGTACATCACATGACCATGGACTGATTTTTATCCACTGGAAGTAAGCAAAATGAATGACAGAAAGCAGAGATCTAGAAAACTGAGGAATTGATACAGAAAGTATATTGGGAAATTGTACATTATTTTTATTATGCAAACAATAATATTGGTCCCTCAATAATGGTCTGAAAGTGGCCAACCCTTTTAAACAAATTCATAAAATAGATGTCCCCCCATACACGCCCATGTAAAAAGCATTTTTTATTAGATGCCACTACATTGAAAAATCTAGTTTTCAGCACTGTACAATGCAGCGAAAAAAAAAAAACCCTCAATAGATACTACCTGAACAGAGGCTTATTTTTACTTCCAATGAGTGAATAAGGATCAATCAGTCTATTTAACATATGCCATGGGAACAGTCCAGTCACATAAATTAACCCAACGCACAGGCCATAATGTGAAAGTAGCCTTATATAGCCATATAAGGTGAATAAATTCAGTAAGATCAAAAAGACACTTGACAACAATGGGCCTTATTATAAAAAAAAAAAATCTGGCTTTATAGCAATTAGCAACCAATGAGAAGAGCTTTCATTATTAAACTGCTCTGAGAAAATGAAAGCCGTACTGTGATTGGCTGCTATGTACTCAACAGTTAAACTGTTGTTTGTGCCATTTTTTGAACACTTACTGCAACGGAGCTCTGTGCTGAAATACCGTGCGAATGCAGAGCTGCGTCACAAACTGGTGACGATGTTGCTCTGAAGAGGATGAGGGGGTTGAACTACATGGCTGGATGGCCATTATTTATGATGCTCAGTGAGCCTCATGTGCATAACGCTAAAAAACATTATTACACTCATCCTGGCCAGATAATCTAGAAACAAAAGTATGCCTGGACTTGTATTTGCAGCAGCAACATTACTATGGCAGCAGTTTAACCCCTTAATGACTGGGCCATTTTTTGTTTTTGCATTTTCGTTTTTCCCTCCCCACATTTCAAGAGCCATAACTTTTTCATTTCTCAGTTCACAGAGTCACATGATGGCTTATTGTTTGCGAAACAAATTGTACTTTGTAATGGCTCCATTCAATATGCTGTGCAATGTACTGGGAAGCTGGAAAAAAATTCAGAATGAGGTGCAATTGGAGAAAAACTGCATTTGCGCCAAATTCATATGGGTTTAATTTTTACACCATTCACTGTGTGGTAAAAATGACATGTTACCTGTATTTTGCGGGTCAGTACGAACACGGCGATACCAAATTTATATAGTATTTGTAATGTTTTGATACCTTTTAAAAAATTAAAAACTTTGCTAAATAGAAAAAAAAATTTAGCGTCACCATATTGTGTCACCTGTAACTTTTTCATATTTACATGTATGGAGCTGGGTAAGGCGTCTTTTTATGCGGGACAACATGACGTTTTTATTGATACCATTTGGGGAAAGATCTGATGGTTTGATCACTTTTTATTTAATTTTTTATAGGAGACAAAGTGTTGAAAAAAACACTATTTGGCCATTTTGATTTTTTTCCCCGCTACGCCGTTCACCGTATGGGATAAATATTTTTATATTTTAATAGTTCGGGCATTTTGGAGCACGGGGATACCTAAAGTGTTTATGCTTACTTTTGTTTATTTACTTTTATATCTGATCTAGGGAAAGGGGGGTGATTTGAACTTTTGTGTTTTTTTTTTTTATTTTTTCATACTTTTAAAAACTTTTTTTTTTTATACTTTTACTTGTATGATCAGACTCCCTAGGGACCTTGAAACCTAGGGAGTCTGATCGATCATACTATTCACTGCGATACTACTGTATCGCAGTGAATAGCAAAATGCCTTCACTGCTATTAGACGATGCCTCTGGCATCGTGTAATAGCTATACTGTAATGACAGGCCTGGGAGCCTTCAATAGGCTCCCGGCTGTCATGGCAACCAATCGCCGCCCTCCGATGACGTTCTGGAGGGCGACGATTAGGTAAAAATGGCGGCGCCCGTGGCGGCTGTGCAATTTATACGCCGTGGTCCCGTTTGACCGCGACATCTAAAGGGTTAACAGCTGCGATCGGTGTCTGCACCGATCGCTGCTGTTAGCGGCGGGTCCTGGCTGTATTATACAGCCGGCACCCGCGGTGTATGGAGAGTGCTCAGCTCCTGAGCTCTCTCCATACATCGTCATGCGACTCAGGACGTACTATTACACCCTGGGTCTTTAAGGGGTTAAAAAGGCTGCTAAAGGTGATAGACTCCCTTTATCTTCCATGGGGCTGTTCTTGTGTCTGTTTTTTTGATGGTTCATTTTAATGGACCATCAAAAAAATAGTACAAATCCTATTTTTGTCCATTTTCATGGATCTATTAATAGAATCAAGTCTATTAGGGATCTATGAAAACAGCTGCTTCACGGATGCAAAACAATCGTGAAAATAATGGACATTGCACCCATTTTTCACGCATGTTTTTTTAGAATGTTCGTGTGCATGTAGCCTTAGGCTATACAACATTTATATTTCCAAACTCTGCAGTTCTTTCAATTACTTTTCTCTTATGTACACATATAGCACTGTGTAATACGTTTCTTTTAATCTGTATAAATCATCAGCACCATGTTATGTCTGCACCCGTTCAAACTTCTGAGCCATCCGGCTGTGATTCCTTCCTTTGGGTTCTTCTTGTATTGTCTGAACACTGTCCTATTTCCTCACCTCCTTAATTGATTTTCCACCACACCCATTTCCTTTACCTTGGTTTCCCTGTTACTCTAATAGTTAATTTTAGCCTTACCTGTGTGATTGACAGCCTATCGTCCTATCAAGTCTGGGGCGGGTTCTTCCTTCCTATTTATTGTTTGCTCACATTCCCATTGGCGCTTGCTATTGCCTCGTGCATACTGGCTATTACTCTTGCTGTTTGGTTACCTGTATTCTTATCCCTGACCTCTGGCTTCAACTTTGACTATTCTCTTGGATTTTGATTTTGTACTGCATTACTCGACTGTTACCGACCCCTGGGATCGCCGCCCAGTTGCTGGCTGTCACCTAGGACAGTTCAGGCAAGTAGCCAGGGACAGTGGGGGGGGGGGTTCAGCTTAGGGCTCACTGTCTTGTCATGCTTCTCTCCCCAGGGTTCATCAGCAGCTACTGGGGAATCACTCCTCTAGCAATTCCCTTACACACCATCAACGATTAGTCTTTATAATTTTTTTCCTATTTTTATTCTACTGCAAGACTCTTAACTAGATATCCATCTTACACAAACAGTGCCTTACCACTTATGGATTGTATAAGAAACAAATACCCCTCTCTAATAAGAAATTTACTTGTTTATAAATTAAATCATTCATCTCTACAGCCAAAAAAGTCATGAAACCCAAAATAAAATATTTCTAATCAATTATAATAACTTGTGTCTTCTGCTTTGACAATATTCAGCACAAGAGCATAATACAAAGAACCCTTGTACAGAGCCATTTAGATAATGTATTATTGTGTGGATCATATGTCTTATGGCTATGTGCGCATTTTTTTTTGGCCTCCTTCAAATATCACCTACAGTAAGTAACTGAAACTGTTACTACCTTGAACACTGAGATAAGCTACAGGCAATATGTAACATAACAAAGAAAGTGGCATAGCAAGCATTGACATTAACATTTGAAGAATTCTTGTAACATTTCTAAAATAACTACAACTGGTGTTAAAAATGCAGTGTTTTAGAGCTGAACTAATCTGAACTTTTGACGGACTCATGACCCTTCTTATAAAATTACATCGTATTGACCTAGGCAAACATCAGTAGCACAAGTTACAGGTAAAGAAACAACATCTGCTCCCTTAAGGTTCCAGACTACTTAATACTATCTAATAACTTTTCCCCTTTTCACTGTATAATATTCCTATTTACATGTCCGTTCACTGTTATTTATTAATTCTACAATATTTCCAGTTTCTTACAGAGTCAAGAGTTGTGCCTACTTCTTCTTTTGGTATTCCTGGTAATTGTCTGAAACTATGAGGATGTTTCAGAAATTTGAAAGAATGACCATAAATGTCTGAGTGGAGATAAAGCAAATTCATTATGTAATATTGGAAGTTTACACAATGGCAATTCAGATTTCAAAACACTGAGGCTCTAAGGCTGCACTTACACATTGTGTTTTTGTTGAAAAAATGCATGCCTTATATAAAAACACATGCTTTTTCTAGAAAAACATATGAGGCATACAGCTCAATGGAGGATGGGAGGAACAATTGTAGTTGTCAACGGTAGGCCAAGAACATTCAACCGACTCCTCTAGCCCACCTCTCAAGTTGCGACAATGTTGAGGGGACCGGCGGTATATCTGATAGTGGTGGAAGTTCCCCAGGGGTGCTTCCAGTTGTGAGGAGTTCTTGCCTCTCCTGAGCTAGGTGATGGTGCTCAGAAAGTCGCTTGATGGTTATCACAGGAATGTCTCAGCAGACAGCAGTTGAACATAATGGAGGAACCTTACTGAGACAAAGGTTCCCAATGCAGCTTCCCGGATGTGGGTAGTTTTGCAACAGGAATTTCACAATAGGAAATGGTACTGACCCTTGTAATGGTTTTCCACAGCAAGGGGATGCCCAATAATGGATTTTACATCCAGTGCCTGAAAGCTCATTTGTTATCCTGGCTACCTATGTACTGCAGGCTTCTGGCTGTGAGGCTCTGGTAAACCTTAACTTCTCCATCAACATGGCACTCTTTTCCCTTTGAGGGGCTGACAGCAAATTTTTCCCTGTCTCAAGGCTGGAGCAATGTTAATGTTGCTAGGCTAAGGCTCTAAAAAGAACTCACTACTCTTCCCTCAGGTGCTGCAACAGACCGTCTCAATGATGTCTGTTTTCCTGCTAACCACAGACTCAACCCCTCAGAACCAACTTGGAGACTCTTGGAGTCTCTTCCCCTCACCTCAGCCAATGGTTAATTGAGCTGCACCGAACTCCACTAAAAAGAGGAGTGTACTTTTCCACAGTGGAATGCTCCTAAAACAGGGGGAAAACATATAAGGAAATCGCTGAACTATACAGCCGCAGTGTCACAAACAATAAAACAATATAAACAGTGCTCACTGTGTAAACCAGCCTTAGACTTTGGCAATACAAAATAGAAAGAAAAAACTCTGAATAATAGAAAAATACTGACTGCTGACCCAAATCTACCTTAGATCTCTTTCTTAACAGTTGCATATTACCAGTCAGTATTTCGCATCAGTATTTTTCAAATTCAATCTAAAGTCAAAACCAGAAAAAAACGGGAGCTAATTGTAATTTTTTTCATTATACTTTATCAGTGTGTGTTCCACTTCAGCTTTGGCTTACAAATACTGAGGCAAAATACTGATCTAAATACAGAAGTTTGAACAAGGACTAAATCTGTTTCCAACAGCTTTGGAGGAGTGGTGAAGCTTCTCTCCTGTCAGCACATTACCCATGCAGTTTTGAGATGAAACGCCAGAAATATCTAACATTCTGGTTACTCGGGATATGATAAATTGCATAGCAATAACGTGGTTATCAGGCACCACACGCAGCACAATCAGTCTGTCTCAGATTACTTGAATCTTCAGACCACAAGAAATGAGCTAGGTGTCCTGGCAGGAATTATATTTCTCTATTTCTATTAACAGTATTGGATGAAGAACTTTTTAAGATGAATCAACAGTGGAAATTCCTGCTATACTAGATACAGGCTGTAAAGATAAAATGGGTCCATACATAGCAATGATTAGATATGATGGCTCTATTGCTGAATGTTCAATTGCTGTATGGAACATGTCTCTACTGTACAACATCACTATTGATTTTCCGAAATTAAGTTATAGGGGTAAATTAACGTTCTTCACTGTCTGCCTAAAGAACAGAAAACATTGACTCTCGTGACTGATCCCCCAATTCTACTGGTACACAAATTCTGTTTATTCAATTGCATTTTGTGCAAAAAATTTTGTAACCACTTTTCTAATTAGTTTTATTTTCAACTTTTACTTCATTTGGATTCTGCAGCTGACATGTATATACACTACATTGCAAGCTGCAGCATGCCATTCTGTCCTAAATACATCAGATGTGCTCTCAGATGTCCTCTCTGATCTCTCCAGTAGCTAATCTAAGGTCAAATATTAAAAAAAAACAAAACAAAATAAAATAAAAATAAATGAAGTAGGATTTTAGCTTGATTAATTTCAGGAAAGGTCAGAGAGAGACTGCAGTCTGAGCTGCCAGAGAACTTGTCTGACACATTCCACACAGAATGGCATTCTTCAGCGTGCCAGCTGCAGAAGTCAAACAAAGCAAAAATTTAACCCATACAAAGTTTGCAAGTAAACTTAATTAGAAAATGTTTTAGTGTAATATATATGCAGTTCAACTTAACTGATGTAAAAGTGTCCATTGTCTTTAGAAAAAAAAAACCATGACACTACTCAACTCAAACTCACTCAGGAGAGAGAATGTCCTGGAATTCACAATACCGCCAATTTTGCTGTATGGAATGTGGCCACACTTATATGCACATGGACGTAAAGATCCAGAGTGGTCACCTTCACAGGTTTCTAAGCAGTCATCCAGTCTCATTCAGAAGCTGTTTAGCAGGTTCTTGGCTTGCAGGGCATTTTCATTAGGGTAGCTAAGAAAACATATAATGTATAATGTGAGGCTTTGGTTTATGTGTTTCCCATCAATTATATGTTTGTCCCATACTTAAATCTTAATCTGCAATACATTGTATTTTTAGGAGACCCCAAAGATGACCAAGGGTGGACTCATAAGTGGACTCAGTTTTGAGAGGTTACAAACTGATTGAATTTCTCTGGGACTTGCTTTTTTCATTTTTTAGTGTGGGATCTGTGAACCCAGCCATATATTTATTTCCAAAACTAGGGAAGTAGCCTGTATCAAGTCACTGGTTTTATTCTGTAGCCTGCTTCTGTTGGAAAATCACAACCTATGGGGGCCTGACAAAGTGGGATTACAGTTGTGAAGATAACAGCAAAATGGGCTAAGAACAGGAACAATTTATTTTAGAATATTGCTTCACACAGGTACTTTCCCAGACTGAACACTGAACAGGGACATGAAGTGCAGGCATCACAGTGATCTATGATGCTAGGAGTCCCCGCCTCCTTGTGAAACTACTGTCCCATACTGAAAACATGATTACAGTACAGGACTGTAAAGATGAAGGGAGGCAGGGACTCCTAGCATTATAGTCCAGGAATTTGTTCCAGGAAATACAGTCTGTATTTCATGGACCAACTACTCCCATGTGAAGCTGGCCTTAGACTGGGTTTACATAGTGTGGCAGGGGCGTAAATACCGGGGTAGCAGCGGTAGCGGCTGCCACAGGGCCCGGGACATTAGGGGGCCCGGAGCCCTGTGGCAGCCACTACCGCGAACCCCACAAACACTGTTATCATTATACTCTGGGGTCTTTTCAGACTCCTGAGTATAATGATTGGAAGCCCGGGGGAGGTGAGGGAACATAAAAAACAATGTTATTTACCTCTCCTGTGCTCTGTCAGGCTTTGGGTATGTTTGGCGACGTCCCAGACATCAGCCGACGTCATTATGCATTGCGACGCCGGCCTGGCTCATGTGAGATCTGGTCCAACATTGAAAATGTCCGAAGTAGCGCTCCAGAGTGCACCAGAGCCAGGAAAAGGTAAGTAACATTGTTATTTTTTTGTTTGTATGCTCCTCTGGGTCTCCGATCATTATACTCCCCGTGGGGAGGCCATGTCAAATGTTCACCTTGGGGCCCAGCCATTCGTAGTTATGCCACTGAAGTGCGGTTTTGGTGTTTTAATACATTCTGTAGTGCAAACCTGACTCTTTAAATTGATTTTGTCTGGCAGACTGTAAAATCACACAACATGGTTAAATCTCCTTCAAGGAGCGTGGTAAAACCAAAACCAGGGATAAGCAGCCTATAAAGTTCTTTAGTAACCTAAGAAAGAGCTTCAAAATAATTGCACCTTAAGAATCTCTAGTTACAGAAAATTCCAGGCTGAGGCAAACTATTGTTATTACCTTCTATTACTCCTTGCTTTTTAATTTAAGTGGGTAGTTTGAGCTTATGTAATTTTAAAACTCTCAATTACGTACCAGACAAGTGCTCTGCTGCCTTGTATTACCTGATTTTATTAACCTAGAAATGACCTTCACCTTTAAAAGAAATACTCACTTTCTCCTAAGCAAATTAAATCTTTTCTTAAATTAAACAAAACTCAAAAAATAAGTATTCAAGTCCTGTAAAAAAATAAGTTTGAGGAATTGAAGAATGATTTCTTAGCGTACGAATCGAAGGACAGTTTTTAGAGTTCAATGGTTTTTAGGTTTTTGAAAAAATAAAAATATAGCCTAGATAGGCAACATGTATAACACATTAGCAGGGCCAACAAGGCCACAATATCCATGGTATCAAACAGACTATGAAAAGAGTGATGCCATATATGTGACAAAGCATAGTACGTCAAAAGCAATGAGTAATGGATATCAACCATGAAAGTAGATAGAATCAATCCATAATGAGGGCTTGGAGCAACAAATAACACAGTAAAATAAGGGGAAAGGATTAGTCGGGGGTGAAAGAAAAGGAGAAGAAGAAAAAGGGTGGTTGTTCCCTAACCATTCTAAATGAAGAGGGCATTCAGTTCTGCCAAGGTTGCCTTATTTTGGCACATTTCTCCAAGATGTCAGATAAAATGTGGGATAAATGATCATGTATTATAATTCACAAGACCTTGGCTATCACAAATTCCATAGAAAGGGAGGTGATGCATCAAATACTGATGGCCTATCCTGTGGATAGGTCATCAGCATGAAAAATGTCAGTGAGCCTGGAGAACCACTTTAAGGCCCACATACATAGAGAAAAGTCAGCCAAACCCAGTGGTTTGGGAAAAAGAAGGAATCGGCATGCTTCTGACTCTTTTCTCCCTGGAAATAAGCATCCAGAAGTGTTTGACAGCACTTTACTCCACTTTATCCATTGAAAACTCATACACACTAAGGCATGAAAACTCACACATGCCTAGAAATGTTCTTGCTCAAATCCACCTACTGTTGCATTTGGACCTGGCAGTAATAGGTAAGGGTTAACATTTTTAACACTGTTGATAGTTAATATAAGTAATTGAGAAAATACAGGGTGCTGTCCAAGGCATTTTACAGACACCCATTCTCATGAATTTTCAATTCAGTTGGAGCTGCCCGAGGCACAGATTGTGCTGGGTTTGCAGTTACAGACACTGGGTCTTGTCATGGTTTTACGTGTACAGTACAGAATAGGTCTGTGATATTTCCTAAACCCTAATGTAACTAAATTAATAAGGGAAAAGGAAGTACTCAGAGGCTTGTATCATGCTGAGTCACAATGTAATTACTGTTTCATGGAAAGGACAAGAACACTATATATATCATACATCTCACTTAACAAATTACAAGTACTGTATGCTTCCTCCCTTTTAACAAACTGCAGGCCAAGAATAGTGACGACACAATTCATCAGTCAGATATACAAGAAGTGACTTGCATCCATGATTCTAGCTATTAGTTAACCCAATAGTGACCGACATATAGACTTTCTTCATATATTACTAATGGGCTTTATTTCGCCACAAGTGACATAGAAAGTTAATTGCGGAAGAATAAAAACCATTAGTGATCAGCGTAGAAAAATACACAGCTGGGCACCTTCTCCTAATGCCCAGGATTAGCAAACAACCAATCCCATGTGTTTAACCCCTTAGCCATCCCTTTGATCGAGATTGCCTTTACATGGCAGCCAGAGGCCCAATATGGTCTCCAGGGCTGCCCTAGTATAATCTTATTAGGCCGTGTCAAAGGCATGGCCTAAAAGAATACCTGTCAGAAAATGACAGATAGTATAATGCTAGTATGGGCAATTGAAACAGGCTAGTCACTAAAGCATTTAAAGAGGACCTTTCATGTCCTCATGTATATGCGGTTTTACATACCGCTAGAAAGCCGACAGCAAGCGCACTGCCGGATTTCCCGTTATGTGCCCCAGGGCTGGAGATATCCAGGGTCTTAATTTCATGGTTCACCGTCAGAAGGGCATTCCTGACAGTCTAGCTGCGCTGTGAGGAACGCCCTCCCTGACAGTATTCCTCCATAGCACTGTACTGGGGGGGCATTCCTCACAGCTCAGCGTCATCACTGGGCGGTAAGGAACGCCCCCTCTGACAGTACAGGGCTATGGACGAGTACAGAGAGAGGGGGCATTCCTTACAGCTCAGCGATGATGCTGAGCTGTGAGGAACGCCCCCCCCCCCCCAGTACAGGGCTATGGAGGAATACTGTCAGCATGTGTATAGGAGAGTGGGCCAAGATAGGTGTCATCCGTCTGGTGTCCTGAGGCTAGGTCATCAGTATCAAATGGCTAGAAAACCCCTTTAGGCTAAGGCCCCACGTAGTGAGCCACAACCTAAAAACACTGCTGAAAAGACTGCGGTGGAAACGCATTGCGTTTTTTCTGCAGAGTTTTTCACAGAAAGTCCATAGAGTTTTCCTCTGTTTTCTTTCTGCCCCTATTATACCTATACGGAAAATGCCAGCATTTCCATAGGTATAATTGACATGCTGCAATTTTCAAAACCGCAAGTGTTTTTGAAATCGCAGCTTTTCCACTGCAATTTTTTTCCGCAATGTGTGAATGGGTTTAGCCAGAATCCCATCCACTTTGCAGTTAATGCAAAACGCAACATTTTTTGCAATAGTGTTTCTGCTGCAGCCATAACTCTCTGTTTTTGCAAAGTGGGGCCCTGGCCTTAATGACAGTTAGTGAGGTTACATCATACCCATGTGTTTGCAGATACTTCTGAACTGAAAGCATTGAGAGTTATGGTATGCCCACACTGAGGAATTTGGTACTGATTTAGAGGTGGATTCCAAGCAGAATACTGAAAAAATAAGTGTCCTTCTCGACCTTGCAGATTCCGCAGCTTATCAGCCACAGAATCTGCAGCATGAGACACTCTGCTGATTAACCTTGATTCATCAGTAAGTGAAACATCGGTGGGACATCTGCCTCAAATTCCTCTTCATTTTCCACTGTGTGAGCCTACCCTCTAAGGGGTTGTATAGTTTAGAAAATATAGCTACTGCCTTCCAAAAACAAAGCCACATCTGTCCACAGTTTGTGGTATTGCAGAAATTCTATTTACTGCATTAATGCTGACCTGCAATACTACAGTAGACACAGCCTATCAGAAGGCATGTCACTGTTTCTGAAAGAAGCAGTCAGGTTCTTCCTATCTTGCAGAAAAAGGTTATGCCACTAAAAATATTTATTGTCTATCCATAGGATAGAGGGTAAATTGCTGCTTGCCAAGGTCCAACCACTGAGACCCCCCCCCCCCACCCCTGATCTTTAAAACAGGGGTTGTTTTGCCCCCATTGTAAATGTAGCAGCTCTGCAAGGAGCTCCATGTCCACAAGGGAAACTTCTATGCCCAAAAGGGTGTGGCTTTACCTGAGGATGTTTGTTCTGTGCGGAGTGTACTATTCTCCTGGACAACCTCAACCAAAGGTTGTCAACTATGTCCAATAATGAATATAGACATCTACAGATGCCCCCAATTTCTCAGTTTGTATTATACTTGCCCTTAGGATACAATGGACAATTGCATTTCACATGCTCTAGATTCAGCCACGATTTTTTCAGTTCATCCAAGCTTGTCCAGTGTTTAGAACAAGTCTAACAAATTTCTGAGCTAAGTTCATGCAAAGTGGTGCAGATGCACATAAAATACATTTGGTTTTTCTGCACAGGAAGGGTTAAATCCCTGTTGTATCATGTGTTATGATGGCCTTGCACTATGTTATGTATGCTTTTGTGCAGTTCATCACACATTAGTGTTCTAGAGCTTTCTGGAGGCTGTGCCACTCAATGCCAGTAGGACAGTTGTGCCTGTGAGTTGAAGTGCAGGAGAAGTTGTCTTAGCGTTGCCCAGGTTACCTAGAGCAGGAATGGCTACCTGAAATATTAACTCGCACTAAAATCACAGAAACGCAACTGCTAAACCGCCTCTCTAACACACACCTATAGATGCTCAATGATACAGTGCCTTGCGAAAGTATTCGGCCCCCTTGAACTTTTCAACCTTTTGCCACATTTCAGGCTTCAAATATAAGGATATAAAATTTAAATTTTTTGGTGAAGAATCAAGTGGGACACAATCGTGAAGTGGAACGAAATTTATTGGTTATTTTAAACTTTTGTAAAAAATAAAAAACTGAAAAGTGGGGTGTGCAATATTATTTGGCCCCTTTACTTTCAGTGCAGCAAACTCACTCCAGAAGTTCAGTGAGGATCTCTGAATGATCCAATGTTATCCTAAATGACTGATGATGATAAATATAATCCACCTGTGTGTAATCAAGTCTCCGTATAAATGCACCTGCTCTGTGATAGTCTCAGGGTTCTGTTTAAAGCGCAGAGAGCATCATGAAGACCAAGGAACACACCAGGAAGTTCTGTGATACTGTTGTGGAGAAGTTTAAAGCCGGATTTGGATACAAAAAGATTTCCCAAACTTTAAACATCCCAAGGAGCACTGTGCAAGCGATCATATTGAAATGGAAGGAGTATCAGACCACTGCAAATCTACCAAGACCCGGCGGCCCCCCTAAACTTCCACCCCAAAAAGGGGGGGGGGGGGGGGGGGGGGGGGGGGGGGGGGCGGGGGGCCCGGGGGGGGGAGGGGGGGGGTGGAGGGGGGGGGGGGGGGGGGGGGGGGGGGGGAAAAAAACGGGGGGGGCCTGCATGAATTGGGGGGGGGGGGGGGGGGGGGGGGAGGGAGGTTTTTTTTTTTTATATTTTTAAAAATTTTTTTTTGTTGGTTGGGGGCCCGCGGGGGGGGGGGGGGCAAATGGGGGGGGGGGGGGGGGGGTGTGTTGATTTAAAAATAAAATTTTTTTTTTGGGGGGAAGTTGGAGGGTGGGTTTGTTGGGGTAGTATAATAAATATTCTTTTTCACCTCCCCCCCCCCCCCGGGGGGGTGGGGGGGGGGGTGGGGGGGTGGGGGTTGGGGTTTGTTGGGGGGGGGGGGGGGGGGGGGGGGGGTGGGGGGGGGGGGGGGGGGGGGGGCGTGGCCTGGACGCGCATGGAGTAGCACGCGCGCAGGTCCTTCTCCGCTCCTCCGCTCGCTACTGAGACCCGTGGACCCCTCAGCAGGCGCAGTATGGGCAAGCGCTTACCGAGGAAGGTGGCCCCGGGCACCCCAGCGCCCGTGGAGAGGTCTGGGGGGGCCACCCTGGACGCCTTTCTGGCCCAGCGGCCTTCTCTACCGGGCCAGGCTGCTGCGGGGCGGCCATCTTGGATTCCCTCCGCTCTCCAGGCACAGGGATCGCAGCGCAGCTTCTCTCCTCCCGCGCTCCCCCTGTCAGCCAGCGGAGCGCCGCTTCAACAGAGATCCCTGTCAGCGCCTGGGCAACCCAGAGTTTCCCCAGCACGAGTGCTCCCACAGTCTCCTCACCCTGGGATGTCCCAGCAACTACATTCTGCTTCACCAGCACTCCTGGCAGAGCGGCATGAGAGGACCCCGGATGTTTCCAGCTTCTCAAGGAGTTCTGAGGTCGGTGGCTCTGCTCCCTCCTACACCGCTGATGAGTTGCAGCCTGTGGCCACAGAGCTGGTCTCTGTGGCCCCCCATCTACTATCTTCCCCCATCGCCCCTCCCCTCCATAGCTCAGGGGGGGATGGCGCGGTGGAAGGCGCTGGCGTAGGGGCTCCTCCGCCCCGCACTCCCAAGGATTATGCCTCCCCCCCTCCAGTCCTGTACCCCCAGAGCTGCATTCCAGGCCCATCTTCAGCACCATCATCCATGGCGGACCTTCTTCCTC
Organism: Leptodactylus fallax; assembly: GCA_947044405.1. Lineage (NCBI taxonomy): Eukaryota > Metazoa > Chordata > Amphibia > Anura > Leptodactylidae > Leptodactylus > Leptodactylus fallax. The sequence continues at coordinate 1,030,775 of CAMRHE010000212.1, forward strand.
AACTTCCTACTAAACAAGACCTTAAAAGTATGGTTGCGGAAATCACAGCATCCTTCCGATCTGAAATTGCTACCCTCCGCACTGATTTACACTCCATTGCTAACCGAATGGACACGCTGGAGAATGACCATGACACTACCAGAGACTATGTTGCCTCACTGCATGATACTACCACTGAACAGGGTTCAGCTATACGGGACATGCAACGCCACTTGGAGGATCTTGACAACAGGGGCCGGCGCAACAATGTACGCATCAAGGGACTCCCAGAGGCTGACCAATCTGAGGATCTGCCTGTTCTGCTGGAGGCTGTCTTCAACACTATACTGCAGGAGCCCCCGTCCCACAAAATTAAGTTTGATAGGGCACATCGAGCCCTTCGACCCAGAGGATCTTCCGCCACACCCCGTGATGTCATCTGCTGCCTCCACGACTTCACCCTTAAAGAGGCTATAATGAGCAAAGTGCGCAAACTCAAAGACTTCGAGTTTCAGGGAGCTCCACTACAATTCTATCAGGATCTGTCGCTAATCACCCTCCAGAAACGCCGCCATCTCCGACCCCTCCTCCAGATTCTTCAGGAGCACCAAATTCCTTACCGGTGGGGATTTCCGTTTGCTCTCATTGCTCGTAGGGATGGTCGCTCCGCTACGCTTCGCTCCTTTGCGGATTTGCCTCTCTTCTGTGACCTATTGGATGTTCCCCTGCCGGATTTAACAGACTGGGAGCTATTCTCTCCACCCCCTCCCCCACCACCGGTTTGGCAACGATTGGAGCCCAGACGACGTCATGCATCCTCCGCGGTGGTGACCACTCGGAGGCCCCGGCTGGAGACTGATCCCTGAGGAGGCTGCCCCCCCCTTGAGACGTTCTCCCTTTTCTCGGTGGTGCTTTGGAATCTGCATGCCTTAATGTTATGTTTGCTTCTTTTTTTTTCTTTTTTAGGTCTACGGGTCTCATCTATTATGCTTATTATTGGATTGTTTTAGCGGAGTGGGGCGGGGTGGGGTTCCGGTGACTCCCCTTCCTTCCTTCTTTTTACTGGTGGTTGGGGATCCACCGCCTCCCCCTCCGACCTCCTGTCCACGCTCTCCCCCCTAAGGGGATACTTGGACTGTGCGGCCATTGATCCTGATTGGACCTCTGGCTGCCCTCATTGGTCCCCAGGCGAGTGACTTAGCCTCGCCCACAAAGTATTGTTTAACTGTTTTTATTTTTACTTTGTCATTTATGATGTCTTTTGCCTCCCTCCCTCCCTCTCTTTCCCCCCCCCCCTCCCTGATCTAGAGACCCTGCCTCGACTTTGGGTTCCTGTTTGTGGATTGCCCTTTTGCCTCTCCGAGGGAAACTTGCCAGCGTCATGTGAGATGGGTGAGCTTATTGCAATCCGCCACTGTCCTCCAATCCTGGGTCCCAATGGTTAGGTGCGTGACAATTAATGTCAAGGGCCTGGGTTCCAACATTAAAAGGCGCCATGTCCTTAGAGAACTCCGCTCCTTACGAGCGGATGTGGCGTTTCTTCAGGAGACTCATTTTGACCGCGCTGGTACTTTTGCCTTCGCTAAGCATTATTTTCCCGTAGCTTTTTCAGCCTTCCACAATCGACGCAGAGCTGGGGTGGCTATCCTTCTTTCTCGATCCTGCCCAATTACAGTGACGACTTCCCACATAGACCCAGGTGGCCGGTTTGTTATCTTGGAGGGGCTCCTTTATGGTGCCCCGATTGTTTTATGCAATGTCTATGCCCCCAATTCAGCACAGATCCCGTTCTTGCGCCGGGTATTCTCCCCGTCTGCGCGCTCTCCCACCATCAGCTTGGCTGGTGGGGGGAGACTTTAACATGGTCTTCTCTGAACGGGCGGGTCGTCTGGCGTTACCCCAGGGCCCAACCCCCCATAGGTTGGCCCAACTTGCAAGGGAGTTCCGCAGGCTGATCCGCGCCCACTCTTTGTATGACCTTTGGCGAGTGGACAATCCTACGGCGCGCTCCTACACCTTCTTTTCTCACCCTCATAACACTCACACCCGCATTGACTACTTCTTTGGAAATGCTCCCGCTCTTCGTTTGCTTAGGGACACGAACATTGGCCCTCTCACCTGGTCTGATCATGCCCCAGTCGTGGTTACCTTATCTACGACTCCAGTGCCTATTCGCCAATGTCATTGGCGTCTTAACGAAACACTGCTCAATTCGCCGACCTCCCTCGAGACCCTGCGCACACACTTGATAGATTATTTTAGGGACAACTTAGGCTCGGTAGACTCTCTTGCCATTCTCTGGGAAGCCCATAAGGCGGTCATGAGAGGATGCTGTATCGCATTGGCTTCTAGGCTTAAAAGGGACAGACAGGCCCAGGAACAGCTCCTCCAAGCCCGTATTCGGTCCCTTACGACGACTTTGGCAGCGCATCCATCCCTGGGGGTTCTTCGCCGTTTGGTCCTGGCCCGGGCGGACCTCCGTGATTTGGAGACCCGCCATGTGGAACGACTTCTCCTTTATACCCGTCAGCGGTTTTTTGAACGAGGTAATAAATCTCATACCCTCCTGGCAGGAACCCTCAGGGATCATCGGGCCTCTTCCACACCACACTCTGTCCGTGACCCCGCGGGTACTCTTCAACATCACCCTGATGCTGTGGCGCTGGCGTTCCACTCTTACTACTCTAAGCTGTATGACTTACCCCCCCCACGAGCACTACTCCCTGGGGATGACTCAACACTACTGGAAGACTATTTAAAGGATTGTTGTCTCCCACGCCTTCCTCCTGAGGCCCTAACCTCCCTGAACACCCCCATCACCAGGGAGGAACTAGAAGGGGTCCTGAGGGACCTCCCAAATGGGAAAGCCCCAGGCCCAGATGGGTTCACTTACAATTATTATAAGGTTTTCCAGGGTGAACTCTCTGCTCATCTATTGTCCCTCTTCAATTCCTTCCTTTCAGGTTCCCCTATACCCCCGACTATGCTCTCTTCACTACTCACATTGGTCCCTAAACCGGGTAAGGACTTGCAGGATTGTGCTAACTACCGACCGATTGCTTTGCTGAACACGGACCTGAAACTTTTCACCAAACTCTTAGCCAATAGACTGAATGCTTGGCTCCCTCTGCTTGTCCATAAGGACCAGGTGGGATTCATCCCCTGTCGTCAGGGTGGTGACAACACCAGGAGGACTGTGGATTTGGTGGAGGTGGCCAATCATTATTCTACCCCGGCCCTTCTCTTGAGCCTGGACGCTGAAAAGGCTTTTGACCGCATAAATTGGTCGTTTATGCATACTACGCTTAAGGCGTTCGGGCTTACGGGACCTTTTCTCACAGCTATCCAGGCCCTTTACTCCTTACCCTCAGCAGCAATCAAGCTTCCCCATGCATCTTCGCCCTCCTTCCCTATTCGAAATGGCACTAGGCAGGGTTGCCCCCTGTCACCCATCATATTTGCCCTCTGCATTGAACCGCTAGCGGCCAAGATTAGGCGAGACCCTAATATCAAGGGCATCATGGTCCAAGATAAGGAATTTAAGATATCTCTCTTTGCGGACGATGTACTCCTCACTCTCACCTCCCCTCATACTACCCTTCCAAACTTGCTGCGCTCGCTAGAGACCTATGGTGATCTCTCAGGGTATAAGGTGAACCCCGCGAAGACTGAGGCACTCCCACTTAACATCCCACGGGACCTTCTCCTTCTCCTCCGCAGTAATTACGATTTCCAGTGGCGGGAGTCCTCTATCCGCTACCTGGGAGTCCATATATCCACTTCCTATGCGACCCTCTACTCGGCAAACTACCCGCGGTTGTTTTGTGAGCTAAGAGCCCTATTGGACAAATGGCAACCCTTGCCTATCTCCCTTTTGGGGAGAATTGCTGCGGTCAAGATGACTCTCCTCCCGAAGCTACTGTATTTTTTCGAGACTCTCCCAGTCGCGATACCTCGGGGAGAATTACGGAACCTACAGAAAGCTATCTTCCAGTTTATCTGGAAAGCAAAACGACACCGAATACCTAGATCTGTTATGCTGGCGGATAGGGGGTCTGGGGGTATGGCTGTCCCACATCTGTTACATTATTACTGGGCGGCCCACTTACGCCATATCCCATTCTGGGCGGCTATGCCAGCATACACCAGATGGGTGCAGGTAGAGAAGCTATGGCTGGCACCCATGCATCCTAACGCGCTTCTGTGGGTCAGCTCCCCCCCCACCCCCCCTGCCTCGTACCTGTTGGGCCCCATTCGGTTTACTAGATCTATCTGGTCTACCTGTTGTGCTAGATTCTCCCTGATGTCCCCGCGCTCATCTATGGTCTCCATACTATACAACCCCCTTCTCCCAGAGAGCCTGACTTCTGCCATGACTAAAGTGTGGTCTGAAGCTGGCCTTTACCGGATTGCTGATATGGTTGACCCTGGAACCTTGGAACTCAGGTCCTTTGCTTATCTTACAGCTAATCAAAACCTGCCAAGTACTGAATGGTTCCATTACTTGCAGGTGGTTCACTTTGTCCGCTCCCTCCATGGGTCTCTTAAGGTGTCACTCCCCACCGCTTTTGAAAAGATTTGCCGTGCAGGCACGTCCACTAGGGGCTTTATATCCTCTATTTACCAACTTCTTAACTCACAAACTACAGGCTCTCCTGTTAATCATCGCTATATGCTTAAATGGGAGGAGGCGGTGGGTAAACCCATCTCCCAGGAACAGTGGCGGATTGTATGGTCTCGGGCCCAGAAATCATCTCAGTGCATTACGTTTAGGGAAACGCAGTATAAGCTGTTGATGCATTGGTATCATACTCCGGCTCTCCTTCATACTTTAAACCCATTAGTTCCCCCATGGTGCTGGCGCTGTGGAGCTGCGGTGGGTACCCTGCACCATATCTTTTGGACGTGCCCTCTCATCCTCGGTTTTTGGAGGGAGGTCAGGACTCTGACGACTGCTCTCTTTTTGCAAGAGGTTCCTCTTGACCCTCTTCTTTATCTCCTGAACCTTCCCCCCAGACACCTGAGCAATAAGTCATCCAGGCTTTTCTTGCATCTTTGTACTGCAGCTAAAACTCTCATAGCTAGAAACTGGAAGAAGGTGAGTCCCCCATCTAGTCTTGAGCTTGTGGCTAGAATGAAGGATGTGAGGAGTCTTGAATACCTGACTGCTGGCCTACATAATTCACGGGAAGCCTTTGGGGCTATTTGGGCACCCTGGGACATGTATTGTACATTACAGGGTCTCTGATCTCTAGTCCTCTCCTTCCCTCCCCCCCCCCTTCCCTTTGGTCCTACCCTTGTCTTCTTAACCCCTCCATTCCCCCCTCCCTTGTTCACTGCTTAATTTAAATGCATATTGCTTAAGGGGGAGGAGGCAGATAGCCTCTATTTACCTCAATGCTTCCTGTTTGTTTGATTATTATTGTTTTTTTGTTTTTTTCTTTATTCCTTGTTAATGAAAAATTTTTCAATAAAATTACAGTTATATAAAAAAAAAAAATTTTGGGGAAGATGGAGACCCAAAAAACACCCCAATTCTAAAAAAAAACCTTTTGGGGGAGTCTGCAAAAGACCTGAGACTGGGACGGAGATTTATCTTCCAACAAGACAATGATCCCAAACATAAAGCAAAATCTACAATGGAATGGTTCACAAATAAACGTATCCAGGTGTTAGAATGGCTAAGTCAAAGTCCAGACCTGAATCCAATCGAGAATCTGTGGAAAGAGCTGAAAACTGCTGTTCACAAACGCTCTCCATCCAACCTCACTGAGCTCGAGCTGTTTTCCAAGGAAGAATGGGAAAGAATTTCAGTCTCTCGATGTGCATAACTGATAGAGACATACCCCAAGCGACTTGCAGCTGTAATCGCAGCAAAAAGTGGCCGAATAATTTGGCACGCCCCACTTTTCAGTTTTTCTAATTTTTAAAAAAGTTTAAAATATCCAATAAATTTCGTTCCACTTCACAATTGTGTCCCACTTGTTGTTGATTCTTCACCAAAAAAATTTAAATTTTATATCCTTATGTTTGAAGCCTGAAATGTGGCAAAAGGATGAAAAGTTCAAAGTTCGAATACTTTAGCAAGGCACTGTAGGTATGTTTCAAAATCCCATACAATATTAGCATCGCTGTCACATACCGCACATGGTCAGTGGTCAGCTATTAGAAATGCTGCTGTATAGATCAACTTCTAATAGTAAACTTCTATTTATAAGGGTCTATCAGAGAATAACCTAAGTTCCAATTCTTCAGACGTCAGGTAGCGGGAGCAATTTCACTATTTAAACCACATAGGATGATATCCATCAAAGATCCATAAAGGAGGGAGAATGGCCTGTAGTTCAGAACCTAAACTATCAGTGGCCAAGCTGAACAATGACAATTATCAGCTATGGTAATTTAAAGTGGAAATGCTATTATCCAGGGATGACTTGTGGGAAGTTATCACTACAGAGAGACCACAAGATACTTATCAGGACTGGGACAGGAAAAACAGACGGGCGCAGTCCACTATAAGCTTACTAGTAGAAGATGATCAGCTTATTCACATAAGCAGTGATATACAGCAAAAGGCATGTGGGATGTACTGAAAAGACTGCATGAGAGATCCAGTTTAAACAGCAAGTTGTTTCTGTTGAGGAAACTCTACAAAATGAGGCTTAGCAGAGAGCAGGACATGCAAGAGCATATAAATGCCACGCTGGAAGTGATCACACAACTCAGATCAGTCGGTGAGAATATAACAGACAGTCATGCTGCAGCCATTTTATTATGCAGTTTACCTGGCACATACACTGCACTGATCAATGCGCTGGAGACATGGCCTGAGACAGATCTGACACTAACATTCATAAAGACCAGGCTCATAGATAAGTATCAGCGAAGAAAGGAGTTTTCACATGATTATAGAGAAACTCAGTCCAAGACAGCTCTTAAAGCAACAGAAACAAGGTCACACAGGAAGAAAACCAGAGTGTGCTTTAGATGCCACAGACAAGTACACAAAGAAAGACTGCACTTTAAGGAAAGCAGAGCAGATGAGGCAGCATCCCTCTTATACTAAACAGAAAGTGAAAGCCACAATTTTTGATTCAAGTGAAGGGAAGTGGAATGCCACATTTAAAGTGACAGACAACCATAAATTGCAAGGCTGGTGCATTGACTCTGGTGCAACCAGTCACATGACAAGTGATAGAAGTTTTTTCACAGAACTTGATCTGAATAACAAAGAGACTATTTACCTCGCAGATGGAAGTAAAATATGTGCAGAAGGATATGGGAATGGAACCCTTGTATGCCCCAATGATGCGAGACACAATTTGGCAATACCAGTAAAAGATGTACTGTATGTTCCTGATCTAGAAGGAGGACTCTTATCTGTGAAGCGTCTGACAAGCAAAGGACTCACTGTAAAATTCCAAGGTGACAAGTGTTCTATCCTAGAGGGAAAGCAGATGATAGCAAGTGCCAAGTTGGATGATCATCTATATCACCTCAACACAGTGAAGGAGCAGATGAGACTATGCACACATAAGCACAATGACTGCATACACGTGTGGCACAGGCGTTTAGGTCACAGACACCCAGAATGCATACAGGAACTACAAAAGAGGAATCTGACAAAGGATCTAACAGTATCCCCTTGTTCAGTTATTGTTAAATGTGAATGTTGCATCAAATCCAAAGCTACAAGAGCAACACTTCCTAAAGTAAGTCACAATAGAGCTTGAAGACCTCTTGACCTAGTTCACAGTGATGTATGTGGTCCCCTAAACCCACCTACACCTTGAGGCAACAGGTACATAGTGACTTTCGTAGATGACTATTCAAGATAAACAGTCACTTACCTAATGCAACACAAGAGTGAAGTTTTTGACAAATTACAGGACTATGTAATAAGGGCAAGTAACAAGTTTCAGAGAAAACCTCTCATACTTCGGAGTGACAATGGAGGTGAATTAACAGGACATAAAATACAAGAGTACTTAAAGCAGAATGGAATAGAGCATCAAAACACAGTCCCCTACACACCAGAGCAAAACGGGGTAGCTGAAAGAAAGAATAGAACTCTGACTGAAATGATCAGATGCATGCTGACAGACTATGGATTACCACAAAAATATTGGGGTGAAGCAGCAATGACAGTCACTTATTTGCAAAACAGACTCTTCTCTAGAACAATGGAGAAGACTCCATATGAACTGTGGCACAATGGGAAGCCGAGTGTAAAACATGCAAGGCGTTCATCTACATCCCAGAAGAAAAACGCACCAAACTTCAAAACAGAGCATTTGAAGGCGTCTTTGTTGGATACAGTGACAATGTTAAGGGTTACAGAATACTAAATCCAAAAACTGACAAGGTTACCATTAGCAACAGCATAACTTTTGTTGAAGATCTGAGAGACAATGTAATGACAACAGAGGAAGTAAGAACAGAAGAGAAAACTGACACTGATCAGCCAACTTCTGTAACTTCTGAACAAACAGTTGAAGTGAGCGCAGAATCCATCAGTAATGAAGAACAGACACAACCAAGCTCACACACAGAACCAAGACACTCGATGAGAGAGAATAAAGGTAAACCACCTGTACATCTCTCATACAAGGCAAGCACTGCCAGTTCTAATGAACCTGCGACTTGGGAAGACATATCTCAGCTTTCAGAGGGGGAAGCCAGTAAATGGATAAAGGCTGCAAAGGAAGAGATAAAATCCATACATGACACTAAAACATGGACACTTACAGAACTACCACCTGGAAGGAAATCCATAGGTTGTAAATGGACTTTCAAAGTAAAATACAATGTAGATGGTACAGTGGAGCGATACAAAGCAAGACTCGTAGCCAAGGGATATTCTCAAAAATATGGAGACAAAAATATGGAGACAAATGATGAGACATTTGCGCCAGTAGTCAAACATGCTACAATAAGAACTTTGTTGACAGTAGGTGCAATAAGGAAAATGCAAGTAAGACACTTTGAAGTAAAAACAGCGTTTCTGCATGGCGAGTTAGCAGAAGATATCTACATGGAACAACCACCAGGATTCAAAGATAAGCAAATACCAGACCTAGTATGCAAACTACCTAGTATGTAAGCCCCTTACCATTGAAAGACACTCGAGGCTTACAAAGAAGATGGGCCTAACAGGCTAAGCCTTAGCTGTTGAGAAGGGGTGTTGGAGATACGGAGATATACAACAGCCAGCTTTGTCTCTATATTAGCTGGATTGACTGCAGTTCTCATTTATGACACTAGATGTAGCTGTTACTAGATGTTTATCTGTAGACACTCTGTACTTTTGTTGTTTTTATGCTGTTTTGAAATACACTTCCTGTAATGTTAGTGTGTGTGTGCTGAACTAGATCTGTTATTCACCATGTGAGGTGATCTTCTCTTACTGCACTCATGTTTCACTAAAGTTTTGTTCCTGTTATATACAACTATCTGGTTTTGACTCTGCCACATCCAGCAATCGCACTCTGAAACATGTGCTTCACAGTATTTAAGTACTTGTATATGTGTTCTAGGGAAAAGGGGGGTGATTTGAACTTTTAAAAAAAAAAAAAATTATATATATTTTTTTTTACTTTTCATTTATTTATTTTTTTTGCATTTATTAGACCCCCTAGGGGTCTTGAACCCCAAGGGGTCTGATCACTAATGCAATGCATTACAATGCTAATGCATTGCAAAAGAACGGCATTTCTACTGCAATAGAAACTAATGAAAGACAGGCCTGAGAGCCTTCAGAAAGCTCCCGGCTGTTATAGCAACAGGACGCTGGCCCCGGAGCTTGCTCCGCGTGCCGGCGATCCTCCGGTAAAATGGCGTCTCAGTCAGCTTTGATCGAGGCGCCAGAGGGGTTAATGCCCACGATCAATGCGGGCACCGATCGTGTGCATTAGCGCCAGGTCTGTGCTGTATAAAACAGTAGAGACCCGGTGGCTATGGCGGCCGCACGACTCCCGAGCGACCGCCATCTTTTAACACCCGGCATCCGCCGTACTATTACTATTATATAGTATGGCGGATGTCAGGAAAGGGTGAAAGGGTCTGCTTGGGGACACAAAAAACAGAAACCCAGTCCACTTAAAAAGCGGAAACGCCCGAAAAATGTGGAGAGAAAACCTGCTTGCAGGACTTTTCTCTCCGCATTTTTCAAGCGGATTTGGGGACGGAATCCCTGAATGGAATCCAAACGCTGGTGTGAACCCAGCCTTAACGCCTATACAGGCATAAAAACATCATCCAAAAGGAAGTTGCTCCATGGATCCATACTAGTTTCTAGGTGTAAATAAAAAATCCACTAATGTCCCATTAGTGCCCTTCACAGTATAATGCTGTTTAGTGCCCCCACGCACAGTATAATGCCACATTAGTGTTCCCGCACAGTATAGTGCCACATTAGTGCCCCCCACACACAGTGCCACGTTAGTTGCCCCTGCACAGTATAATGCCACGTTAGTGCCCCCTGCACACAGTATTATGCCATATTAGGAAATATTTTTTCCTAATTCTTCTTATGCGTCTTACTTGTATAGTAAGAAAACTACCATAAATATTGGTATAAGGTCCGATGCTGTTCAGCTTGAACCCTTACCTGATGGCGGAACGTGGTCAATGGACCCTTACTAAAAGTAGTTGTCATAGAATATACTGTAATTTAAAATTTCTTTAAGAAGGCAATACAGTACATGCATCAACAAGGCAACCAGGTTTATAAGGCAGTGTATGACCTAAAACCTAAATTGTGGTTTGCTCTGACATGATATTTTAAGGTGAGGACAAGATTGTAACTTCTCATTAGTTGCCTTAGTTCTCCTATCAGCTTCATTTTTTTGGTGATGTTTCAGTTGCTGTTCTGACCTCGACGGCACTCTCACATCTTCTTCCCTTTCAGTAACAGTTGCAATATGCAGAATACATAGTCTTCATTTATGATAATTATTTACTACACATACTGTAGACATATTAATACTATGTTCATATCCGCTTGTATGAATGTAAGCTACAGTGGTATATTAAAGCCATCATACAATAGAACCAAATGGCATCTGGTGGACCCCATTAACTTAAAAATGGGCAGTGCTTGCTGAAAAGGGGCATCGGGTTCAGTCATTTTGATTTTTTTTTTCCTACAATGTTCACCATATAAGATACATATTTTTATGTTTATAGTTGAGGCATTTTTGGACATGGTGATTCCTAATGTTTGTTTTTGTTTATTTTTATATGTCATCTAGGGAAAGGGATTTTAAATTTAATTTTATTCTGTTGGATTTTCAAACTTTTTTTTATTATTTTTTCTTTTATTTTTACACCCTCTGTACAAGTGTTCCCCAACCATTTCACATTTTGGTCACCACTGAAAAAAATACCTCAAGGTATCCCTACCAAATAATTTTTACCACAAGACAAAAGACTAGTTTTGATGTGTTTTTTAGCACAGTTTTTGAAATTACAGCTGCAACCACATCAAAACTGCATGCATTTTTCTGCTGCAGTTTTGATGTAACTGTATCACAACCGCACCATGTGATTGTGCCCTCAAAGCTTATTCATCCTATACTTTCTATTCAGCACATACAAATATTCACCTTTTACTATCACCAAGCTCCCTTAGTGGCCCCACATAGAATCATGCTCCCTAATGGCCCTCAGACACTAAAGTATGCACCCCAGTGACCCCCAGAACCTAATAATGCTCTTCACTGGCCCCCCATGACCTAATAATGCTCTCCACTGACACCTAATTGTGTGCTCCACTGGCTCCTAGACACATAATACTCCCCAGTGGCCCCCAGGCAAGTAGTAATGTTCTTCAATAGCCCTCAGACAAGTAATAATGTCCTCAGTGGCCCCTTGATAACTAATAATGTTCTCCAGTGGCCCCCAGAACCTAATAATGCTTCCCACTGGCCTCCAGACACCTCATAATTAGTGGCCCGCAGACAACTAATAATGCTTCTTAGTGGCCCGCAGACAACTAATAATGCTTCCCAGTGACCCCCAGACACATAATAATGCTCCCCATTGGCCCCCAGGCAAGTAGTAATGTTCTCCAGTAGCCCCCAGACAAGTAATAATGTCCGCCAGTGGCCCCCAAACAAGTAATAATGTGCCCTAAACAAGTGAAAATGTTCCCCAGTGGCCCCCTGACAACTAATAGTGTCTCCCAGTGGCCCCACACTGTAGTTGTGCTATATAAATAAAAAAACAAATAACACTCGTCCTCAGTCCCTGGAGCTCTGTGATCCTCCTCCTCTGCAGATCGATGCAGCAGGACTTCAGCGGACATCACTAGCTGATGCCTGAGTAATAGCTAAAGCCTTCCTACTGCTCCTCTCTATTCAACTACATCAGCATCCTGGGAGGTCTCCATGGCACCCTGGTTGGGAATCATTGCTCTGGAGGACCTGAGTCCTAGAGGATTTGATCACCCATACAATATACTGCAATATGACAATGTCTGTAAAGCTTGCATGAGACTCCACCATAGATTTTGCCTAAAATTGGTGGACAGAAAAGTCCTGCTCGGAGGATTATAGTCTATGGGGTCCGCGAGTAACCGTTTTTTTTTTTTTTATTTTTGCAGTCCCCCATGGGGACCCAAACGATGGAGAGATCAACGATAGTGTGAACCTAGCGTAAAGATGTCTTCCTTGTTCCTCCTGCTAATGATTCTATTGGACAAGATAGTGAATAATTTTTAAATCAGTTAAAAACTGATATAAAATGGATGGCACTCAGCCATCAAAACAGAACGGAATGGATGCAAAACAGCCATCTAAAACGGACATTAACCCCTTCCCGACATCCACCGTAATAGTATGTTGGGTCTGTGCTGTATTATACAGCAGAGACCCGGCGCTAATGCCCACAATCAGCACCCGCACTGATCGCGGGCATTAAAGCATCATTTTACCAGCGGCACATGGGTGCCACCATCTAGTCGGGGATTGCTGGCACCTGGAGCAAGATCCAGGGCTGGCGTCCCATTGGCATGACATCCAGGAGCTTATTTAAGGCTCCCAGGCTTGTCTGCCATTCATTTGTATGGCAGGCTGCTTTATGCAACCTGTCATACAAATGCCGATATTTTGCAATGCATTAGCATGGTAAAGCAGTGGATTAGTGATCAGATGGGTTTCAAGATCCCTAGGGGGTCTAATAAATGCAATAAAAAAAAAAAAAAAAAAAAATATTATAAATTCAAATCACCCCCCTTTCCCTAGAACACATACTGTATAAAATACTTAAATACTGTGGAACACATAAACATTAGGTATCCCTGTGTCTGAGAATGCCCGGTCTACAAACATATAAAAATATTTTTCCCATACGGTGAACACCATAGCGGGAAAAAAAAAAAATCGAAACTGTCGAACTGCTGTTTTTTCGCTGTTTCGCCTCTGATAAAAATTTTAATAAAAAGTGATCAAAACAATAGACATTTCCCAAAATCATATAACTAAAAATTACACCTGGCCCCACAAAAAAAGATGCCATATGTATCCCCGTACACAGAAATCTAAAAAGTTACGGGTGTCAGAATATGGCAACTTTTAGAAAAAATTTTTTTTGCAAAGTTTTAGATTTTTGTTAAGGGGTTAAATTGTAAATAAAACTATATAAATTTGGTATCCCCGGAATCATGACAAAACATAGAATACATGTCATTTTGGCTGCAGAATGAACGCCGTAAAAATAAAGCCCGTAAGAAAGTCGCACAAATGCACTTTCTCCACTTTCACCCCATTCTGAATTTTTTTTCCAGTTTCCAAGTACATTATGCAGAATAATAAATGGTACGATTATGAAGAACAATTTGTCCTGCAAACATTAAGTTAACTGGGATGCAGGGACTCCTATCCCATCATGGATAACTATTATGCTGGGAGTCCTTCTCCCAGCAAGATGTTCAGACTGGTAAATCTGGCACACATACAGACTGAGTTTCACAGATGAAACTAATTTTTGTGAATGCGGGGCAAGGCAAATTCCACACCAAGCAGGCAGAATTTCTCTTCCTCCAATTCATTTCAATGGGAGTTATCAGAGCGAAAAAAAAAAAAATCAGCTAGAGGAAAAATTCTGCATCTGACTCCCATTGAAATCAGTGGAGACTGAATTCAGGCAGAATTTGTAGCTGATTTTTTTAGTCAGAATCTGCCTTAAATTCAGCGCCAAATTCATTCATGTGACCATACCATAAATCTGCTCCACTGTATCAAAGTAACATTAGACCAATATTTATGGTAAAATTCATAGTTGCCAACCATCTGTGTAACTTAATATGTAAAGATAAGGTACTCTGGCTAAATTATGTACTAAAATAGTAGAGGAGTTGGTGATAGTTTTTAACTAAGCAAATATGCTTCTTCTACAACCACTTGCATTTGTCAGAGGATCATAAAAAGAACAATTGCTATATTGGTACGTAAACAAGCCAGGTGATAATTCTTTATAACATCTGACAAGTTTGATTGATGATGAGTTACATATTAGCTAACTAAGGTACAATAGGTATCATTCTATCACGCCCACCCCCCAGCTCTGTTCTCAAAGATGGTCTGTGAGCTCTCCTGACATGTCTGTTTTAGTAAATACTTGCATAGAAAATAACAATGCTGGATCATCTGTTCTTGCAAGTATTTGTTGTGCCATTCCTTGTTATTTTTCCTGGAAATATATGAATAAATTGGCAAATGGGTGTTATCATTTGGGGGTATGTACCTACACAGTTTGACATTATTCAGTCAATGCCGAAAGTGTCATATACCCAACTGGCAAAGGATTCGTAACACCCAGTTGTCGATTTATTATTACATTTCTGTTGAGGAATAACAAAAGAACATGAGATCACAGAGTATTAAAAGGTCATAGCTGCTCCTATTTAACCCCTTCAGGTCTGAGCCCAAAAGTGCGTTAAAGACCAGGCCTCATTTTTCAAAACTGACATATGTCACTTTATATGGCAATAACTTTAAGACGCTTTAACTTGCACAAGTGATTTTGAGACTGTTTTTTCGTGAGACATTGTACTTCATGTTAGTGGTAAACATTGATCAATATTTTTGTATTTATTTATAAAAAAATAGGAAATTTGATGGAAATTTGGAAAAAAAAATCGTAATTTTCAAAATGTGAAATGCTCTGCTTTTCAAACAGATGTCATACCACCCAAATAAGTTAATAAATATTATCTTTTTTTATATGTCCCACTAGGACACCTGAATCGCTGATTCAGCACTATAGACTGCAATACACGTGTATTGCAGTCTATACAGGAATTCAGCCTACCGTGTTTCCCCGAAAATAAGACACCCCCGAAAGTAAGACATAGGAGAGGTTTTGTAGAATTGCCCAATATAAGGCATCCCCCGAAAGTAAGACGTACCGTAGGAGACGTTTCGTTTCGCAGCATTCCCGAACAGAACATACCGGTACGGTATATGGTATACAGTAACACTGCTGTCGTCCCCTACCTTCACCATTCAGCATCCTGAGCCTGTTGCTTTCCTTGTTGTCCCCCTTTGTCCCGCTGCCGTTATCCTGTACAGTACGATGTCCCTGCTGCGTTGTACCGCATGAGTGTGCAGTGGTGAGCGTTCTCCTGGTGTCAGGAAGCAGAGCCTGTCCTTGCTGCGCGATTCTGCTGTAACGATTCTGCTGGGGACGTCACTTTGCGTCGCGACACAGCCCGCATCACGTGACGCCGGCCTGGTCCAGCATTGAAGAAGGCCGAAGCAGCAGAGAGTGGACCGGATCGAGGAACAGGTAAGCAACGTTGTTTTTTTATGTTTCTATCCTCCCCTGGGTCTCCGATCATTATACTCTGGAGTCTGAAAAGACCCCAGAGTATAATAATTGTGCATGGGTGGTCTACAATGGGACATACCGGTATAATACTGTGTGCAGGGGCCACTATGGGACATGATACTGTGTGCAGGGGCCACTATGGGATATGATACTGTGTGCAGGGGCCACTATGGGACATGATACTGTGTGCAGGGGCCACTATGGGAGATGATACTCTGTGCAGGGGCCACTATGGGAGATGATACTGTGTGCAGGGGCCACTATGGGGAATGATACTGTGTGCAGGGAAATTAATGGTTTGGATTGTTATGATGATGTCCTAGAAGATGATGACATAACTGTCATTGAATAAATTTTACTTTCTATGCATACTGTAAATATTGGTAAATGTACCATACTGTTAATTGTTGTTCATGGAAATAATGGTACGGTAGTAAGAAATTCTTAATAGGATTCACAGTTTGTCTGGTTATGCTGGTTTGTGATGACAACTACTGTACAGTACCGTATATAATAAATGTTCATTTTTTTGTTCAGCAATAAATGTGAATTCTTCTTCATTGAAAAAAAAATAAGACATCCCCTGAAAATAAGACACAGCACATCTTTGGGAGCAAAAATTAATATAAGACGCTGTCTTATTTTCGGGGAAACAGGGTATGTAGACATAGGCTGATTTCCAGAGGTCCCGGCAGGATCAACCAGGTACTGGGGGCTTCAGGCAGCCTGGGGTCACTGGCCAGACCCCGGGCTGCATATTATAGATATCGGCACCCCCCGATCTATCCGCGGGGGGTGCCGGGGGGCGGCAAAATTGCGGAACCCCTTGGATGCCGCGGTCATGTTTCACCGCGGAATCCAAAGGGGTTAAAAACCCCGATCAGCGCTCAGCGCCGATCGGAGGTTAAGGAGCAGGGTGTTAGCTGTCAGTTACAGCTGACACCCTCTCCCGATACCGTCCGCGGCAGTCAGTGCCGCTAGCAAACACTTAAAATGCCGCGGTCGCTATTGACCGCGGCATCTTAAGGGTTAAACAGCGGGGATCGGTGTTATCACTGGTCCCCGCTGTTTCAGCGGGAGCCTGGCTGTCAAATACAGTCGGGCTCCCGCGGTGATTGCACGGGCTCTGCTTCTGAGCCCGCTCGATCAACGTCACGTACCTGTACGTGGGGATGCGGTAACTAACCACATTCTCCCACGTACATGTACGTGAGAATGCGTGAAGGGGTTAAAGAGCAACTGTAACTATGTCTAACATGCATTTTACTTCCCCTTATCCTCACTGATCTTTTTTTTTCCTTTCTAACCACCTCTGTTATTCATGTATGCCTCCTGGTATTTTGTGCATGCTATATGTAAATAAGTAGTTCATCTCCAACTGAGCGGATACCTTACTTCTTCTTAAAGGGGTTTTCCGGGCAAAAAATCTTTTTTTAAAAAAGGTCTGTTAGTGCTATTAATGGGTTAATAAGTGCACCCAAATACCTTTAGCAGTGTTTTGAGTGATTTCTGGGTTTCTCTTGGAGCTCCTGGCATCTTCTGCATTTGTTTACATGGTGTAGCTTCCTGCTGCCTTAGCTAATGCAATGCATTATGGTAGTTGTAGGCTCTCACACTATCTCCCTAACACCCCATCCCTGTCTCCCTAGCTATCCCGCCTACTACTAGCCCTTCCCAACTAATTCAGCCCACCCCCCTACCCCATTATACTAACGTTTCTTCTTCCTGTCCAGACTTCCTTCTGCAGAGAACAGCTCCTCCTCTTCTTTGATTCTGCCAGCACCTGCGCAGCAGTCCCGGCACTGTGCTGTAGCCTTCACTCCATCTCTATTGCGCAGATGTGGGCGGCTCCTTCAGGCTCCTATGCTTGCACAAAAGAGATGGAGTGTCGGCTACAGCGCAAAGCTGGGAGTTCTTTTGCGCACTCGTAGGCAGACGTCACAGAAGGAGGAGGAGCCATTCCCCGGAGGTGGAAGTCTGAAAGGAAGAGAGGTACTGTAAGTATGATGGGGTGGAGGGGGGGGTAGTAGTGACGATCCGTTTCCGGAAACGGGGAAACAGATCATCACCGGATAATCAGAAAATGTCCCTGGGGTGTTCACATGACTACCCCAGGGATATGGGTAACTATAAATTTTTTCTGAATTATGGAATTTAGAAAGTAGGTGGGGGGAGGGTGTTTAGATTAGTGCAGGAATTTATATTTATCCTGGACAACCCCTTTAAGGGGGTGGTGTCAGAATTAGAGCTCTGACACTGGAAACTGCATAGCCTCAGGGTCAGCTTAAAAAAATGAGCCATCTTTACATGTCCTCTGTGTGACAAATGTATGATGATGGGATCTAGAGCATTCTAGAGTAAGTAGTAATAACTTCAGGACACTAACTTACCCAAGTGATTTTGAGATAGTTTTTTTCTGGACACATTGTATTTCATGTTAGATGACTAAACTTTGGTAGATGGGGGGGGATGGCTACCACTCAACATGGCAGGACCTGAGAAATCTGAGCTTCATCCTCAGACCTGATTGCCCTTTCCCTGGACTTGCCTCACACTGCTGGCTCACCCCAGACATCATTACAGGGCCTCACCTGCTATCCAGGTCTCTTTGAATCTGCTGCCGCAACAATAGTGGGTTCTCACTGCACCATTTTTCTCCAGCACTCCCGACAAGTTGTGGCAGAGGGAACCTGAATAATACTGCTTCTCTCAAACCCGCTCCACATGGGCGACCCTCATGTATGTGATACCGAGTTATCTTTACTATAGGTATGTTAGAGCCTCTGTCCCTCTCTTTTTGCTATAGGCCCACTAACATAACCCAGACTTTGGGACACCAGATATACTGCCCCAGGGTTCTAGGTACTGGATGTACTCAGTTGTTTTACTGTGATACCCCCAAGTTCTAAGATACCCAATAGTATACCACCTCCGGGTGCACATCTTCAGCCATTTTCATAACATAGTCACAAACATGCCTGTTCGCAAACCTGAAATCTCATATATCTAATTTTTAAGCCTCTCTAGTAGGGGCTGTTTCAGGTGTGCTGTTGCTTACAATGTTCAAGAATGGGTGACAGATAACCGTGGACCTTACTGCCTTAGTTAATGTCCTTTTCCGAGAATATGTAATTATCCCAATGATAATGAGGATATATCATGGTATACTTTAAAATACTGTTGTGGAATGTCAGAGGCATGGGCAGTCATAGAAAGTGTTCAGTTGTTTTCTTACGCATCAGGAAGTGTAGCCCCCACCTCATCTGTGTACAAGAGTCACATCTAGTACCAGTCTGACAACTTCAGAAACCATAGGTCGAGTGGGCTATCCACTCCACATACACCTCATATTCTAGAGGAATCTGCCTATTTGTGGATTGTAGGATTAGATGAGAATTGAGGGTCACGGTCAGGGATACAGAGGAACATTATATATTTGTTTTGCCTCTGATTTAGCTGTACTGTAGGCTGTTGTACAATTCGCTGCTCAATTCCCTGAAGCAACTCTTATATGTATGGGGGATTTCAATAAAGTCATGGACCCCTCCCTAAATAGGTTCGAACCAGAGTATGCTGCGCAGCTCTCCACACATCTCACTTTTCTAACCCAATTAGTGCGGGGGTTGGAATGGCAGGACTTGTGGCGTTTTAAATTCCCTACCACCAGAGTCTTCTTCTTTTACCTCTAGGCAATCTCTTTCTATGATAGACCATGCTCTAGGAAATGTTAAAACCTGCTCCAAACTGTTATCTTTCTCATACCTACTGAGAGCAGTCTCCGACCATGACCCCTTATTGGTGGAACTGGGTGACAATGCTGGCTGGAGTACTTCTCACAGCTGGCGTATCCACCCCCTTTTGGCTCAAGCTAATTGCACCCCATGACCACATTCCCAACCAACTCAAATTATTCCTAGACATTAATACTCCACTCTTGTGGGAAACCACTAAAGCATACTTGAGGGGATGTCTTCAGTCTTCCCTTTCCTATGTTAAAAGAGAGAGTCTTCGCACTTAGAGATGGAGCTTGCTGACAGTTGCACTTCCTTAGAGGCAGCGTATATTGCTGACCTGAGCATGGCTCCAAATGGGCAGACAATATTTATATGTGCTACAGGAAAAAAAATCTTATACGTCCCAATTCTTTACCAAGCAAAAGTTTTACAAATTGGTTAACCAATCCATTAGCCTAGTGGCTCACTTGAGAGGAGAGAACGGCACTATATGCAGATGACCTGCTCCAATTCATGGATGACCCAAACCACACTCTCCCCAGAGACATAGAATTACTCAATCAATTTGGTTGGTTCACAGGCTTACCAACAAACTGATCCAAATCATCCTGTATGCCTATTGGCCGACCTTCGCAGCCTCCATGTGACCACAAACTGGAAATACTTGGGTATCCATATCTTTAGCAAGCATCAGACTTTCCTAGACTTGAATGTATATCCCCTCCTAACCCATTTTAAAGCTAAGTTTCATGTGTGGGGTGCTCTGCCCTTGTCTGTAGCTGGAAGAATAAATCTTATTAAATGATAGTGCTACCCAATTGTCTATATGTGTTGGAACATGCAGATCTGCCAGTACCACTCAATTTTTTTTAGACAACTAGAATCCCTAATGATTCCATTTATCTTGGGTAGCTCCAGGTCCAAGTTATGTCTCTCTACCTTACAATGCCACAAGCAGCTAGGTGGAGCAGCCTTGCCAGATCCGTTTCTATACTACCTGGCAGGCCAACTGCGTTATATAAGACCCTGGCTTCTGTCTAACCCACTCGCTGCACCTGAGGCTCACCTGGCCTACCATCTGAACCTGATCTATCTGTGGCCAGTCTTAGAGAGCCCAAGGCTGTTTAATAGAGATTACTGCCACTACATACTCTGGCAGGACACATATGGAGACAGGCGAAGCAGGTGGCTGCTTATACAAATGTTCCCTTCTGAAACCCCCTTGTGAAATAACCCAGGATTAACAGAGCTAGTTGGTCTACAAGATGTCAAGTCATCTTTTGAAATCTCCCCTATATGAACAGAATCTCTTTAACACCGTTGGCTCTATATGCATGTCCTATGCTGTTCCCAGGTGTCAATTTTTCAGGTATCTCCAAATTTGACATGCCCTCTCTGTCTAATTCCCTCAACCTGATACCTGTATCTCCACCTACCCACTTATTGGAGAACTCCGCTCCCAGGGGCCTCGGGGACTGATATCAGGCCTGTATATGCATTTGATCAGGTTCAAGGTATCCGTGGCCTACACACACAGGTCTGGTTACACCACAGTAGAGACTTTCTGGCCAGAAAGGCAATTGCTCAACAGTGGATGGGCCAGCACTCTCCCTCTCTATCCATGTGGAGGAAAATGGTTAGCTACATCCTTCCATTTAACCAAACTGTATAAAGTGAGAGGCAGGACAAAAAATTTTTTTAAAAGTTTGGGGACCTTGGTGTGATTCACCTCTTACCTTATACTCTGAACCTTCATATAGAACGGCCTTGCGCCCATTAGTGGTCGAGATGTGGAGGATGGGGGAGGTTTCCACAGACTCTACAATTAACATTCTATCTGCACAGTGATGTCATTGCATGTATACACGGCTAGCCTTTGTTTAAAGTGCTTCCTGTCATATGACTGTGATGCTTGTACATTAATTCACGCTTGTTCTTTAGCATCTCCTAAGTGACTAGAACACTTCTCAGGTACTTCATCTCTATGGACACCAATTGATGAGGCATCAGATGGACTCGTGGCAGTGTTGGTTTATGTTACTTTTCTGTTTTTTCTATGTCTGTTTATAGTACTTTGTGTAATTTCTCCTAAGCACAGAAATACCCCACTACTGGATGTAAACTGCTGTTTGGGCACATGTCAGCACCCCAAAGGGAAGAAGTGTTATTGTTTTTTTCAGAGCAGATGTTGCTGGATTATTTTTCAGGTGCCATGTCTCATTTGCAGAGTCCCTAAAGTTGCAGTGCAATGAAATCCCCCCAAAAGTGACCATTTAGTAAACTAAATCCCGCAAAAAAATTATCAGAGTGTATAGGGAACATTTTGACCCCACAGCTGTTTCACAGATTTTATTAACATTGGGATGTGTAAATGAAAAATTACTTTAATTTTCCATTAAAACATCACTTTAGACCCAAATTTTTCATTTTCACAAGGGTTTAAAAGGAAAGTATGCATGCCCAGTTTGTTATACAATTTCTCCTGAACATAGCAATACCAAATATGTGGTTGCATTTTAATCCTGGACTGTTTCATTCATTTAGTTTATAGCAAAGTGAAAAGTTAAAATTGCAATTCTTTCAGAGATACACCATCTCAGTGCCCAATATGTTGCACCCACCTTATGTCAGCAGAGACAAACATTCCAAATCTGGTAAGCGGGTTATCCCGGGTCCAACAGCTTTTGGAGTGTTTATTTCAGTGTGCCACATATTGCACACTGAAATTACATATTTCTGGAAAAATTGCTACTTTCACTTTTCACCATCAGCTGCACATTAATTTCTGGAAAATAAATAATACACTTGGAGGGTAAAAATATTTACTAGACCCCTAGATAAATTCATTGAGGGGTGTAGTTTCCAAAATGGGGTCATGTCTCAGGGAATTCCACTTTGCTGGCATTTCAGGGGGATCTGCAATAATGGCATGGCTTACACAAACCAAACCATCTAAATCTGTGCTCTAAAAAACAAATAGTGCAGCATCCCTTACGTGCCCAAACAGCAGATTATACCCACATATACAGTTGAAACCACAAGTTTACATACACTATATAAAAAGACACATATGCATGTTTTTCTCAATATATGACATGAAATCTGAATAAACTGTAAGGGAATTGCCAGTTGAGCAATTCCCAGTGCTGCTGCAGAACCCTGAGGGGAAGGGCACAACAAGACAGTGAGCCCTAAGCTGAACCCCCCCACTATCCCTGGCTAACTTGCCTGATCTGTCCTAGGGACAGCAGCAACTGGTCGACAGGCCCTATCTAATATAGGTGCAACACAGAACACAGACAGGACAAACAGCAAACAAAGGGAGGTCAGCTAGCCAAGGGGTTGGTAACAGTCGAGCAATGCAGTACAAAATCACAATCCAAGAGAATAGTCAGAAACAAAACCAGAGGTCAGGAATAGGAATACAGGAAATAGCAGAATAGGAGCTAGCAGGGACAAGTCACAAGACAGAATCAATAGCCAGCGACCATGTGAGGGCTGACAACCTGTTTATAGAAAGTCAGGACCTGCCCCGGGCTGGATTGGTAGACAGGCTGTCAATCACACAGGCAAGGCTGAGATTAACTATTAGAGGAGCAGAGAGAAACAAAGAAGCAGGAGACGGTTGTGGCAGCAATTCAATTACAGACAGGAGGTATTATTAGGACAGTTTTCAGACTGAGCAACAAGAAACCTACGCAAAGAATCAAACTGAACACTCCTCCTTCGCCGCAGCGTGCGAGCGGAGGGTGGCGCAGAGACCCAAACAGGCAGAGACGTTACATAAACCTTTCCCGTTTTAGGTCAATTAGTATTACCAAAATTATTTATATTTGCCAAATGTCAGAATAATGAGAGACAGAGAATTTTTTTAAGGCATTTTATTACTTTCTGCAAAGTCAAAAGTTTACATACGTTTCGTGAGTATTTGGTACCATTGTCCTTAAACTGTATGACTTGGATCAAACGTTTTGGATATCCTTCCATAAGCTTCTCACAATAGTTGGTAGGAATTTGGGCCCATTCCTCCTGACAGAACTGGTGTAACTGAGCCATGTTTGTAGGCCGCCTTGCTCGCACCTGCCTTTTCAGCTTTGCCCAGAAATTTTCAATAAGATTGAGATCAGGGCTTTGTGATGGCCACTCTAAATCATTGACTTTGTTATCCTTAAGCCACTTTGTAACCAATTTGACAGTATGCTTCGGGTCATTGTCCATTTGGAAGACCCACTTGCACCCAAGCTTTAACTTCATGGCTGATGTCTTAAGATGTTGCTTCAGTATTGCCACATAATGTTCTATCCTCATGATGCCATCTATTTTGTGAAGTGCACCAGTCTCTCCTGCAGCAAAACAACCCCACAACATGATGCTGCCACCCCTGTGTTTCACAGTTGGGATGGTGATCTTTTTTCTCCCTTTTAACTCCAAATGTAACAATGGTTATTATGGCCAAGCCTGAGAACACCATTCCAACTGTGAAACACAGGGGTGGCAGCATCATGTCATTTAACCATCTGCTGTCTCTCGCCATTCTCCTGCTATTAGCTGCTGGGGACATCTCTCCAAACCCTGGTCCTCCTTCTGGTAACCTCAACTCTGTACCTGTCTCACCAAGAAACCCTTCTAACTTTATTAACAGGGGCGTAACTACCGGAGTAGCAGCGGTAGCGGCTGCCACAGGGCCCGGGACATTACGGGGCCCCGCGGGCCCCCGATGCTTTTTTTTTTTTTTTTTTTAATAGGCCGTTACCTGCTGGAGTAACCCCAGCAGGTAACGGGCCCTATATACTTACCGTTCCCCGGGGTCCCGCTCACGGCCGCCTGCGCTTCCGATTCTGCAGAGGCGGCTGTGAGCAGTAGCAGGGATCGCTATGTGAGGCCGCGGGCCGCACACCACAATCTCTGTTATCATTATACTCCGGGGTCTTTGAAAAGACCCCGGAGTATAATAATTGGAGGCCCAGAGTTGGTGAGGGAACATAAAAAACAATGTACTTACCTCTCCTGTGCTTCTCCAGGCTTCGGGCCTGTTTGGTGACGTCCCAGACGTCAGCGGACGTCATTTTGCGTTGCGACGCCGGCCCGGTCCAACATTGAAGAAGGCCAAAGTAGCAGTGAGTGGACCGGAGCGAGGAACAGCTAAGCAACGTTGTTTTTTTATGTTTGTATCCTCCCCTGGGTCTCCGATCATTATACTCTGGGGTCAGAAGAGACCCCAGAGTATAATAATTGTTCATGGGTGGTCCACAATGGGACATATAATAGTGTGTGCAGGGGCCACTATGGGGCAAAATACTTGGAGGCCAAGCCATTCCTAGTTACGCCACTGTTTATTAATATTCGTTGTCTGCCGTCTCCTTCTCCTCCACCAGTCTCTTTCTTTTATGCACTTTGGAACGCCCGCTCACTCTGCAACAAACTTGACATTACTCAAGATCTCTTCATCTCAAAGTCTTTTAAACTACTGGCTGTCACTGAAACCTGGATTAAACAGTCTGACACCGCATGCCCTGCTGATCTCTGTTATGATGGCCTCCAATTCTCACACACCCCTAGACCTGAGGATAGGCAAGGTGGAGGCGTTGGTGTCCTTCTATCACCACAATGCATTTTTCAGGTCATTCCGCCAGGACCATCGCTCTCTTTCTCCTCATTTGAGGTCCACACTATCAGACTCTTCCGCCCTTTCTTCCTGCGAGTAGCTGTCATCTACCGCCACCCTGGCTCTCCCTACCAGTTCTTAGATCACTTTTCTTCATGGCTTCCCAACTTCCTAGCCTGTGAAATTCCTACTCTCATTATGGGTGACTTTAACATTCCCATTAACACCCCTGTCTCTCCATCTGCCTCTCGCCTTCTATCACTAACCGCCTCTCTTGGTCTCTCTCAGCTTACTTCTTTTCCCACACACAAAGATGGTAATATCCTTGATCTGGTCTTCTTACGGCTCTGTTCTTTCTCTGACTTTAATAACACTCACCTACCAATTTCCGACCACAACATTCTTTCCTTTAACATTAATGCTTCTTGTCCTTCACAAAACACACTGACATACCGCACATGCAGAAATCTACGAGCTGTAAACACACAGCACCTCTCAGATACCCTACAGTCATCACTTTCTCCCATCTCTTCTCTCTCCTGTCCTGAACTGGCCACCAAACACTACAATGAGACTCTCAAAGCCACCCTGGATAAAGTAGCACCCTTGACCGTCCGAAAATCCCAACACAGACACCGGCAATCTTGGCACACTCCTCAAACACATTATCCTCAGCGATGCTCAAGATGTGCTGAATGGCTATGGCGAAAATCTCACACATCTGCAGATTTTCTTCACTTCATGTTTATGCTCAAAGCCTTTAACGCTGCTCTTCACCTCGCCAAACAAGCTTACTTCACCTCTCTCATCTCTTCTCTCTCCAATAACCCTAAACGACTCTTTGACACCTTTCACTTCCTCCTCACACCAAAGGTGTAGGTACCTGTCACAGACCTCAGCGCTCAAGACATGGCCACGTACTTTAAAGACAAAATCGACAACATCCGTCGGGAAATAACCCATTCTCCAAGCGGCATCAGTACCCTTCCCTCCCTTGCTCCTCATTGTGAACTCTCATTATTTGACCCGGTAACAGAAGAAGAAGTCTCCCAGCTCCTTTCTTCTTCTTGCCCCACTATTTGCACAAGCAATCCTATCCCGTCACACCTCCTCCGATCTCTGTCCCCTACTGTTAAAACTCACCTTACTAAAATTTTTAACCTCTCTCTTTCTTCTGGAATCTTCACCTCCTCCTTCAAACATGCTGTCATAACCCCACTACTTAAAAAAACACTCCCTTGACCCATCCTGTGCTGCTAACTTCCGACCTCTTGGCTGCTAAATCTAAAGGGAACTATTCACTACTTATTCTACTGGATCTCTCAGCAGTATCTCTCAGCAGCATTTGACACTGTAGACCACAAACTCCTCCTCACTATGCTCCATTCTATTGGCCTCAGGGATAACACTATCTCTTGGTTTTCTTCCTATCTCTGACCTCTCATTTAGTGTATCATTCGCTGGTGCTATTTCTTCTCCTCTGCCCCTTGCGGTTGGGGTTCCTCAAGGCTTGGTCCTACGTCCCCTCCTCTTCTCCATCTTTATGCAGATGATACCCAACTATATACCTCATCCTGTGACATCACCCCTGCACTACTACAGAACACCAGTGACTGTCTCTCTGCTGTCTCTAACTTCATGTCTTCTCTTTATCTGAAATTGAATCTTTCAAAAACTGAACTTCTTGTGTTCCCTCCATCTACTAACTGACCTAACCCTGATATCTCCATTTCTGTCTGTGGCCTTACTATTACCCTGAGGCGGCATGCCCGCTGTCTGGGGTTTGTATTTGATTCAGATCTCACCTTTACCTCAGTTATTCAGACACTTGCACGCTCTTGCCACCTGCACCTTAAAAACATCTCTTGAATTCTCCCTTTTCTCACCGTGGAAACATCAAAAACCCTCATTGTCGCTCTGATTCTCTCTCGTCTTCACTATTGCAATTCTCTTCTAATTGGGCTTCCTCTTACTAAACTCTCCCCACTACAATCTGTCCTGAATACAGCCGCCAGACTCATCTTTCTGTCAAACCGGTACACAGATGCATCTACCTTGTGTCAGTTGCTGTATTGGTTGCCCATCCATCACAGAATACAATATAAAATTATCACACTGACACACAAATCCATCCATAGCACTGCGACCCCTATATCTCCTCTCTCACCACTGTCTACCGCCCTAACCGTCCTCTCCGTTCGGCCTACAAACATGGCTCAGTTACACCAGTAAGGAATGGGCCCAAATTGCAGAAAGTAATAAAAATGCCTTAAAAAATTCTCTTTCTCTCTCATTATTCTGGCATTTGGCAAATATAAAGAATTTTGGTAATCCTAATTGACCTAAACCGGGAAAGGTTTATTTTGATTTCATGTCAGATAGTGAGAAAAACATGCATATGTGTCTTTTTATATGATGTATGTAAACTTCTGGTTTCAACTGTATAACATTCTTAAAGTACATTATTCTGGGTATACCGGTGTCATACATGTGAGCATAAACTGCAGTTTGGGTACACAGCAGGATGCATAAAGGAAGGAACGTAATTTGGCTTTTGGAGAGCAGATTTAGAGGTTTGGTTTTTGGATTCTATGTCATGTTAGAAGAGCCCCAGAGGTGCCTGTGAAGTGGAAACCAAGGAAATGTCTCTACTTTGAAAACTGCACCCCTAAAAGAATTTATCAAGGGTAGCGGACATAAGTTTTCAAGATTTGAATGCACAGCGGACGGTGAAAAGTGAATATGTAAACTGTGCTGAGTAAATTGGGTACACTAATTTTCCCAGTGGTTACTAGGGTTGGGGGCTCTTTCTAGGCGGTCATTTCTGGAGTCACATTTTCCTTCCTTTCACAGTCAGTTTTGCCCTAAAGATATGCCGATTTCTGGGAGGTTTGTTGTTGAATTGTACAATCTGGTGATATAGCTATATGAGGACTTTTTTTTGCATTATGTACTGACACCATTCTGGGGTGCCTATAACGTATTGACTAAATTGTATTAACTCTTTCTGGATGGATTAAAAAGAAATCAAATCTGGCATTGCTTTTTAACATTTAAAATTTTTGCCATTCACTGTATAGCATAAGTAACATGTTATCTTTATTCCATGGGTTGGTTCAATTATGGCAATGCCTAATTTAGGCTGAGGCCCCACGTTGCGGAAACGCGGCTTTTTTTGTTGCAGATTTTGCTGCATTTTTTTCAGCCAAAGCCAGGAGTGGAGCAGTATAAGTACTTCCTATATACAGTATTTCCCATTTGTTTTGTAGCCATTCTTGGATTTGGCTCAAAAAAACGCAGCAAAATCTGCAACAAAAAGCTGCGTTTCCGCAACGTGGGGCCTCAGACTTATATATATATATTTTTTTGTTACTATGTGGCAAAACAAAAACCAATTTGGGGAAAAGATGAATTGTTTTTTGCATCACCATCTTCTGAGAGGTGTAACATTTATATTTTTCTGTTGACAGAGTTGAAAGCTTATATTTTGTGGGAGAAGCTGTCCTTTTTATTGGTACAATATTGTCGTACATATGGCTTTGTGATCACTTTATATACCATATTTTGTGAGGTCAGATGGCAAAAAAAAAATCATTACTTATTGCGTTTTTTCAGTTTTCTTTCTCCATGTACACCATGCAGGTTAATTAATGTTTTATTTTTATTGTTAAGGTTGTTATGGACACAGCGATACCAAATATGTATTTATTGGGCTTTATTTATTCATTTTTAACACACTTTAACTTTTCTTTCTTTTTACTTTTGTATATTTTTTGTTGTCCCACTAGGGGACTCGATCTTTTGATCACTGATTTAGTAGTATACATTGCAATACACATGTACTGACAAGTCTATGTAGATGTGTAGGCTGACAGTCCCCCTTCTAGGCAGCATCAACCAGGTATGTGAGCTCTGGCAGACCCAGGGTCACTGATCAGACCCTGGGCTACACTTACTGGATATCAGCACCCTCCAAACACACCTCCGGGGGGCTGGGGGTTTTATTTGGGGCAGTATAGATACAAAAACTTCTTAGATGCCACAGCATCTTAGGAATTAATGCCACCAGATCAGTTGGTTTTCTGCTCTCACTATTCACTGGGTTGTCTGTACTAGTAGATAGTAGTGAGATGGGAAGAAAGGAGAAGCTTCTCCAATGCTTTTTCACATCCTAATGCCAATTTGGCTTAGTAATTAAGATGTAAAAAGACATCACAGTGCCAGGAACTGGTTAAACATTTTTGCAAATACAGGTAATTAAAACTTTTGTAGAGTTTTAGAGACTTTTTTTCCAGCTATCTTAGTGGTGACAGTCTTTTGTCTTGATAGGTTGCCAATGTGTACAACATGAATGCAAGAACTTTCCTTATTGTTATCTTTGCATGAATAAAACACAGGAATAGGCAGTGCATGCATGAGAACATAACCCGACCACAAGAAAGAAATCATGGCTGGGTTTCTGACAAGTCCCAGATCATAGTGGTATCCAGTGGCAATCTATGAGGGCAAAAAGGCTGCCCCCAGTATGTGGTTTAGAAAAAATATTGAAAAAATAATACCAATATTGAGAGATGAATGTTATTGTTTGTATAATAAAAAGATATACAATTTCCCAATATACTTTCTGTATCAATTCCTCACGGTTTTCTAGATCTCTGCTTGCTGTCATTCATTCTGTTACTTCTAGTGGATAAAAATCTGACCATGGTCATGTGATTTACGGTCCATGGTCATGTGATGAGCACACAGGTTCACTGCTCTTTACCTGTAAGGAATTGATACAGAAAGTATATTGGGAAATTGTATAACTTTTTTTTTATACAAACAATAAAATTTGTCTCTTAATATTGATCTGAAAGTGGCCAACCCCTTTAACCGCTTCCCGACATATGTAATAGTATGGCGGATGCCGTGTCTTTAAAGATAACGTACACTCTGCTGAAGTGAGGCCGCCACAGCTAACAGATATTCTACAGCGGAGACCCAGTGCTAATGCCCGCGATCAGAGTTCAGGAAAAAAAAGTTCAAATCACCCCTCTTTATCTGGAATACATATAAGAGTAAAATATTACTGTGAAACACATACACATTAGGTATGCCTGTGTCTGAAAACGTCCGACCTACAAACTTCTAAAAATATTTTTCCCGTACGGTGAACGCCGTAGCGGGAAAAAAAAATCAAAAGTGCCAAACCGCCATTTTTTCACAGTTGAATAAAATGGCATAACTAAAAAGTACACTCGCCTCCGCAAATAAAGACATCCTATGCATCCCTGTACACAGAAATATAAAAAGTTATGGGTCTTAGAATATGGTGACTTTTAGAAAAAAAAATTATTTGCAAAGTTTTAGATTCATGTTAAAAGGTTAAAATGTAAATAAAACTATATAAATTTAGTATTCCCAAAATCGTACTGAAACATAGAATACAGGTGACATGTCCATTTGGCTGCAGAGAGAACACCGTAAAAATGAAAGCCGTAAGAAAGTCGCACAAATTCAATTTTTCTTCAAATCCAATTTTTTTCCAGCTTCCCAGTACATTGTACAGAGTAATAAATGGTAACATCATGAAGGACAATTTGTCCAACAAACATTAAGCTCTCATACGGGGTTTGGAAGGCGGGTAGCCAAAAACAAAAATCTAAAATCAAAAAATTCCTCCAGCGGGAAGGAGTTAACCAAAATTTTAAAGTTTTAATTGTCTATAGATTTAAATACGGTTATGTTCATTGGAAAACCCCTTAAGGTTTAGGCCTCACATTGTGGAACACAGCTAAAAAACAATGCAGAAAAAAAATTCAGCGTACGGTAAATGCATCGCGTTTTTCATTGCGTTTTTGCTGAGTTTTTCTCTGCGGATTTTCTTCCCTTATTAAATCTATAGGGTCAATTATACTAATTTCCACAGGTATAATTAACATGCTGCATTTTTCAAAAGCGTGTGCGTTTTTGAAAACGCAGATTTTCCGCAGTGTGTTTTTTTTTATGCAGTGTGTTTATGGTATTAGCCAGAATCTCATTCACTGCCGCAGGAGAAATGCTGCGTTTCTGCAACATGGGTGTGAAGGGTCTCACTTTGCCAAGCCGCTTGGCCAACCTGTGATGAACCTTCTTACCTCCCACTCACACGCTGTGAGTTTACTGGGTTCATAGGATAATATGAAACGAGCTTTATAAATTTTATAGATTTATTAACCTGAGTGGGTCGGTTCTAGCCACTAACATATACAGAAATACATGTCAATGAATGGTCAAGCAAATACAGGTAAAAGCAAAATATAGTACAGAAAATAAAATGGGAATAAAAGAAAGAGAAATACCAGAACAAGTTGTTAGTCCGTTTCTCTAAGTCTCAGCAGTTTTGGCCTAGGGCGCTTGCTTAAGTCAGTCAGTCTTATCAACCTATATTCAATTGAATACACTACAAAGACAAGATATTTAATGTTCAAATGGATAAACTTTATTTGTTTTTTGCAAATATTCAGTGATTTTGAATTTGATGCCTGCAACACGTTCCAAAAAAGCTGGGACAGGGGCAACAAAAGACTGGGACGGGAACATGTTTACCACTGTGTTACATCACCTTTCCTTTTAATAACACTCAGTAAGCGTTTGGGAACTGAGGACACGAATTGTTGAAGCTTTGTAGGTGGAATTCTTTCCCATTCTTGCTTGATGTGCAACTTCAGTTGCTCAACAGTCCGGGGTCTCCATTGTTGTATTTTGCGCTTCATAATGTGCCACACATTTTCTGTGGGAGACAGGTCTGGACTGCAGGCAGGCCAGTCTAGTACCTGCAATTTTTTACTACGAAGCCACGCTGTTGTAACACGTGCAGAATGTGGCTTGGCATTGTCTTGCTGAAATAAGCATGGACGTCCCTGAAAAAAACATTGCTTGAATGGCAGCATATGTTGCTCCAAAACCTATATGTACCTTTCAGCATTAATAGTGCCTTCACAGATGTGCAAGTTACTCATGCCATGGGCACTAACACCCCCCCCCCCATACCATCAGAGATGCTGGCTTTTGAACTTTGCGCTGATAACAATTCGGACAGTCCTTTTCCTCTGTGGCCCAGAGGATATGATATCCATGATTTCCAAAAACAATTTGAAATGTGGACTGGTCAGACCACAGGACACTTTTCCACTTTGCGTCAGTCCATCTCAGATGAGCACGGGCCCAGAGAACTCGGCAGAGTTTCTGGGTGTTGTTGATAAATGGCTTTCACTTTGCATAGTGGAGTTTTAACTTGCACTTGTAGATGTAGCGACAATCTATATTCACTGACAATGGTTTTCTGAAGTGTTCCTGAGCCCATGTGGTAATATCCATTACAGAATGATGTTGGTTTTTAATGCAGTGCCACCTGAGGGATTGAAGGTCATGGGCATTCAGTGTTGGTTTTCGGGCTTGCCGCTTACTTGCAGAGATTTGACCAGATTCTCTGAATATTTTGATGATATTATGGACTGTAGATGATGATATCCCTAAATTTCTTGCAAATGTATGTTGAGAAACGTTGTTCTTGAATTGTTGGACTATTTGCTCATGCAGTTGTTCACAAAGTGGTGAACCTCGCCCCATCCTTACATGTGAACGACTGAGCCATTCGGGGATGCTCCCTTTATACCCAATCATGACACTCACCTGTTTCCAATTAACCTGTTCACCTCTGGAATGCTCCAAATAGGTGTTTTTGAGCATTCCTCAACTTTCACAGTCTTTTGTTGCCCCTGTCCCAGATTTTTTGGAACGTGTTGCAGGTATCAAATTGCAAATGAGTGAATATTTGCAAAAAACAAATAAAGTTTATCCGTTTGAAGATTAA
Source organism: Leptodactylus fallax (assembly GCA_947044405.1). Lineage (NCBI taxonomy): Eukaryota > Metazoa > Chordata > Amphibia > Anura > Leptodactylidae > Leptodactylus > Leptodactylus fallax. The sequence goes on from CAMRHE010000212.1 coordinate 1,063,761, forward strand.
ATATCTTGTCTGTGTAGTGTATTCAATTGAATATAGGTTGAAAAGGATTTGCAAATCATCGTATTCTGTATTTATACTTATGTATACTTATACTTCTACTTTCTACTCAATCCACTCCCGGCTTTGACTAAAAAAAACACAGCAAAATCTGCAACCAAAAAAGCTGCGTTTTTGCAACATGGGGCCTTAGCCTAAAAGCATAAAAAGCCATAAGGCCGAGGTACCACGTGGCATAAATGCTGCCACGGGGGCCCACGCATTGTTTTACAATGACAGCAAAGTGGATAGTATTCTAGCGAACCCATCCCCACTTTGCAGTAAAATACGTGCAGCAGACACGCTGCAATTTCCAAAACCGTTGCAGTTTTGAAAATCGCAGCATCTCAATTATACCTATAGGTATAATTGAACAGAAGGTCGGCAGAGGAAACCTGTGCAAAGCATTGCAGGTAGAACCGCGATGTGTTGCCGCTGCGGGACACTACGTGGGAGCATAGCCTAAAATTGTATGTGAAATGTCACCACGTTTGCAAAGATAGAATGCACAGTTTAATAATAATATAATATTATAATGTAATGTATGCGTATAAGAAGTTATCAGCCTACTGTCAGGTTCAGCTTAATTGGGGACGGATGACGATGAGTCACAGAATGAAGTACAAGTTTATGAGCTGTCCTTTTTAATCTCTATGTATAAATATTCTGGTCCTAAGAATTTGCACATGATGCACCATGATACCAGCCAAGAAAAGTTGTAAAACATACCAGTGATTTTGTCTAATTTTTGTTAACACATTAATTGAACGTCGCATAATTGACATAATAATACAGAAAATTGCTGGTAATGCAATCATAATGTGACAGGTTGTAAAAGTAAAGTGATTCTTTGTGCTGAATATAGTTCATTTTTGGAGCAAGCAGGAAGGTCCTGCTGCACAGCTGTGCAGATATCTAGGGTTACAAATAGGTCTCTAGTTGCCAAGTAAGTTTATCCTGTTTAATATACTATATTGAAGTGGGTGGGTTAAGTCCTAGATGATTGAAGCTTCCATTAGATCATATTCTAAGGATTATAACTTAATACAAGTGAGCAGGCTCAATTTTGCTCTTATTGTGTAAGCAGGGAGTAGTACAGTTTATTAAAGCAACGGATACAGAACATGTAGGTGTTGCATCAATTCTGGAGAAGTGGGAGGCATTGACATTGGGAATATTTATGATAGGACATTAAGAAAGTACACAATGCACACTTCAGTCTGTAACCATCTACATAAGAACAATTCAGCCTGTACCAGCCATTAATCACTTGTGACCTTTTCTATTTGGATTTTAAGATAAAAAAAAGTATCCATAATAGTAACAATAAAAATATTAGTACACCCTGCAAAAAATGAGCCCTTACACAGCTCTGGAGACAGAATATAAAAAAAGTTTTTGGTTTCAGAATATGGCGATTAGAGATGAGCGAATCAAAGCTGCAGAAGTGGAATTCGATCCAGATTTCAGGAAATATTCGATAGGCATGAAATCCGAATTTCCTCACGCTTCGTGGTAACGATTCGCATTTAGTTCAAAATGGCTGCTGTACATATTAGGACATGGGGCAAAGCACTCTGGGAACGTGGGATCATCCACAATGCCAAGCGTGCAGGCAATCAGCATCCAGCCCTGTGATGTCACATCCCTTTAACCCCTTCGCGAGCGCACCCGGCATGTTTGACCGCTGCATCCAAGGTGTTAAATCCCTTGATCGGTTAAGGAAACACCAGCAGATTCCATATAGGTATAATGGAAGCAGAAAGTCTGCAGAGGACACCTCTGCGGACTTTCTCTGAAAGGAGCTTTTTTGCTGCGGCCCGCTATGTAGGGCCTTAGCCTGAGTCCCACAAGGAGTACAACTCAGGAACAGAGAACAATTGGGTTTTGACATCAAATAACAATTGACTTGCAAGGCAATGTCAATATCTCTGAAGATGAATAACAGATCTTTAACCTTTCTTCTATCATCCTTGACCCTAATAAGGAGGAACTTTTCATTTGCACCTTCATCCTTTCTTCCATTTATTTGATTCAAAGATAAATTTGTTTGAAAGGCAAACTGGAGGAGGTAGCTGGACTCCTCAATTCTCTACACTTAAGACTACATCCAACCTCACATCAACCTTTTCACAATGTGCTAATACTGAGACATTCATCAATATGGTCATTCAATATATTGACAATCTACATTTCAACCTCCCCTTGTCTGAGAAAGAAGAGTTGGAACAATTATATAGTAATGTGAACATTGTTATGAATCCCTCTGACAAGGAGGAAAGTGTTGTGATGGACTATGACAAATACATTTAGATAGTAATGAGATTATTGGATGACTGTGATACATCTAAAATCTTAGATTGGATTTTGACAGATCAATACATAAAAGATCTTTTGATGAAAAGCATAAATATACTGTACGAAGTCATGACTTGTGGATCTTTAAAATTGACACATAATTATTTTACTTCAATTTCCCTGGTAAATTTTACCATCTAACAAATGATGGGCAAGGTATTTGCACCAATTTAAACAAATTTGTTTTTAGGGAGGTGGGAAGATGTGCACATTGTTTTTAAAGATTTTTGTTTTTTCACCAGTAATAATTTAACAAGGGTAGATACATCATTGATATCATTATATATCAGATATAGCATGGCTATCTCATTCCTCCTGGTCCCAGAATACCCACAGCACCCTCTGTTTCACTCACTACTTCCTGCTTCAATTTCTGAACTTCCTGCACAGGTATATCGGTTACTGTATTTGACCTCTGCCTGTTAGTGAACCGACCCTCAGAATAATAATCCCACATGAAAATTATATTTGTAGTACTTCCTTTAACTGAAGAGTGGCTTTGGTTAATGTTATATAAATATAAGGAACTAGTGAAATATCTGAGAATATGAAAACCAGTAAGTTCTATAGCCCAGTTCTACATTATCACCAACAAAGGGAAGAGCACATTCCACATTGATGTCTATCATTTTGAAAAGATAATACATAGATGAATTACAGATATCTAAAATGGTATGTGGGGCTAACCAAACTTTTTGGTGCTGGCTGCAAAAAAATAATTAAAGGGACTTTCCAGACATTTGATATTGATGACCTATACTTAGGTCATATTGTACCAGGTACCCCACCTATCAGCTGATTTAGGGAGCACTGGAACTATACAGTACCTGGAGTCAAAGTAGATGTCTCTCGGCTTTGCCTGACATCATAATATACAGCCCTACATAAGTACTACAGTGTATTATGTAAACAATCAAATTATTGCCTACTAAAGTCCCCTAAATAATGTAACAAAATTTAAATAATGTTTCAAAAAATAATGCTATCACTAGTTAAAAACACAGTCGGGAATTTGACCTTAATGTTAGGCGGCTGGTACGGACTGGCAAGGGTTAACTATTGTATGTCTAAAGTCTGTGGTTTGGGGAGGGGTTTTTCCATGAGGTTCTGCCCCACCCTCTAGGGTGCTATTTAAGCTGGGGCTTTACTCCAGTTCTCTGCTGGTTATACTCTTGTGTTCAGCCATTCCTGTGATCTGTAGTTCTACAGTCTGATTCTGTATACTAGCCTTGTCTGTTTACTCTCTGGCCAGCTGTCAGGGTGACTGTGTAGTGGGCTTTGTGAGTGTGTGTGCATTGTCCTCCAGAGTTCCTTTTAGGGATAACTTCTAGGGTGTCTATTTGGGTTCCTGTGAGATGTCCTCTTAGAGGAAAACTCTGGCACTAGGCAGGTGCAGCCAGGGTGAAATGTTAGGGATAATTCCCCTGCTATTGTCCACCTGCCTATTTTGCTTTGATTTTCATTTATTTTGTCTGCTTTTGTTTACTTTGCATTTCTTAAATAAACCAGTTTATTTCACATGTTTGTTTGTTACTATTCTGTACGGAGACAAACATAACACTTAATTTGCAGCAGTTCATGTTACATATAAAATCACATTCCCAACTGAGTTTTTAACCAGCGTTATCTCTAATTCTTTTATAGTTAGTACTTCAATCTTGGCAGCATATGAAAGCTGGCAGCCTCTGGTCACACCAGAACTTCTTCCGCTTTGGTAATTTGCATTGAGTATGGGTGTACGGGTACGGATGTACAGACAGAGTCTCCCTGGCATTGCTTATTAGAGTATTGCTAATACTAACTGTGTTTTCTATTAAAATGAAATTTGATAGGTTAATATAGTATATTACAAAACTGTTCACCCCACATACCCGACACAATAGCAAAAAAAATAAAAATGGGAGTTACACTTTAAAAAGAAGTGAAAGTATCAGCGACCCAGGGATTGGATGTGGCCACATATGCATCCAGGTAAATTGTGTAGTAAAGTCTGTCACCTGCTAATTAAGTAATTCAGAGAAGGCACATAGTTAAGATAGGGTAGGAGGGAAGTTATGTTTTCCTGCCTAGAGACACAGAGGGTCTGTCTACATACGAGACTCAGGTGAGGACAAGGCTGTTGGACATGGTTTTTGTAAGGGAGAAGCTCTCCAACTGCTAGCAAGAGATGTTAAATGCATAGCAAGTGCCAGACAGCCAATGATTTTTTTTTTTTACGGCTGCTTTATTGTATTTTATTCATGCTTTCAACCTTATCAATAAACTTGACCCACTGTAAGCTTAAAGCTATCCACCGTTATTTGGCCTGATACAGTATATATAGTGAGATTGTACTTGGGGTCATCTTCGCTGTGGTCAAAGGACACATGTCTGTTTCATCAAAACAAGTCCAAACAACAGCAAATGGATGTAAGATGACACAGGGTCAGCTTTTATTGAAAGGGTTGCAGGTATACAGAAAATAAAACAAAACAGCAACAAAAGAAAATCCTGGCTGGTCTGGCACTTGCTATACATTAAAAAAAACCCTAGCTAGCAGCTGGAGAGCTTCACCCTGCCTGCTCATAAACACAATAATGGCCAGCAACCTCTTGCTTACATGTATCTCTCACACAGACTGTCTTTCTGTGTCCCCAGACAGAGAGACAAGAGTTGCTCTCTTAGTCTCTCTTTCATACCCGCCCTGTCTCAACTCAGTAATTAATTAGTAAGCAGGTGAGGGCCTCTGCCTGCTAGTAGGAGAGGAATATGGGAGAAATGTACCTCCCCTCCATAACCAATCCAGCACAGGTTTTACTATAATTTTATTTATTTATCTATTTTTCAAAAAGATGCACTGTTTAGTAAGAAATAAAATCTTGCTAAAAGGTGCCTGCATTTTATAGCCCAGGATGGTCTAGATACTGATCTGTTAGATCAGTGCAGGGCAGGACAGGATTCTCATAGAGATCACAAGATGCAACAGCAGTAAAAGGAAGATTGAGTCTACAATGGAGTGGTTTTGTTATGAACCAAATGCAGTACAAGACAGATAGTTAGTCCCAGAAAACCAGACACCCCTTCACACTATAGTAAACAGCGCCAAGCGCCCCCCGAACCGAGCCGAAACCAGCCTCCAGAGGTTTTCACCAGAGCTCCTGATAGTGGAGATGGACTTGGCTGCATCTTATGGCTAGAATAGCAGCTCCCCATGGGGCAAGGGGTACATGGCGCACCACAAGTCACAGGTGGCCTGTCGGACCACACAGCTAACAGTCCCAGAGCCTTGGCAATTTCCGGTGTTGCATTGTTGAAGTAGAGGCTCTCCTATATGCAACCCTAACCCTCTTGGTTTGACTTGGATACAGTGGGGGGGAACCTCATACGAACAGTAACATTCTAGCATCTAACCAGTGTCGGACTGGGATGTCTAGGGACCACCAGTGGAATTGTTTCTAGGGGCCCACCGCCAGGACCCCTGCAGATCAGCTGTACCGAGACAGCATTGCTACAGGTAATAACAATGTTATGCTGCTCACCCACCATACGATGTGCACCACTGCACTACCTAAACCCACTGCTACACCCTGTATGGCAAGTGAACAGTGTAGCTCCTGGAATTGTTACCATTACCTGTAGCCGCACTGTCCTAGAAAAGCTGATCTGCAGAGGTCCTGGCTTTTGTACCCCTGAAGATGTAATATTTTTTTTTTTTTTTTTACAGTACTTTTTTATTTAAATTTTTGCATGAATACCATACAAAAGGTCAACATAAGGAACGCAGAATACAGAATACATTCATGGCATCACAGTCTTCAACGACAAAAGGAATACAAAATACTCTAGATATGTACAGCATACACATAAATATGTAGTAAATTGCATCCTAGTAGTCTGTAAAATCAAACATATAGAAAAGTAGCCAGACTTGGCAGAGTAGTATGTGGAAACAGTATGCAAATCATGGCCATGAGGGGGAGAGGAGAGGTCGGAACAAGCAGGAAAAGTAACGTACAGTAGAGGAAAGTTAAGTTAACTAAAGTAGACTAAAGCAAACTCAACTCAACAGGCCTAAAGAACAAAGGGGGAGGGAGTACACCACTCTATAGCAACCCGTAAAAAGTGAAGGCCTGCCACGTAGACACGTGTGCAGACCCACCCGCGCCAGTTATAAACAAAAACTACTGAGACATAGAAATAGTCTAATAAATACTCTAGGAATATTCAGGTGTAGTGTACCATAGGTGAATGAAAAGAAGATGTATATCCCAGTGTTGGAAATAGCCAAGACGTATGGTCTGTCAATAGGCACTGGATGGGGGGAAAGTTGTCGACCAAATCTCCCTATTTTTCCTAAACTTGTCTAGGTTCCCACCATTGCATGCATAGATTTGTTCAATTTGGTAATTCAACGATATCACAGATATCAGTTCTGACAATGACGGACAGAGATGATTTCCATCTGCGCACAATAAGTAGGCGAGCAGCCCCAAGTACCTGGCATATGACAGTTCTATACCTGCTCAGCATCTTGTGAATGCCCAGCAGGAGCAGCGCCATCTCGGGAGTTTTTTGACCCGAGGGGGTGTCAGACAAATAGGAAGCCAATCTGGCATAGGTAAATGTCTCTTTTGTGGGTAGGTTATACTTCTCCTCTAGCATGGAGAAGAGATCTGTAGAGATCAGAGATAGACTTTATCCAACAACTGCGCCAAGTGTCTAAGGACAAATGTGGGATCATATGAGGGAGCGTTGTGAGAGGCAGATTCAGGGTGAACCCAGGGATGTCGTTATCTGAGATATCACAATAGGTGTTCCACGCCTTAACTGTAGCTAGTACAGTCGGTGGGACAGAAACTGGTAAGCGTTTGGCGGGTACGGACACTAACAAGAAGCCTTCCCAGTCGGTAATCTGAGCCATTTGAACCTCCACATCTGGCCATAGTTTATCATGGTTTTATGTAAGCCAGAATTTAAGTTGCCCTAAAGTTATGGCTAAGTGGTAGTGTTACAGATTAGGTATTCCCATGCCTCCGTTGTCTCTAGATTTGAAGAGTGTATATAAAGCTACTCTGGGTTTGCAGCCACGCCATATGAAAGCCACCATCTGCTTTTGGAAACTCTGGAAAACAGACTTGGGCATCGGAACCAGTAAAGTTCTCAAATAATAAAGTATTCTAGGGAGAATCAACATTTTATATAATACTATCCTCCCATCCATCCATCCATGCTCAAATTTAGTCAATACATTAAGCTCTTTCTGAAGGCAAGCCAACAAACCCGGGAAGTTGGTCTTAACTAGATCTTTTGGGTTTGGAGTCAGCTGAATTCCTAGATAGGGTAAAGACAGTGGGCACCATTGATAAGATGATGAGTCTTTAATATGACATATATTACTTTGTGTCAGACCAATTCCCAAGATCTTGGATTTGGATTTGTTGACTTTATAATATGACAACGCTCCAAAGTCCAACAACGTCCGCGATACAGTACAGAGTGTGTTGTCGGAATAAGAAAGGGATAGGATCACATCATCTGCGAATAAATTAATTTTATGGTCTGACTGGCCCAGCTTGATACCAGTAAGGCCAGCGTGCGACCTAATTTTTTCCACCAAGGGCTCCATCATTAAGGAAAATATTAGGGGGGACAGCGGACATCCCTGTCTCGTGCCATTAGTGATAGGGAAGGGGCGGGAGAGAACCCCATTCACCAGTACTCGTGCGGACGGGCCAGAATAGAGTTCGGAGATCGCAGTAGCTATGGGGCCTGAAAAGCCAAACTTACTTAGGACCTCACAAAGATATCCCCAATGAACCCTATCGAATGCCTTCTCCGCATCCAAGGACAGGAGCAGAGAAGGCATCTGCCGGGCCCGGGCTGCCGCAACCAGCGCGATCACACGTCTTGTGCCGTCTGGGGCTTGTCTCCCTTTGGTGAAACCCACCTGGTCATGGCCTATCAATGTAGGCATGATGTCCAAAAGTCAGTTCGCTAGAACCTTGGCAAATAACTTGACATCTGCATTTAATAATGATATAGGCCTGTAATTAGAAGGGAGAGAGGAATCCTTGCCCGGTTTGGGTAACGTCACAGTCGTAGCAGTTAGCATCTCTTGGGGAAATCTGCCAGTCGACATTGCTAAGTTAAACACCTATGTAAGATGAAGAAGGATATGTGACTTGAATAATTTGTCATACTAGCACCGATGCACGGACGAGTCGGTTGGTGTCACTAGCCGGTGGCCACCGACTGCCCGTTTTATGTAGCTCACATGCCGATATAACTCCTTATGGATAGATAGCAACTGAATACACCTGATGAGCGGTTACAAACTGACCTGCGAAACATGTAGGATAGGAAATAGGCAGCTATCAGGAGGCAGTGCAGCTGGGCTTTAATTGGTAGGGAGACCATGAGGTTATCAGTGGATTCTCTCTCATTTGCAAAATGATGCTTTTATATATATATTTGTCCTTTTTATAGAGACTATTGTGGGTAAACTCTCATTTTCATGGTTATTAATTATTTACAAGTATCAACCATGATCTGAACAGAGAGATGACTTAGCTAATATATGTAAACGTCACCCACACCTTTTCATTGCACGATATAGCCTCATAATCAGGACATGCTACAGAGGTGTATATTAGTTTAACCCTTAAAGGTGCATATGCTATAGATGCTGCTGATTTAAATGTGAGCACTACTTTGGGGTGAACAATATGCATACTCTCTGAGTGGGTACTATATTTTATATCACTTGAGCGGATAACCATTGTGTGTGTTTCATCATAGTGCTTTAACACACATTTTACTGTATACGTACTTTAAAAATTAAAAGTTACGTTTTAGTTGTTCTATTTAATATTTTTTTGTTTATATTTGAGCAACAACCTTTCTATTCACATTTATTTGTTCAATAAATTACAGAGCCTTAAACAAACTGGCCAAAAGTGGCCCCAAAAAAGCCAAGGAATCCGACAACAAACAGGGGCAGACAAGACAGGAGGACAGAAGGGTGACAGAAGGACATCCAGGAAGTAAGAGGCCACACAGCAGCCGGGTCAGAGAGGCCGGACCACCCAAAACTCATCCCACGGTTTCCAGATCAGGCAGAACCTCTCCTCCTCATTATTAAGAAGGGCCGTCAGATACTCCAGGGAGCGCGCATCTTTAATCCTAGCATATAACTCCTCCAGGGCCGGAGGGCTGGTTGCCGCCAGTGTTTAGCAATCAGGCATCTAGCGGAAGTAAGGAGGAGCAACAGGAGCTGGAGAGCGGGCTTGCGCAAAATATTAGGGGGGGGGGAGGTTGAGAAGGTAAGTCCTAGGGGACAGGGGAAGGCTAACACTCAGGACCCCTTCCAGGAGACCCCGGACCTGGCGCCAATAGGGCTGGAGCAGGGGGCAGGTCCAAAAGAGATGGAAAATATGTGAGGGGCGGGTGCCACACCGCCAGCAGCAGTCCGGGACATTCTTATCAAAAGAGTGAAGTGCAGCCGGCCAAAGAGAAACAGAGGCAGTACCAACCACTTAGTAATGAGGGCCCGAATATGTCTAAAAAGGGAGGGGAAATTTGCCTGGTATAATTGGGAAAAGGATGCAGTTAAATATATGCCCAAGTATTTTAGCGAGGAGGACTGCCATCTATACCGAAAGGTGGCCTGAAGGCCAGCCAAGCTAGACGGGGGGATTCGAATAGGTAGGGCTTCTGTCTTTGAAGTATTGACCTTATAACCAGACAGACGGCCAAAGCGGGAAAGAAGGTCATGGAGGTTGGGGAGGGATACATGGGGGTTAGTAAGGGTCAGGAGGATATCATCAGTGAACAAGAAAAGCTTGAATTCTCGATTGCGTACATGAACCCCCGCGATATCGGGGCTCAGACGGATGGCCACCGCCAGTGACTCAATACAGAGTACAAAAAGAAGAGGGGATAGAGGGCAACCCTGTCTAGTGCCGTTGTGTAAACGAAACGGGGGAGACGAGGCGTGAGGAAGCTTAACAGTGGCCGACGGGGAGGAATAAAGACTCCTGATTGCTATCAAGAAGGGACCCATAAGCCAAACGTGGCCAGGGCCTCAAATAAAAAGGGCCATCCCAGACGATCAAACGCCTTTTCCGCATCCAAGCTGAGTACCAAGAGTTCGGAGCCAGAGCGAGATGCCACGTCTATAAGATCGATGGTTCTCCTGGTATTATCACCTCCCTGGCGGCAAGGTACAAAGCCCACCTGATCTTTATGGATCAGAAAGGGACGGCACATGTTAAGTCTAGACACCAGAAGCTTGGTAAACAGTTTGAGATCCGTATTCAGAAGTGATATGGGCCTATAATTCCTGCAATCAAGGTGGTTCTTATCAGGTTTTGGGATGAGGGTGAGAAAAGAGTGTGAAATAGAATCAGGGATTGGTTTGCCCAACAAAAAGACCGTGAATAGGGAAACAAGATGCGGGACCAATTCCGCCCCAAGTACCTTATAGTATAGGTAGTTGAGGCCATCAGGGCCAGGCGATTTCCTATTGGGGAGTTCCTGGAGCATTTGGGAGACCTCATCCGTCGTGATAGGTTTGTTAAGAAGAGCAAGGTCTTCCGGGGAAAGAACAGGCAAATTACAGGAAGACAGGAAGTCCTGTAATAATGCTGAGCGCGTCGCAGGATCAGGGGAGGGAGTACAGGTCTGAGTAAAAGGCGTGAAATAGACGCGCAATCTCGCCAGGGTCATATACAACGGCCCCGTCAGATCATCACAGCGCATAAGCCGAACCCCTTTCCGTTCGGTCTCACAGTTGACTAGCCAAAAGCTTATGGGGTTTGTTGGCCCTATCATAGTACCGCTGTCTGGTGTAAAGCAGTAACTTGGTGGTCTTTTGAAGAAGGGTCTCCCTAATCTGGGCCCGAAGATCTATCAAGGTTTTAAGGAGGGCCCGCGACAGACTAGACGCCATGCGAGTCTCTGCATATTGTAGACGGAGCCGAAGCTCCTCAAGCCGTGCGTTAGCGTCCCGTTTTAGCTGGGTGCCCAAGAAAATACAATGTCCCCTCATCACAGCTTTATGGGCCTCCCACAACGTCGCCACAGAAGATACAGATCCCAGATTAAGTTCGAAAAATGTTTTTAGGTGAGTGCGGAGCTCCTCACGAGTCTGCGCCCTCTGAAGGAGACTCTCATTAAGTCGCCAATGGCATATTCTGGTGCGGACCGAACCAGCACACAATTCTAAGGAGATGGAGCCGATCGAGGCATCCCGAAGAAGGCACAGAGCCGGAGCATTCCCAAAAAAGTAATCTATTCTGGAATGGGTCTGATGAGGGGCCGAATAGAACGTGTAAAACAGGTCAGTCGGATAGTTAATCCTCCAGAGGTCATAGAGAGAATACCGACGGATTAAGCGACGGAAGTGAGCTGAAAGTCTATGCCGGGAGAGGCGACGGGAAGTACCTGACAGGGAATGGTAATCCATAGAGTCCAAAAAAGACATGTTAAAGTCCCCTCCAACAAAAAGGGCAGTGGGGGTAAAGCTTCCAATTTATTAAGGACCTTAGTAAGAAAATCAGGTTGGGAGGAATTAGGGGCATAGAGGTTATAGAGTTTGATTGGCTGGCCCTCAAACCTACCGTGGAGAATCACAAACCGTCCCAAGGGGTCGAGGACGGAGGTAGTAACCTCCAGGGGGCATGATGAGGAGATAAGAATGGCAGTCCCCGATCGCTTTTTAGAGTGAGTGGCCGAATAAATTGTTGGGAAAAAACGCAAGGCAAAGTTAAAATTACAGGTGCTGTCAAAATGGGTCTCCTGGAGAAATGCTATATCAGCCCTAAAGGCGTGCAACTCCGTCAGGGCTAACCTACGCTTCACATTGGAGTTAAGGCCTTTAACATTAAGGGATACAATTTTAGCTATAACTCAGATAAAGGGAGGGGCGCAAGGGGGGCGAGGCCTACCACAAGGAGTCAATGAGGGTGCCAAGTCCCAGAGGGAGTAGAGTCTCGCCCAGAAGGCTTGCCGACGCCTCGTCAGGATGAGTGAGGACCACACCTGGAGTACACAGAAAAGAACAAGAGGGGAGGGGGACAGACAAGACAGAAAGCAAAACAAGAAAGGTAAATTACAGTAAAACAACACCATTACTGGGAAAAAGATCTCCCGGGAGGGACTAGGAGGGTATGCAAGGGTTTAAGACCAATGCAAATCCGCCTATAACAAAGTGCTGTGTAAGCAGTTAAAAACCACGGCAACGTACCCCTAAGGGGTGGGAGGCGAGGCTGAGGGGCCAGCTAGCAGCAGAGAGCCAGTCAACCAAGCCAGTAGAGACTCCCATCAGCCTCCCCTGCCACACATATAAAATAAACATTAGCAATAATAATAAATCGAGCCAATAAGATAATTGAGGGGAAAAACCAACCACACTTAACAAATGTTCTGGAACCAGCATTAACTAACGCAACATCAATCCTGTATGGAACCAAAGAAGAAAGTCATCAAAGGACCAGGTTAAATCAAGGGGGGGAAACCCGGTGTGATAGACGGGATGATCCAGTGCCAGAAGCTGAGTCCGGATATGGCAAGCGTCGTCTTCTCGGCTGGAGGCAGCCGGGGGCGGGGGGGGGGGGAGGGCAGCAGAGTCCCAATCTTCAAGCGTAGGCAGGGGAACATCCAGGGCAGCACAGAAATCCTTCAGGTCGGCGTGAGATTTCAAAGTGATAGTGCGACCATTTCTCCTGACAATGAGAGCAAAAGGGAAGCCCCACCGGTACTGAAGCTGGTGTTCCTTTAGGGTTGAAAGGAGAGGTCGGAGCACACGCCGCTTTTGCAAGGTGATACAGGACAGGTCAAGGTAAAGCTTCACCTTGGCACCGTCAAAGTCAAAATCTTTGTTAGAGCGGGCCTGGGCCATAATAGCTTCTTTGAGTTCAAAGTCCTGCACACAGCAAATAACATCCCTTGGTGCAGCAGTAGCGCCTTTGGGACGAAGGGCCCTATGTGCTCTGTCCAATTTGATGCGGTGTTCAGGTGGCTTACTCAAAAGCATGTTAAAGATGGCCTCCAGGGTAACCTTTAAATCCTCCTCCCCCGTGGCCTCCGGAAGACCGCGGACTCTGATGTTGTGCCTTCTACCGCGGTTGTCCAGGTCCTCTACGTGGCGAGTGGTTGCTTTAAGAATCTCGGACTAGGTAGAGACCACATCATGCATTTGGGAGACATAGTTGCGGGTCTCATCCTGGGAAGACTCCAGTGTATCCACTTTGACAGCTAATTGGTGCAGGTCAGCGCGGACCATGGCAAGTTCTTGCTTAAAGGTGTGTTTAACCTCATCAATGAGAAGTTTGAAGTCTTGCTGAAAGTCCTGCCTGGTAGGCAATTGCTGTAGTATAGATTGCCACTGTAAAGGAGGTTCCTGGGCAAATTGAGGAAGGGGGTCCCGCCACCCCTTGAGCACCCAGAGGGAGGTGTACAGACGGCATGGTAAACAGGGGCGCAGGGCCAGGGGGGGCTTCCAGGGGGGAGGAAAGTCCAATTTGGTGGTCCCGGCCACTCTCGGACATGGTAGTGTTCTGCTGGGTTGTGAAGGTGGGGGGAGGGCTGCAGCAGCCAGTACCTGAGAGTTGGCATCCCACCTGCAGGATGCATCTGTAGATGATGCCCGGGACACACGAGGAGGAGTCCCCAAGATGGCGGCAACACGAGGCATATCCTGAAAGGAGCACCGGTCCGGGGAGCGGGGAGACAGGTGAGGAGGAGCTGCGGAGGAATCAGCCGACAGGGGACTACGTGGAGGAGAGCAGGAGTCCCGGTGAGAGCAGGGGAGAGAGACAGTGCGCGCGGTCCCCCGTGCTGTCGGGACCCATGCTGAGGCCTTGGGCTGCCACTGCAGAAACGGGTCCATAGTGCAGGGACCCCCGCTAGCTGCTGGTACCACCGGGGGCTTTTTCACGGGGAGCTTCTTCTCCATATAGGTTAAATGTAGCGGGCTCGGCGAGCGGTAAGGCAGGGGAGACAGGAGCTCGCAATTATGTGACCGTCTCCATTAGCGTTCAGGCCACGCCCCCTACTTGCTTTGTTATACGACCGATAGTAGGACGCCTTCATTCGTATTGAGTATTTCTCAAAATCCACAAATAGGTGGGCACTCAAGTCATCTCTAGCTTTCTGCAAGGTAGTCAGTAAGGTGGGGTTAGGGGCTGTCTTATGTTACTGTTCTACAGTCGCAATGGAAGTAACTCCTTCATTGCTTGTAGTCTCTTGCGCTTAAAGTGCGATGTATGCTGAATCAATAAGCCCCTGACAAAAGCCTTGTGGGAATTCCAGAGGCAAAATTTGTCTTCTACCGATGGGGTATTAATATTAAAGAATTCGACAATGTCTGTAGATAATTTTTCAGACACTGATTTCAAGGACATGACATATGTATTATTGCGCTATGACACAGGAGGGGCTGCTGTGGCGCCAGAGCGGATTGTAAGGGTAACAAGCGCGTGGTAGGACCACGTGATATTGCCTATCTCACAACATTGTACTCTAAGGAGCATATCAATCTGGACCAGAAACATGTCTATTCTGAAATAGGAGTGGTGCCTGGCAGAGTAATAGTTATGGTCTTTCTCGGAGGCATGAAAACACCTCCAGACATCATGGAGCTCCTCCTGCCGGAGCCAGGGTCCTAATTGTTGAGGCGTATGTTTGCTGCGATAAGTAGAATCAGCGGCAGCATCATGCACAATTTTAAGATTGCCGCACAAAATATCCTGACCCTGTGCATGCTTCCTAACCTTCCTTAGTACCAGATTTAAAAAGGAGATTTGGGATGAGTTAGGACAGTACACATTCAAGATAGTAAAAGGACAGTTATCAATTAAACATGTACAGTGGGGAAAAAAAAGTATTTAGTCAGCCACCAATTGTGCAAGTTCTCCCACTTAAAAAGATGAGAGAGGCCTGTAATTGACATCATCCAGAAAATCACATTGTCTGATTTTTAAATTATGGTGGAAAATAAGTATTTGGTCAATAACAAAAGTTCACCTCAATACTTTGTTATATATCCTTTGTTGGCAATAACAGAGGTCAAACGTTTTCTGTAAGTCTTCACAAGGTTGGCACACACTCTTCCTCCATGCAGATCTCCTCTAGAGTAGTGATGTTTTGGGGCTGTTGCTGGGCAACACGGACTTTCAACTCCCTCCAAAGGTTTTCTATGGGGTTGAGATCTGGAGACTGGCTAGGCCACTCCAGGACCTTGAAATGCTTCTTACGAACCACTCCTTCGTTGCCCTGGCGGTGTGCTTGGGATCACTGTCATGCTGAAAGACCCAGCCACGTTTCATCTTCAATGCCCTTGCTGATGGAAGGAGGTTTGCACTCAAAATCTCACGATACATGGCCCCATTCATTCTTTCATGTACACAGATCAGTCGTCCTGGTCCCTTTGCAGAGAAACAGCCCCAAAGCATGATGTTGCCACCCCCATGCTTCACAGTAGGTATGGTGTTCTTTGGATGCAACTCAGCATTCACTCTCCTCCAAACACGATGAGTTGTGTTTCTACCAAACAGTTCTACTTTGGTTTCATCTGACCATATGACATTCTCCCAATACTCTTCTGGAACATCCAAATGCTCTCTAGCAAACTTCAGATGGGCCCGGAAATGTACTGGCTTAAGCAGGGGGACACGTCTGGCACTGCAGGATCTGAGTCCCTGCCGGCGTAGTGTGTTACTGACGGTAGCCTTTGTTACGTTAGTCCCAGCTTTCTGCATGTCATTCACTAGGTCCCCCAGTGTGGTTCTGGGATTTTTGCTCACCGTTCTTGTGATCATTTTGCTCCCACGGGGTGAGATCTTGCATGGAGCCCCTGATCGAGGGAGATTATCAATGATCTTGTATGTCTTCTCTTTTCTAATTATTGCTCCCACAGTTGATTTCTTCACACCAAGCTGCTTGCCTATTGCAGATTCAGTCTTCCCAGCCTGGTGCAGGTCTACAATTTTGTTTCTGGTGTCCTTCCACAGCTCTTTGGTCTTCACCATAGTGGAGTTTGGAGTGTGACTGTTTGAGGTTGTGGACAGGTGTCTTTTATACTGATAACAATTTCAAACAGGTGCCATTACTACATGTAATGAGTGGAGGACAGAGGAGCCTCTTAAAGAAGAAGTTACAGGTCTGTGAGAGTCAGAAATCTTGCTTGTTTGTAGGTGACCAAATACTTATTTTCCACCATAATTTGCAAATAAATTTTTAAAAAATCAGACAATGTGATTTTCTGGATTTGTTTTCTCATTTTGTCTCTCATAGTTGAGGTCTACCTATGATGTCAATTACAGGCCGGCCTCATCTTATTAAGTGGGAGAACTTGCACAATTGGTGGCTGATTAAATACTTTTTTTTCCCCACTGTATGTGTCACTCCATTCTTTATGATAATAATTTTTGTAGGGAACCCCCACTAATAGGGAACATTATGTTGGCGAAGGACCGCAATTATAAGAGAAAGCTTTCTCCTGGCGGCAATGGTGGCCTGAGATAGATCTGCCAATAGTTGAATAGCTTTGAACGGCTCAGGCAGAGAAGATCTTTTCCTGGATTCATACATGAGACGATCTTTGACTTGATAGAAGTGTATGCGGGCGAGAGTGTCCCTAGGAATATGGTCAGGCATACCTTTCGGCTTTGGTAGCCGGTGAGCCCTGTCAATAATCAGGTCTGCATCAGAGCAATGTGGTAGTGTTAACTGTTGCAAAAAAGGAATCAATTCCCTGGCTGCGACTGACTCTGGTATGCCGCGAAACTTAACATTGTTCCGTCTATTTCTATCCTCCATGTCGGCCAGTTTAAATTTAACTGCCGCCAATTCTTCCTCAAGATCATTGTGGGTATCCACTATGGTGTTGTGTGCATTAAGTGAATTCGCCCATTTTATTTTCAACATGGTTAAGTCTATCGCCAAGAGAGTCAACCGTGGAGGAGACGGATGTAATTACTTTAGTGATATCTTTCTGAATAGATCTATGCAAGGCTAGCATTATATCTTTCAAGAAGGACTCAGAAGCAGATTGAGTGCCTGCCGGGATAGACTGGAGTACATCAGAGTGTTGGGGTTCTTCTATAGAGGTCCCTGGGCACGAATCAAAACAAAAAGTGGTATCCCATCTCATCCTCTGTTCCACTGGGCTGTGTGTAGGGGTATTGTCTCCTGCTGATGGAGTTATAGGAGCAGGGGAGGCAGCAAGCTGGCAAGCTGCAGCTAACATGGATGCTGAGGGGGGTTGGAGGCTGCTCTTAGAAGCCTGCTGTGGACCTGTAGAGCTGCTGGATTGACTCCCTTGGGAGTCTGTACTATCACCAGTGGAGCCCAGATGTGGGGGGGTCGAGTGCTGCGACAGCTCACCTGAAGTATGTGTCGTCCCGGCTAACAGGCTGTCGGCTGCACGCTGGTACGGAGGGAGAAGGGACATATCAGCGCCATCTTGTTCAGAGGCCTGCGCAGCAAAATAGTCCGTGAGCCACTTTGGAGGGCCCTTTTTCCCTCATTTCGCCATCCTTCGGTATCCCCCGTAATATCTGGATCCTGGTGGAAGCAATGAACCGACGAATGTCGGCGCCGAGTGATGTGGTGAGCCGCTAATTACTGACAAGCCGCTGAGCTCTTTCAAGCTGTGGCCAGCTTCTCTGGCAGTGAAGCCAGGTTCTCCCCGCAGATGTAATATTGATGGCGTATCGTAAGGATAGGCCATCAATATTAGAAAGATGGATAAATCCTTTAAAGAGGTTGTTCAGGAATAGGAGTAACCTATGTGGTGAGCGGGAGGTGTAAAATAAAAAAATAAATAAAAAAAATACTCCGTTGTCCACCACCAGTGTCCATTCAGTCTTGTGCAGGGCGGCTTCTTGCTGGGAGTCCTGCACCTCATGTGACCACTAATACCAATTAGGTACAGGATTTCCAGAAATGAGGCACAGCCATGAGATCAAACAGACACAGACGGGGACAGGTAAGTATGCTTTTTTTTTTTTTAAATTTTACACCTCCCGCCACAGAGGTTGTTCCAATTTATAGACAACCTCTTTAAAAGGGTTTGTCTGGGCCAAATTGTTTTAGCCACTTCACTGGTTCCCCCATACAGTGGCCTCTTCACTGGTCCCCCATACTGTATGGGGAACAGTGATAGGGCCATTGTATTGTGTGGGAGTAGTGATGGGGCTAACATCCTTTGGGGGAACATTAAACTGTGTGGGCATATTAAAGGGGTTGTCCAGGCTTAATTTTTTATGGCCTATCCTCAGGATAGGCCATAAATACCTGATCGGTAGGGGGTTGACACACGGCCCAATCAGCTGTACAGAACCACTTCCGGCTTCCGTTCTGTACACAATACAGGACCGGAAGCAGATAGCTCCATCAGCTGTAAAGCAGCCAAGTGCCGTCACTGCAGCTCAGCTCCCACTGACTTCAATATGTGCTAAGATGCAGTGAAGGTACCTGGCTAATTAACAGTGGACAGAGATTTTTGCTTCCGGCCCCATATTTTAAACAGGACGGGCGCCGGAGGTGGCTCTGTACAGCTGTTAAGTCTGACTCTGCCAGCTACAACGCATACCGTCACTCAAGCTCTATCCAGGCACCGGCAGACATCAAAAAGAGGAGGATGAAGCCACCCTGAAGGAAGTGATGTCCTGTGCCCAGAAGATCCAGATAGGAAGACAGGTAAGTATGATGGGGTGGGGGGAGGTTGAGTTAGTTACTTGGGAAGGGCTAGTAGTCCAATTTTCAAATATACTTTCTGTATCAATTCAACGCATTTTTCTAGATCTGTCCTTGCTGCCCTTTATTAAGACTGGTGTACAAAATTGCAGAATATGTTGCAGGTATATCAGCAAGTGAAATAAATGACAAATAAATGATGTCCCTCTTACTTTTGCAATTGATGGCATTATGCACCTACATTATTTTCATGCAAACCATGAAAATAATTATCTTATTATACTTTTACATAAGAATGTTGTCTGTCTGCCAACTCCATCCATGTAATGATGTGCACTATATACAGGAAATATATATGTTCAGATTACAACAGAATGGAGTGATATAATGAGGAGACATGAATATAGTGATTATTAGAGAAGAAAGGGTTAATAAACTAGTCATCTACAGATGGTAGTTAGAAACTTGCTATCTATATAGCAACCATAAAATATCATATGTAATTGCCTAAGATCATAAAGCCTTATTTTTTGTATTTTTATGATACACTACTGATGCGGAAAAATGGCATGTACAGCCTTGGACAAATAAATGTTTTGTCATCCATAACAGCAAGGTCTCTACAGAGGGGGTTGCGTGAACATAGATGTCTCTCTATCAAGTGCAAATCCACCCATATATAGAAATCTGATGATGTAATATTTCATCACTGTCATTGTCTATTTTATTTGTCTATTCAGACCATAAAGGAGATCCATATTCCATGCTCAGCACGAGTTGTCATTTAAATGCTAGCACTAATGGACAGTTTAGGGCATCTGTGGATTGTCCAGTGCCTGAACCAATTTAACCCCTTCCTACCACAGCCATTTTTCAATTTTGCTTTTAACACCTGCTGTATGAGCCCTACAACTATTTGGTTGACAAATTGTGCTTTATAATGGCACCATTACATGTTCTGTGCAGTGTACTGGGAAGTTGCAAAAAATGCAATTGACCCATTTTCTAAGGAGTTTCATTTTTACTGAATTCATCATACGGTAAAAAGTATACATTTTCTACATTCTGTGGGTCAGAACGATCACAGCTTACTAATAGTCCCAAATTTGATTTGTCTCAAATTCCAGAAACAATCCTGGCAAATTTGGGGTTTGTGCAATCACTTGTGCTGGGGCAGGGTTGTTCAAAAAGTGTATACTGTTGGAAAACCACTTTCAGGCTGAGGCCCCATGTAGCGGGCCGCAGTGAAAAAGTGCTGTGGGAAAAACCACAGCAGAAACTCATTGCGGTTTTTCCTGCAGCGCTTTTCACAGAAAGTCCACATAGGTTTCTGCTTGCGTTTTTGAAAATCGAAGCATGTCAATTATACCTACGGAAACGCTGGCTTTTTCTGTATAGGTATAATAGAGGTAGAAAGTCTGCAGAGGAAAACTCTGCGGACTTTGTGTGAAAAACACTACGGAAAAAATGCAGTTTTTTTGCTCCGGTTCGCTATGTGGGGCCTTAGTCTAAAAGAGTAAGAGAATTGAATGTATTAACCCCTTAAAGATACAGGCTAGTTTGTACGTTAATGCTTTGCGACTTTTTTCACATTTTCCCTCCCCGTCTTCCAAAATTTGTAACTTTTTTATTTTTCTGTCTACATAACTATCTGTGCATGACAAGTTGTACTTTCATTTGCCACCATTTTGGAGTACATATAATGTTTTGATTAGCTTTTATTTATGTTTTTGGGGGCCCGTGTAAAATAACACACAATTCTATCATAATTTTTGCATTTTGTTTTTACGGCGTTCAGTCTATATTCAAAATTACATGTCAGCTTTGTCTTGTGGGTCATTACGATCACGGTGATACCATATTTACAGTATATAAATAACATTTCTAAAATTTTGGTGCATTTTTTTTGTCCTGTTCTAAAGGTAACTAATAGGAGGTGTAACATTTGATAAATCTGCCGCATTACTAGACTGTCTAATCTAATAGTATAAGACGCTTTGATAAATGTGGCACAGTTTAAGACTGTTTAGTCTAAGTTTACACTGTCCAAAACTTAGACAGTATTAATGAATCTGCCCCAATGTCCTATTGACTAGGCAAAGTTTGCTGAATGGTTAGTAGGGGTGTAACTAGCAAAGACTGGCCCCTCCAGCAAACTTTTGACTTGGGGCCCCCTACAGCATAGTGCTCCCTTTACTGGCTTCCACACAGGATAACTCTCCATTTAGACACACTATAATGTCCCATAGCGGTCACCAGACAGTATCATGTCCCATTGCAGCCCCTCCAAACAATATTATGTCCCATAGCGCCCCCTCCACACAGTATTATGTCCCACAGTGGCCCCTTCACACAGTATTATGCCCCACAGTGGATCATCCATGAACTATTATACGCTGGGGTCTTTTCAGACCCCGAAGTATACTGATCGGAGTCCCAGGGGAGGTGACAAACATAAATACCAGTGTTGCTTACCTCTCCTGGGCTCCGGCGCACTCCCTGCTGCTTTTGGCCCTCTTCAGTGTCTGCACAGACCTCACATCGGCTGATGTCTGGGACGTCACTAAAGAGGCCCGAAGATTGCAGGGAGTCATGCCAGAGCGCAGGAGATGTGAGTAACACTGGTTTTTATGTTTGTCACCTTCCACTGGGCCTCCGATCATTATACTCTGGGGTCTGAATAGACCTATGAGTATAATAATAGCAGTATTTGTTGGGGTTCGCGGACCCGTGGCTTCACTTACCAATCCTTGCTCCTGCTCACAGCCACTTCTGGAGATGGCCATGAGGAAGAACACAGATCGGTAAGTAAATAGGGCCCATTACCTGTTGGGGTTACTCCAGCAGGTAACGGCCTATTAAAAAAAAAAGCATCAGGGGCCCTTCGCCCCCTAATGTCCTGGGCTCTGTGGCAGTCAGCCGGTATGGCTGCTAACCCGGTACTTACGCCGCTGATGGTTAGGTATGTTCTAGGGCCATTAATGTGTGATCTCCATACATAGGAAGAGTGAATGGATAGCAGTGCAATTTAGAGTGCTGAAGCCCTTAGGACCCTTGCACACAACTGAGGCTCTCCATAATACTGAACCTCCCTACTTTTTTTCCCTTCTCTTTTTTTTTTTTTTTTTTCAAGATGGCGCCGCTGGAGTGGCAGCCTGTTACAGAAGCTCCTGCTCAGCTCGAGTTTTCTCTTCTTTTCCTTTCTTTGTTTTGTCTTATCACTCTACGTAAGGGGCATTGCACTATGAAGAACCATATGAGAATTTGGACTTGAACCTTTGCAATACTTTTTGTTTATTTTGTTGTGCTTTCAATAGGAACTATTGTGTCTGCAGATCCTGCTTGTGGCCAGGATTATATTGTCTACTCCAGGGATGAACTGTTGCATCTTAGAGACACAGCAGGGCTGCATGCTAATAGACCAGACATCCCCCAGAATCTTTGGAAGGGGGTGTAGAGCTGGTGTCCTTCAGAGGATTAGGAGGAGACGTTTTAGACCAGCTCTGCCCTCCATCATTATGGGCAATGTGAGATCTCTTGCGAACAAGATGGATGAACTAGCGGCGCTCACCAAGCATCATCAGGCGTTCCAGGAGTGCAGCATGATGCTGTTTACAGAGACTTGGCTCACCGAAGTTACTGCGGACACACTTGTCTCCTTGGATGGCTTTAAACTCCTTCGGGTGGACAGGACAAGGACAAGGAAGAACGGCAAGAGGAAAGGAGGAGGGCTGGTGATATTTGTGAATGATAGATGTAATCCCAGGCACATTATGATTAAGGAGCAAACTTGCTGTAAGGACATTGAACTATTAGCTATGAGCATGAGACCTTTTTATCTACCGAGGGAACTATCGCATGTCAACGTGATAGCTGCATATGTCCCCCCCCCCTCTGCGAAAGCTGATGCTGCCTCTGAGGTCCTACAAGCCACGGTGAGCCAGTTGCAGTCACTACACCCCCAGGCTCTCCTTCTTGTGTCTGGAGATTTCAACCATGTGTCTCCATCATCCACACTGCCCAGTTTCACACAGTATGTAACCTGCCACACAAGAGATAACAAAACATTGGACTTGTTCTTTGCTAATGTTACATAGCGAATTTGCTATAGACTGTAATATTAGGGGCCTTGAACATGTGATCTTCAGATCACTTGTGCCATAGACTGCAATAGTATTGCAGTCTATGGCACAAGTGATCTGAAGATCACATGTTCAAGGCCCCTAGTGGCTAAAAAAAAAAAGTTTTAAAAATACAAAAAAATTTAAAAAAATAAGTTTAAGTCGCCCTTTCCCTTTGATATTTTTGAAACGTTCATTCATTTCAGTGATTCAGTAATTCAATTCATAATCAGCAGTCTTCCATGATTGTGTGTCCTACTGAAAAAGCCTGAGGGACCATTTAAAGGCTTAGGAAACCTTGGCAGGTGACACACTGAATTTACAATACTGAACTTTTTTACAATATTAAAATTTTCTTAGATTTTGGTTTTGATTATCTGTAATCCATAATCAACATTTACAGAAATAAAACACATGAAATAGAACACTCTGTGTGTAAAGAATCTAGAAAATATAGGAGGTTACTTTTTTAATCTAATTACTGAAATAAATAAACGTTTCAAAGATATTCTAATTTATTGAGATGCACCTGTATAAATATAAACAAATAGTCATCCCTAAGTCTCAAAATGCCCAAACTATTACAATATAAAAACATTTGTCCCATAAGGTAAATGCTGTAGTAAGAAAAAAAACAAACATGCATGTATAATACATACTTTTACCAAAACTACCAATTATTTGAAATTAAAAAAATAAAATATATGCTGTTTAGACATAGAAATAGATAGTACAGTATATACAAGTATGGAGGAGTTGTAGCATTGGTCTTAAGATAACAGATGTCCTAACTGACTTAGCCAAGAAATGTATTTTATCTGATGATTTAACATGTTCTGTTCCACACTGTAAAAATAATCACAACTTTCAGGCTTTATTCACATGTCCACATTTCACTTACATATGGCATGCTCATTGTTCATGGATGACATACGTAGCCATGTATTAATTCAGATGTTAGTGTTTTTTAGCAGACCGTAGGGTGGAGTGTTGTCTGTTAAAAACATGGACCTTTCACATCCTTGGATGAGGACATGTGAATGATACCTTACACAATGATTTCACCACTTCCATAAAGATATCATAAATGAATGTCCTATATACGTTACATGTAATGTATGCAAAATCCAACAAACACCCTATAATGTGAGAAAATTTTTCTTCAACAGTGGACTATTATATATTTTTATATATTATATATGGACTATATATTTTTGTAGACTTGAGTATTAACTCCAGTGATTTTGTTAACAGTTGCCTATGGCTGATATTATAGTACACTTTTATAAATATTCTTTGATATATTTCCATTGAAAGAAGGAACATTACTGATTCAGTTCTACTGTGTAATTCTCTAAAATGCACATGCATAGCTGTTACTGACTATTTCATGAAGACCAGTTGAAACTGGTGGATGAAAAGTCATTTTTCTCCTTACAAATCCTAAACAATAACCATTCTGACCATGCATCATCTTGTTCACAATTTTCCTGCACCACATCTTCTGACCTTGAGCGTGTTCCTCTCTTCTAAATCATTATAACCCAGTAATGGAAATATGAATTTGATCATCTGGAACACCGTCCATAAAGAGAAAGGATAATGGGATGTAGAATCTTCGAATTTCACCCAAAATATTTTCTCCTTGCACTTTATCTTACACACATCAGCTCATAAATAAATTGGTGATATATTCCTTGACCTACAAAGTCACATTGTATGGTAAATGGGTCACTGTAGTCTCTGGTTGTGTGTAAAAGTCAAGTCAGTTATGGATAAAAGCTTGAGAAACACTGGCTAATTGTTAAGCTCCTGAATTGCAACTTTCAGAGTCAGATGCATTTAAGCACAGCTTTCCATATCCCCCTTAATCCCTGGATCCATTTACTTAGTCTTGGTAAATGTGTGAAATTTTCAACTAGTGGTAGTCAGACAAGTGTCCGCAGCTGCTCATTGGTGAGTTGCAGCTGTCTGGAAAAAGTAAACTTAGCTACAAGTATTGCAAGGGGCTGTTGACTCTATCAATCACCACTGCACTTAGAGATAATGTTCTTATGTACGTCATATATTAGTTTCAGGGATTTTAATATTTACATTTTTGTCATCACAACAATTTCCATCAGCACACTTTTCCAAGATATCTAGATACAGTTTACTCATTTACATTTGCCAAGCCACTCCAAATTGAGATGTATTTGCATTCATATCCAATCTTTTAACAACAAATATTTATGTGTGCTACCCAAAACTCCCCAAGACCAGCACAAATTCCCGTGTTGCTGCCCATGATTCTGGTGCAAAATAATGTTTTGTTCTAACACCTAGTATTGTAGTCTTTTTACAGTATGGTGAGGGTCATAGTAGCCCCTGCTTACACTGCTCTATCCCAATCCGGTCTATGTAAAATCAGCAATGTGATATGTCATGCTGTCTAGTCTGGTTGACTATTCATGATAATTCTAGGCTCGAGTTTTCATACTTCAGTGTGGAATATTGGAGGCTACAGAAACCCCTATGTAATTTTCTTAGTTTTCTTTGTCTTGCATTGCACCATAAAATAGTGTAAGTAACACATAATGAAAAGCTTCAGAACATATATACCAAATGATTCCCTCCATAGTTTATTCAGACCAACAAAGAGAGTACTTTGTTTTCATCTCCATTTATTTGCTTGCTGCAATCTTTATATTCAGCTCATTCACTCGCTGTGGCTGTTCTATGGTGGTTCTGTTTGTTAACATATTCCCATAGATTCTTTAGAAAACTCTGTTCTTCACACAGTGCACTTTCTTTCAGAAATTATAAAACATTCTTAAGCAAGCCTATTGTTGACAAGTTGAGGAAGAGAAATTTGATCCCACAAGTATTGGCAGGCATCCATTCAATGGGCTGTTTTACCCTCAAGCAGTATTCATCTACTTTTATATAGTTTTCATTTGGCTTTATATTGATTGTTCTACACTTACCCTCTTTATAAGCCATATTATAGATTAGTGTGTCCAACCACTAGCTGTAGTGAAACTGCAACTCCCAGCAAGTTGCAAGTATGAAGCTACTCTCCTCCCAAGTGTCCCTCTTTCGGAAAGACAGTCTTTACTTTTGACTCAAATCCCTTTGTTCCTCTTTGCTCCTTAAAAACCAGGACGTTTTACAGTCCTTGCAAATCCCTAGCAAATCCCATCCACACACTGCAGAAAAAAATATGCGCAGTGGAAATGCTGCGATTTCTAAAATGGTTGCGTTTTTGGAAATCGCAGCATGTCAATTATACCTACAGAAACACCGACAGTTTCTCTGTAGGTATAATTGAAGCAGAAAGTCCCACTTTGTGTGAAAAGCGCTGTGGGAAAAAACCGCAATGTGTTCTGCTGCAATTTTTCCCACAGCACTTTTTTTTACTGCGGCCCACTACGTGGGGCTTAACCTAAATGTCCTTTTCATATTGGAAATACGTGTGCATTAATAAACATAAGTATATTGTCCAAGAAACTGATAGACAGATGTATACTAAACGTCAATTTATATAATTTGATGCGGTTTAGACCTTAAAATGTCTGTACTCGGATATTGTTTTGTGCAAATAGTTTAAAAAAAAATCATTCAAGCATATTTGTAAGCAAACAAATCTTAAACTTTCACACAGTAAACTATAAGTGTCCCTCTTTGACAGTCCAAAAGTTGGGAGGTATGCAATACAGTAGTGTTACATAGGACTTACTGTTTTACCCCAGGTCTGGATAGTCACAGGTTGGAGATACTTATCTAATTTATATTTATCAGAAGAATTTCTTTTAACCATTGAATTACAGCTACAGTCCACAAAATTGCAGGCAACTAAGTGTATTGTTTCAGACTGCAGTTTTAGCCCAGTAGTTAAAATTAATCAGTTTATATTAGGGACGTGCCAGTTCAGCAATTCTCCAGTAGCTGCTGCTGGAACCTGGGAGGAAGGGGAAGGATGGAGACAGTGAGCCCTGATGCTAGAGCCACCCCGAAGTCCCTACCTACTTGCCTCAACTACCCTAGTGTTAGAGGACAACTGGGCGACAGTCCCTTCCTATAAGTGAAACACTAAACGCAGACAAGACAAGACAACAACGAGAACGGGAGGTCAACCTAGCCAAGGGGTCGGAACCAGACGGGCAACTAGGAACAAAATCAGAATCCAGAAGAATAGTCAAAAGGGTAAAGTGAAGGTCAGAATATAGATATCAGAGAAACAGTAATACGCTAGCATGCTCTAAGAGACTAATAGTAAGCACCCATGTGTGGACTAATGGGCTGTATATGGGAAGCCCAGAATTCACCCCAGACATGATTGGGAGGCAAGATGTCAATCATAGAGCAAACGTTAACCCTTCATGAATCAGAGGGAACTCAGAGTACTGGCTGGACTGATACACTGAAACAAACTCTCAGCTGTGCTAAAACAGAATACAACAGGAGGTCCAGGAACAGGGGATCATAAGTGGACACGCCTCCTGCGTCATACCATGCGGCCAGAAGATGGCGCAGAAGTCTGAACGGACAAGGATGTTACAGTTTAGCTTCAGAAATTCCCCATGTAGTCCAGGCCTAATGTAAGTGTTTCATTTTTTCACACTGATAAAACTATGCAAACATGCATACTCAGAATATGATCCAATATCACTAAAGTACATTACAATTATATCCTAGATGAATTTTATTTCCAGATTTGAGTATATATATATATATATATATATATATATCTCAAGAGAGAGATAAAGAGGCTTAAAACATACCTCCAATTGTAAGGCCACCTTTCATAAATGAATAGTATAGTAAAGGTAAATATACCCTTGTAATATATTGTAATACACTGATAAGCAAAAGGGTAACAATGTTTAGAACTTTTGACTTTCAGGCTCCATATCTCACCATCCACTACAGCTTCTAACGTGAGACTACCATCATTTTATAGACCATCATCTTGACTTGCAACTATTCTTGTCATGTAACTGCATTGTTACTGTTGTCCTCCTGATGGTTGAAAAATCTTTTTCTTGTATACTACAAATTACAACCTATTTTCACATTCCCTAATAGCTCAGTGTGTTATTAGGTTGATTCCCAAGTGAAAGGTCACTGGTTCAAATCGAGGATCAGCAATGAAGAAGATTTCCCAAAACGAGAGAAACAGCATCATCCATCTCATCCATACCAAAAGCCAGTGAGTTAACAGCGCATAAGGAGGTGAAAAATGTAGTCCAAACAAAGCTAAATGGTATGGAGATATAATGTTGGCTCTCTCCCACTAGCTAGGGACATGAAACCACCCCACCCACTGCTGAAGTACACACCTGCACCATCCACTAACATAGCTAGTGGGAGAGAGCCGACATTATATCTCCATACCATTTAGCTGTGTTTGGACTACATTTTTCACCTCCTTATGCGCTGTTAACTCACTGGCTTTTGGTTACACCATACACCAGGATATGTGTTACTTTATATTTAGTACATCTACTGAGAGGAGAATTATCAGTTCCCCATTTTCCTGGCTCAGATAGTGTTTGGAGATGGTTTAAACAATCCTATTTTTGATACTCATCCTCTCACTATTTGGATGTATGGGTTTTTGATCAGTTTATATATTGCTGTTTTATCTATCTGGGGTTAGGGATTAGGGGCCTTTTTATAGGGAAATCTATTCTTTATCTTTGGGATAGATGAGATATTCCCTATATTATATGTTTAGTTGACGTCTGTCCTATGTTTTTAATGTGTGCTAATAAAAGTTATATTTTAATTTATTGAGAGTACCGTAGGAACCTACTTCTGCGATTCTATCCTACAAGACTATTTAATTTGTACACTCGAGTACTATGGGTATGAAAATAATGACATAGTGTTGCAGCAGGACAACGACTCGAAGCCAACCTCGAGATTAGCGAAGAAATGGTTCAATGACAATGAAGTAGAGGTGCTGGATTGGCCCCCAAAGTCCCCAGACCTCAACCCAATCGAACACTTCAACTAAAGTTGAAGAAAAAGCTATATTTGTAGCTATATTCGTGGACTAGGTGGATTTACAAAATAATAAAAATAAAATTTTTGATTTTTAGGAGCTAAACAGTAACAATGCAGTTACATGAGAAGAATTTGCATAACTAATCATATGGTAAATAGTTCCAAGTCAAATTTATGTATGAGATAGCCAAGATGATTGTCTATAAAATTATGGTAGTCTCACATTCGAAGCTGTAGTGGATGGTGAGATATGGAGCCTGAAAGTCAAAAGTTCTAAACATTGTTACCCTTTTGCTCATCAGTGTATATCTTATAGAAATCTGCTTCCTTCTTCCTTTAAAGCCAGCTCACACACACAAGTCTATGAAGAAGGGAGGGGAAAAGGAGGCTGTTACTTGGTTTATTGCCTCATTTTGTACAATGATAGAATCTTATAATGAAGATACAGCAGTGTTAAAAGATTTACTTGACTCACAGTGCAGCAGAGCTTAGCAGCAGCAGTGTACTGTATCTGTATATCTTTTCCAGAAGCCCCCTCTTCCTCCTCCTCCTCCTCCTATGTACAAAGTTTCAAAAACTGACCTGTACTATTCATTTATGAGCAATTGTTTTAGAACTGGAGGTATGTTTTAATTTTCTTTACCTGCATACATGCACACTATATATAGTGTGTGTACGTATATAGACAGGTAAAATTAAACCCATATGTGCATGATCAACTTTCCATTGCACTTAACTATTTTATTAGACTTAAGAACTCTACAGACATAGTCCATCATTGGTAAGCTAAAGCTGACCATACACATTAATTGTATGCTGTCTCAGCCAGTCACTGGCAGAGAAGGGTCACTTCGAAGATTTTTTTCAAAATTTCCCCCATTACTAGTTACTGTTACCACTGATATGTCATTGATGGTTTGTTATGATTTTAATTTATTAATACTTTCTTATCTCTAGCTGTGGAATTTTCATGGTTTCTCAATCTACCATCCATAATATTGCATTCCAGGAAAACTATCTAGCGTGCCTTACAGGCATAAACATGCCAGAAGTCCACATAAATGGCATTCATAGATGTTCAGTTGGAGATAAAATATAAGATGTGCACATAGTAGGCTTAGAGTAAACCTCACTGCATGTTTAAGACATTTCAAGAGAATTTATATTGAAATATTTTCATCCAGCTAATACATATTATACATTTTTTTTCCACTCATCCCTAACTACCCAAACTCACATCGAGTTGTATATATTGCTACTTTGCATGGTTACTGGTATTTTTCTTCAATGACGTTGGATAAAAATGGTTCGTATTTAAAAAAAAAAAAAAAAACATTCTCTGCCATCTGAAGCAAAACAATTCTGTTCATAAACACACCATTCCTTTTAAGTTGAAATGCTCAAAGTATATAAACTCCTATGCATAAGAAAGCATGCAGTGCTAACAATGTAGAGTTGTATATTTGCATAATCTACAAATGGAATAATCAACCAACATTATTCTTAATGACCAAAATGTAACTTTTTACATGAAACAGCTAAGAATGTAGTATTTAGTAGTTCTGCATTGCATACATATTCCCACATTCATGGTGGTAGACATGGACTTCCTACAACCTATAAAGGACATCCAGTTTCTAGATGTCATGTTTTGAAATTTTAGAATGTTCCTGTGTCTCTGAAGATGCACTTCCTCCATTCCCTTTGATAATTTTTCACATCCTTACTTCTTTTAGAATAACATTCCACCATTTCTAAGTTTCCTAACATCTACTGATATCTTCAATGACACAATGCCTCCTACCCCCTGCTATCAACCTTCTCATTTCATCTTAGAGGATACAATACTATCTTGATGTGATGGTTATACTCTTGACTTGTATTGTCCTCCATGTCTGTTTCCTCTTGTTAGCCTTACATCTCATACTAGACATTGATCAAAAGAACAAGTAGATCAAGCCAAAGTCAGAATTCAGTTTCGGATAGGACATTTTTCACCTTTGGTAGAAGGCCCTCTCCAAATCCATGCTAGCATCTATAAATTACATATTAAATTGGAAAATAGACCAGGGCTTTAGGAATGAGTGGTGTGCAATGATCTCTTCATCTCTAACAAACTTACCGTGATCTGTTCCAGTGAGTTTCCTCGCTGTCAGACACCCCTGCAGCCCCCTGAGCGGCATTGACAGATATTTTCGTTTTGCCACTTGTGTCTTGAGCTGGACTATTTTGACTATTCTCATCTGCTTATTTTGAAACGTTTCGCACTTTTCTGGTTTTGGCCCTTGCCTAGCCTTGAGTCTATTTCTGTATTTTTCCCTTTGCCTCTATATATATTTCTGCATACCTTGCTTTGACCCCTGTTAATTTATAGTTATGTTTTACATGTCTGCTCTGCCAGTTACTCTACAGACACAACCTGGGATTGTAGAAGCAAAGACCTGATCCCTGTATAGGGATTAAAGGTTGGAAGACTCAAATCTCTTAGAATCTGCTAACCTGAGTGACTCAAGTCAAGCACAACTGAAAGAAATCCTATTAACTAGAGATGAGCGAATTTCTCAAAAGTTCAATTCGGCACTTCTATTCGAAGTTCCAAAAAATCTCTTTGATCCGAATTACTTCGTGGCGAATATCGCTAAAAAACACCTATTTCCTAGCTTCAGATAGCCTGTATAGTGGTGTAGAACACTGTGCCTTGCAGTAACACGCATAGGGAGCCTACTGTGGTAGTCAAACAATACTGTGAGTCCGAATGACACGCACATGACAGGCGTCACTCTTAAAATCGATGCACACTTCACTTACAGTGCTGGCCAAAAGTATCGGCACCCCTGCAATTCTGTCAGATAATACTCAATTTCTTCCAGAAAATGATTGCAATCACAAATGCTTTGGTAATAATATCTTCATTTAATTTGTCGTCAATGGAAAACCACAAAAAGAATTGTCAAAAATCCAAATTGGATATAATTCCACACCAAACATAAAAAAGGGGGTGGACAAAAGTATTGGCACCCTTTGAAAAATCATGTGATGCTTCTCTAATTTGTGTAATTAACAGCACCTGTTACTTACCTGTGGCACATAACAGGTGGTGGCAATAACTAAATCACACTTGCAGACAGTTGAAATGGATTAAAGTTGACTCAACCTCTGTCCTGTGCACTTGTGTGTACCACATTGAGCATGGAGAAAAGAAAGAAGACCAAAGAACTGCCTGAGGACTTGAGAAGCAAAATTGTGAGGAAGCATGAGCAATCTCAAGGCTACAAGTCCATCTCCAAAGACCTGAATGTTCCTGTGTCTACCGTACGCAGTGTCATCAAGAAGTTTAAAGCCCATGGCACTGTGGCTAACCTCCCTAGATGTGGACGGAAAAGAAAAATTGACGAGAAATTTCAACGAAAGATTGTGCGGATGGTGGCTAAAGAACCTCGACTAACATCCAAACAAGTTCTAGCTGCCCTGCAGTCCGAAGGTACAACAGTGTCAACCCGTACTATCCGTCGGCGTCTGAATGAAAAGGGACTCTATGGTAGGATACCCAGGAAGACCCCACTTCTGACCCAGAGACATAAAAAAGCCAGGCTGGAGTTTGCCAAAACTTACCTGAGAAAGCCAAAAACTTTTTGGAAGAATGTTCTCTGGTCAGATGAGACAAAAGTAGAGCTTTTTGGGAAAAGGCATCAACATAGAGTTTACAGGAAAAAAAAAAGAGGCCTTCAAAGAAAAGAACATGGTCCCTGCAGTCAAACATGGCGGAGGTTCCCTGATGTTTTGGGGTTGCTTTGCTGCCTCTGGCACTGGACTGCTTGACCGTGTGCATGGCATTATGAAGTCTGAAGACTACCAACAAATTTTGCAGCATAATGTAGGGCCCAGTGTGAGAAAGCTGGGTCTCCCTCAGAGGTCATGGGTCTTCCAGCAGGACAATGACCCAAAACACACTTCAAAAAGCACTAGAAAATGGTTTGAGAGAAAGCACTGGAGACTTCTAAAGTGGCCAGCAATGAGTCCAGACCTGAATCCCATAGAACACCTGTGGAGAGATCTCAAAATGGCAGTTTGGAGAAGGCACCCTTCAAATCTCAGGGACCTGGAGAAATTTGCCAAAGAAGAATGGTCTAAAATTCCAGCAGAGCATTGTAAGAAACTCATTGATGGTTACCGGAAGCGGTTGTTCGCAGTTATTTTGTCTAAAGGTTGTGCTACCAAGTATTAGGCTGAGGGTGCCAATACTTTTGTCCGGCCCATTTTTGGAGTTTTGTGTAAAACGATCAATGATTTGACTTTTTTTTTCATTCTCTTTTGTGTTTTTTCATTGCAAGCAAAATAAATGAAGATATTATTACCAAAGCATTTGTGATTGCATTCATTTTCTGGAAGAAATTGAGTATTATCTGACAGAATTGCAGGGGTGCCAATACTTTTGGCCAGCACTGTATTTGGACAGTTACGGGGCCAAAACTGACCATCTAACTCAAGTGTGAACCCAGCCTTACAGGTCCATGTTAGTGCCAGGTAGAAAGAACTGTGCAGAGACCCAACATCCTACTGTAGAGTGAAAGAGCGCACTCCTTTTACACCGTCAACTGTCGATTCCACATATATGTCTACAGAGTGGCAAGGCGACATAATGTGGAGGTGGCAGCAGCATGAGGAGGCCATATAGTGACCCAGTGGTAGCGGCATTAGGAGGACATACAGTGACCCAGCAGTGACTGTGGCATGAGGAGGGCATACAGTGACCCAGTGGAAGCGGCATGAGGAGGCCATACAGTGACCCAGTGGAAGCAGCATGAGGAGGGCATACAGTGATCCAGTGGCACTGGCATGAGGAAGCCATACAGTGACCCAGTGGCAGCAGTATGAGGAGGGCATACAGTGACCCAGTGTCTGTGGCATGAGGAGGGCATACAGTGACCCGATGGCAGTGGCATGAGGAGGGCATACAGTGACCCAGTGGCAGCGGCATGAGGAGTACACAGAGTGACCCAGTGGAAGCGGCATTAGGAGTGACCCAGTTCCTCTCCTGTTTGACTTTGTTCGCCCAGGCAAGTGAGGTGTAGAACAGTGTGACACCGTTGTGCCCTGCACATATGGTATTCTGGAGGAGCACTGTGAATTGTCCCTGCAGTGGAGGCTGAGGAAACAGTGGAGGATGAGGTGGACATTATTGCAGGACCAACGGCGTGAGAGCGTGGAGGCGGAAGCGGCGTCACCTGGCCAAGTTGCTGGTGACAAGGCGACAATGTGGAGATGGCACCAACATGAGGAGGCCATACAGTGACCCAGTGGCTGTGGCACGAGGAGGACATATAGTGACTCAGTTCCTCCCCTGTATGACTTTGTTCGCTCAGGCAAACGAAGTGTAGAACAGTGTGACACCGCTGTGCCCTGCACATGTGGTAAGCTGAAGGAGCACTGTGAATTGTCCCTGCAGTGAAGGCTGAGGAAACAGTGGAGGATGAGGTGGACATTGTTGCAGGACCAATGGTGACAGAACGTGGAAGTGGCGCCAACTGGCCAAGTTGCTGGTGACAATGTCAAGTTGGCAGCAGCATGAGGAGGGCATACATTGACCCAGTGGCAGCAACATGAGAAGGCCATACAGTGAACAAGTGGCAGCAACATGAGGAGGCCATACAGTGACCCAGTGGCAGCGGCATGAGGGGGACATACAGTGACTCAGTGGTTGTGGCATGAGGAGGCCATACAGTGACCCGGTGGCAGCGGCATGAGGAGGGCATACATTGACCCAGTGGCAGCAACATCAGGAGGCCATACAGTGAACAAGTGGCAGCAACATGAGGAGGCCATACAGTGACCCAGTGGCAGCGGCATGAGGAGGGCATACAGTGACTCAGTGGCAGCGGCATGAGGAGGGCATACAGTGACCCAGTGGCAGCGGTATGAGGAGGCCATACAGTGACCAAGTTGCAGCAACATGAGGAGGCCATACAGTGACCCAGTGGCAGCAGCATGAGGAGGGCATACAGTGACCCAGTGGAAGCGGCATGAGGAGGCCATACAGTGACCCAGTGACATTGTGGAGGTGTGAGCAGCCTTAGTAGGCCATACAGGGACCTGGTAAGAGAGTGTGGAGGTGTCAGCAGCTTTAGTAGGATAAACAGTGACCTGGTAAGAGAGTGTGGAGGTGTCAGCAGCCTTAGTAGGCCATACAGTGACCTGGTAAGAGAGCGTGGAGGTGTCAGCAGCCTTAGTAGGCCATACAGTGACCCAGTGGCAGAGTGAGGAGGCCATACAGTCACCCAGTGGCAGAGTGTGGTGAGGCAGTATGGATCATTTAATCTGCTGCATCAGGCATTGGTGGGTGGAAGTCCTGGATGATCCATGCCTGATTCATCTTCACAAAGGTCAGTTTTTCCAAATTTTGGGTGGACAGGCGAGTTCTCCTTGGGGTAACTATGGCACCCGCTGCACTAAACATCCACGCTGATGCCACACTACTGGCCGGGCAGGATAGCTTTTCCAGGGCAAACTCGGCCAGTTGCGGCCACAAATCCAGTTTGGCTGCCCAGTAGTCCAGTGGATCTTCGATGACGGGTGGCAGGGTGCACTTTAAGTATGCCACCACCTGCTGGTTCAACTTCTGCTATGTGTCTAGCTGCTGATGAGCAGCTTCTTCACTATGCTGCTGAAGAAAGCTGCTCATCAGCAACTCTAGGCTCAGGCTGCTGCTGATGGAGCCAATACTGCTCCTACCAGCCCCACTCCCTCCCACAGCTGCCATGCCAGTGCAAGTTGAGTGCTCAGGGCCCCCCCTGGTCAGATATGCGGGAGGATGGATGATGGCACAGGTAGGCAGCGGCCAACTTGCTACATAGCATGTCTCTATAGTAGTTCAGTTTGTCCTCCCTCTCAGCGGGTGTAAAAAAGGCCCCCATTTTTCCCCGGTAGTGAGGGTCTAACATGGTCGAGTGCAAGTAGTCATCCCTCTGCCGAATGGTGACAATTCGGCTGTCACTGCGCAAGGAAGTCAGCATGCATTGGGCCATTTGCGCAAGTGACTCCGAGGGACTCCCTGCATCCATCTCCACTGCATACTTCCATGGTGTGTCTGGGTCATCTGCCTCATCCTCCTCATCTCCCTCTGGCTGTTCTGGTTGCTCCTGCTCCTCCTCTCCACCCATTTGACTACACATTGTTTGTGCTCCAATGTCCTCCTCATCCTCCTCCAGTTCAGCCCCCACAGGCCTCATGTGGCCTTGAGATGTAGACGCCACATCTCCAGTCCCCTGACCAGCCAGATTGATAAGCATCTTTTCCAGGATGTGAATCAGTGGAATGACGTTGTTCATCCTGTAGTCCTAGCGACTGACTAACAAAGTGGCCTTCTCAAAGGGAACTAACAAACAGCAGGTGTCACGCATGAGCTGCCACTGGCTAATGTTAAAGTTACACAGGGGAGTACCTCTGTCTGCTTGGATCATGAAGAAATCGTTTATGGCTTTTCTCTCTTCATATAGTCGATCCAACATATTGAAGGTTGAATTCCAACGGGTGGAAACATCGCATATCAGCCTATGTTGTGGGAGGCCGTTCTGCCGCTGCAGCTCAAGGAGGGTGTGCCTGGCGGTGTACGAGTGGCTGAAGAGCATGCAAAGTTTCCTTGACATTTTTAGGATGTCTTGCTGGTGGGTAGAACACTTAAGGAAACGCTTGACAACCAGATTGAACACGTGCGCCATGCAGGGCGCATGACTCAGCCCTCCTTGACGCAGGGCCGACACCATGTTCTTCCCGTTGTCGGTCACCATTGTTCCTATTTTAAGTTCTCTTGGAGAAAGCCAGGATTTGATTTCTTGATTGAAGACACAGAGCAGTTCCTCCCCTGTGTGACTTCGTTCGCTCAGGCAAACGAGGTGTAGAACAGCGTGACACCGCTGTGCCCTGCACATGTGGTATGCTGGAGGAGCACTGGGAATTGTTCCTGCAGTGGAGGCTGAGTAGACAGTGGAGGATGAGGTGGACATTGTGGTAGGACCAACGGCGTGAGAACGTGGAGGCAGAAGCTGCGTCACCTGTCCAAGTTGCTGGTGTGTCTGGGCAGGCATCACATTAACCCAGTGGGCCGTAAATGACATATATTGTCCTTGACCATAGTTACAGCTCCACACGTCGGTGCTGCCGTGCACTTTGGCAGACACCAACAGGCTCAAGGACTGGCCCACCTTCTCTTGTACATATTTGTGCAGGGCTGGTACTGCCTTCTTGGCAAAGAAATGACGGCTTGGGACTCTCCACCTCGGCTCGGCGCAAGCTTTGGCACAATAGTTCTGAATAATGTTATGCCTTGTAAGAACAATGACTAAGCCCCTTATAATAAACGCCTTTAAAAAGGCTTCTTTTACAGATGTGTGCAGATATTAGTGTATGATATTTCATTTTTTTGCTGTACTGCACTGCAAAAGGCTTGTTGTGTTCCACCTTGATAACACAGATATGAGTAATGAGCAGCAGGATAACGGCAGTGAGTGTTGCAATGTGAATTATTCTGCAAATTCTTGCTGTAAATGAGCCTGCAACCACCCCAAATTCTTCTCTCAATTCCTCTCTATGCTTTCCCTACAGTTCTAAGGCTCAGCCTCTTTCCTTGAACTTCTATATGTTCCCTACAGTAAGAGCGATGTGGAATGACTGTACCTAAAATGGCCGAGGGTTTTTATAGGGCTGTGACATCACAGGTCCTGCTGGCTGCTGATTAGCCGCACGCTTGGCATTGTGGGTGATCCCACACTCCCAGAGTCCCTTCCCCCTTGTCCTAACATGTGCGGCGGCCATTTTAAAAAAAATTAAAAAAAAAATGCGATTCGATGCATCGAAGCGTGAGGAAATCCGGAATCGTGGTGAATCGAAGATTTCCTGAAATTCGGATCGAATTCCACTTCTGCAGAATCGATTCGCTCATCTCTACTATTAACCAGTTCCAGACTTCTCATTGACTATATATGTCTGGGAAGTCTTCTCCTAACCATGCAAGGAATCAGGGAACCGGCTGTTACTACCTAGCTACTCTAGGAAAGGCTGGGATGGTTTATTATAGCCCTCAAAACCACATGCACAAATATAACTCTAAAATGTGTCCGGTCCTGAACTATAGAAATTGGTTAAAGATAGATGACTACACTGTTACAGCATCATTGTCTGTTCTTAAAGGGGTTGTCCACTTTCAGACCAATATTGAGAGAGAAATGTTATTGCTTGTATAATAAAAAAATATATACAATTTTCCAATATACCTTCTGTATCAATTCCTCACGGTTTTCTAGATCTCTGCTTGCTATCATTCATCCTGCTTACTTCCAGTAAATATAAATCAGTCCATGGTCATGTGATGGACAAACAGGTACACAGCTTGTTACCAGGCAGATGTCTGACTACTGTGCTGTGACTATAACTAGCTGTGCACCTGTGTGTCAATCACATGACCATGACTCATATATGACGAGGCGCACTCCTCATAAATGAGGTGCACTGTGCACCTAGGGGGAAATATACATCAATTCATAGCTGACATACTGTACATTTCTCCGATCATGATAAATTATAGTACATCTGGCGGCATTGATGGAAAGTGATGAAAACAGCGCAGATTTGAAAAAGTCACAATTGCACAAAAAAAAAAAAAAAGGGACTTTTTATGCCTTGTACGACAGAAAACTGGTGTAGAAGGCATAATAATTACTACTTTTACTTGAGAAGCAATCAAGGGATCAATAAATAGACAAAAGTGCCAAAATAGGTCTCACATAGTAAAGACAGAAAGCTAAAATCTTTTTTTTTTTCCCTCACAAATATTACACAGGTATTCTGATTTTAGCAACTAAATGTTATTCTTTATAAAATAAAAAGTTATACAGTTTTCCAATTTCCTTTCACATTTTAAGGTCTATGCTTGTAGTCATTCAATAAGAGATTTACTTGCTCCTACCGAATGACTGCAAGCAGAGATCATAAAGAGTTTAAGCAATTGGTTCAGAAATTATTTGGCCATATTTTATTTTATATTTTATTTTTCCATGTTGGATAATGAAAATAAATTGTGGATATTGAAACAAATTTGACCTTAGGAAAAGAATATTTGAGTCGGTAATTACCGCTCATTGCTGTCCATGGTTACCCTCTGTTCTGTGTAAACAAGCCATCTGTCTATGTTTTCTTTGCATTTACACACTTTATGGGCACTGTGTAGAAAGTCAAGTGATGAACAGCAGAAAGTAATTATTATTATTATTTTTTTTTATTTATTTCCCTCTGAAAATCTAAGGAACTTGAAGGTTCAGATACCTTGTTTTCAGTTAGATTTCTCACTTTAGTTTAGCAAATAAGAATAAAGGTAATCTTGTTCATTTCTTTAAAGGAATTATTCATCTTCTAAAAATTGATGGCCTATCCATAAGAGACTCCAACAATTGTAGTACAGCTTAATGGAGAGTGCATTTCCCAATATTGTCACCATCACATCGCTGGGCTGCTCATTCGCTGTAGTTTTAGTTGCAGCACTTATGGGTATTGCAGCGTCCCATAAACTTGAAAGGGACACTGCTGTAGTACGCATAATCACCCAAACATGGCATGTAAGGGATCTTTTGGTAGATCATGGACCCGACTGCCCCAGCGTATTCAGGGAGTGTCGATGTACCTATACGACAGCCTGGGGTCTGATCAGTGACCCCGAGTCTGCAAGTTAAGGCAGGGTTCACACTACCGTTGATGTCCGTTAAAAAAAAAGAAAAACAGAAAAAAAACGGACACCTATCAAAACAGACATTAACGGACACTAACTGATGTTAATGTGTCCGTTTTTTTAACTGATCCAATTAATGGTTCAGTTAAAAAAAACGGACACGTTAGCATCAGTTAGTGTCTGTTTTTTAACACTGTCCGTTTTTTTTTTTTTTGTTTGTTTCTCCTTTCTGAGCATGCGCAGGAAAAAAAAACGGACATAAAATAACGGACAGTAACTGATGGCTATCAGTTACTGTCCGTTATAAGTCCGTTACCCATAGACTTCAATGTTAAAAAAATAACGGACACTTGCTGTCCGTCAAGAATCCGTTTTTTTCAAACGGACAAAAAGTTCTGCATGTAGGATTTTTTGTCCGCGAAAAATAGCGGACTTCTGACTGATTTGTTGTAAACGGACACAATATAAAAACCCATTGAAATGAATGGAAATTTTAACGGATTTCTGACTGTTCAGCTGGTGTCCAATGCTAAAATCTTGTAATGGACAATTGCAAAAGACACTACTGACGGTCACCAACCGTAGTGTGAACGCCCTCTAACATGCAGATGAATCCACTAGATGTGTATTGATGTGGATATGAACTAAACCAGAGATGACAAAAAAAAGAAGTTAAAAAATTCAAAAGTGTTAAATTAATGTTTTTTTCCTATATAAAATGCTTGATTATGGGAAAAAAAAAAAAAAGAAGTGGTATTGCCATGTCCGTACAATAAAACTAAAATATTATTTAACCCG
Organism: Leptodactylus fallax; assembly: GCA_947044405.1. Lineage (NCBI taxonomy): Eukaryota > Metazoa > Chordata > Amphibia > Anura > Leptodactylidae > Leptodactylus > Leptodactylus fallax. The sequence continues at coordinate 1,104,459 of CAMRHE010000212.1, forward strand.
TGTGGTGAACATCGTTAAAAAAATATTGCTTCGCAAATTGTGAGATGCATTTTTGCCTCTAACCCCTTCCTGCTCCGCGCCGTAATAGTACGTCGCGGCATGTATATAGTTCACGCTCAGCTCAGTACTCAGTTCAGGGGCAAGATCGTCCCCCCTGTCACCCCTTGGACCCCCCCCCCCATGATAAGATCGCGGTTTCTGAGGGGTTGCCATGGCAGCCAGGAGGCCAAGCCTGATATTATGTATTGCAGGACATTGCACAGGGGATCTGAGATGCCAGCTTCAAGTCACCTTGTGGGATAGGTAAAAAGTGAAAAAACACAGAAACAGAGTAAAAACACACAAAAATAAACAAATAATAAAAAGTTCAAAAAGCCCACCTTTATATTAAAAAAAATATATAATGTAAACAAAAATAAACAAACATGCAAGGTATCCCCACGTGCGTATAATTCCCCGCTATCCAAATATAGCATTATTTATCCCGTACGGTGAACGCCGTAAAAAAAAAAAAAAAAAATACCGCAATGTGCAAATTAACGTATTTTGGTCACTTTGTTTTCCCCAAAAAAAAACAATAAAAAGTGATGAAAAAGTCTTATATACCAAACATTCGTACCAATAAAAAGTACAACTTGTCCTGCAAATAAAGAAAACTGACATATTTCCATCAACAGTACAGTAAAAAAAGTTATAGGCGTCAGAATACGGTGACCCCAGGAAAATCGTTCATTTTCAAAAAGCGATGTTTTATTTGTAAAAGCAGAAAAACCCAATACAAATCTGGTATTGCTGTACTCGTAATGACCCGCCGAACAAAGTTGCCATGTCATTTATAATGCAGAGTAAACACCGTAAAAACAAAATGCAAAAAATGATGATGGAATTGTGTGTTATTTCACATGGATCCCCAAAAAAACGTAAATAAAAGTTAATAAAAACATTATATGTACCCCAAAATGGTGGCAAATGAAAGTACAACTCATAATGCAAAGAATAAGCCCTTACATAGCTATGTGGACAGAAAAATAAAAAAGTTATGAATTTTGGAAGACGGGGAGGGAAAATGTGAAAAAAGTCACTGAGCATTAACGTACAAACTACCATGCATCATTAAGGGGTTAACCTCATGTAAAAATGAAAAATTTTGAGTTAACCCCTTAAAGATCAAGGAAATTTTTATTTTTGTGTATCTGTGATAGCTTATTGTTTGCGGGACAAATTATACTTTGAAATGGCACCATTCAATATCCTGTACAATGTACTGTGAAGGTAGAAAAAAATAATTCAGAATGAGGTGGAATTGGAAAATAAAAAAAACGCATTTGCGCCAATTTCTTATGGGTTTAATTTTTACGGCATTCACTATGTTACTTGCATTCTGTGGGTCAGTATGATCACGGTGATATCAAATTTATATAGTATCTGTAATGTTTTGATACCTTTTAAAAAAAATAAAAACATTGCAAAATAGAAAAAAAAAAAAAAGTGTGTCGCCATGATCTGACACCTGTAACTTTTTCATATTTATGTGTATGGAGCTAGCTAAAGCGTCTTTTTATGCGGGACAAGTGTAGTTTTTATTGATACCATTTGGGGAAGGTCTGATGCTTTTATCAATTTTTATTCAGTTTTTTTAGGAAGTAAAGTGTTGAAAAAAAAAATCACCATTTGGCTATTTTGATTTTTTTCCCCTACTACGGTGTTCACAGTAAGGGGTAAATATTTTTATATTTTATCAGTTCGGGCAATTTTTGAGCACTGAATACCTACAGTAAAGTGTTTATGTTTATTATTGTTTATTTTTTTTATATGTGATCTTGGGAAAGATCCCCTAGGGGCCTTGAATACTAATGTATTGCAGTGTATAGTAAAATCCATTGCCTTCTATTACATGCTGCCTATGGCAGAACTATGGTAATGACAAGCTTGGGAGCCCTCAATAGGTTGCCGTCTTTCATGGCAACCGATCACCTCCCTCCTATGACGTTCCAGAGGGCAGTGATCGGTAAAAGATGGTGGCGCCCATTACGCCTGCACACATTTAAAGTCTTAACAGCTGCGATCAGTGTCAGCTCCATACAGCCTCTTGCGACCAATGACCTACATGTACATCATTGGTCGTTAAGGGGTTAAAGCAACATTTTATAGAATGTAATTTTCCATTTTCATCGTCCAATTCTGTGAAAGACTTGTAAGGTTAAAATACTCACTATACCCCTTGATAAATTCCTTGACGGGTGTAGTTTCCAAAATGTGGTCACTTTCGGGGGGTTTCCACTGTTTTGGCCTCTCAGGGGCTCTGCAATTGGAATATGGTACCTAAAAACCCAAAACCCAAATGGCATTCTTTCCGTTCCAGGCTCTGCCATGTGCCCACACAGTAATTTACCACCACATATTGGATATTTCCATTTTCAAGACAAAATTGTGTAATGAACAATGGGTTGTTTTTTCTCCTTTAACCATTTGTGAAGATGAAAAATTTGGGACTAAAGTGACATTTTATTTGAAAAAAAAAAGTAATTTTTTATTTTCACATCCCAATGATAAATTCTGTGAAAAACCTGTAGGGCTAAAATACTCACTATACCCCTTGATAAATTCCTTGAGGGGTCTAGTTTCCAAAATGGGGTCTCTGCAAATGTGACATGGCCCCTGAAACTGATCACAGCAAAATCTTCCCTCCAAAAGCTCATTGGCATTCCTTCTGCATCTTCCTGTGTGCCCATAAATCAGTTTACAGCCACATGTGGATGTAAAAAATGTGCTGCGTTTACGCTGCTTTTTTTCCACAGTGTAAACGAAATCTGCATTTCGCTAAATGGAGCCTTAGCATTACTGGTATGTTGCTTTCTAAGGTTCTTCATGCATCATTTCCTATTTCATTATTTCAGGCAGTAATGATATAATGAGGGGATTTATCTAGATTGGCATTTAGTACATCAGTCTTGATAATCCCTGTGTCGCTAGAGGATGCGCCATATTTATGACAAGGCAAGAACCTAGTCATAAAACAGGTGCATACTCCAGCAGTGTTGTGCGCCTGCACTGAAATCTACGCCAGCTCATAGCTGGCATAGCACTAAGGCATCATTTATACCAGTAAACTGTTGTAATAGTCATAAATCATACATTTTTGCATAAAAATCCAATTTGCGCAAGAAATGCTTTTTCATGCCTTGTAGCCAGAAAACTGATGTACAAGGTATTATATTTCTCATTCTCTCTTTTATTAGTTGTTTTCCAAAGGTGGCCATACACATTAGATCTACAATGGCTTAACCTGCTGATTTCGGCAGGACTAGCAGATCATCTAATCTGTATGGAAGTGTATCAGCAGTGTACCAGGACCCTTTGTTCACACAGGAGATGAGCTGTTCATTCTTTTCTTTCATAACAATAATAATGATAATGCATTTTATTTATATAGCACCAACATATCATGCAGCACTTTACAAATTGTAGGGTTCAAGTACAGACAAAAAGATACATTACAGAGTAATAGTTCACACAATGGGACTGAGGGCCCTGCTCGCAAGGGCTTACAATCTATGAGGTAGAGGGGGTAAATCTATCCTAAGGATAGATCATCAATTTAAAAGTTCCAGAAAACTCCTTTAGGCTAAGGCCTCCATGTAGTGGGCTGCAGTGAAAAAGCGCTGCGGAAAAAACTGCGGTGGAAACGCATCCACAGTTTTCCTCTGTGGACTTTCTGCTTCAATTATACATAGGGAAATTGGCGCTGTTTCCGTGTATAATTGGCATGCTGCGATTTCCAAAAACATGACGGTTTTGGAAATCGCAGCATTTCTGTTGTACATATTTTTCTGTAATGTGTGCATGGGATTCGCTAGAATCCACTTTGCAGGGACTGAGACTAAGACCCCGCATAGAGAACCGCAGCTAAAAACTGCTGCGGAAAAAACGCAGTGCAAATGCATCACATTTTTTTCTGCAGCCTTTTTCATTGTGTTTTTGCTGCGTTTTTCTCTGCGGTTTTATTTCCCTTATTAAATCTATAGCGAAAACGTTTGTATTTCCGCAGCTAAAATTCAGCGCACTGTCAGCTTCCCCGTTATGTGCCCCGGGGCTGGAGAGATCTATGCCATTAATGTTGGCACCGATATCTCCCCACTGTCAGAAGGGCGTTCCTCACAGCCCACCGTCATCGCTGGGCTGTGAGGAATGCCCCCTCCCAGCAGTACTCGTCCATAGGCCTGTACTGTCAGAGGGGGCATTACTTACCACCCAGCGATGACACTGAGCTGTGAGGAACGCCCCCCCCCCCCAGTAAAAGTCTATGGCTGAGTACTGCTGGAGGGGGGTTCCTCACAGCCCAGCGATGATGTTAGGCTGTGAGGAATGCCCTTCTAACAGTGGGGAGATATTGGTCTCAAAATTATAGCACCAATATCTGCAGCTCCGGCACACATAACGGGAAAGCCGACAGTGCGCTGAATTCAGTGCACTGTTGGCTTTTTAGCAGAATATAAAACCGCATATGCATGAGGACATGAAAGGTCCTCTTTAAATAAGCACGTTTATCAAACTTTCCTTAAATAAATAGTACAGGCGATTGTAAGAAACTTTGTAATATATCTTTTCAGAGAGAAATGCCTCTTACTGATGTTATCGGGCTCTTTCCCTGCTGCCACTACCCCTTCTATACTACCTTTCTATCTGACAATCACTGCATTATCTGCCAAATTTGGCTAAAAATCAAGTTTATGGGCAAGTTTTGATTTTAAACTTGGTTTTTTTGTTTTGAAGACAAAATAAAACTAAAAAAAGTTCAGTAAAAAAGTTCAGTGAGCTGGCACTGGGAGAAGGAATCAAATATATTTGGGTCCAGCTTCCTTGTCCTACCATCTAGCTATTGACTAAAGTTAAGAAAATGTTCATCATAGCTGGTTGCCGGAGGAGGAAACCTGCATGGAATATATGACTTCCCCAGGCTCCAGCTCACTGAACTCTGCTTGCTGTATAATGTAAAATGATGGTGTTCAATAAAGTAATATGTACATTCTATGAATAAATAAGTGTACATTAATATTGTGTAGCCCTATTTGGGGGGGGGTATGAGTATTATCCCTCCCGCAACAGACTCTGGCGCTGACCTGTGTGTATAATGGGACCTGAAGCCTTCGCTGAAGGGAAGAGTGGGAACATATATGAAATATATCAGTGCCTCCACCCAGGATAGAGCCTCTGTATTACAGGGAGGATCTCTTCCTGGGACTTACCCATGAAGTACAGTTAGTAGCCTTAACAAGGATCACTGTACTAATCTCACAGTCTGAAGAATACATACAGATACCACATAAGGTTATAACAGTAGCTTTATAAGAATCAACAGGGTAATAATACATACATAAAATATACTCAGAACACAGCAATACTACAACAACCAGCAAGTCCTCAACCGTCTTAGGTTATATACCCGGGTATATATATAAATATATAGCAAGAGTCCAGTGCACAATACCTCCAGGCAACAGAAGAGATGCAGGGGCCCCTGTGGATGACTGTAGATCCTCGGATTCTTCCAGGAGATGACAGACAGCCGATCAGGAGATGATGATGATGGTGAGATTCTTCACAGGCAGCAAACAGGGCGACGGTGACGGCAGTAGATGCAGGCCTGACTACCCTAACACTGAGTCCTTAACCTGCCAGCTAAACTACTAGTGCCACCGGGCCTCTAACTAGCTAGTTGGCCTTCGGAAGCCTAACCTATCACTGCCCTGAACTATATATATATATATGGATCCCTAACTACGGTTACTAGCTAGGTCCTGTGAGTATATAGGGGGTAACACATACCTAACTATATACTGTGAAGTAAAGAGGAACAAGTGGCTCTTAGACTGCCCCAGACATAACATGTCTGTCCCAGCAGCTCTGCTCACATCTCTCCCCCCAGCAGCTCTGCCTCACATGTGTCTGACTCACTGTATTTACAAAACAAAACTTGCACTAAATGCCTGGGGTCTCTGAAGCCAAACTGCAGGGGCAAAGAAGCCAGATACATTATATACTAGTAGAAATGGCAGTTCCCTACACTTGTAATGTTATATATACTGATAATCCACAGTAAGTATACAATACTTAATTTTTATTTCAACATTGCTGTTATTGGTGATGGATACAAACCTGACATTTGTATCCATCACTTTTTACTGTGAAACTAGCCTTACATAGCTGATACTGTTTAATACATAACACAGTGACATGAGCTATATGATAGACACTACTAAATAGCTAGAATTATTTAATGGGTGGGTGCTACTTTGTAAATGGTATTATCACATTTCTACTATACCTATGGTTTTATCCAGCAGTAGTCACATGGCAGCAACAGCCACAAAGTAACACCTTTCCATTAACTAGTGCCAGCCATTTCGCAGTATTGATCATATAGCGCATGTCTCTGCATTATGCTACAGGTTCGAGACCCCAGAATCCTCCTCTGCTCCTCCAAGTCCTCTTCCTCCTGCGTTTTAACTATAGCTGCCCCTGCTTCTCTCTCTTGCTGACTTCCTTAGCACTGCTTCCTTCCCTCTTGCCCCTTTATTTTGGAACCACTGTATTCTCCTTCCCTGCTCTTGGAGAGACAAAGCTCCCGTTTGTGAGCTCCACACCCCTGCTGCATACTCATTGAGATGCTGACAAGAGGATAGGGCCAGCTGCAGTTGTTCACTTTCAGCTCACAGGATTCCTACATTGGGCCAATGGTGACTCCTCATTCAGGATATTATGGGCATGTGATGATTCCGCTTAAATATGGCTATAACTCAAAGCTGTATTTTGATCTCTGGGTAGCGTACCTCTCTCTTACTTCCATTTATTCATAATGTGTGCAGCTCTAATCCTAGATGTATGTTATCAGTAGGGCAACCTTGTAACAATAGGGCTTTGTATCCATCCCAGAATAGCTATTGAATTCCTACACAGCCCTGATCTAATAAACATGCATTGTTCAGCCTGGGCTGTTAGATCAGACATGGTTGATAACATTGTATCATTTCACTTAATCCTATCTCCTTACAAAGGATCTGGACTTGAGTGCGTTAGTCAATCAGACTTGCTGTCGCCGGTGACCTCATTCTGGGTGGTGTAATCAAGGGTATAAAAGATGAGGTAAGAAGTCAGTGGGAGGAGATTGTGCTGGGGCTACAAGAGAATACTATGAGGAGATTGGGCTGAGACTACAAGGAGAATACTTTGATGAGACTACAGAGAGACTATTGGGATACTGTGAGGAGCATGCAGGCTGTGATGCTGCTGCTAGAAGCCTCCACTGGTTATTCACACATACCAGAGCATGTGTGAGTGTTGGACTACAGAACCACATCAAGGAGATGTGTGGTAAAGTAATCATTTCACCTTTATTCCCTTTTATTTTATTGCACTGTATCTTGTAACTAGTAACTGTTAATGCTTGCATATATCTACATATCTGTTCTGAACTGCATGTGTTAGATGTTAATACCGACCTATTTAGGGGTTAATAAATATATAAAATTTAGAAAGCTTGTCTTGTATTTATCTTGTGAACCCAGCACTCACTGGCGGTGAGTGTGGTTTTTTAAGAAAGATGTCTCAGGTGTGGGCCAGCGCGGTGTTGGCGCACTGAGGATCTTTCACAGGGCATATATGAAAAACAAACACAATCCAATCAATTTAAAGTCCAAACAGAACACACACCTAAATATACAAATCCTAATCCAATTGGTGGGCAAATTAAAACTTAACTTTTACTAATATTTAGTTAAAATGGGGGTTGAATAACCAATAACACAGTGCTCAATAAGAAGTCAGGTATACAGGTGACCAATAACACACACACACACACAAATATGGCGGATGTCTGCAAATTCGGTTATGCACTCGAGGCACAGTGGCCCACACAAATGAAGCTAATTATGAACCATGTGGTCTTACTGTGCTTCCACCCAGCAGGAGTATCTGAAGGATAAAGTTGTCCAACAGACTACAAAATAAAGGAAGTTCCAGGTAGCATGTTAATGCAAAATTTAGGAAGAAGGAATAGGGAATCAAACAGGTGAGTGAAAAATAAGACAGAACAGGTAACTCCTCTTATTCAACCCTAACAGACTCTTATTATGCCTTTGTTTCCTAACTTCGGAACCTAAATGGACACAATCCTAACCGGAACCTTACCCTACATACAGAGCCCTGCCTACACAAGGACAAAAAGTTATAAAAACGTATAAATTTAATTCCCTACAAAGGACCACAATCTTAAACAGTGGTAACCAAGAAACAAACACCCAACATGAATCTATAGTATATATAAGTACTCATCAGGGATAAACCAGACAGGAGAAAAAAGGGAAATAACATGTGCAACAATCCGCAACCACTGGAATACCTCAAACAGATATCAGTAGCAAATTAAAAATGTAGGCGTAGTCAGCCTATATATATATATGAGGGCAGCACGGTGGCTCAGTGGTTAGCACTGCAGCCTTGCAGCGCTGGAGTCCTGGGTACTCCGGTTTCCTCCCACACTCCAAGGACATACTGATAGGGAAATGTAGATTGTGAGCCCTATATGGGACAGTGGCTGACAATATCTGTAAAGCGCTGCAGAATATGATGGCGCTATACAAGAAAGCATAAAAATAAAAAATGACAAGGTTAAAGTTAGACAGCCAGTGCATAGGTTAAGATATGTAATAGAAAGCCAGAGGCACACAGAGTTACAATTCCCTAGCCTGGTGTGTGGTGTCATCCACAAGTACGGGGAGGGGGAGATGCGGAGGGCGTAGTTGTAGGCGGGCCATAGAGGTATTCCACGAGGCCTTACCTGCTCCACCGGCGTCCTGACTTATATGCCATCAGAACAGTGGCAGTGCGCTGGCCTCGCTATACTACCTAGCGCAGTTGTGGTCATGTGACCGGCATAGCAATTTCGCATGGGTAATTTCAGGACACTATCACAGCACGATACACTCATAGTCGCTGGGTGTAAGTACCTCTGACCCTATACAGTGTCTGTCATATACATGTTACACCTGAAGAAATTTTTTTTTTTTTAAGGCAAAATGTGTAGGGGTGTTTGTTGGACATAGTATTAGTGTTGTTGGGGCTCCATTTCCCTCATGGCTACAGGTATAGACCTTAGATGTTATATACTATTTGTCACCTATTAGATATATTTTTCTAAAGGGCTCTGTGTTATCTGCATAGACATACTACGGTCACCTATTTGTTACAGTCTTTTTAAAGGTTTTAATGTTATAACGTGAGGCTGTTTTTCTGCCACTTATTGATTTTTGACTATATACCTACCACAGACAAATTACGTTATTTACTCTGGATATTATGTGTCATATTACTCAATTTATGGGTTTATGATTTATCCTGAGGTATTTATTGTGATGTATAAGTGGTTATAATTTAATTATTATTGTGATTAATATTTGGCAGCGTTGAATAGTATTGAATATGAATAATATTATAGGTGTATTAGGTGTAGTATATTTTATTCAGATATCAGCATTTAGGTACTATTTTTATAATGATATTATTATTATATTGCTGGTAGTCTGTCGCTTCATATATTTCATATATAGGGTACCATCATTGGTCGTGGGTTACCGTGTTATACTAGATAGCCATTAACTTTTAAAATATTTATTGCACTGTTACCTTATTGGAGCTCCGCACACCTTTATCTTGTGGTCTGTGTTTGTTTCTATTTGGCTATTGTCATCTGCCCTGCCTTTTTTAACCTTGAGATGATTCTGTGTATAATTATTACAAATTAAGATTTATAAATATTTTTATTTATCAATAAATATATTTTTTATAGATTGGTATTGTTTTTTTTGAGTGCGTCTTTTCTTTTGTGTTATATGCTAGTTTTTGACATGGTCAAGGTAATGTGGGGGTAAAATTGTATGTTGTTCATTATTATCAAATTAGTTTGATTAATCGTCCAGCCTGAGATTGCACATGAGGGGAGAGGGGGAAAGTGAGCTGGAAATGTAGAAAATAACTGAAGAAAGACTGATGCTACAGCTGAATAGAAGCCTTCTGTCATAACTGAAGCACTTTACTCATACCAGTACATATACCAGTATTTCTCTATATATGTCTTGCATAGTTCTGGGGCTTAGTGAGAAAAAGTTATAGAGAAGATTGTCATGTATTAGTACTCCCGTACTGTGAGAATTGCATAGCAGCCAGTCTCCACCCACCAATTTATAGAGAACTGCAAACTCCAGACAATATAATATATAAGAATATAAGCCATATAATAACCAGATAGTGTTAGGCTCCATTCAGATCATGTTCTTTACATCCGGTTAGCAGATTTGATTAATGGGTGCAAAAAACAGACACAAATGGATGCAAATAGATGGCACACAGAGATCAATGTTAAAAAAAAAAAAAAATTCATTTCTGTCCATTTTTTTGGATGGACACAAAAGTATGGTATACTACATTTGCTGATCAGTAACTCATAGAACTACAAGAGTGTACTGTGCATGCGCAGTACGCTCATTCCTCTTGAGATCCAAGATGGCGCACTGAGCATGCTCACTATGCTTGGCTGCGACCCGAAGTGGCTGAGCATACTGCACGTGCACGAGATTTTTGCATCGGCCGGACGTCAGAGTTGCTAGTGCAGATAGAAAGCTCAGATGGGGGCAGGCAAACAAGTGTAAAGAGAACAGCACAAAAGGCAAAGGAGGCATTATTCCCTGATGACGTGGCTGTACTCACTCACCAACGCTCCCTGTACCACATTTATCTCATATAAAACGCTGAATTTTTCAAAAACTATATGGAGGATCTGAAAAAGAAAGGTATGTCTGGAATAGCCTTTCTAAAGGATACATCACAGTGTGACCAGTTTAAAATGCACTATTTTAATGATAAACTCCCTTTAATATATTGCTGCAGTTTGACAGTTTTTATTGCTGCAGGCGAAACCGATGTGGGATGTTTTCCATGGACATCCCACAGCAAACTCATAGCATGGGAGCGTGCATTGGGGAAAAAACAGGTTGTACCAGGTTTGGTTGTTAACCCATATTGACAGAATAGGGGATAATTTCCTGACCCCAGGGGTCTCGATTGGAGAACTGAACACCTGTTCTCATGATCTGTAGGAGTCCCAGTAGTCAGATCCCCAGTGATTATGAAGTTATTCCATCGATAGGGGTAACTTCAAGACTTGGTACAACCAATTTAGGAAAAAAAGAAAAGCACAGAAAGTTAATTTCACATGAAAAAAAAATTCATTTTAGTAAGGAGGGTAATTTGTGGGAGGGCTGAGTGCAAGTAGGTCTAGAAATATAGATCTAGATATATAAGAAAGGACTGCAAATAATATTGGGAGAGTATAGTCAATAAAGTATAGTCCATAAATATAGTAGCCAATGTGAGCAATTATCTATGTGATGAGGCTAGAGTTCGGTGGAGGCCAGGATACAAGGTACGTCTCATGACATGAGAAGAATCACCAATCCTGGTCAGGCAGCTCTTCACTGAGGCTGTCAAGTTGCTAAAGCTCGGCACCTTCTGGAGACATGAAGTAGTCCGTGAAGGCATCTCTCATCTGTACAACTAAAATGGATCCATGACCACAGTCACAGTTGACTATTGGTTTACCAAAAGCTCTACATCCACTTGTGAAGATCCTCCACTTAGTAGACATGATCCCGAAGGTGCACTCTACGAAGCATCATGCCTAGCTCAGTCTCATATGGAAGACACTCTTCCAGGCATCCAGTCCCCTCCATAATTATGGTAGCAGCAAGTTGGTTACCAGGCGAACCTGGTATGCATTGTACCCTTAAGAGGTCTCAGCGGATGTATAGTCGCCTGATCTACCAATACTCTCCACACAAATGTCATTGTCAATAGCGCCCAGGAGTCCACTACCATAGGTAGCAAGAAACTTGTACATGGCATCAGCCATTGCCATCAGGAACAAAGGAAAGTACTTATTATTTAAGTAATGTCATCCTGAATGCAGTGGCTGCTGTGCACATACATGTTTACCGTCAATGGCACCTATGCAGATTGAAAATTGGCCACAGACTGAAAGCCTGCAGCTCCCTGCAACCAAATATCCTGGGTTAGACTGGGCTACAAAAACTGCCAGATCATCTGGCATGTACGCCTCAAAATTCTGGAGATTTTCTAACCTGGAATTGGAGGTGCAGGGATATTTAACTCTCACCAGTTGCCAAAAATCTGAAAAATAAAGACATTAATAATGACATATTTTGTGCCTATCTTCACCAGACTGAGCAGATGAAGTGTTTTGTCTTTTTTAAATCGGTAAATTAAGAAGGAAAAGAAAAATGTACTCACTGTAATGTCTTTCTGTTGGACTGATAGCCATCCTCATGATGGTATCCTGCCGATGTAGGTGCTGAAAGCCTCCAACTGCATGTCACAAAAAAGGAAACACATGATATCACTAACAAGCAAAAATACGACACATTATGAGCATCATAAGCCATACTGGAGTGTTGTTGTCTGCCTATGACATAAAAGTAGAGGGAGAGATTTATCATCTCTCTTGTACCAGAAAAGAGATTGTATAAACTTGTCGTACAGTCAGTCAATCTATCCCCACCCAGAAATGGATGATAACATAGAGAATTATATTGTATTCACCTGTCCTATAGCCAGCTTCTCTCTGTTCTGAAACGGCTGATAGCAGATAGATTGTTGTGCAATAGAATGTTGTCCCCCACCTTACAAAAAATATTCACTTAACTCATGGTATAATAGTGAGAAGGTGACTGATAAGATTCTGGAAGGTCGCTATATCTCTCCCAGATTCCTTAATTATGTGTGGTAGATGAGGGCTGTCTTTCGTTAACCTCTCCTACTAGGGAGGAGCCTTCAACCACAGGTGGATGTTGGGCTTCATTAAAGGCCTATAAAAGGTTGGCTAGTTCTCACTACTAAGCAGTTCCTAGGGGAGAAAGGAGGAGCTGGGTTCTGTCTTCACATTGTAAAGGCTGGTGAGACTCTGGAGTGAACTCCTGCCATTGTGTTACGCTGTTTATTGACCGTGTGACTGAAGTAAGCCACAAGGCATTATGGGAAAGGAGCTGGGGAGCTCATGCGCCCTCTGTTGGATGTAACAGATCCTCAATTTGCTTTTGACTCACCGAGCCTTGAGACAGCAAAATGGATTTTAGCCAAGCCAATTTCACTTATCTGCATACAGCGCTGATTCTGGATTGTTGTCCTTCATCAGTACAGAGCAAAGTGAATTGGCTGGCTTAGTGGGAGGCAATGAGTGGGTTAGGGACAAGAATCTCTCACATTGAGGAGAGCACCAGTGAAGGTGTGTAGAGATTTAATTTCCTTTTGCCCTCTATCCCTTTTGCTGTCTCAAGGCTCGGTGAGTCAAAAGCAAATTGAGGATCTGTTACATCCAACAGAGGGCGCATGAGCTCCCCAGCTCCTTTCCCATAATGCCTTGTGATATGTAGATGCTAAGTAGAGGGCAAAAGGCAATTAAATCTCTACACACCTTCACTGGTGCTCTCCTCAATGTGAGAGATTGAAGTAAGCCACACGTACAGATAGGACAGTTTGCTGTTTAGCTCAGACGAGCAGGATTTCTGCTATTTTTTTGCCTGAAAGTTAAGGCTATTTTGTTTTGCTGTTTTCTGAGAAAAATAAATGCACAGGGTAATACCTGTTGGACTTAAACTTTTGTGTCTGTCTCTGGGTCCGCTGCAGCTACCACTGAGCTTATTCCCCCACAATATGTATGTATAATTAAATCGCTGTAGACCTACTGCTACGCCTCTGATACCATTCCATGAGGAGGTGCGTTTCCCACCTCCTCATCTTGATCCTGGGTTCTGGTGCTCCAGAGTTATTGATTGGGATTCCAGAGGTGTGGGGTAAAATGGCTCCTGGGTAGATGCAGGGTGCTGTTTTTTATACCCTGGGGCTTTCCCTAAATTCCACCTCAAATAATACAATACATTTTATTTATAAAGCGCCAACATATTCCACAGCACTTTATAAATTGTAGGGTTCAAGTACAGACAAAATGAGACAATGGGAATGAGGGCCCTGCTCACAAGAGCTTACAATCTGAGAGTGGGTGACACGAGGTAGCAGGGGCAACATAGGAGAGAGCATTGTTTATATAGTGGTCCAGCCATTTTTGTGACAGAGTTGATACCTCGTTGGATTCTGTGTCAAATTCTGTGAAAAACCTGCAGAAAAAAATGCAGCAGGAGCACAACAGCAAACAAAAATGCTTGCGTTTGTCACTGCTTTTTTTGCTGCGTTTATTTTTCGTTTTTGCCTCCCACATATAAGTCTATGTGGTAAAACAATGTTTCCACAAGTAAAATTGTGTTGCAGATTTTGAAAAATGCAGCCCTTTCGGCGGTATTTTTTTTTCCTGCAATGTGTGGACAAGGTTAAATGAAAGCACTGCGTTTCCACAACATGTGGCTTTAGCCTTAAATTCCTGAAGCAGAAATTTTCTCCCTGACAAATTCCTGTGTGAACTGCCCCTTAGGCTTATGTAAATGACATACTTGTGAGGATAACATAAAAACACACAACTAATGACTACATAAGAGCAAACTAAAGCCATGGGCTACCGATGAGCACTGCAATCCCAAGTGACGACATTCCAGCATAGGAGGAGAGTTGCTGGATAGTATAGGATTGGCAGTGCTTTCTCGATCATTTTCCTCCTCCCAAGCTCCAATTACCTCCCATCCCCCTCCCCGTGTGACAGCCCCCTCCCTCCACAGCCAGTGCCGCTGCTGCTGCTGTTGTGTGCTGCTCGCTGGAGTTGCTGCTGGTGATGAGATCTGCGCCCTTTCACTCTGCCATACTGCAGCCCAGCATAGCCGAGAACTTCCCAGACGTGGATATCCCCATAGTGTCTAGGAACAGGTAAGAGGCTGATGTCGCTGCTTCTCTTATGCGACCCCTCAGTTTCTTCTTTCGCAGCACTTTCTGTAGCTGTCTGTGGGAAGTAGGATTGCAAATGACTGGGGTGGAAAGGGCAAATTCCTTTTACCAGGTTGTAAAGTGCCCAAGTAGTGCTGGCAGAGCCTGCTGCCTTCATGGCTCCTGGTACACTTTTTCTAAGAGCTCATTCTTACCTCATAAAATAATGATACATTGAACCTGCTGCGACCGTCGCCTGGAATTGCAGTACTGGCGCAGGGTGCAGTGGTCACGTGACCGCACAGGTTTCACTCATGTGTAAATTGGCTGACATTTATCTGTGAGGGGAAAGAAACCAGCAGAGCACCATTTACCTGGTGCATAGTACTGGCTATTGTCTGGTAACTTGATGGCCAGGTTTTACCAAGGAGCAAAAAACTTAATTTCCATATGCATAAAACGACTGCGATCAGAGAACAATAGATTGTATTATTGTAGACTGGATTCATTTAGCCTTATGTGACTCGTAGATGGCCCTATAACAAGGATCGGGCAGTACACCACAGATCATTGTATGTTATTGTCTCTGGAGGATTTCTGTGACCCAATGTAGATGTTGCTGTAATAAGGGTCAGTCAGATATACTGCACTATACATGGTATACACATGGAGATATGCTGAGTATTGTATGTTATTGTCTCTGGAGGATTTCCGTGACCCAATGTAGATGTTGCTGTAATAAGGGTCAGTCAGATATACTGCACTATACATGGTATACACATGGAGATATGCTGAGTATTGTATGTTATTGTCTCTGGAGGATTTCCGTGACCCAATGTAGATGTTGCTGTAATAAGGGTCAGTCAGATATACTGCACTATACATGGTATACTGTGAGCACTATATGGGACAGTGACCACACTGTCTGTAAAGTGCTGCGGAATATGATGGTGCTATACAAGTAAGCATAAATAAATAAAATAAAAATGTTGCTATAATAATGGTCAGTCAGATATACTGCACTATACATGGTATACACATGGAGATATGCTGAGTATTGTATGTTATTGTCTCTGGAGGATTTCCGTGACCCAATGTAGATGTTGCTGTAATAAGGGTCAGTCAGATATACTGCACTATACATGGTATACTGTGAGCACTATATGGGACAGTGACTGTCTGTAAAGCGCTGCGGAATATGATGGTGCTATACAAGTAAGCATAAATAAAATAAAAATGTTGCTATAATAATGGTCAGTCAGATATACTGCACTATACATGGTATACACATGGAGATATGCTGAGTATTGTATGTTAGTGTCTCTGGAGGATTTCTGTTACCCCCATGTAGATGTTGCTGTAATAAGGGTCAGTCAGATGTACTGCACGGTATATACATGGAGATATGCTGATCATTGTATGTTAATGTCTCTGGAGGTTTTCAGTAACCCAATGTAGAAGGTTTTATCTGACTTGTTCAGATACACTACAGCCATGGTATGGAGATCTTTGTATGTTACTGCTGCACTTGCCCTGATTTTACTCCCCCCTCCTCCTTGTAAATGAACCAGTAGAGCTGCATAACTCCTGCCCTTGGTCTCCCACCTGGTTCATTTGCCTATCTATTAGATGTCATTGTTCCCTTCCTCCTTGCTATTGTAGTGTGAGATGCCCCCTCCCCACTCTCCAGCAGTTCTCTCCACAGCAGGGTATGATGAAAGTTACCAGTCTGGTGAGGGGTGTGGAGGCAATGTGTGATGGATTTAGCCTGAATGCAATTACTCTGGCAGGACTAGCAATCTAATGCTATTGCTATATGCGGATTGCACCATTGACCTTCCTGGCCACGACAGCTAATTTGATAATGTCTTAATGCAATAATGGTGCAGTCCCTGCTTCTTTCTGGACTACCTCTTGTCATATGGGGCTGTGAAGCTTATTCTAGACCTAATGATCTGTGGTCCGATTAGAAGTGACCATAGCGATCAATGATAAATGCTATTTCTACTTGCTATAGCAGAGATTTGATCCAGTGGACAAAAAAAGTATAGTGGCGGTATCAAACTTTTGTGAAAGTTTTTGATAGCTGCATTCACAGCCATCTGCTGAAAACATCCAAGCATCGCCATGAACACAAGTATGTTTATACTGTCATATGTAGAATTTCTCCTGATCAGAAGTAAAAGACTGAGCAAAAAGAACCAATCTGGGAATGCATCTGATTAAAGGGATTGTCCAGACTTGATGTAACCATACACTGGGTGGGACATTTTCTGAGACAACTGTTTCCACACCTAGTGAATATCGTGCATATGTTATGGAACAAATGCCCAATACTTGTTGGACATAGGACAATTACCTCAACAACTGGTCCTGCCCACTGTGCAGTTGAACCTCTCCACACCCAATGTCAGATCATGTAGAAGAATATACCTTTATAAAACTGTCTTTGTTGCACTTAACCAATCACAGCGTAGCTTTGTTTTTTTTTTATAGTGCTCTCAAAAAAATGAAAGCTCTGCTGTGATTGATTGCCATGGGCAACAAAGACAGCTTTTCTTTTAGTTTCATAAATCTGTCACACATACCTACGATTTTATGCCATGTGACATGCGGCAGTACAAGACACCACCGTGTGCCTAGGTGTGCAACACTCAGGGTTCATAGCTTTGTTCTGGAAGTCTGTAATTTTTATGCAAGAAAAGTATGGTCTCCTACACACACACTCACATGGCAGGGAATGAATTTGCGCTGCAGTAATTTATGCCAAATTTATCAAATGTCGCACATTGGGTGCTCATTATCTGTAGTGATGTTACATAATGTGAACTGGAGTGATTTGTGCCTAATTCTTGGTGCCAGAATGTTAAATAGTTTCTGGCATAAATTATAGTGAATTTGTACAGCCGTGTGAGACTAACCACCTCTAAGTGCTGCCCATTTTGCCATAACAGTGGTGATGTTGGCGTAAAAAGTTGTATATTTTGTGAAAAAATGTGTAGCTTTTTTTTACACCAGGAAAATGACGTGGGGGGAACCCCCCCCTCCCGTTGCTTGAAAGATTCGCTGCATCCTTAACCTATTACCGCTCTGCATCGTACTATTACGTTGAGCTGAGCATATAGTTAACGCTCAGTAATAGTACGGCACTATAATGCTGCGGGCACAGAAACTGTACATGTGGCATTACATCCTGCTCTCGGCTATGTTACACAGATACACCATGTATCTTCCGACTCTGGTGATTAACCCCCTGGATGCCGTGATCAATAGCCATCACAGTATCCAGGGATCCGGGGGCAAGATCACCTCCCCCTGTCACCCCTCGGACCCCCCACGATAAGATTGTGGGTTCCAAGGGGTTGCCATGGTTGACAAGTGGCGGGGCAACGGCCTCCTGACTGTCTATGCACAGTTCCCATAGGAACTACTGTGCGATGTTCTGCAATACTATGTATTGCAGGACATTGCACAGGGGATCTGAGATCCCAGCTTCAAGTCCCCTTGTGGGGCATGTAAAAAGTGAAAAGAAAAAAAGAAAAACACAGAGTAAAAACACACAAAAATAAACAAATAATAAAAAGTAAAAAAAAAACACCTTTTATATTCAAAAAGTATATAATGTAGACATGGTAGGGTACCCCCCCCAGTCCCCACTATCCAAAAATAGTTTTATTTATCCCGTACGGCGAATGCTGTAAAAAAAAAATATATATCCCGCAATGCACAAATTAACGTATTTTGGTGACCTCACTTTCCCCCAAAAAAAGCAATTAAAAGTGATCAGAAAGTCATACATGCCAAACGTTGATACCAATAGAAAGTACAACTTGTCCCACAAATAAAGAGCTCTGACATATCTCTGTCATCAGTACAGTGAAAAAAAGTTCTAGGCATCAGAATACCCTCAGAATTACCCCAGGGTAATCGTTCATTTTCAAAATATCACATTTTATTTGTAAAAGTGGTAAAACGGTTATAAATATGGTATCGCCGTAATGACCCGCCAGACAAAACTGCCATGTCATTTTTAATGCAGAGTGAACTCTAAAAACTGCTAAAAATTATGATAGAATTGTGGGCTATTTCACATGGACCCCCAAAAATTGTAAATAAAAGATAATCAAAACGTTTATATGTACCCCAAAATAGTGGCAAATGAAAGTACATCTCGTGAAGAATCCGTCGAATGAATTAAGGTATTTTTACTCCCTGGACAACCCCTTTAAGTGTAAGCCTATATTCACATGACGGTGAAAATCGGCAATGTGACGCCCATGGAGTGAGTTGTGTAAAGATGTAAAATGTCAGTTGCAAAAACCTATTTTGTGACTCTAGACACCTCTACAATTAGTCCCGGTCTCCTGACTAACCTCCATCACATGACCATGGATTGTCCATCACATGACCATTGACAGGTTTTTATCCACCGGAAATAAGCTGAATGAATGACAAAGATCTAGAAAACGGTGAGGAAATAATGTGGAAAATTGTATAAATTTTCCTTATACAAAGAATGACATTTATTTGCTAAAACTGGAAAAACCCTGTAGGCTAAGGCGCCACGTTGCAGAAACGCAGCTTTTTTTGTTTCAGATTTTGCTGCGGGTTTTTTGAGTCAAAACCAAGAATGGCTACAAAAGGAATGGAAAGTATACGTCTTATACTTCTACCTTTTTGCTCATTCCACTCCTGGCTTTGGCTCAAAAAGCCGCAGCAAAATCTGCAACAAAAAAAGCTGCGTTTCCGCAATGTGGGGTCTTAGCCTTAAAGTAAAATCTGTCTACAGCATTTCTGACAGAGACCCTGTCAGCTTAATAAGCAGTTACATGCGGACACCATAGACCATAATGGGGTCCTATGGTTTTCCAATGGTTTTATACTAAAACCGGCGAAGAGAAAAATCCTTGCGGGACTTTTCTCTCTGCCGATTTTAAGCGGATTCTGTGGCGGAGTCTCCTATGGAGATTCTAACGCAAGTGTGAATCCAGCCTTAGTGAAAAACTTTTCATTTGACTTGAACGATGTGAAATATTCCTGCTAAATGTTTGTAATACTACACATTTTCATAGAACAGCTCTGGGCCATAACTGTCCTGAAATATATCAGTAACAGTCTTGTTAAACAAAATATCACATTTGGGGGCAAGTTTGGTGTTTCAGCAGCCATGTGAGTTGCCTTTGACCTATTTACTAAAATGTTTCATGACTCTTGATAGATGCTTCTTATATACTAAATGTTGCTAGAAAACCTAAACTAGCTCGGCACCAGCTTTTACTTGTCACTCTGTTCTAGTGACACAAAATGCACTTGGACTGCAATACATTTGTCAATTGTCACAGCCCTTGTCATGGGCAAAATGCAGGAGAGGTTTTGGTGTTGTAAGTAACTTCAGAAACCTCTACTGATGTACATTGGTGGTAGTTCTATGGACCATCTTATGCTGGGTTTATTTCTACATCACCATAACAAATCTGCCCTAGAGCTTATTGGGCTCTAGTAAATAAAACAACATATACATCTTATTATTTTCCACGGTCATTGGTAAATGTCGTAGATGGAGTAATACTGCCCTCAATGTATGATTAATGTCCTGATTCTTTTTCTGCTTCTATGTGGAATGAGCCTGGTACTGAGATTTTATTGCAGCTCTGCACCTGTTAGATGTCCTGCAGAGTTTAGCATTTTGGGTCCATGCCATTGTAAACTTGTCAGGACTGTTTGTCCTGGGTGACTCCATTATAACGCATAGAATCCACTGACTTTACTCAGGTTGTAATTTAACCCACAATCCCCCAAAATGGGACAAATGCGAACATTTCTCTCCAGACTTGTGAATTTCAATTGGAGCAGGTAGATAGGTGTACATGTTATTACATGTACACATGCAGAGGTTGCATGGTAAAGGCTCTGTGTGTTTTATTTTTTTATAACTTTTATGGATATTTCCTATGCTTGTATTCTTATATTTTATCATATTAATCTCTCATGTTTGTATCATACAAATCCTCAAATGCATTTGGTCACTGCTTTAATAAGACTTTGTCGACTGAATTTAAGGGGTTGTCCAGTTTAGAAAGCCTATTTATATAAACGGAAATCTTGTCGGTGGAGTGCGGACCCGTTAAAAAAAAAAAAAAAAAAAAATGCATGCTTGCTCAGCCATATGTGCATGGGAATGTTGGGAGGAATAGCTGCTGACATGCAAATGGCCATCAGGTATCTTACGTGTATCTGCTTATTGTTAAGGGAAACTTACAAGTCAGGGCTTTCCATAGTGAAAAACCCCTTAACTGTGGACACCCTGGTTATACTGCAGTGTCTAAAACACACAATGCAAAGTGACCCCCACTGTAGATTTTCACCCTGCAGCATGTTCCATAGCTTTAGGCCACTCTCATATGGTCAGTATTTTGCATCTGCATTTACATTTGTAAGCCAAAACCTGAAGTGAAACCTATACAGAGATAGTATAATTGTGGATTCAGTTCTAAAATACTGATGTGAAAGTGGCTTTAAAGGTAGCCATGTACAAGTGCATCTCAATAAATTAGAATATCATCAAAAAGTTTTTTTTTTTTTTTTTTTTTAGTAATTCAATTGAAAATGTGAAACAGATATATTATATTGAGTTGATGATTGTCTTACAGCCAAGGAAAACCCAAAAGTCATTATCTCAGAAAATTAGAATAATAAACCCAAAACAGCTGCAAAGGCTCCCTAAGCATTTAAAAAGGTCCCTTAGTCTGGTTCAGTAGGCGACACAGTCATGGGGAAGACTGCTGACTTGACAGATGTCCAGAAGGCAGTCATTGACACACTCCGCAAGGAAGGTAAGCCACAAAAGGTCATTGCTGAAGAAGCTGGCTGTTCACAGAGTGCTGTATCAAAGCATATTAATGGAAAGTTCAGTGGAAGGAAAAAGTGTGCTAGAAAAAGGTGCACAAGCAACAGGGATAACTGCAGTCTTGATAGGATTGTTAAGAAAAGGCCATTCAAAAATTTGGGGGAGATTCACAAGGAGTGGACTGCTGCTGGAGTCAGTGCTTCAAGAGCCACCATACACAGAAGTATCCAGGACATGGGCTACAAGTGTCACATTCCATATGTCAAGCCACTCATGACCAATAGACAACGCCAGAAATGTCTTACCTGGGCCAAGGAGAGAAAGAACTGGACTGTTGCTCAGTGGTCATTTGGAAATCAAGGTCCCAGAGTCTGGAGGAAGAGTGGAGAGGCACACAAACCAAGCTGCTTGAGGTCTAGTGTGACGTTTCCACAATCAGTGATGGTTTGGGGAGCCATGTCATCTGCTGTTGTAGGTCCAATGTGTTTTATCAAGACCAAAGTCAACGCAGCCGTCCGTCTACCAAGAAATTCTAGAACACTTCATGCTTCCCTCTGCCGACAAGCTTTTTTGGAGATGGAATTTTCATTTTCCAACAGGACTTGGCACCTGTCCACACTGCCAAAAGTACTAATACCTGGTTTAATAACCACAGTATCACTGTGCTTGATTGTGCCAGCAAACTAGACTTGACCTTAACCCCATAAAGAATCTATGGGGTATTGTCAAGAGGAAAATGAGAGACACCAGACCCAACAATGCAGACGAGCTGAAAGCTGCTATCAAAGCAACCTGGGCTTCCATAACACCTCTGCAGTGCCACAGGCTGATCGCCTACATGCCACATTGATGCAGTCATTCATGCAAAAGGAGCCCCGACCAAGTATTGAGTGCATTTACTGTACATACTTTTCATTTGGCCAACATTTCGGTGTTAAATAATTTTTTTTTACAGTTGGTCTCATAGAATATTCTAATTTTCTGAGATAATGACTTTTGGGTTTTCCGTGGCTGTAAGCCATAATCATCAACATTAACATAAATAAACACTTAAAAAAGTTCACTCTGTTTGTAATGACTCAATATAATATATGTGTTTCACATTTTCAATTGAATACTCACAAAAAAAAAATAACTTTTTGATGATATTCTAATTTATTGAGATGCACTTATATAAGAATAAATCTTACACACTGAAGTCATGATCTGGATATTCTCAGTAATGGAGATTGTAGTGATCACTGGACTTTCTGTCAATCATATTATTGAAGTCTAGAGCCCAGCCTTTACCTTGTCTGAAATGTTTAAAGTCGGTCATGTGAACTTTGCCTTATTAGAGTGCATTGCTCTCATCGTCATATGGACAGAGATAGAATGACTGATGCAGATAGAGCCCACTTGGTCTGCATTCTTTCCAATGTAAAAAAAAATGACAGAAGCTTTCTTCCGTCATGCTTGTTTACCTTCCTAGGGCTTATTCACACGTCCGTCTTCGGCGTACTCTCGAGCCTTCTTGATTTTCAGGTCATGTTCTACTTGTGGTTGATCCATTTTTCATGTATGTCAAAAATGGAATTATTTATTTTTTACTATAGTTTACAAGACATGAACAACCAGACTCAGTCTGTGTTCACACGGAGTTTTTTGGCAGCGGATTTTGACGCGGAATCCGCCTGAAAAAACTCCTCCCATTCATTTCAATGGGAGTCAGTAGCGTTTTTTTTCCACTAGCGGGAAAAAAAAAGCGACATGACATATCTTGCCGCAGATTCCGCCCGGGGTGTCCGCGGCTCGAGACACGCTCCTGATTAGGCCCATTCATCCGGGCCTAATCAGGAGTGGGGATGCCGCGACGGAATGCTGATGCACTGCATCGGCATCCCGTCGCGGCTGACCGTGGCGAAAATTCCGGCGGCGGAAAATGATTTTCATTTTCCACCGTGCGAACACAGCAGTTTGTGCAAAATTGCAAATGATTGGCCAAATTCATCACATTGTGCTATACACTTATCTTTGACTGATTGCCAAACAATTTCCACCATATCAGGTATTTTTTAACAGGCAAAATTCTGCTGTTGCAGTACGAATGACATGGATAACAGGGTTGCATCTCTATGTTGACTCATGTCTAGATTTTAATAGACATTGCCATCCAATTAAATTAGAGTATACTGAATGACCTGTTTTGGCCTTCAGGAAGCAGTTTTTTTTTTTTTTTTTTTTTGTTATCCGGGTTGGTTTACACTAGCGCCTGGTGTCCGTCCGCTGTGAATCCAACCTAAATATCAGAAAAAAGGATAGGGAAAGGTTTACAAACGGTTTCTTTAAAAATCCATTGAAGTGAATGGGTTTTTAACCCCTTCAGGTCTGAGCCCAAAAGTGCGTTAAAGACCAGGCCTCATTTTTCAAAACTGACATATGTCACTTTATATGGCAATAACTTTAAGACGCTTTAACATGCACAAGTGATTTTGAGACAGTTTTTTCGTGAGACATTGTACTTCATGTTAGTGGTAAACGTTGATGAATATTTTTGTATTTATTTCTTAAAAAAATAGGAAATTTGATGGAAATTTGGAAAAAAATCGCAATTTTCAAAATGTGAAATGCTCTGCTTTTCAAACAGATAGTCATACTACCCAAATAAGTTCATAAATATTATCTTTTTTTTATATGTCCCACTTGGACACCTGAACCAACGATACTCTAATCGCTGATTCAGCACTATAGACTGCAATACACGTGTATTGCAGTCTATACAGGAATTCAGCCTATGTAGACGCACAGGCTGATTTCCAGAGGTCCCGGTAGGATCAACCAGGTAGTGGGGGCTTCAGGCAGCCAGGGGTCACTGGCCATATCCCGGGCTGCATATTATAGATATCGGCACCCCCCGATCTTGCCGCAGGGGGTGCCGGGGGCGGCAACATGGTGGAACCCCTTGGATGCCACGGTCATGTTTGACCGCGGCATCCAAGGGGTTAAAACCCCGATCGGCGCTCAGCACCAATCGGAGGTTAAGGAGCAGGGTGTTAGCTGTCATTTACAGCTAACACCCTCTCCCGATGCCGCCCGCGGCAGTCAGTGCCGCTAGCAAACACTTAAAATGCCGCGGTCGCTATTGACCGCGGCATCTTAAGGGTTAAACAGCGGGGATCGGTGTTATCACTGGTCCCCGCTGTTGCAGCGGGAGCCTGGCTGTCAAATACAGCCGGGCTCCCGCGGTGATCGCACGGGCTCTGCTTCTGAGCCCGCTCGATCACCGTCACGTCACGTCACGTACCTGTACGTGGGGATGCGGTAACTAACCACATTCTCCCACGTACAGGTACGTGAGTATGCGTGAAGGGGTTAAACATACTCATCTATCCTTTTTTCTGATATTTAGGTCGGATTCACGGTGGACAGACACAGGGCGCAAGTGTGAACCAACCATCACCATGTTCATAACTTTTATTTTTCTTTCCATTGACATAGCCGTATGATGCCTTTTTGAAACCCAAGCAAGCATAGGGCGGATCTCCAAACTTCCATGAGCCTTAGCTTATTGCTGTATGATTCCTCCTCTGATAAGGTATTTATATGGGATTTGCTAGTTACGCAGTAAGATTATATAACAGCATGCTATGTAGGTTTTATGTTGTCTTGTATGTGTACTTGCAGTGTATAATGTGTCCTGTGCTGTGTGGTGGACCCTGGTATACTCAGCACTGTGGAGAATTACTAGAGAAACATTGGTTGTTTGCATATTAATTCTAACACAGTCTCTCCATTGTGTATGCTTTGTAATGTGATGATGCAGCCGCTCCTGAGGGCTTTTGCCTGGAATGATACCGGATAGTGGAGAAGAGAGGTCTGTCTTGCTGTGTTTTGTATAGCGCTCTGTCACTACACACAATAGTGTGTGATTTTCGCCTCTGCTATAGCAGTGATAATTAACATGATTTCTGAGTCCTGCTGGGCAGAGTTGCCGCACACAGGAAATGTCATAGCAACCTCATAGCTCCATTGTTAGAAACACATAAATACATGTTGTCTGTGTTTACCTGCCACCGTGGCTGCTGTCAGCTTGTGGAGCTACTAATATCTCTTGAGTCTTGTTTTTTTTTTTTTTTTTTGTACACATGTCATTGTTATGGTCATTACTCTTTTAGTCACAGAACTTTCTTGTATGCATTTTCACAGTGTGTACATACACTTACTTACATGCGTTACATACACACAGGGAAGGGGGAAACAATGACTCTACCTAAACGTTGGAATAGCTTTGTATATTGCTTTAGAATTCTGTTACTGTTGTGCTCATTGTACAATGAAGATAGTTCAGCAGGCCTTTGACATTCTGTATATGGATCGATATAATGGTAAGAAATACAGTGGGGAAAAAAATATTTAGCCAACCACCAATTGTGCAAGTTCTCCCACTTAAAAAGATGAGGCCGGCCTGTAATTGTCATCATAGGTAGACCTCAACTATGAGAGACAAAATGAGAAAACAAATCCAGAAAATCACATTGTCTGATTTTTAAAGAATTTATTTGCAAATTATGGTGGAAAATAAGTATTTGGTCAATAACAAAAGTTCATCTCAATACTTTGTTCTATATCCTTTGTTGGCAATTGACAGAGGTCAAACGTTTTCTGTAAGTCTTCACAAGGTTGGCACACACTGTTGCTGGTATGTTGACCCATTCCTCCATGCAGATCTCCTCTAGAGCAGTGATGTTTTGGGGCTGTCGCTGGGTAACACGGACTTTCAACTCCCTCCAAAGGTTTTCTATGGGGTTGAGATCTGGAGACTGGCTAGGCCACTACAGGACCTTGAAATGCTTCTTACGAAGCCACTCCTGTGTTGCCCTGGCGGTGTGCTTGGGATCATTGTCATGCTGAAAGACCCAGCCACGTTTCATCTTCAATGCCCTTGCTGATGGAAGGAGGTTTGCACTCAAAATGTCACCATACATCGCCCCATTCATTCTTTCATGTACACGGATCAGTTGTCCTGGTCCCTTTGCACAGAAACAGCCCCAAAGCATGATGTTGCCACCCCCATGCTTCACAGTAGGTATGGCGTTCTTTGGATGCAACTCAGCAATCACTCTCCTCCAAACACAACGAGTTGTGTTTCTACCAAACAGTTCTACTTTGGTTTCATCTGACCATATGACATTCTCCCAATACTCTTCTGGAACATCCAAATGCTCTCTAGCAAACTTCTGACGGGCCTGGATATGTACTGGCTTAAGCAGGGGGAAACGTCTGGCACTGCTGGATCTGAGTCCCTGGCGGAGTAGTGTGTTACTAACGGTAGCCTTTGTTACGTTAGTCCCAATTTTCTGCAGGTCATTCACTAGGTCCCCCCTTGTGGCTCACCGTTCTTGTGATCATTTTGACCCCACGGGGTGAGATCTTGCGTGGAGCCCCTGACCGAGGGAGATTATCCGTGGTCTTGTATGTCTTCCATTTTCTAATTATTGTTCCCACAGTTGATTTCTTCACACCAAGCTTCTTGCCTATTGCAGATTCAGTCTTCCCAGCCTGGTGCAGGTCTACAATTTTGTTTCTGGTGTCCTTCCACAGCTCTTTGGTCTTCGCCATAGTGGAGTTTGGAGTGTGACTATTTGAGGTTGTGGACAGGTGTCTTTTATACTGATAACAATGTCAAACAGGTGCCATATGAATGAAAAGTTAATTTTCTCAGCAACCAGATTGCAGTTTCTTGACTATGTCACTACCAACCCAGTCATGTTAAGTGGTTTAGATGTGATTTTGGTGGTGGTAGATATGAGCCTAACCTAATAACTTTGCTCATTGTGTCAAAATGCAGACTCATGTATATGTACTCAAGGGCTCATGCACATGATTGTAGTAAGACCGCATGGTTACAGAACCTTCATATGGCACCCATAGACCTTTAGAAAACAGTGCTGTACTTTTTGAGCGCTTCTGATTCACACAGAGTTTTGTTATTGAATTCTTACAGAATTGGACAGAGAAAAGGTTTGTGATATTTTTCATCAGATGTACTACTCCCCTAGAAGTATTGCATCTTATCTGGAGTATATCTATAATATGGTACTGTGTGATGGCACCATGTGAGTGCTTATGTCTTTCTTGTAAGGAGGTATAAAGACTGTACTGTTGTATGCACAAGGTCTAATTTTGCTGCAAACACAGTGGCTCCGTGGTTAGGACTGCAGCCTTGCAGCACTGGAGTCCTGGGTTCGAATCCTGCCAAAGACAACATCTGGAAGGAGTTTGTATGGGTTTCCTCCCACACTCCAAAGACATACTGATAGGGAATGTAGATTGTGAGCCCTATATGGGACAGTGACTGACAATGTCTGTAAAGCGCTGCGGAATATGATGGTGCTATACAAGTAAGCATAATAAATAAATTAAAACATAGCATGGTCACCCCTTATTCTGAAATGATCCAGAGAAAAACATACTTTTGCCATAACAACTGTGTTTACCCAATGAAGTTTGGGTCAGAATGTAGAAAACAGCCAGGTTTAACTTGGTCAAAAATTGGCTTGGTAATTTACACGTTCAGTACCTAAAGGCCCCGTGAGTATATTTTTGGACAGATGAATAAGGAGCTGCTTTGCTTACCCTATTGGCCTCTTAAAGGGGTTGTCCAGGCAAAAATGGACAACCCTTTTAATGTTTAAATCAGCTGGGGGCAGTGAAGGAAAAAAAAAAAAAACATACTCTCCTCTCCCTGTTGCTCCGGTGTCCTTCCAGAGTTCCACTGATTGGCCTCAGCAGTCACTTGACCACTGAGGCCAATCAGCAGCTTCAGTGGAACGCCAGAAGAGACCCAGGAGTCGTTGTTGGAGTAGAAGAACCGGGACATGCGGGAGGACACCGGAGCAACGGGGTTGTCCATTTTTGCCTGGACAACCCCTTTAAGGGTTTATTTACATGTCAGCTTTCAGAGGTCCATTTAAATTACAGACTGCTTGTGCACCCATGGATTTTTAATGGTGCACACAGACTTTTTCGTGGACCACAGAGCTCCATTCTAGTCTGTGAAATGGACAGCTGTTTTTCACAGACCCAGAGACATTGTAAAGTATAGGAAAATAAATTGATAGTTTTTTCACACATGTGAAATATGGATCAACTACAGACAGCACACAACCTGAAAATAAAGGATCATGTGCTGTCCATGATGGAAGGCAGATGTGGAATAAGCCCTAAATGACAATTTTGAATATTATAAAAATCTACATAGGAAAATAGTGTAAACCTCCCATCATAAAATGCATATAATAAACAAACATAACTTACCCCCTTGTGACAGTAACACAGAGAGGTGGCCATGAGTAGTAGTGTATGCCTCTCGGACATTTTTGTAAGGCCAGAATCATTACTGCATATGTGCTGTTTTAGCTGATTGCTGTAAGACTGAATTCACACCTTGTCTTCGGTGCTTTGTATACCCCAATGTGCCAGTACACTTTATAGGCCAGCATGTTTCATTTTAATAGCAGTCAAAGGTAGTCAATGGCTCCAATTGCTATACACCACAAAACCGGTGTAAGTACATCATTCACTACATTTTCAGTAAATCAAGTTATTAATATTTTCCCACGTGTGAAGTTGAGAAAAGAACATACTGGTGACCACTGAAAAGATGAGTCAGTTGTGGCCTTTTGTTCCAAGCAAGTTTATTTTATAGATGATATTCTAGCTATGGGCTCTCTTTAAGTTCGTAGCTTTTGTTTGTGGTCGGATTCTACCCCAGATGGTTTACAATGAACTTTCTACACAGGCTAACACTAGCAAGTCAGTTATATGTGGTGACAAGTTATATACAGCATTGTATGGCCAGATAAACCATGCGACAGATGCAGATGTGTGTTACTCCAGATACAATGCAGCTATGAACCGATAAAGAAATACAAGCTCTTTCATGTGGAGCCATTTATGAGGGCTGGAGAAGTTTGCTTCCTGTGTTCTTTCTGGTGTTAAAGTGTAAATGACAATTTCCCCCCTTCTCTGCTTTTGATCCTGTTTAATCCAGGTGCTCCTGGCTTTACTGTTTCTGCTGTCATGAGTAGTTGCTGCATATCTTTGAAGTATTAGCTTTTCTGATCTAATTTTAGTGACTAAACAATGAACGCACAGTGATGCTGTTTCAAAAAAAAAAAAGCCAGACAATAATATTTGAGATCTGAATAAGGAGACTTGTGAAATTGGAAATTTCTCCTTTGTGCTTGGAAAGGTGTTTGTCTGGGGAAAGGCCAAATCCGTATTTAAAGCTGCAGTAGTAACATGTTGTCTGTTTCCTTAGGGATATGTCATTGAGTGCAAAGTAAAATACCATCACTGGGAGTTTAAGGTTTTTTATTGTTCACAATAATATGCTGCCCTATGTGAGATCAAATGGCACATAATACTACTTTTTGGTATACTAATATGAGCAGAGGTTCCCCTGGTCCCTCTATGGGCTTATATCTGTGGAGGGGATGAGTTAGTAGTCCATGACACACAATTCTCTCCAGCAGTATGCAAGGCCACAATACAGCAGAAAAGGGTGCATGCTGCCATTTTTACCATATGAAATGTAGGTTCATGTGGTTAAGCAGTTGTGTACTTGCAGCATGCGCTACTGTGGTCTGTGTACTGTCCATGTATACATGAATGGCACATGGATAAAAAATAAGGTTGTGGGAATGAGGCCATCCAATGTATAGAATGTATATTTGTAGTACTCGTGGCACATGATAAGTATTGGGTGCAAAAAAAAGCAATGGTTGGCCCATTTGGTTTTATATAATGTTCCACTTGCCAAAGTCCTGTTTTTTGATGACTTTCAAACATCACTGCTATGACCAATAAAACTGATCTACCTGCAAAATTTAGAAGTAAATCTATGACCTGATTCACACTGGGCAGCTTGATACGGTTTGTGATAAAAAAAAAAAAAAGGGTGAAAATCTGTAATGGTAAGACTTAAAGGGAGTCCACCACCTCTCCCAACAACTTTGAAGTCTTATGCAAATGAGACAGTTGGTACACTGGGGCTAGGCCTTCAGCCCTGAGAGCACTGTCATAACCGAGGGAGAATCAGCTCTGACTGCATGGGGTGCTGCAGGCAGAAGATGAAAGAGGTCTAAGTGACAAAAGCAGTGCTCCCAGGGAGAAGGCCCGCCCCCAGTGCATCAACTGCATCATTTGCATAAGACTTCAAATTTGTTTTTCTCCAAATCTACAAAAATGACATCCATAACAAAAGTATGTTGTTTATCACTGTAATGTGCTCTGTGACAGTGAAGAGGATTAAGGGGAGTCTATCATCTCCCCCAAGTATATTCTACATAAAAATGTGTCCATTTTATGACGTTATACCTTTTTAAGCTTAGAAATACCTTTTCCCTTTTTCACTGTCTTTTGATACAGTAGAGTTCTGCTGAGATCGCTTTCCTTAGAAGTGTTGACGCTTCTGTAGCATTTAGTAACCAGGCACACAGCACATGGCTCGGGACTGATCCTCTTAAAGCCCTGTAATTTAAAAGGGTTTAGAAGCTGTGTCGTAGAGAGTGCCTTTTGGCGTCATGCAAGGGCACGCCAAATGTACAGCATTCAAGCTAATCACTTGATCTTTTTCTCATTGTTATTGTCTTAGTGAGGCCATCTTTTTTATGGATAGAATAGAGCAGTATGCTACACTGTTGTGGCACAAGTGTGAACAGTGCATAGATATATAATGTAAGAGGGTTCTGTGTTGATAAACCACCTTTACAGGTCCTTAAATAGTTTGTTGTAATTTATTATGCATTTATTTAGCAATATACATAGATATGTGCCTTAAAAGTAACACCTACATTCACAGGTACTTTAAAAGGAATCTGTCACCAGAACAGTCCCTATTAAACCATGAGCACAATCAGATAGGAAGGGTTTATGTGAATAAAGCACTTTTTTCTGATTCCTGAACGGTGCCTCCCTTGCATTCCTTGGACCCCCAGCAATCTTTCATCGATGACCTATTCTGACACCAAAGGCCCCAGCTGGTAAGTTGTTTGAAGAGGCTGCACTGTTCAGGTGGGCACTGCAGCCTCTTCCCTACTTACCATGCACAGAGCCGTACATTTGTATGATGGCAGTGCTTGCTATCGCAGCTCAGCCCATTCACTATAATGTGACTGAACTGGAGGAAGGCCATGTGACCGATGAACGTTATATCGCACGGCCTGTGAAGCAGATGCAGTGCTGAAGGAGCACTGCAACCAAAGTCCTGGAAAAAAAAACTTATTTGGCATTTTATCAACAAATAAAAAATAAAACCTGTGCCATCACTGTTCGACCCAGTGTAACATTCACACATGTCTGAATTGATATGGATTTTTGGTGTGGCCTGCATGCCAAATTCAGTGGCAAACCGCTTCCTGTGCATACAAGTGGGGTATCCATTACACTGTTCACATGCAGCAGAAAGTCCCTGTATGGAGTTTTTGTGCTGCTATGAAAATAAATAGCGTGATGCATATTTCTGTAGGTTCTGAATAGAAAAGCCACGGATTAGCCCCATTGAAAGCTAAACCTCAGATTTTTGTAACAGAAATATACATTGTGTTTGGTCAGTGAACTTGGCCTTAAAGGGGTTGTCCACTTTATATTTTATTTATTTAGAGAATAGGAAGACATACAATTTTGTAATATAAATGCATTTAAATTATGCTGACATACCTTTCTTATACCCATTCCATAATCTCTTCTTTAGGAAAAGAAATGGTACAGCACACAGATTAGTCCATAGAAATTCATTTCATGGTGCGGACGTCAGTCGTGTGATCCACCTGACATGTCATGCATTTAGTTAGCACTGTTTAGGTATGTCACAGGTAGATAGTAGTTTATTGAGGGGCAGAACTTCTTACAGTATTACTACAGCATGTCTGTCAGTGTCCGTGGAGAAGCAGCTCCCACATTGTTCTTTCTATCTTCTGTTTCCTTCCTTTTTTGTCTAACAGTTACATTTATTAACTAAATAACACAGTCATCTACAGTCAGTTTTTTTTTTCTACAATAAACTTTATTTAAAAGCAAAAAATCACCTACAGAAAGGCAGTAAAGCTAGGATATGCATTTAAATTCAACCCAAAGTTAAGGGATGTCAAATAACACTTCTGCTTACTGAATGCCAAGAGTCACATGAGGAAGAGGAGTGAGTGTGTGTGTGTGTGTGTGTGTGTGTCACATGAACGACACCATATTTACTCCTATTCAGTCTTGTTCATGGATGCATTACACAAGACTGACTGGTCCACGGACTATACCATTCTACAGTGTGAACTCGGGTTAGCAACGGTATAGGATAATTACATGAGCAAAATTTAAATACATGTTTATTAGAAAACTGCATTCATTTACTGTATATTATATAAATAAATAAATAAAAGTGGACAATCTCTAAAGGAGAGCGGCTCAGTAAGAGTGATGACATCATTTACCAGTGATTGACTGCCGTGGTCAGATGAATGATGTCATTGCTGTCTGACTGGTGGAGACCACTGGAGTGGCAGGTGTTATTGCAATAGTTTTGAAAATCCCCAGCAACCCCTTTAAGTTGACATAGTACATACAGTAGGTTGGAAGCCATTCAGGTGATTAACTTTAGAGACATTTGGTTTGGGACATTTCATATGGAGTTCTTGGACATGAAAATCCATAGTGACCTTCGAACTAAGGGTCATAGGCTTAGAATAATATGGTGTCATAGAAACAGAATTAAAAAAAAAAAGCATGTAGCATTTTTTTGACATTTGGGAACATGTTCATTTGGTGTTGAGTCTGCAAAATTCAAGTCCGAGACGATTTAAAGCTTTGCAGACTCTCATATCTTCCATGTGGTGGTGAAGTCTAATTACAAGTTTCAAGTTTCTGTCACTGAACTGGTATTTTTTAGTCTGTGAGAGGTAATGAAATATTAATGTTTTAATGCACCAGGCCTGTCCTAACACATTACACTTTCATTGCTTCAGTTAAAGGGACTGGATCATCAGAAAACATATTATTTAAAACATAAAAAAATCCAATTGTCACAAAGGTCACCAGTTGTACTGTAGTAGGGTGATGATTTCTGTAGCTCACTCGCTTTGCTGCAAATACTGGGACAGCATGAGCAGAGAAATTACACTATCATTAGAGGGTTGGTGAGTTAGTGACAGCTCTGTTGTACTGCTGGATACCTACATAAGGCAGGATAGTAACACTAGACACTTTACACACAGATGAGGCGCTCGCTGTAGGCAGGCTACTTGCTGATCCCTGGTTTCTGGGAAGGGATGTGTGCCATCTCTTCTTAGATACTGTAATAGTCTTTTATCTCCATTAACAACCTCCCTTCATTGCAGCTGCCATATAGTGGGTGTACACTTAACTGTATGTATCTCCATTATGGATCCCCCAGGAAGCCATTTAGTAATAACAAATAAATGGCAGCTACATAAAATCTGGGCTGTGGAGTCGGCAAGCTAAACTTTCAATACCAACTCTTCTGTTTTTTTTTTTTTGTTTTTTTTTAATACACTTTATCTCCAGTTATGACTCTAACCCTTCATAAATGTCTGTAGGTTTTTTCTCTTTTTTCATAACTAGGGGCCTTAGATAGAACATAACATACGAATATAATGTCTAAACTTTTCAACGTTCATGTGAAACTAAATATGCCACATGATATGCATTCAGCAAATTAATTATAAAGTATGAATTCTATATCATATTTAATCATTTAGAGTCACATATGGTATATTTATTACTCAGGTAAAGTTAGGTTAGACAGGATAGAAATCTATACGTCTAATTTACCACCATAGTATATTCTGTATGATAAATTTGGTGCATCTTGTTTGACTTGTAAGGAACTATTCTCTTCACTACCCCACCTCTTGACTGAGTTACTTTACACCAATATTTTATACCAAAATAAGTCTATATTCAAAATACATAAGACCAGGTCGTATCTGTGTCTGTTTTCACAGATCCCACAATAGAGTCCTAAATGTTTTTGTTACAATGTTCATGTGAATGTAGCCTAATCGGTTATGCCATTAATGAATCTGGTGCAATTTTTCTAAGCCATGCCCTTTTTATATGCCTATTGAAACTGTCTAGTGTGGTGTAAAAAGTGTCTAAAATATAAACTTCTATTGTATAGACCTAAATGGGCATATCCACAACAACAATCATGTTTCATCTAAAAATACTTTGCAAAATATCACTGTCACCCATTGAAAGTTATTAGCCAAATAGTATACAGATGTAGCAGAGTTAAAGGGGTTGTCCGGGATAAAATGATGTTTCTAATCTAAGCTACCCCCCCCCCCACACACACACACCTTATAAATTACTTAGGTTAATACTAAATCACCCCCCCCCCCCCCCACTCCATGATACTTACCTGTTTTTCTATCCGGGTCTTCTAGGCAGGGAAGATCACTTCTTCTGGGATACTGTGCATGCCAGAACAAGTGAAGTCCCGTGCTGGGAAGATCCTACCTGGAAGACAGGTAAGTATGATTGGGTGGGGGGGAGGTTGAGTTAGTTAGGAAGGGCTAGTAGTGGTTGGAATAGCTAGGGAAACATGGAGGGGGTGTGAGTGAGAAAGGAAGAGGGAGTCAGCTCTGAGTGAAGCGCAAGGCATCATGGTAGTTGTAGGAAAACAGAACAGGAAGCTACCCATGTAAACAAATGCAGAAGATGCCAGGAGCTTAAAGAGAAACCCAGAAAATCACTCTCAACACTGCTAAAGGTATTTGGTTGCACTTATTAACCTATTAATAGCACTAATAGACGTTTTTGAAAAATGTATTTCTCGTCTACTTCACTGGGGGACACAGCACCATGGGTATAGACCTGGTCACTAGGAGACAAGACACTAGGAAAAAGCAAAAGCTGTTGGCTCCGCCTCCAGGCTATACCCTGCCACAGCCACTGTGCATGAACCAGTTTGAAACCTAGTGTCATAGGAGGCAGACACGACCTGACTCAGGTCTTCTGTCTTGCATCGTTTTTATTTTTACCTTTCTTTCAGGTGCAGGGGGTAGTCAGCGTGTACGTCACACTAGTCATACCCTCCTGCGGGCGCAGCGCTCTGCAAAAGAGCAGCCTCGCCGGTCACCCAGTCCCCACTCACCATTCGCCGCACCCCGAAAGCGGCCGGAGTACCGGTGACCCCACTCCCACGTGCGAGGTCCTACCGAGGGGGTGACCCTGCGGCTCCTGAAGACGCCAGACTGGTGAGTATGAGAAGAATAGAAGGCTGGTGAGTATGAAAGTTACCTCAGCCCCTCTCCACCTCCCCTTCAGGCCCTCTCCACCTCCCCTTCAGGCCCTCTCCACCTCCCCTTCAGGCCCTCTCCACCCCCCCACCCCCCACCTCCCCTTCAGGCCCTCTCCACCTCCCCTTCAGGCCCTCTCAGCCCCTTAGTGCCATTTCCCAGGGGGACAATAGTATGGGTCCTGTTTAGGGGGGGCATCACAGGGTTCCCCTGAACTGGGCCTTAAATCTTAGTAAATAAGCCCCTTTTTTCTGGGGCGTTTTTGGGCCTTCTGGTCACTCCTACCGAGGTTCCCGGTTCCCCCCCCGCTCGTGTGGGGACCCCCTTTCCTGGCACAGTCCTGACTGACCTCTCCTCCATGGTCGCCTACTTGAACCCTCAGCGTGGCACCAGGAGCCGTGCGGCCTTACTAGAAGCCTCACAAGTTCTTCCTTGGGTGGAGCGCCTTGTTCCAGCTCTTTCGGTGGTCAACCTTTTTCTGGGTGGCAGACTACTTGAGTCGAGAAAATATTGCTCCGGGCGAGGGTCGCTTTATCTGCAGATCTTCCATCCACTGTGCTCCCGCTGTGGTGTGACAAACCTCGACATTTTTAGCCTCCGCCGGAACCACAAGGTCCCCGGCTAAATTGCCAGGTCTCTGGATCCTCGAGCCATCACCGCTGGCGCTCTTGTAAGTTCGGTTTTTCACTTCCTCTTCTCCCTTGGGTCCTCCAGAATCTCAAGACCAAGGGGGTTCAAGCTATCCTGGTGGCACCAGATTGGCCCTGCCGGGTCTGGTATGTGGATCTCATTTTCCTGTTGGCGGATGCTCCTGGCCTCTTCCTCTGCTGGTCGACCTGCTGTCTCAGGGACTCCCACCTTGACTCAGCTGCCTGGAAAAACCCTTTAACCCAAATGTCTGCAATTGGTTAAACTGCTGCAGCGTGATATCTGATCACAGAAGACAACAAAAAACAATGAAAGTGCATAGAAAAATGTTTTTTTCCAATACATTTTCATTGTTTTTTGTCTTCTGTGATAAGATCTGATATTGCAGACGTTTGGGTTGACTCTGCTACATCTGTATGTCCCTACCACTGTTTGAGAGCACCTGTCACTGAATACATTGTGTAGTCCATCTTCATCCAGGACATGCATGCTCAGTTTCTCTTTTCCATCACTATATCTGTTTATTAGATCAGTACTACATAACCATATGTGTGCTGTCCTAATGAAGCCGACATGTGCAATGCATGAATTATTTCTGTTGGGACAAATGGCTAGTGCTGATGGAGCAAAAGCAAGGTGCACCTGGGAAATGTAGTTTTCAATGGTGAAGCAGACATTCACATGCTGCATAGTAAGGAATGAATATGTATTGAGTCTATGGTGGTGCAGATCTTAGAAGAGAGGGCACGTAAGAGGTTACTGAAAGAAGTCACAGTTTGGCCCCTTGCAGATGACCGTCTGCTGGCCGCGATTGAGCGGCACAGGCG
The DNA here is from genome assembly GCA_947044405.1 of Leptodactylus fallax. Classification (NCBI taxonomy): domain Eukaryota; kingdom Metazoa; phylum Chordata; class Amphibia; order Anura; family Leptodactylidae; genus Leptodactylus; species Leptodactylus fallax. The sequence continues at coordinate 1,142,009 of CAMRHE010000212.1, forward strand.
GCACACAGATGTCATCCATGTGCCGCCCGTGCTTCTGCGGGCCCCATTCATTCAATGAATATGAGCTGCAGAAGCATGGCTGCAAAACCGGACAGGAATAGGACCTGTCCTGAGTTTTGTGGCCTGGACTGTCGGCCCGCACACTGATCCGTGTAATACACGGTTATGAGCATGGTGTGACAACCTAGACAACGGTCGTCTGCAAGGGGCCTAACTGTGCAGATCTTTTTATTTGCGTGGCTGTTGTTTTACCAACATACAACTTTTTTACAAGTCTAATGAAGCTAAAATGAAGTACATGAGACCGAACATCCCTTTAATGAGTAGCCACTATTGTTTGCCACATTGACTAGTCATCAGATAGCGCTCTGGTGATGAAGTGGGTACTTACTCTTCGTATCATCAGCTTCAGTGATCCATGGTGACCATTTGTTCATATGATATACTGCTATAAAAAGAATTGATGGCATATCTTTTGGCTATTAAGCTAATATTATTGAAGGTCAGTCTAATTTTATACTCTTATGTAATGTCATTTGTGACCCCCTGCCGTATGGAAAGAATGTGATTAGGAAGCTCTCCTGAGATCCATTAGAAAATAAAGTATAGCCAATTGGCAGAAGAGTGTGCCCAGCCCAGCAAATGCCTACTGTATGTAGCATCTGGAGGTTAAGTGAATTCTCCCCATCTCCTTTAAGAAGCTCTCCTTCATTTCTCTGTTTTTAGTTAATAATTACTTACCTCAACTTCCTGTGCAGTCACAAATACCGGCAGAGTGGCGGGTTTATGCAGCTTTATTTCTCCTTTTTCCTTGCCAATGTCAGGTGTGGGGTCCTGGGGAACCTTATGTTGTCACTCCTCCCCATCTATTTGGATTTTTGAATTACTTTTGATTTTACTTATTTGTTACCTTCCCAGTTGTAAAGCATAACTGAATGATTTTTCCATTCCTTACCTACTTAGAAACAAGCTTTCATTTGTGTTTATCATCTCTGAGCAGTCTGAAATCAGAGCCATCTTTACTGAAGTAGCAGGTCTGGTTGCGGCTGTGTCCTGGGAAACCCCTGACCTGTTTCCAGGGAGCGCTGGCTGAGAGACGACGCTGTACACAGTACAACTCAATCATGCAGTATACACTTGCAGTCTTTGCAGCAGAGCTAGTTGAATAGATCAGAAATGAACAAATTACTGTGAACTTTAGGAATGAGGTAGATCAGTATGGCAGAATTCCAAAATTAGCGTAGGTGCACAGGTAGGATGGCACTCCATTAGTAATATTACAGGGGTTGTCCAGTTTCAGCAAATAAATATTAGTAATAAATAAAAGTTCAACAATTTCCCAATATACTTTCTGTATCAATTCCTCACGGTTTTCTAGATCTCTGCTTGCTGTCATTCATTCTGTTTACTTCCAGAGGATAAAAATCAGTCCATGGTCATGTGATGGACACACAGGTGCACAGCAATCAATCACATGACCATGGACTGATTTTTATCCTCTGGAAGTAAACTATGAATGACAGCAAGCAGAGATCTAGAAAACCACAATAAATTGATAGAGAATATTGGAAATTTATATAAACTTTTTTTTTTTTTTTGCTGAAACTGGACAACCTCTTTAAAGGGAGTCTGTCAGGTCCAAAATACCTTCAAAACCAATAATAGTGCTGTGTAGTGTCCTTTTAATAGGAGACAAACTGATGAAGTAATGTAGAGATTTTAGATCCCTCTAAGGAATAAACTCTAGCACTCTTCTACGATGTCTGTAATCGACGTGTCAGTACTTTATACAGTCCACAGAACAGTGTGACATTTTGATCCACAGGCAACCTTTCTCCACCAGTCTGTAAAAATATTACATAGTAATTAGTATTAATAGTACATGACAGAATGTAATATGGTCTTAGCATTAAGAGAAAAAAAAAATTACATCCCTAGTAGGACTGGGCGATTTTGCCTAAAAATAAAATGTAGATTTTTATCAAGCTTATGGGCAATTCTCAGTGTTTGCTTAAAGAATTTATAAATGTTCTGTGAGCTGGCATATTGGGAAAAATCAGATATACCTGATGCCGGCTTCCTCTTCCTACCACCCAACTACTGACTACAGTGAAGAAACTGTGCATCATAGTTTGCAGCAGGAGAACAAAGGGAAGATATCAGACTTCGGGACAGGGCTTACACTAGGGTCACACTAGCCATGGCTCTCGGTTGTTTGGGTCTGTTTGTTGACCGAACAATGGAGAGGTGGAGGTGGCAGTTACATGCAGAGCCTGGCATAACCCATTGACTATAATGGGGTCCGCTGTTTTTTAAATGCCAATTTTTGGCAGACTCTCTGCAATGAACACTCTGAAGCAGATGTGAACCTAGCCCAACAGCGATTTCACATTTCTGTTCAAAATGAGAATCACAATACATTGACATGACGAATGAATTCAATAATTGCACTGCCCTGATCCCTAATGGGTATAATAATCATAATATGGTGACCACTGGTAAAAGATATGACAATCTGCATCATTATCACAAATAAAGGACAATGAAAAGAAAAAAAGGTTTATTTGGATGAGGCTACGTTCACATCTTCATTGGATCCTCTCAGGACTCCATCGCAGTGTCGGAGTAAAGTATCAGACAAAAAAAGTCATGCTTGCACAACTTTTTCGTATGGCACTTTCAGTTTAAAAAATAACGGAGACTCAACAGACCCCATTATAGTCAGTGGGGTCCATTGGTCTCCATATGTGTCTGCTATTTTAGTGGTTTGTGGGTCCATAGTTCTGGTCATCCTATGGACCACAACAACGCACACACCAGCGCAGATGTGAACGTAGCCTGAGCTATAACCTCGCTGAATGGGCAGATACCTAAAACAGGAAGGGAAGATGCAGGCAGAGGAAATGTTGTAACAGAAAGAATGTGGTGGCATGACTTGAGACGGCGAATTATACAGGACTGTTCCTTTCTTGTGGTTACCTGATGAAGCACGCTGCCACAGACAGCAGCACTTGCAGTTTAGTGTCTGCCATGCAAGCAAGTTTTATCTGCTGTGTCTTTACCTTGATAAAGATTATTCAATGTAATTACTCAAGCACAAGCTAGCTAGATGTTATCAGATTACTAGAGTTCAGAAAAAGTCATGGAAGGCAGCGACTGCGGGGTGGTCAGCTTTCAGGCTGCAGCTGCCCATACTAGGTCTTACTTGTCTAATTTATGATGTTTCATCGGTTTGCAGGGTACTGTGGAAAGTGTGTCTTTATTCACAGATTTTCTTACATGGCATTAGTTACCACTTTAGGGTAACTAAGATAACAACATGGATGTAATGGATGAGTATTTTTCAGTAAAGACTGATGCACAATCCATTTGTCTCTGTTATATATGGAATATTGGGACAGATTTATTAAGACTGGTTTTAAGTGTCTGATAATTGGGGTCCCACCACCGGGGCCCCATTCAATCTCTGTGGGGCTGACGAAAATAGCCTAATACTGTACTTGGCTATATCTGAAAGTCCCTTATCGATAGAAAGGCAGATGTACAGCTTTTGCTCCTTTTTAAAATGGTGGATGCCTGACCCCTGAGGGTAGATCAGTTGTTATACTGGGACAACCGCTTTAATAATTTTCTGTTTTATGTAAATTATTTTACAAAGTTATAATATTAATTGATTTTAAAACGTTTTTCTGGACGCACCATGTGTTTTTCATACTGATCATTTATTCAGATATAGGATAGGTCATCACTATCTGATCAGTGGAGTTCAGCACCCGAAACCCTGCACCAATACCCTGGCACCACCGGTATACAGTGGAAGGAGCCCTCTTCAGTCTGTGTGGCGGTGGTGCTGGTGTACTGCAGCTCAGCTCCCATTGCTTTAATAAGAGATCAGAGCTGCTTCTGACTCAATCCACTGCTATACTCTCTAGCAGCTGGATCAGCTGATCGTTGTGGGGTTTGACTGTTGCACCCTCACCAATCAGATACTGATGAAAATTCCTTCAATTATCTAAAAATATGTTAAGCTGGTAAACGTAATAGCAAATATATTTCTGTGTAAAGACTTGGTATCTGTAATGGTGTCAAGTTTATGCTGCACCCTTGGGGATCTACATTGTAAAAGAGTAGAATTCTTTTTTTTTTTTAGCACTATAAGAAGACTCTTAAGTTCTGTCTTCTGAATTCCTCCACTTTTTGGCATGCCATGACCTGTATGGGCATAGATAAATGTCATTAGCATGCTTTGTTGTTGTTGCTCACCTGCATGGTTGTGTCTGCTCCTGCATACATGATAATGGCTTCCAGGAAGAAACACACGGGAAGTTCTTTTGAAGTTCTGGAATGAATAGTCCTCCAGTGAGTGTGAGCAAGAGAGAGTGAGTCAGTTGAGCAAAATAGTAGTTCTTCAATTTAGTATATTCTAGTACAGTCATCAATTTGTCGGCGTGCCCAAACTTGTGACTTCACATGAATTATCAGAATTTTAGTGGTTATTGTGTTTGTTGGAGTAATGTGAGTATTACTGTCCACAATGTCACCTCTATGTATTTATGGCTCCATTTTTAACTGTTAGTATGGCCTGAGCTCAGCTCCCGAAGGTGGGCAATACCTCTCCTATATACAGCACACAAGAGCATGGAGGACATTGTACCTAAAGTGGTACAAGCTCTTGTCTCCACATATATGCATGCAAGTAGCATTGTTCCTGTGAATCCATCTCTGAGCTGAGAGTTGAACACTTCATAGAATCAGCAATGTGTCTATGTATATAGCCTTTCATGCCATCTACTTTGCAAAAACTACCCCTCCAAAATGCGGATATCACTATGCATCCAGCACTGTCCATTGGCCTATAAAGATCAATACATGTATGACAAATTGCAACACATACAGTGTTTACCCTACCCTATACAGAAAAACAATCCAAAATGTAACAGACTTTAGATGTGTTTAGACAGTGGAAGCCTATGTATCCGCTAAATGCATACACAGGTATCCTTTCTTTTGGGCTTATGTCTTGCTCATAGAAGTTTGTGTTACAGCATACATCTAAATACATTTGTAGCTGAGAAAAATAATGTGATAAAACTATCTATAATAAAGCCAAATGTGATAATGGATATATTTTGGCATCTGAAAGAAATAAAGTAAATTTGTCCCTATGTTTTACTTTACATTTTGTTTAACCTAGCTAAAAGAAACAAAGCATTTAACCAGTTTGAAGCCTAAGCTAATAATAGTCATTATGTCATAACAGTTTTATGAGATACTGTATAAGAATACTCGGTGGATTGGTCTCTGCTGTACCTGCCAATATCTTACCTTATCAGTACCGCATTTCTAATTCAGGAAATAGCTCTTCAATGTAATATTATTGCTGCATTGTCTCTTTACTTCATTATATTGATCCTAAATCCCGTTGTGCTGAGATAAGTGTACATTACATAAATGCATTCCATCCTGTCCATGACACAATGTTTACTATTGCTGGATGAATGTGTTTGTGACTTTATTGCATCTATAGTTGGCATCAGTGATATAAATAATGGAGAAGGATTTGACCCTGGTGTTAGTATCTCCACCCATCTCCTCTTCTATGGACCTGGGTGCTCAAGCTTACCTCCTCCTTGCCATTATATTGTAAAGGAAAAGACTTCTTGTTCGCTAAGGTTTTGCTTCTTGTGTAAAGGGTGGAGCACTGCTCCATTTCACACCTTCTGTGGAAAGCAAGATGGAACCAACCTGAGCTTGGCCTTTTTATTAGCTGTCACAAGAACGGCCTATATTGTGCACAAACCTTTTGTTACTTTACAAAATCATTTGTGCAAAAATACTTAAAAACATTTTTTAAAAAATGCGTATTTGGTAGCACTGTGGGCAGCATGGTGCAAGACTAGGGTCCTGGATTTGAATCTGACCAAAACAACATCTACATGGAGTTTGTATGTTCTCCCTGTGTTTGTGTAGGTTTCTTTTACATGCTAAAAAAGTATATTGATAGGTCAGTTGGCTTCCTGTAAAACAACTGACCCTTGTGGTTGTTGGGGATGAGCGTCTGTATAGCAGCCACTAACTCCACAACACTCCCTGCACTTTGAGTCCCTGTGAGAAAAGCGCATTACAAATGTTCGTCATTGTTTTGTCACTATATTCATATACCCATGAGATAGTTAACATGTTATTTATAGTGCATACTAAATTGCATGTATCCCCACCCCCTACAAAAAAATCCCAAAAAGCATTAAAAGTTCCACAATAATTATATATACTCCAAAAAGGTGTCAATAAAAACAACTTATCTTGCAAAACAAACCATCATACCGAAATACTGACCAGAAGATACCGCTCACTCCAGAAAGGCTCACAATAGGCTAGAACATAAACTCGAATCCTTCTATGTTTATCCCCCAATATTGTTCTTTTATATAGCATGAAGTAACCATTATCCAATGCGTTTGGTAGCCCTTCTAATGCGTATTTGCTTTATTAGCTTTGTATGGTTACCGACTACTTTACGTTTAAACTGTGGATTAGCCGGGTATCTGAGAGCTGTAAGATACTTAGTGTCAGATCTTTACTCTGACAAATCGGATGACAATTTATGTATTGTGTATCCATGTGATACCAGTGTGCTATCAGAATACCTAATGTTATCATCCTTTCATATTCTGTACCTGAGGAATAACACTATATGGCTATTATATGACTTATATTATCTATACTGTAGCAGTTTTCCCCTCTCCATGTTCTATCTTTCATTTTCAGTTTTCCTGAGCTGTGTGCAAGGAGGACTTTTTTCTCCGCCGCTTTCAGTTTTAATATGGCGAATTATAGTGCCCATTATAATTATGGCCCATTATAGTCAATGGGGTCTGCCGGTGTCCGTGTGTAACTGCTATTTCAGCGGTCCGGCTCTCTGTCATTTGGGTCCCCCAGCGGACCTGAATGATGGATAGCACAGCACTAGTGTGAACCTAGCGTCATGAGTGTGTAGAGACACCAGCCCACCCACCAATATGGTAACACCAACTTATCAATATATTCATATATTTTATGGAGGTATAACCGAGGCATATTCAGCACATTGCAGGGCTATAAGGAAAGATGCACCAGAAATGTTATTTAAAAAAAAGTATTGTATAAGTCTTGAATAAGGGTGGATTCACACCAGCACTTGAATTCCGTTTGGGGTTTCCGTCCCTGAACCTGCTTAAAAAATTCAGAGAGAAAGTCCTGCAAGCAGCGCTTTTCTTTCCGCATTTCTCACCCTTTTAAGGCGGAAACCTAGCAGACTCCATTATAGTCTATGGGGTCTGTAGGTAACTGCTTTTTTTAAGCGAATTAGGTTTCCGTTCGGGGGGGTCCCCAAGCGGACCCCCTGAATGAAAATCTGAACTCAGGTGAATCTGTTGATACATTGACATCCCCACATACTATCATTATCATTAACACTAGCTAAAATTGAGAGAGAACTTTTTTTCTTTCAGTCATCCCCTTTTCCATCTCTTGGAAAGACATACACCCTTTTTTTTTTTTTTTTTTGCAACAGTACTGTGTAACTATGCAGCTTTTTTTTTTTTTTTTTTTTTTTTTGTCACATTTCAAAAATGTGCAAATCCTAGCCAAACAATTTTTTTTTCACTCCAAATCTACAAACCAAACTGACATGTGGCACAGAAGGCTCCTGTTTTTCGTTTGGTGACATTTGGCCACACCACTGCAGTTAAAGTTAGTGAATGCAGTGGTGCATGGATGCCATTTGTTTCAGCTACCAATATCATTGCACTCTCAGGGGGTGGCCTTACAGCTCACCTCAGGTGGGTGGTTAGGAAAGCCTTCAGATCGTACACTTCTATATGTCGTGCAAAGGTCTACTTTAAAGAAAATACACACTGGTTCTGTGTAGAGATATGATCCCTCTTAACCCTTCATATGCTGTATGCTGCTCATTGCTTTCCAGACTGCAACCATTGTTTGTTTTCTAATAGCTGCTGAGACACCCCATATGAATCCACAGAAACTGCAAAGACTTTCCTTTCAGCAACCACTGCATTTGGATATTTTGGGAGAGGGGGATTAGTTGTTTCCTTTAAACCCACTAAACATCCCCTGAAGCAAAATATATTTATTGTCCTGACCTGCCGCCATAGTATTATACAGAATGTTAATAGCTTTCTGAGGCTATGTTCACATGGAGTTTTTTGGAGCAGATTTTGAAGTGTTTTGCATCTCAAAAAAACAAAACAAAAGGCAAAAAAATAACACCTGATACCAATGAAGTTGTCAAACAGACAACACTTGTCCATAAAAAAAAATGTAAAAACTGAACGGATGAAAAATGATACAATATACGGTAGCTGTCAAAAATGGACATGTATGTCCATATTTCATGGCCTAGATGCGTCAAAAAAGGCACAGTGGTATGAATAAGGTGTACATTACAATTCTGATTAACATCAAAGTGAAATGGCGTATTATTCCATTTATTTTAAGCAACTGTCCGCCATACATTCCCCGTATTCAGGCAGAAAATACTATACAGTCAGTGAGGCAAAAACAGTAGTCATCATCAAAATCTGCTCCAAATCAACTCAAAAGATTATATAGACATCATTCCAAACCCATAGGCTTTTATGGAGAAATCTATATCAGGGAGCCATGTAGTGCTTTTATAGGAAGGATATCTCCATAATATGGTACCATACAGCTGGACAAGGAGTGCCTACACATCCTGCGTCAGGCTGGTGGTCAGTGGGTGCTAGGGCTCAGTGATCTCAAGGATCTCACTGCCAGTCAGGAGATTCTTGCTGCTATCTCCTCTCTCACTGCCCTCCAGGTTATTAGATAATGCTGGAGAGCAGTTCTGGAATGAAGCCTAGCACTGGTTGGTTGAGCTTCAGCCAATCAGTGCTCGGCTTGTTTATGATTTTTCCCGGGGCTCAGCAGAACAGCAGTGAAGTCAGTGCTACAAGTGGAGTTGGGCTGAGCCTGGAGACAGATCTGGTGAGGACTGATCTACAGTGAGTGATATTAATCACAGTCCACCACCCTTCCACTTACACCTAGTAGTGTGCATCAGCCTAGCTTCATAGTCATGTGATGTCCTGTTCTCCTCAAACGGCACACAGTCCTGTTCATTTTTTGGACATGTTCTGTCCATGATTTCATGAAAAATCTTTTTTTTTTAAACAAATTGCCATGCATGTTAGAAGGAGTCTGAGACCAGAACCAGAATATCAACCCAGCCCCACAGATAGATGTTGTGTTCACCTTGTGAATGGGTGCCTCAGTTGCTAAGGTATTGCTGTTTTTGTCAATATGCAAATTAGCTCTTTGGAGCAATGGAGACTTTGCTGCTTACCTCTTTGGGGTAATAGCAACACCCTCATTGCGCCAAAGTGCAAGGGGAACACTGTGTGATTCAGATGACCCTAACCTATCTATCTGCGGGGCTGGGTTGATATGCGGGGTTCTGGTGACAGACTCCCTTTTAATGTGCCAGATCCATGAAAAAAAAAACTCATTGCTGCACCCTCAGGGTCACAAAAAGAAAGTGGCAAAAGGAGCCGTGTAGTCCTAGCCTAAATGTATGAGTAGTGTTGGAGGGGATCCTCTGCAAGGCTCAAATTTCTCAGTGTTTGGAAACTATCGATATGTGCACTGGATAAACTCCAGGTACATACATTGAACATATCTATAGTTCCTCTTTAACCAGGCACATGCCAAAAACATGTACTTTTTGCATATGGTTGGCCCCCAGAATCAATTCCACTGGTGGGCCTTGGGCACCCCAGTCCAACGCTGTACACATCTGTGGTGTGGAAGTTCCATACATCTTCCATGCATACTCTGCCATGTGCATGATGCCTAAGGACTCATACGGACAATAGAGTGTCTTGTGAGTCTCATAACTGTTGTGCAGTCCAAATTGGACAGACTACACACACACTTCAGTTTTTCCACATGGACCTGGTCAGAATAGCACTTTTCAATGTGCAGGTCACAAATTTTAATGTCACAGATTTCCTCAAATTACATAATGGAGCTTCTTGGCTCTGCATCAGGTCTATATTTTATTCTCTGTGGTTCCCTGCAGCCCCACGGGGGATAATAAACATTGGGCGGAATTTATTAAAACTGGTGGTCTGAGATGTGCCAACATTAAGAGGCTCTGGCATTGTAATAATTCGGGCGCACAACATGAGGTCCTGCGCACCAGAACTGAAATCTATGACTTTTTTTTTGGTGTGAGTTATATAGTAAATTTGGGTCACTTTGATCCTTGACTTCACACCACTCACTTTCTCAAAGTGTGGTGAGAAGCCGAGTGGTTTCTACAGTAGTCGCCTGCTTATTAGCATGTAGCGTAATTATTGATTAATACCGCACCAATTTGTGATAAAACTTCCCGTTGGTTTTCTGCCATATTGTGGCAGCTATTTGTGAATATATCCTAAGATTATTGGTTGGATAATCCAACACCGCAGATTTCTATCAGACTATCTGTCAGGTGTCAGTATCTCGGGCAAACATTACTAATAATGTCCAAGTATTGGCAGCGTCAGTTGGATGACTTGCTTGTATATGCTGCTCGAACCACGGCTTGTACAGTGCTTTATCACATTTGTGGTAACGTCTTGTTCATTTGCAGGTTTATTTTTAGCACTAAATGTGCACTAGAAGAAAATACTTAAGTGTTGCCTGCACTGCGATTGTTCTCAGCATGTCTTCAGTGACATGGAAAGCTTTCCTCCAAGTCTAGCTGATGAGAAATTTGCCACACTTAATGCACCATCATCTGATCCTTCTGGCCCAAGGCCAAGAGTCTGTTTACATTGTTAGAACCTTCCATCAAACCCCACATATACCCTTGACATATGCCAATGTATAGGCATAGAGTGGCATGTAGCAGATGACTAGATAGGTCAGAAGGAAACTTTTTGCTGCCATTGGGTAAATGGAGCCCTGTGGTTACATAAATATTGGGCTTAACATTGTGTGAACAGTGCCTTATTTATCATGGTCTTGAGGCCATGTTGATGCAGACCTTTATAAGAAACCAGCTGCATTACCATCACAAAAATACATAGGTGCTCAGCATGCTTTAGGTGGAGATATATAGGATGCCTTGATTCTTACATTTTAAGTGTGTTCTGCTCAGTTCTGTAGGGCGCTGTTCACATTTCATCTGATTTTTCCGTTACACATACTCCTTCACTATAATGTTTTGTCTTCCACTATAGGTGAGTAGAGTTCTATGGATACATGGTGTAACATTTGACAGTAGCATAAGACTGATGGACTTATCTGTTTGTGACATGACATGAGAGATCTTACCAGTAGGTTGTTTTGAGTAGATTCTGTATTGTGAGGAGGTTAGAGAGCAGTGGGACGTAGTTCATGGAAACTTATTAAACCTTCCATTCTGATTCCTGTGTCAACCTATTATGGTAGTTGCAGCAATTTTATCATTAGATTTAAGTGGGCGTTGGTGTATGCTGAGCCTCTGCAATTGCTTTTAATAGAGGTGTATGTACATTGTAAAGCTGTGGCCGGGCACAGTGTTATTGCTGCGTGCATATGTGCTTGTAATCATTTGCGGCTCGCAGACATGGTCTGTTCACTGCTCCTTTCACCTTGCCTCCAGATATGTCTGACTGCTTGTACATCATGCTGTGCCAAGTACTGAGCCATGGCTTTCTCGCATAACTAATGATATATTAACTAGCTTTTTGACATTCGCTGCAAGGTTAAATGCGACATCGCATGGCATATCTGTATGGCAAGTTTACTCTGTTCCATCTGTTTCTGTATCTGATGGATATGATCAATAAATTAATGGGTCAAAGGTTGTAACTGCTGCGGGAAATCTGAGCTGCAGCAAAGTTTCTTGTGCTCTTCATTTGGGCATTAGAGGATTGTTATACAAGGTGGCAAGGGTCCCAGCTCACAGTCCGACCCCCCAGCATCTCTTAATGTACTATACAAGATACATGGAGCATACACATTTCCTTTATTTTCCAGTTTTTCTGTTCCATCAGAGTAGAAGGAAAAGACAGAACATTGGATCCGTTGCCAAAAACACCACTGACTTAGAGCGTATTCACACGACCAAGTTTACTGTAATCGGTAGAGGAAAGTATATCACTGGAAGGCAGGGACTCCTAGCAGCATACATAACTACACTGCTATTCCCGACATAAGGTGCAGGCTGATAAATCCGGCCAACTCATAGCTGAAACTCCATCATGCATGCACATGAGCCAGTGTACATCTGAAGTGGGGCCAAGTTTGCAGCAGAATGCACTCTGATAACGTTCGGAGTGACATCCTAGTGCATTCTGTTATGCATTCATTTCTATGGGGGGCTCAAGTAGTGTTTAGTAATTTGGCACTAAATCTCAACATATGTACATACAGATTTACAGGAAGATTTATTGTGACTGTATAATTTTGTGTAAAGCAATAACAATACAAAATGATTGACAAACATACATATCTGTTTCCCACATTTTTTCCATCCTTGAGCAATGATAGAAAACCCTGGTTATATTTATTGGGGTATTCTGCCCTACAAGCTCACACTTTCATAGTACGGAGCCATAGGGACGTCTCATGTTGCCATACAGGGTATGTGCTTACAGGTCTGTAATGTGCATATGCCCTTAGTCACTGCAGTTCTTGCACTGTTCCCTCCATCTTGAGAAGCGTAGAAAGTTCCTATAATTGATAAGGGAAGGGACTTGTGTTATGTGCCGTATGGAGTAAGTCAGAATAGTGGATTGTTTCCCAGCATGGAGCAGGGCTGTTATATTTATAGCACCTGCTTAAGCTGTCTGCAGCTCTACTGTAACGTGTGACACATGCAGGCGTTATTATCAAGCCCTTCTATTTCTTATGGAATATCGCTATTGGATGCTCTTTAGACATCTTTATTTTCTTTAGTCTGTCATTATTGTCATGTCAGGAAATTTTGGAGTTTTCTTACTTTGCTGGGAAAACAGCAAGTCTGACACTGTCACATGAGGATTGTGCAAGTCTGTGGTAACCCTACCAGATCTGTCCCTGAGAGGCCTTGTTGTGCAAGTTCATCGCTCTGCTTTCTATGGGTGCTCATGATATAGCATATCTGGTGTCCTGCTCTCTACAAGGATCAATCGATAGAACCTTTCCCCATGGCCGCCTGGTTGCTAGGAGATATCCATTTAACCTGTGCAGCGTCTCTACCAATCGATCATGGCTGCAGAGAAAAGCATTACATCCAGAATATCATTTCTCTTCTACTCTGACCTAATTTTCTCTAGCCCTCCATGCATTTTTTTTCGGTTTTAATGGATTTCATTTTCAGACATAATGTAGGTTCCCTGGAAGCTTTATATGTGTATGTCTGCACGTATCACAGTGTAGTTTTAGTACTGTATTGTCTCTGCTCAAATAGTTTCCTGATCCTCATTAAGGTAAAGGCAGGGTTCACACTACGATTGGAGTCCGTTATGAAGGTGTCCGTTAAAAAAAAAAAAAAAGACACCTAACATAACAGACATTAACGGACACTAACTGATGTTAATGTGTCCGCTTTTTTAACTGATCCAATTAATGGTTCAGTTAAAAAAAACGGACACGTTAACATCAGTTAGTGTCTGTTTTTTAACACTGTCCATTTTTTTTTTTGTTTGTTTCTCCTTTCTGAGCATGCGCAGGAAAAAAAACGGACATAAAATAACGGACAGTAACTGATGGCTATTAGTTACTGTCCGTTATAAGTCCGTTACCCATAGACTTCAATGTTAAAAAAATAACGGACACTTGCTGTCCGTCAAGAATCCGTTTTTTCAAACGGTCAAAAAGTCCTGCATGTAGGATTTTTTGTCCGCAAGAAAAAAACGGACTTCTGACGGATTTGGTGAAAACGGACACAAACGAACACTAACGGACACAATATAAAAACCCATTGAAATGAATGGAAATTTTAACGGATTTCTGACGGTTCAGCTAGTGTCCGATGCTAAAATCTTGTAACGGACAATAGCAACGGACACTACTGACGGTCGCCAACGGTAGTGTGAACGCCCCCTAACCAATATGTGAAAGTTTGCTTTGCTGTCACTTTGCAGATAGAACCTTTTTTTATAACTTGTGGGGCCATGTATTCCCCATGTGAGACAATATCATACAATAAGACAGTAGATGTTGAGGTGTCATGCTTAACAGATCCTGATTCAGCCTCCATTATCGTATAGGCAGTCATTTCAGAATACAAACCCCTTTCATTTTCAACTCTTCTCATATTAAACTTCTTATTTGTTACTGTTTAGTATGTGTTTTTGCCATAGCTTACAGCGCAGGTAAAGCTGGTGCTCTTTGTAGGGAGTAAACGGCACTGTGCTGCTGTTTACTGATCTTGGCAAACTATGTAGTTTGGGAAAGGAGACTTCACGGAGTTTGGCAGAGGGATCAGCTGATTACTTATCCCATTTACCAACTGAAGGATGACCAGGAGCCGCCATCTGCTAACAGATCATTTCAGTGAAAGACCTATTTATACGCAGCAGTATTATACCAGAAGTTATCAATAACTTTCAGTTATAAGCAGGGTGTCTACTGCTACTTCATTTTACATTTTTGGCATGACACTTGTCATTGTTGAATTATCTGCATGTTTGTGGCCAATTTGTTATTGCTATTGAACTTGACATAGTTAGCATACATGCACACAGGATATAATTTGCAACGAAAAATATCCATCGAGATCTGATATGAAATTTGATGCAAAATTTGCAACTTTTTTTAGCAGAGGTTTTTGTTGCAGCTTTCCTTCTTGCATTGCAAAGGGCGGTATCCTATGTGAAAATATGTACTATAGGTCAGTTTTAACATGGATTTTGCATAGATTTTTTTTTCTGAAGCATGTGAATAACATCTACTATTCTGCTTCTGTAAACTCTGCAGATCTTCTGCCTGGAATTCCGAGTTTAATAATATCCAGCATATTATTTCATGTGGCCTTACCCATATGCATGAAAAAAAAAAACAGACTATAGTCTAAGGTGTCTACAGGTAACCGCTGTTTTAGTGGTCGGGCCCTCCGTCTTTCGGTTCCCTGAAGATGTGAACCTACCCTCAACGTATGTGAAACTAGTACATGATGGACATTAAAAACTGACCCATAGACTGGTATTGGGTCAGGCTGGAAAAAACGGACAAAGATAGGACATGTCTTGTTTTAACCCACAATATTCATATCAGTTAAAAAAAATAAACCCTGACATGTATGTTCCCATTGACTCCAGAACTTCATTAAAAAAAAAAGTCTGTTTTTCGCTGTGGTGTGCATGCGGTCTAATAGCACCTGCTATAATACATGATTGTACCATTATGATCTGTTTGAAATATATGTGTATTTATAATATTATGTAGAAATGTATATTTTTTTCTTAAAACTGCATTGAAAACATCCTGTAAAGCCAGCTTGAGACGTGTGTACTATGTCTTTTTATTTGTTTGCACCAAGACTTCAAAATGGATATGTATATGGTTTTGTTTTGTTACTTTGTTTCATTGCCACAATGTACAATGCTTCTCTAATTGTAATGCGTTCAATTATCCTGGACACATTGACATAGTTTCTGTCCATAAAAGGATTACATCAAAGGAAACAAGCTGTTAAGTACAGAGGCGATTTAGGAGGCCCTTTAGGTATGCAATGTATCCATTCCGCTCTGCCTCCTTTGCTCCCGGCAAAGATTATTTTTTGGCATCTTCCCAAGGCATGTAACACAGCAATGTCACTTCTATCAGATGCTTAACAAATCTGTGCCTAAACCGTTATATGTTCCTTTATACTTTCCATGTTACTTACAGAACATCTTGCTTGTTTTCTTTTTACATTACAGGTCAAGATCAGTGAACTAAGAAAGTTGTACACATCTCTTCTATATTGAACATGTGCAAGGGAGGAAGCAGGTTTGTCCCTTTTACATTTCCATCCTATAGTCTAGGTGAAAAATGATGTATGTATGTCACTTATACACAGGGTTTTTTTTACACTCCCTTTTAAAATATATGCATATAATATGTGATAGTGTATGTGTGTGTGTGTGTGTTATATATATATATATATAATAAAATCTGTGTGTCTGTATATATAATTTTCTTTATGATGGCAGCAAATAGCTGTTATCTCAATGATATTTATTTTGCCAGATCCAGAAGGGTCAGTGTATATGAAATACCTCCCTGCAGAGATGCCATTTGGCATGTGCATAAGCTTCTCTTAGCTACAGGAGAATATTTTAAACCCCTTTTATGTATATTTCATATCGAGTGAGCTAGCGAAAGATTGTAAAGGCTGATAAGAAATATTAATATCTGTGGCTTTTAAGATGAAGTTTCCGTACTTTAACCCACAACTTCGGCTTATGCAGGTAGTGGTGGGAACAGGCTGTTAACACTGACTTCAGTACGAGCAGTTCTCTGTTAGTAGCTTTTCCAGCATGTCGCTTCTAGCGTTGCATTCAGTGTAACCTATTTGCCCTCCATGATGCTTTGGATACATTTTCAGGCTATATTAGGGAATGGCGTAAATTCCATAATGAATTGTTAAGTAAATTGTTCCTGCATCCAACAAATGATGTGAAATACTCTACAACTAATGTCTGTGGCCCGTCTTTAGCTCTCTGTGTGCAGAGTACTGGTGCTGAGGAAAGCAGGCAGGAGCCTAGAGCTCAGCAAAATGGTTGTGCCTCTTTCTTCTACAGATGGTTGGACCTGGGCGCTCACCCATCCCAATGACATATCAAAATTCTGTTGAAATGAAGCTATTTCCTAACAGAATTACGAACATGGATGCATGCTCTTGGACTCTATCTTTTAGGGTTGCGTACATGCACTTACCATGCTGCAAATTTATAAGCAGGATTTCAAATGTACATCCTAAAGCTAAAGCTTGCCATATATTAGCGTATCAGAGATTTGAGGTTGACATTCTTGACTAGCTTAAAGTGTAACTCCCTATTTTTTTTTTTCTTTTAAATCCATTGTGTGAGTCCCCTCGCTTTTCTAATATTTGTGATATGATTGGTCACCATTTGGATGCCCATTCCCTTAGCCCTGATATTCTTCTGCTATGGTCTACACCCATTTCTTTACTTGACCATTTCTATGGCCTCTGCACTCACTGTGCTCACAATGAGTACGGATTGTGAGCCCCTAAACAGCCCAGGAGCATTAAGGAAAGGGAGGGCAGACTGCGTACAAATACAGCTCCTGGTAGACATCACCATTACTGCGGCCACCCTATCATCTTGTGCCTGTACCAGTTTGAATAGCATCCGATGACAGTGTTGCTATGGTGGGGAAAAGGTATTTCATATATATATATATATTTTTTTTTTTTTTCGAGGGCTGTGAAGTGGGAGTTACACTTTAAGTTGTAGCTCTTATTACGTCAGCCAATTCAATTTTCCTAAAAATGATCATTTACAATATGCAATACCACAATGGAAACTTTGATTTAGAGGTTGTCAAGTTTAATTGAAAAACTGGCCAATGGAAGGGGATGGGTTAAAAAACAGAGTGGTATTTTACCTCCTTAAATGCCCTAAGTACTCCATCTTTTCTGCTTCCATTCAGTGTTTGTTGAAGGGCTGTAGTGGTGATGACTCTTGACTGCTTCAGACAATAAGTGGCCGCAGTGGTGTACTGCAGCAGTCACATGCCATCGATTGAACTTCACCACTGCAGCCCATTAATGAATGCTGGGGAGGAGCAGTAGGGGAGTCAGGAGGTAAGTACTGCTTTGTTGTGTTTTAACGCCTCCCCTGCCAGTGGCTGGTTTTTCAGTGAAAGCAGGCAACCCCCTTAAAGAATACAGTTATAATACACAGTGACTATTACTCTGTATATACACTGCTTCTATTATTTGTGTTCTTTGTCTTGGTTTTGCAGTGCAGTAGTTGTGTGGCATTGTGCTGCCCTACATCAGTTAAAGTGCCCACTATCCTTTTTTTTTTTATAGCTGGCTTGAATCAATAACTTCATCTTTGATAAAACAGGGGGTCATTGACATCCAAAAATAATTGTTTCTAGCCTTGTACAGTATGGACGGTCTGCTCCTGCTTAGCATATTTCTATACTTGCAGTGGAAGTGAGTAAGCGCTGCATTTATTTGTACATTCCCTTTCACTGCTCGCACTTTAATAAATGATGAGCATCCACAAGCTGCTTAAGAGTTGAAAGGTTTCCTAGCAACAAGCTGTACGAGAGATGGCAGCCCAGATTTAGCGAGCCTTTGTTTTCTCGTACTTGTTGGTATCGGAGTACAATTGTTCAGTAAAGAGAATGATAAATGTCCTGCCAAATGGATGCTGGAGAAATGTGAGACGTTGACCTGCTTAGCAATTCAGAACAAAGAGCAACTCTCCCAGCTAGTGTTTAATATGCGTGTACCAGATTTCATTCACGCTGGTAAGCAGCAGACACAAGCACATTTTCTTCACATTTAGAATATAGAAAGTAAAATCAAATTGTGCAGGATCATTCAACAGCCATTATGTTGCCCTGGAAAGAGCACAAGGCGCTGGAGTCCTATGAACATGGAGCAAAGATAGTCTCCTAGAAGGATGCATTAGCAGTCAGTCTTTAAGATTTTAATTACAGTGTGAGCTGTTAGCACAAGTCTTGCTTCTGTGTGACCCTGCCCTGGCTTCATCATCGGCCTCCATCCCCCCATCACATTAAAGTTTCCAGGGAAACTAACAGCCATTAACATTTAATAGAAAGCATTTTCTGCCAGCATAGCTTAGTATGACTCCTGCTTCTGTAGTGCTTTACTTCTGTGTCCCATCTTTTATGGTACCTTGTATGTTTTGTACTTGGGGGGGACCGCATCAGAGGCCATTCTGAGGTAGGGTACAGACCATCTAATTTTAAAACTATGTTCACACACCATAAAGAATCGTTGGTTAAAAAACTATTTGGTTAATTACTCCTCAGTGTGTTGATGGGGCTTTGGAAATTCCTTTTTATTTGCACTGTTATGTATTTTAAGTATTGCGGATTTTCATTGTAAAATTTGTGCAAAACAAGTTTCGGACTGCAGTCTCTATTGCTTAGTTCTTTTTCAGACCTCCTGATATGTGGTTTGCATATCAGAATATCCTCCTATTTTCAGACTTGTCTGACATGTTCTAGTAATACACACTGGATGTATCTTCTGTGCAGCCTGCACTAGCTTTCATGTACCAACACAGCTTAATTCCTGTATTGCTTTACCATTCTAATATATTGTAGCCCCATGTGATTTTGCTTTCCCTTGTGCTAACACAGATAATGAAGCTGCTAGTGTGTCATACTCCCCAAATTCTGCTGTTGGCGCACTCCTGCTATACTCTGATACACCCTGCTTAAACTCCTCCTCTCCCTATTGCTATTTCTAACACTGCTACTGTGAGAGATGGGAGATGCAGATGGAGCATACTGTGTGAATGGACTACAGCCAGGAGCTGTTTTGTTGGGTCTGTGTAAAGTTCAGCAGCATAGCCAGCTACTTGAAGGAGCTACACAGACTCTACAGCAATAAAATGGAGGGAAATTTTAATGAAGATTTAAAACATAGCTTAACTTGCATTTAGGTGGGCATTGAACAATAAAGAATTCCATGCAAAGGTGCTCATAACTTTTAACGGAATATTGTGTACAATAATATTATAAAATAATGAATTAAATATTGGGCAAAGAATAATAAATACCATAAGAGTACTAGTGATGTCTTGAACGGTCACCAAAATGAGGTAAATTATATACTGTATTTCATGTCATTCTTAGTATACTGCACCTGTTGTCTAGCATGCCTCCCCCAATCCCCCTCCCGCCCATGATGTGTACATTATGAATGTGCAGGAAGTCCTTTTATAGCTATGTAACATATTCTCCACACTTCCTATATTACTCTTTCAGATGATGCATAAAGGAAGAAGAACTGTGATCACAGTCACATTGTGGCGTACCCCAGACAGCATTTCTTACTTGGAGATAATGGCTTCTCCATACATGTGATCAGGTTGTCGCTTCCTTTCCATTACAACAGTTGGATTGTAACCTGTATTTGCTATATTTGAAGATTTCGATGGAGATGGCTGTGTACTTTCTAAGTGCACTTGTGTGTTTTGCACTAAAGACTGAAGCCTTTGCTCTGGAGCCAAGACTCACATGGCAAGAAACAGGTAAAGATTACTTTGCTCTTGGTGGATTTTCCACTGTGAGTCCCCCTTATAAGTTGTTTGCGGCTCTGATTTCTCGGAGATGTGACACCTCTTAAACGTATTCTTTCTACTGTGATTGGTAAACTCTCTTGCCCGCACAGCTGTTCAAGTAACTCTTAGGCATAATTATAGCTTTCAGCTTGCTTTTTAACCTCTTCCTTGCATTGCAGAGTGGAGCTAGAGAAGCTTGAAATAGTGCAGTTCAGTTATTATATTCGTCTAGTTTACTATTCACAGCCATAGAAATGAGACCCTGAATATAACCAATACTACATTTATTTTACTCCTAAGTATGAGGCTCTTCCAAGTGTGCCAGTACGGCCTATATAATATACTGTGCAATTTCAGTGTATGCAAATTATGTGTCTCAGTATAATATGCACACTGGAAGTCAGTTTCTCTTCTATGAAGCAATAAATATATATTCACCTTTTTCCTACAACATTTTATTTGTTTTTGCAGAAATTAGCCTTACTCATTTTCAAGTGCAAGACGTATATAACTATTCCACGCTGTTGCTAAGTGAAGACAAGGATATTCTGTACATTGGGGCCCGTGAAGTGATTTTTGCAGTGAATTCACAAAATATATCAGAAAAGAAGCATGAGGTAAATTATATGTATTTTTTATTAGTGAATTATACTTGCATCTTTAAGCCTCTACTGAAATGGATATAATTTTCGGGTAAGGAACTTTTTTTTTTTTTTTTGTTAAAGCTTTAGCAAAAGTTAGGCAAAGGAGGAATGACACACTCAGGCAGAGAGAAACTCAGTCATTACATTTCAGAATGTATATTTGTTAGAGGAAATGGGTGACTGAATCCAAACAGTGACTGAGCCAGTAGTTATGGCTGACTGACAGGTTGGTGTTTGTGCTCTTAGACATCGCATGAGTTTTGCTTTTTGTCATTGGTTTGTTGTTGTCACCCAAATCTTTATATATATATATATATATATATATATATATATATATATATATATATACAGTATATATACACTGGGGAAAAAAAAAGTATTTAGTAAGCCACCAATTGTGCAAGTCCTCCCACTTAAAAAGATGAGAGAGGCCTGTAATTGACATCATAGGTAGACCTCAACTATGAGAGACAAAATGAGAAAACAAATCCAGAAAATCACATTGTCTGATTTTTTTAAAGAATTTATTTGCTAATTCTGGTGGAAAATAAGTGTTTGGTCAATAACAAAAGTTCATCTCAATACTTTGCTATATATCCTTTGTTGGCAATGACAGAGGTCAAACGTTTTCTGTAAGTCTTCACAAGGTTGGCACACACTGTTGCTGGTATGTTGGCCCATTCCTCCATTCAGATCTCCTCTACAGCAGTGATGTTTTGGGGCTGTTGCTGGGCAACACGGACTTTCAACTCCCTCCAAAGGTTTTCTATGGGGTTGAGATCTGGAGACTGGCTAGGCCACTCCAGGACCTTGAAATGCTTCTTACGAAGCCACTCCTTCGTTGCCCTGGTGGTGTGCTTGGGATTATTGTCATGCTGGAAGACCCAGCCACGTTTCACCTTCAATGTCCTTGCTGATGGAAGGAGGTTTGCACTCAAAATCTCACGATACATGGCCCCATTCATTCTTTCATGTACACGGATCATTCTTCCTGGTCCCTTTGCAGAGAAACAGCCCCAAAGCATGATGTTGCCACCCCCATGCTTCACATTAGGTATGGTGTTCTTTGGATGCAACTCAGCATTCACTCTCCTCCAAACACGACGAGTTGTGTTTCTACCAAACAGTTCTACTTTGGTTTCATCTGACCATATGACCTTCTTCCAATACTCTTCTGGAACATCCAAATGCTCTCTAGCAAACTTCAGATGGGCCCGGATATGTACTGGCTTAAGCAGGGGGAAACGTCTGGCACTGCAGGATCTGAGTCCCTGGCGGTGTAGTGTGTTACTAACGGTAGCCTTTGTTACGTTAGTCCCAATTTTCTGCAGGTCATTCACTAGGTCCCCCCGTGTGGTTCTGGGATATTTGCTCACCGTTCTTGTGATCATTTTGACCCCACGGGGTGAGATCTTGCGTGGAGCCCCTGACCGAGGGAAATTATCAGTGGTCTTGTATGTCTTCCATTTTCTAATTATTGCTCCCATAGTTGATTTCTTCACACCAAGCTGCTTGCCTATTGCAGATTCAGTCTTCCCAGCCTGGTGCAGGTCTACAATTTTGTTTCTGGTGTCCTTCCACAGCTCTTTGGTCTTCGCCATAGTGGAGTTTGGAGTGTGACTGTTTGAGGTTGTGGACAGGTGTCTTTTATACTGATAACAATGTCAAACAGGTGCCATTACTACAGGTAATCCTTGGAGGACAGAGGAGCCTCTTAAAGAAGAAGTTACAGGTCTGTGAAAGCCAGAAATCTTGTTTGTTTGTAGGTGACCAAATACTTATTTTCCACCATAATTTGCAAATATATTCTTTAAAAATCAGACAATGTGATTTTCTAGATATGTTTTCTCATTTTGTCTCTCATAGTTGAGGTCTACCTATGATGACAATTACAGGCCGGCCTCATCTTTTTAAGTGGGAGAACTTGCACAATTGGTGGCTGACTAAATACTTTTTTTTCCCCACTGTATATATAGTGTAATAGACGTGCTGCAATTTTGGAAAATGCTGGTTTCTGCTGCAGATTTTTTTCTACAATGTGTGAATGGAATTAGCCAGAATCCCTTTGACTTTGCAGGTACTGTAAAAGGCAGCATTTTTGCAATGTGCGGTTTTAGCCTTAAGAAGGTTTTTCAATGTTATAAAGTGACAATATGTTACTAGGATATGGCATCACTTTGTTTAGTGGGAATCTGACTTCTGGGAGCTCCACTGAATTGAGAATGAAGGGGAGTAGAGCGGGTTTAGCAGAGCATCCCTTTCACGTTTTTTTTTTTTTTTTTTTTACCTGTACGCTGCAGTGCAGTGTGGTCATATTCAAGTAAATGTGGCTTGCTATAAGTTATCAGAAGTACCGCTGTGCAAAGAAAAAAAAAATTAGATTATTGCTGTGTCCTTTTCATTCTTGGGATTAGTGGTTGTTCCAGAGGATGGATTCCCAAAGGTCATAAATGGTTGTATATCCTAGCAATAGGATATCACTTTATAAGATGGAAATATCCTTTCAAAGTACAGATTGTATTATAACATTTTATCACTTCTTCCTTAAGGCTGTCCACCCCAGATTTGCTGTGACTTCCTAGCAATTCGGCATATTTAATATTCTGCCACCTATCTGGTCACATGCAAATACACATGGTTTTACTGTTATGGATGGATGTTTGTTTTTTTTTCATGAACATCTCTAGAAGACTAGTTAAGCTTGGTCCTAAATTCTTGTTTTATATGTCAGATACCAACTGATTTCTACACATTTGTACTTTTACCTTTGTGCTCTAGGCATACTGGAAGGTTACTGAAGTTAAAAATGAGGAGTGTTCTCGAAAAGGCAAATCTAAACAGGTACTGTATATTGCTAACTATGTTATGAGATTTGGTATATTCACGCATACAGAAAAAAATAAAATTGATCAGTTTTTATGCAGCAACATATTTTATAGCATACTGTAGTCTGTTTTTTTTGTTTTTTTCTCGTGTTTCCTTGTATTTATATATTGCCAGTATTTAGGTGCGGTACAGGTGCAGCTCTACTGCATAGCTACCTCCAGATTGGCTTATGCAAAGCTTATCACCCACATATTAATCTGTGCAGTTGTTTTGTTTCGTTTTTTTGTTTTTTTTCAGATTTGACTATAGATCATGACAAAAATTTTTCTTCTTTATACCCACTTATCCTTTTGTAGACGGAGTGTCTGAACTACATTCGCGTGTTACAGCCATTTAATGAAAGTGCTTTGTTCGTGTGTGGAACTAATGCTTTTCAGCCCGTCTGCGACATCCTGGTCAGTTCTGTTAAGACAACTTCATATGTGACCGTGTTACATGGGATTGTGAGATACATATTTGCTATTGGGAAGTAACAGTGACATTTAGGAGAAATATACTCTACTTAAGGCACTCTGAGACTGTACAGTATATTTGCAATTGGAAAGTAGCAGTGACATTTAGGAGTTAATTATATATAGCACTTAAGGCACTCTGAGACAGTAAAGTAATATTTGTTGTAATGAGTTCTGTTAGTGCCATTCTATTTAGATACTTTATAATGTATGCTACATTGCTGTTGGTACCATTATAGGAATTAAATAAATTTAAGCTGCTGGGGAAAAATGAAGATGGCAGAGGAAGATGTCCCTTTGACCCTGCACAAAGTTACACTTCGGTAATGGTTGGTAAGTGACAGTTACTAATCTATTAATATTTGTAAGTTCTAACTACACCATCTATGGTAATAGTTTTTGTGCTTATTTCTTTCAGCATAACCAAAAATGAGAAAGTCACAATGGCCTCACCATTCGGGGTTCTCACTGTATTTACTGTCTCGCAGATCTGCAAGACAGTAAATACAGTGAATGTACTTCAGTGAGTCCCTAGTGACTTTTAGTATTGTATAGGACTTTGAAGAGTTTTCTGTGAACATTGTTCCTCTGTTGGGTCTCGTACCAGCTCCTGCTGTTTTTCAATACTCAATTTTGGTGTGACAACCACCAAAAAGTGCATAAATCTTAAAAGGGAATCTCTTCACTTTCTTTCTCGCAATCTTTCAGTGGCTAAAAGCAGATCTGTTGAACTCAGGCAATCACCATCAAAAACTGTTTCTAAGCCACTTGTTTGCTGTTCTAGTGTTCTAGGGACTTTTAGTGGATAGGGAACATCCTTCTTTTTTTTTTTTTTTTTTGTTCAGTTGTGCAGTGCACCCGTTTTGTCCTGTGGCCATCACCAAGTGCTGACCTCTAATCTAAAGATTGCCAGATCCCAATGTGCAGCAGCTATAGGAGAAAATGGGTGCTCAAGCAAACATGGCCACTCTTTACTGCAGCATTTCAGAGTAGGGGACGTGGCTTCTCTCCAGCTTCTGTCTACCCAGCTTGGTGGTGTTGATGGGTCCCAATACAAAAATAGAGACTTGTCAATCAAGCCAAGAAGGGTGGGGAGAAGCTAAAAGGAAGTTGCCCAGCAGGCACTTTCCATGTACTTTGCTCTTGTTAAAACTATGGGGATGATTTCTCATGGGGGACTTGTCAAAGTTCAGTCTGCACTGCTGTAATTTCTGACAAACTGATTAAACATTGCAGTGTTTGATAATCTATCACATCTCTAAATCTAACAGTTCTGTCCTGACGTTACTCTACTTTTTACGCCACCTGATCCTGGAGTGAGATGGCAACAATTTTTGAAACTTATAAAAAAAAAAAGTCACATTTGATAAATCTGCTATACTGGTGTAGTGATAGTAAAAACGAAGAAAAGGAAAAGATTATTTTTCACAAATAAGCCCGTAAAGGCGATGGCAGGCTTGATGAAACATAGCTCTTCGTAGTTAGGAAGTAAGTTGCAGTCCAAGCTGACCCCATCTGTGGTAGCATAAATCTGTTGATAGGTTCCCTTATAATCTTGTTGTTATGCAGTGTTTTAAGGTAACATTTAACAAATATTCCTTTTTTTTTTTCTTCATGCTTAATATACCTCCCAGTGAAAGAAGACTGAAAACCCAGTATTTCTTGAATAATTTTGAACAAACTGCAGCAATTATTTTGTCTTTTAGGTGTTTTTTTCTTTTTGAACAATTTTTCATACTCAGAGCAAAATAATTACGATTTCTGATTTTAATGGCACACAAAGGTGCACAACTTGTTAAAATCATAGCACAATAATCAGATCTATGTCTTGTGTCAAGCTGTAATAACTTTATTTATATAGCACCAGCATATGCCGCAGCACTTTACAAATCAAAGCTGTGCATCTGTGTGTTCATCACATGACCATGGACTGATTTTTATCCACTGGAAATAAACACACAATTACAGTAAGCCGAGGTCTAGAAGTCCTTGAGAAATTTGATACAGAAAATATATTGGAAATTTTTTTTCCCTTTAATGTAAAATCTTTAATAATTTTTTTGCTTTTATTTCCCAAAGATGGAGACTTGTACTCTGGAACTTCCTTTACCTTTCTTGGCAGTGAGCCAATCATCTGTAGGCACTCCCAACATCTAAGCCATTTAAGAACAGAATATGCTGTACCTTGGCTTAATGGTAAGTCAGTAACTCAAGTAATTTTTATCTATTCTTTTAGGCCATGTTAACACATGCTTGATGTTTGGCAAGAGCACAGAAGCATGCATCACTTGTATTGCAGTCAAAATTATGGATATTTCATCACACCCTACTGTTAGTAAATGAAGTCCTTATGTTATCATTTAGATCATTCAGATGTTGAATCCATAACAGCATCTTTGGCTTCTGTTATTAACATAAGCAATATCGCCAGTGTGAACAGAGCCTTCAAAAATTGGAATCAAGAGCAGAGTGTGATTTGCCAGAACTAACTACAGACAGCTGTGATAAATGCAGAGACTGAAAAGACATGCACAGCAAAGGCTATGTTCACACATGCTCCCGGATTTGCTTGAAAAATGCAGAGAGAAAAGTCTTGCAAGCAGGACTTTCTCTCCGCATTTTTCAGGAGGAAACCTGGCGGACCCCATTATAGTCTATGGGGTCTGTGGGCAACCGCTTTCTAAGCGGACTGGATTTCTGTTTTTTGAATCCCCTAGCGGACCCAAAGAACAAACCCAAACGCAGGTGTGATCCTAGCATAAAGCAGGAATGTTTGGTGGAAGTTCCAGAGAGCTGGAGCACTTACAGCAATTTGTAGGCAGTTTGGTCTGGGAGGCATTTTGGACCTAATAGACTCCCTTTTAGGTGGGTTGACAATCATAAGACGTTATTTGGACAATTTTTAGGAATATTTGTGCATGTTGGCTACATTGCCATGAACAGTTGTATCCTTTTGCTTTGTATGGTCTGAACTTTGTTAATTTGTAACCTAAGTTGCTTATAACATATACATTTTTTCCTTTTGTAGAGTGGTGTAGTTTTGAAACTTTATAAAAGTCACTTTCATGACTTGTGTGATAGAGCAAAATTAGTTTACATCTGGGGTACTTTATTTTCTCTGCTGATCTGTATTGTATTGTTTACATTACGTGTACACAGAACCCAGATTTGTGCATGCAGATGTTATCAAAGCACCTGAGAATAACCTTGAGGGGGATGATGACAAGGTTTATTTCTTCTTCACTGAAGTGTCTGTTGAGTATGAATTTTTCAACAAGCTTCTGATTCCAAGAATAGCCAGAGTTTGCAAGGTGGGTTAACTCTTATTGTTCCATATAAAGCAAGCCTTAGTTTCTACACCACAGTGAAAAAATTCAGTGCAGAATTCATTATCATTGTTTTATGTGCTTCAACTACTGTGAATATAAATTGTCATCTGCTTCTTTAAAGCCTTTTGTTGGGGTATGAAGACATTGTTATGTGGAGGCCTGTTCAGTAGCTACCCACAAGCATACCTTCCTGTAACAGGTTCTATTTAGGCATATTGCTAGGTGAAGGCCATCAGATTCAAATGCCTGCCATATTTATCATATCATGGGACTAGTGTACAGCCACTACCAAGGATCACTAGTGATCTGTTGAATATGATAGATACTGCTGAATATGATTTACACATGCACCTGCTCTCCGCTGGGGGATTCCGTTTCCCATTCTGCTTGAAAAATGCGGAGAGAATTTCTCTCCGCATTTTCCGCCCTTTTTTGGCGGAAACCCGGCGGACCCCATTATAATCTAAGATAACATATACAGTCATGGCCAAAAGTTTTGAGAATGACACAAATATTATATTTTCACATGATCTGCTGCCCTCTGGTTTTTATGTGTGTCAGATGTTTTTATCACATACAGAAATATAATTGCATTCATATTATGAGTAACAGAAGCTTATATTGACAGTTGGAATGAGTTAATGCAGCAAGTCAATATTTGCAGTGTTGACCCTTCTTCTTCAGGACCTCTGCAATTCTCCCTGGCATGCTCTCAATCAACTTCTGGACCAAATCCTGACTGATAGCAGTCCATTCTTGCAGAATCAATGCTTTAATTTTGTCTGAATTTGTTGGTTTTTGTTTGTCCACCCGTCTCTTGATGATTGACCACAAGTTCTCAATGGGATTAAGATCTGGGGAGTTTCCAGGCCATGGACCCAAAATCTCTATGTTTTGTTCCCTGAGCCATTTAGTTATCACCTTTGCTTTATGGCAAGGTGCTCCATCATGCTGGAAAAGGCATTGTTGAGCGCCAAACTGCTCTTGGACGGTTGGGAGAAGTTGCTCTTGGAGGACATTCTGGTACCATTCTTTATTCATGGCTGTGTTTTTAGGCAAGACTGTGAGAGAGCCGATTCCCTTGGCTGAGAAGCAACCCCACACATGAATGGTTTCAGGATGCTTTACAGTTGGCATGAGACAAGACTGGTGGTAGCGCTCACCTCTTCTTCTCCGAATAAGCTGTTTTCCAGATGTTCCAAAGAATCGAAAAGGGGATTCATCAGAGAAAATGACTTTACCCCAGTCCTCAGCAGTCCACTCCCTGTACCTTTTGCAGAATATCAGTCTGTCCCTGATGTTTTTTCTGGAGAGAAGTGGCTTCTTTGCTGCCCTCCTTGAGACCAGGCCTTGCTCCAAGAGTCTCCGCCTCACAGTGCGTGCAGATGCACTCACACCTGCCTGCTGCCATTCCTCAGCAAGCTCTGCACTGCTGGTAGCCCGATCCCGCAGCTGAAACACTTTTAAGAGACGGTCCTGCCGCTTGCTGGTCTTTCTTGGGCACCCTGGAGCCTTTTTGGCACCAATGGAACCTCTCTCCTTGAAGTTCTTGATGATGCGATAGATTGTTGACTGAGGTGCAATCTTTCTAGCTGCAATACTCTTCCCAGTTAGGCCATTTTTGTGCAGTGCAATGATGACTGCACGTGTTTCTTTAGAGATAACCATGGTTAACAGAAGAGAAACAATGATGGCAAGCACCAGCCTCCTTTTAAAGTGTCCAGTGGTGTCATTCTTACTTAATCATGACAGATTGATCTCCAGCCCTGTCCTCATCAACACCCACACCTGTGTTAATGGAGCAATCACTGAAACGATGTTAGGTGGTCCTTTTAAGGCAGGGCTGCAATGATGTTGAAATGTGTTTTGGGGGATAAAGTTCATTTTCTAGGCAAATATTGACTTTGCAAGTAATTGCTGTTAACCTGATCACTCTTTATAACATTCTGGAGTATATGCAAATTGCCATTAGAAAAACTGAAGCAGTAGACTTTGTAAAAATTAATATTTGTATCATTCTCAAAACTTTTGGCCATGACTGTAGGATTATAATGGGGTCCGTGGGTTTCCGCGGGTAATGCTTTTTTAAGCGGACTAAGTTTCCGTTCAGGGGGTCTGCTTGATCACTTTATATTTCTTGTAAATTAGCTATGAACAAGACTCTATACATAGCACATCTTCTGGTTTCAGAGTTATTTCTATGCTGTTGGCAAGCAGGACAATGCTAAGTGTTTAAGAAGGATCATCTCTGAGATCCACGCTAATATCCACAGCACAACTGTGTTATAATTGAAGACTGTGCTTTGCATATTCCCAAGAATCAGTTCAGTTTACACATGCATCTGCTAAAAAGAGTTCAGTGACTGCAGATCAGTCCCATTATCTTTATTGGAGATGACCTACAATTCCAGAGATAAGTCATGCACCGGTTTAGTGCTGTTTCTGGAAGAAGGCAGCCATGTTACTTATTTTGGTAAATCTCTTTTAGGCTAAGGCCACATGTAACGGGCCACAGTCAAAAAGCGATGTAGGAAAAACCACAGCAGAAACGCATCCCGCATTTTTTTCACAGCACTTTTCACAGAAAGTCAGCAGTTTTCCTCTTCTAATTTTCTGCTTCAATACCCATAGAGAAACCGCCAGCGTTTCCGTAGGTATAATTGACATGCTTCAATGTGTGGATGGGATTAGCCGGAAACCCATCCACTTTGCAGGGGCTGTAAAACCCCACAGCTTTTGCAGCGGCGTTTCCGCCGCAGAAAAATTGCGGCATTTACGCTACATGGAGCCCTGACCTTTGAGTGTTTTATTTTTAATGTTCTACTATTAGAAGACAAGTAGAAATCTTGTAGTACGGCAAATTAGATTTGAGCATATATAATAATACAGGCTTGTTCTGCTGCAGATGTATCTGTGATGCCAAAAACATTAATTGGAGTTTGGGGAATGAGTTATGTTGGAAATGTATGTGAGTGCTCCTTTTCACATATTTTCTTTAAGTGTTATGAGATGCTTCTGACAGGCTGTGTTTTGTTTTAAGCAGCGTTGACAGGTGGAAATTCATGCTAAGCTGTCATCACTCAGACCAAAAAATGAGCCCAGCTGCCTGCTTCTATCACTTGCATGTAGAGAAGGTTGGCACTGCTTCATCATTGACAATCTCAATTGTGCACGGAGATAACTTTTATTGGTGTTCTTGTGCATCTTCGGCAGCAGTGATAATACTGAAAACCCCAGCGTAATGACTGTAATTTAACC
The DNA here is from genome assembly GCA_947044405.1 of Leptodactylus fallax. Lineage (NCBI taxonomy): Eukaryota > Metazoa > Chordata > Amphibia > Anura > Leptodactylidae > Leptodactylus > Leptodactylus fallax. Next base: position 1,172,833 of record CAMRHE010000212.1, read on the forward strand.
GTTGCCACTCCACCCATACTAGTGTTTACTGAGGAATGTTTTCATTAGTAGTGCACTGTCCGCTTTCCCTTTATGTGCCCCGGGGCTGGAGATATCGGTGCTGTTAGTTTCGGCACCAATATCTCCCCACTGTCAGAAGGGCGTTCCTGACAGTCTAGCTGGTCTGTAAGAACGCCCCCTGACTGTACCCGTTCATAGACTTGTACTTGGGGGAAGGGGGCGTTACTCACAGTTCATGGTCATCGCTGGGCGATAAGGAACGCCCCCTCTGACAGTACAGGGCTATGGACGAGTACTGTCGGGGGGCGTTCCTCACAGCCCAGCTAGACTGTCAGGAACGCCCTTCTAACAATGGGCAGAGATCGGTGCCGAAACTAATGGCACCGATATCTCCAGCCCTGGGGCACATAATGGGAAAGCCGACAGTGCGCTGAATTCAGTGCACTGTTGGCTTTCTAGCGGTATATAAAACCGCAGGTGCATGAGGACATGAAAGGTCCTCTTTAAGGCCCACCAGTTAAATTAATTCTGGTGGCCGACTATACAGTTACATGTAAATATTACTGGATACTGATTTGCAAATTCCTAAAATGTTGCCAACATAAAAGTATTTTTCAGTAGTATCTTGCTGCCTAGCCCTTACCTCTTATTGTTTCTGTTTTGGCATCCTTTCAGTAGCCTGTTGTCTACCTGTTAGCTCTGTGAGCAAGCCTCAGGCAGCAGCAAGACTCAGCAAGATGATTGGTGATCGGACCCTGCAGTGTGATTAAGAAGATGGCGCTCAGGGAGGAAGGATGGTTGGGAAGACTCTACACCTAGATGTCATCTCAGTCGCCCAATGTGTCTATAGTATATAACAATAAGCTGGGTAGTTTCTTAAATAATCTACCTGGTATATTTTACTGATCCATAGCCTGGTTGATGAGTATCTGTATGACGTACTGTACAATGAGTGTACTGTGTCATACCAGTGTGCTCAAGGGCCCAACTGAGGGATTAACATGTTCACTGGTGGGCCAGTCCAAGTCAGCACATATACATCTGTGGAGTAATGCTTCTTATTCTTTATTCTTTACACTAATATATATATATTTATATTTAAAGCAGCTGTCTGCTCTGCTTTAGGCACCCATCAGTATTTAGTTCATAGGTGCAATAGCTTTTTGGTCAATGTTACTGGAGTTCTGGTATTTTAACTGTGGCCTGCTGAATACAGTGTCAGCCTGCAGCTGAAATGTCTAGTCTAATCTGAAAGTTTCCACAGCAACCTGAAGCCCTGAGAGACATTTAGCCGGACAACTACACGTTTCAGCTGCGATCACTGAATTAGTTAATCAGCTTAAGGGGAAAAAAAAAGCTTAAAACCACTGTTCCTCATCTTTATACATAGATTAAGGTAGTGTTAGAAATGACTAGCTTTATGTACCCAGTATTTATTTGCAGACATTTTATATGTATAATTTGTGGTTAATGGCAACCAACTCACACTATATGTGATTGATTGGTATGGACATAAGGCTGGATTCACATCTGCGTTGGAGTCTCTGTAGGAGACTCCTACACAGATTCCGCTTAAAATCGGCGGAGAGAAAAGTCTTGCAAGACTTTTCTTTCCGCCAGTTTCAGTATAAAACCGCCGGAAACCTGGAGGACCCCATTACAGTCTATGGGGTCCATGGGTAACTGGTTTTTAAGCGGACAGGGTCTCCGTCTTTCGGGTCCCCTTGTGGACCCGAACGATGGAGACCCGAAAGCTAGTGTGAACCTAGAGTCACTGTAAATTTTTTTAGAACATGTTTTATGCATTAGAACTTTAGTTCTTTGCAGAATATGTACAACAAGTTTGCCATTTAGACCATGTAAAATGTGAACCTTACTATGTCAGAGTGCAAGTATCTTGGTAAGCGAATCATCTGTTTGCTTGATAGTGGTCAAAAATGGCGCGCTCATGCTAGGCTGCAATGCCTATAGGGACATGGCATTTCTTTTGTTCCAGTCAAGTAGTCATTAAAATTGTACTGAAGTTTCCAAGTGTTACTCAGACCTACAGTAATGTATAGCTTTGTCAGTATGATTGCTTTCCATAGGATAGGACATCAGTTTAAGATTGGTGGGGATCTGACTGCCAGTATCCCCACAGTTCAGCTGTTTTACTGTGCTGCTGTAAGCTGCAGTGCTCTCTCGTCATATGTTTTTAAAGAGGATCTTTAATGTTCTCATACATGTGCAGTATTCTATACCACTAGAAAGACGACTGTCTGCTTTCCCAGTATGCGCCCCACTGTTGGAGATATCTGTGTCGTTTCGGCATTAATATCTCTCCTGTGTCAGAAGGGCTGGCCTTACCGATCAGCTTTATTGCCTCAAGGCCCGCCTTTCTATCAGTGGGGAACACCGGGGCGCATACCAGAAAAGCCAACAGTATGCTGAATTCAGCTCACTGTCAGCTTTCTAGCAGTATATATTACCGCACATCTATGAGGTCGTGAAAGGTCCTCTTTAATAGTGGTGTTTGTGAGTAATGCAACCTGTGTCCTGTAGACTTGAATGGGACAGCCAGTGCAGTGCTCACTATAGCTGCCATTAAAAGTATGGTGACTGAGCACTGTGACTTGCAGTGGCACAGGGAAATGGCTGATATGCAGGGTCCTGGCAGTTGGATCCTCATTGATCTACAGCTGATGCCCTATCCTAGGACATCAATTTGAAAAGCTAGATAAACCCTTTAAAGGGGTATTCCCACGAACATAACCTTTTTAAAATTTGTAGATAATAAAAAGTTTAACATTTTTGCAAATATAAATAATTAAATATTTTGCAGAGTTTTAAAGATTTTCTCTAATATCTTGTGAACACAGTCTTGTTGTCATGTTCGGTTGCCAATGGATACGACCATGAATGCAGGACCTTTCTAAGGTCAGAAAATCAGAAATGATGTCCTTCCTGTGACCGGGTTATCTCTTCATACATGTAGTGTCCCTGCCTGATAACCTGCCCACAATAAGAAAATCATGGCTGGGTTTTTGACAAGTCCCAGACCATAGAAAGTTTCTGCATTCGTGGTCGTATCCATTGGTAACTGATCAAGACAACAGACTGTCAACACTAAGATAGTTGGATAAAATCTTTAAAACTCTGCAGAATTTTTAACTACTCATATTTGCAAAAATATTTAACTTTTAATTATCTACAAATATAGATATGGTTATGTTCATGGGAATACCCCTTTAAGCAGTGTAAATATTTAGTTTTTTACAGTATTGCTTTTGTTTTAATAGCTGTAACATACATTCATTAAAAGGGCAATGTCTTTTGATCCTACACATACACCAGTGTGAGCTATGTGTTTTAATACATGTCTTATGAAGGCCCCCTATTATGTTTCCAGACTCTTTCATAAAGAAGGTGGGGAGCTGATATAATATAAAAGCTTTTTATTTTCCAGAGCCTGAGCCCTCATATTTCAAACATGGGGAGATATTTACAGTTATGTCAAGTTTCTGTGCTTCAATACATTGTGAACACCATCTTTATGAATGCTAGTTGCTACTAAAGACGATATAGGTTTTCAGTTGTAAATGTTGATTTATTAATATTTTTGTGATTCTTTTCTGATCTGTCTTCACATAATGATCAGTTATTGATTTCGATGAGATTTTGCTAAATGCGCAACTTGACTGCAATGTGTGCATAAGGCATAAAATGGCAGTGAACATAGTCAGGTACAATCTGTCATGTGCCAGTGGATATACTCAATATATCCCAGCAGGCATGTTGTGTGAGGGTATGTTGGTTCAAAAAAAATGTATACAGATATTTGGGCAAAACTTGTTACAACTCGCTCACGTATGACTAAATTTGTACATATTAATGAAATTGTCCTTCTCTTCTAATTCATGCATAATGGCACTGCTAAATACAAATAAGTGTTTAGAGGATATGGGTAGCAAGGACATTACCAGCAATGGAATGGTTTCTTCTGAATTACATTCTGTGACCAAAGTCATATAGTATGTTTCCAGATGTATGACCGTGTTCTTCAACGCTTTACAGGTGCTGCTATTTCATTACATTCCCTTTATTTTATCTTCTAGAGTGATCAGGGAGGTCTACGAACATTGCAGAAGAAATGGACAACATTTCTCAAAGCCAGGATGATTTGCCACTCACCAGAAAATAATTTAATTTTCAATGTTGTCAATGATGTTTTCATTCTGAAATCACCAATATTAAAAGAACCCATCATCTATGGAGTTTTTACTTCACATCTGTGAGTGTAAATTATAATTACTAAAATCATCTTCCCTATGTGCAGTACAGTACAAATGTTCAGATGATGCCATTATTGCTTTGGCATTCTTATTGGAACTGTTTTTTATAAGATATAAAAAAAAAAAAAAAAACTTCTCAAAAATGTTTATATTATGTAGTATTGTGCAAGTCCATTTTACGCTAGGTTCACACTTGCATTCGGGTTTCCGTTCTGGGGGTCCGCCTGAAAGGGGCGAAAAATGCGGAGAGAAAAGCGCTCTCTGCATTTTTTAAATGGGTTCAGAGACGGAAACCCTGAACAGAGTTTAAGCTCTGGTGTGAACCCAGCTTCGCACGGATACATTTCATTTTTTGTTTGTGTAGTGGCCCCATAAGAATTGGCCAGTTTTGCACTTGACATCCAGTATGGCAATCCAGTATAGGTATAGTCTATTTATGACTGTGTTGCTATGGAAACCTGGTAAATGAAATGTGAACTTATATTGGCTGATGCATGTCATATGACTGAATATTTTAGTACCTGCGAACTGCTATTGCCTCATACTAGTCATAAATAGCTTGGTTGCTGTGGAAACCTGGTGTAAAGCTGTATGTATGTCAAGACTGAAGAACCTGCGATTTTCCATTGGTCCATAAGCGTCATGTGATCATGTGTATCTCAGTTTGGATATCAGTGAAAGACCTGCGATCGGTTGTTATGGAAAATTATTAGAAGGGCTGATTAGAAGGGCCAGTTCTGTCCTGGGGAGCCCACTGGACCCAGTGCAGGTGGTGGGTGACAGAAGGATACTGTCCGTGGTGAGCTCCATGCGGGAGAATAACTCCCATCCCATGCATGACTGTGATTGCGCTGGGCAGTACTGTCAGTGACCAACTGCTCCACCCTAGGTGTGAGAAGGAGCGCTATCGGAAGTCTTTCCTCTCCACCGCGGTTAGGCTGTACAACCAACACCGACCTAAGCGGAGATCATTACATACAGAGAACTGAAATATCTCTCTGCCTGTTAAATCCCCCCCCCCCCCCCCTCTGCTACGTCCTATCTGTCTGTCTGCTATTAATGTAATGCCTCTCACCTTGGAACATTCCTGTACATTTTGTATTTGTATCTGCTTATCTTATCTTATCTTTGCTGCTGTAACACACTGAATTTCCCCATTGTGGGACTATTAAAGGACTGTTATTATTATTATTATTAAAACCTGGAGTAAAGCTGTGTGTATGTGACCTTGTGTAACAGTGTCATCCACAGCACCCTGCCCCTTTAAAGCTGATCTACAGCAGTGAAGAAAAATGGCTGGGTTGTTATGGAAACCTGGAGTGCAGCTGTGTGCATGTGGCTGACAATGCCTTGTCAGATTGGAGACGGGCTTGGGTCTGCTGGGTTGTTTCAGCAGCTCGCTGTTGTCTGTGACATATCTTGTCAGATTAGAGACAGGCTTGGGTCTGATGAGAGTTTTCATTAGCTCGCGCAGCAGCCATGCGTTTTGCTGCAGGGGGCATGAGTAGTTTAAAAACGTTTCAATTTATAAGAATACTGAAATCCAGTATGGCAGTCCAGTCAGTGGCGTAAATACCAGGGCAGCAGTGGTAGCGGCTGCCACAGGGCCCGGGACATTAGGGGTCCCGGCAGGCCCTTGATGTTTTTTTTTTTTTTTTTTTTTTTAATAGGCCGTTACCTGCTGGTGTAACACCAGCAGGTAACGGGCCCTATTTACTTACCGATCCCCGCTCCTGCTCATGGCCGCCTGCGCTTCACCTTCTACAGAGGCGGCTTTGAGCAGGAGCGGGGATCGGTAAGTAAGGCCTGCGGGCCGTGAACCCCACAAACACTGCTATCATTATACTCTGGGGTCTTTTCAGCAGGCTTGTGGCCTCCTTGGTGACGTCCCAGACGTCGGTGGGCCAGTCTGATGTCATTATGCGTTGCGATGCATGCATGGCTCCCGTGACATCTGGTCCAACATTGAAGAGGTAGCGGGGAGTGCGCATAATACTATATGAAGGGGCCACTATGATACTGTGTGCAGGGGCCACTATGGGGCAGAATACTGTGTGCAGGAATGCAGTTTGTGCAGGGTGGGGAGCTGTTGCCGAGGGTGGTCCCATGTCAAATGTTCGCCTTGGGGCCCAACCATTCCTAGTTATGCCACTGAGTCCAGTATAGGTACAGTCTATTTATCGCTGTGTTGTTATGGAAACCTGGTAAATTAAATGTGAACTTATATTGGCTGATACACGTGATATGACTGAATATTTAAGGACCTGCGAACTGCTATTGACTAATACAGGTCATAAATAGCTTGGTTGCTATGGAAACCTGTGTGCCTGAGGAGAGTAAGTGCCTGCGAGCTCTTATTGGCTGATAAGGGACATGTGACTGTGTGTATGGCAGTTGGAATATGAGTGAAAGACGTGCTAATGCTGGTCAATTTTTGGGAATACTGTATCTCAGGAACAGTATGTCCAAGAGAGCTGAGACCCAGTCTAAAATATTCCCGGACACCTGATGTACATGTGTGCCAAATTTGGTGAGGATCGGTCCAGTCATTTGGTCGCGCATAAAGAACAGACAGACAGACAGACAGAAACTCGTTTCTATATATGAGATTTGTTTGTAAAATAATTTTTCTGAAAACCGTACAAATAGCATATTTACTTTCCTTTCTTTAAAGAAACAATGTTGGCATGTCAGCAGTATGTTCATACAGCTTATCTTCAGTGGAAGATGTCTTCACTAAGGGAAAGTACATGCAGAGTGCCACTGTGGAGCAAGCGCACACTAAGTGGGTGCAGTTTAATGGGGAAATACCAAAGCCACGCCCTGGAGCAGTAAGTTGTTGTTTTCACTAAGGATCTGAGAACTGGTGAAGTCATTGAGATATATTATAACTGAATACTGGTGTAACTTTCACTTTTAGGTTAAGCGGAAACCAAAAGTGCTAAACAGAAAAAGTGACTCATATTATAGACTGCATTTCTTTATGGTTTCCTTTGTATGCGTTTATGTAGAATATGTATTTTAATAGAATTAATTTCTAAATTAGACTATAATGTTAAACTAGTTCTGGAATCATTCTGTATTCTGTAATGGAGTGAATATTTGATGATCTGAATGTATTATTTGTTTTAGACAACTATTGCATTTCCCCCAAGAGTTTTGAAATGTGTTTAGAAAAAGTGGCATTGCTAAGAGGAATTTTAAAATGTACTAAATGTATTTACTCTGTGTAACACATTTATTTGCTGCAAAACATTGGTGTATGTCCGACCCCCAGCACCACAAATGCTCAACTGATATAAGTAGCTGTGGATGCTGGAACTGCACAGTGTACACAGCTGGAAGGAGACACTTCCATACACATATATAGACATTGCCTTTACTATGAGAGATTATTTGTTATGATTACTAGAAATCTATAATAATACAGTTTAAATAGTATGCACATAAATGTATATTACATTACAGAGGTTTGGGAACAAAAAAATCTTTCATGCTGCTAGGACCCAAGAGAGTGGGATTGCATTAATCTCAACACTTATTTGTGTGAGATAACAGGCACTGACCAAGACCCTCTGTGGAGCCATTATCAGCAAATTGCAACTAGCTGACCTGTAAGAGCAGGCGATAACGGCTCTGAAAGCAAGCATGATCCTGAGGACTCAGCCCCCCTCCTCTCCAGAAAGCAGTGAGTCACATGATTCGTCATCCATCCTGGATCACATAACAAGCAGGCACCAAGGAAATGTAGTGTAAACAATGTGAGGAATAATCACACATATCAGGCAAATAAAGAAGCATTGCTAAAGCTATGCATTTAGGAAAACTATTGAATATACATGAGGTAGCAGTTGACATGGGAATATTCCTTTAATCCTGGACAACAGCTTTAAGAACTAGAAATCTGTCTAGCGATTTTATCCTAAGCTAAATGCACCAGAAAACTTGCTTAGTTTGCAACAAAAAACTAGCATACATGCTTCTGCACTACATTTCTTATCTGTTTTACATGCTTGTTGTACCTCATTTGTTGTGGGACATGGTTTGACAGGAAAGGCTATGGCTTAAGATGAACAAAACAAGCCAACCTTTAGGTGGTGTAAAGTTATATAAAGATAAATCTTCCCCATTCAGCATCTGTAACTAATAAATTTCATCTTAAATCATATTTTTTTTTCTTGATTTCAGTGTATAAATAATGAAGCTAAAGCCATGAACTACACTAGCTCACTAAACCTACCAGACAAGACATTGCAATTTGTGAAAGACCATCCTCTAATGGATGACTCTGTGGCTCCTATTGGAAAGAAACCCAAGCTTGTGCATCAAAATGTGACCTATACTCAGATAGTTGTAGACCAGGTCGAAGCGTTGGATGGTAACACCTATGATGTCATGTTTATTAGTACAGGTATGATCTGCTAAGAATGCGTTTTCTTGTAGTTATACCTATATTTTTGTATTTAAAACAGTGGGTAGAATTTCCATTGATGATCCAAACCTATTGAATCCTAATTGACAGGAACCAAGATGGCACTAACAAATGACAATATGGCAATGTATTTGGTTATCCTGAATTTTCTGCTGTTTAGAGGGAACAGTAGACACACATATTACATATAGTTTTTGTGACCATATTCAATATTAGAGATAACCAAAACACTAACTCGAAGACAAAGGTTGAACTTTATCCAGACTGGCGTTTCCTACGTTACTATAATTCAGTTCCCCCAGTGGGGTGAGATGCACTGGAATTAAAAGGCCATTGCCTCTTAAAGGGGTTATACAGGGAGAAATAAAGCTGAGCACTGCTTTTCCTGCAAAGGATAAGTTTTATTAGTAGTGTATATGCTGGTCCCCTGGATTATATTTGCGGAGCACCGCTATTTGTGTACTCGCGTCAGCAGGGTAGGCACAGTGAGTAGCACAGGACATGCTGAGATTGTGATTGTACATCAATAATGCTTGACAATATTACTGGGCACCTGGATAATTTAATATGACAATTGGGCAGAGTGAACATATGCTTTGTGGAAAATCAATCTTCACTAGTTTCCCAACAGAGCTCCATGAATCTAAATCTGGATACCCATTGTAAGGCTAATCTTAATGGTCAGTAATATTTATTAAAGGGGTCTTAATCTATGTTGATATAGATGCTGTTTGCCATTTTAGACCTGGGGCAGATGAATAAAACATATTTGTTTCCATTGGTGGCTGCATTCAGAGGATTTGGCACGATAAACAGCTTTATGTATACAATAAATACAATTCACTTAATTGTAATTTAGTTGCATCATGCTAAAGACTCAAATGTGGGAGTTATTCACCTTTTACACAGAGATTTTACATAAGCATACAAACACTGACTAGAAATATCTTTTGTAGATAAAGGTATGTTGCACAAAGCAATCAGCCATGACATGGAGATGCGTATCATTGAAGAAATGGTCCTATTTCCTGATCATCAGTCTGTCCAGACATTACTGCTTTCAGACAAAACGGTAAGCCTCAGTTTTGACTGTTAAATGGAACCTGTCAGGTGGATTTTCCACCTGAAATGGACACCAACATGTGCAGCAGCAAGATAACTCCTTTCCAATGGTGCCCCTCACTAATCTCTCAGTTGCATAAAGTGAAAACTTAGGGTTCAATTGCATACATAGATCTAACTATTCATTCTGTCATTGCTGGTAATCATGTGCCAGGAGGCATGGTTCACAGGGCCAGACTGTGTGACACCACCCCACAAGACATGATGTCATTGTTCCTGGTTCTCTCTTCTGTGTCTCTGGATTCAGGCAAGAGAATCTGCATATGTGCCTGCCTCTTGGAGCTGGGGACAGTGTAGAAAGAAGCAAACCTTTGGTTAGAATGTCACACAGCAGGGCCCCCCCTTCATGACTACTTAGGGCTCATTTGCATACATAGATCTAAGTTTTTAAAAGCATAAAACATCATTTTTTTTTTTTTTTGCAATGGAAAGATTAGTGATGAGGCACTATTGGAAATGGATTATCTTGGTGCTGTTTACAGTGGAAAATCCACCCGACATGTTCCCTTTTTAAAGAGGACCTTTAACTACCTCCACTAACTCCTGTTCTGTATTACTAGGCACAGCTTCACTGGTTCTGGCACAGTTGGAATTTTTTCTCTAGCCTCCACCGACCGTTCCTGAGCAATCAGTGCTGTTACTTTTGGTGTCTGATATGCTATTTAGCTTCTGTACTGTCGGGTGGGTGGTGTAAGGCAGGAGCAGACAAGTGGTGGGATTTTGAGATCTGACACTGGCTGCCTCTAATTGGAGCTCTGAATCATGCTCCGTACCTGACACTGCCTTTCTGACATTGCAGAGCTTGATCAGGCTAAAATATTATTTTTTAATTAGACTGGGGTAAGTGAAAAAAACATACTCACCTGTCCCCGGTGCTTCAGTGTCCTCCCAGCCCAGTCTTCTTGCAGTGGAATTCCTCGCTGGCTGTAACATCCCAGTTCCCTTCCGCTGAGGCCGTTGATTGATCTCAGCAGTGACGTGCGGCGGGGACTTCTACCAGAAGACAGCAACAGAACTGCGTTCATCTGCTGCTTTTACTCTCTGTACCCCTTCCTTCTCCAAACTCCCCTGCAATGAAATCACCATTTATAAATCACTCCTCACATCTGAGGTCACGTGCTGCTGTGAGCAGCAAACACAGAGAGTGAGAGCAGGTAGATGAATCATGGGGAATGTAGTTTGTCCACATGTTCACTACATGTAAATAACAGTGATACAAGGAGCAGCAAGTAAAATAAAGCCCAGCAAAGGGTGCACAAGGCAAAAGTGAGTATTTATCACTGCTGTGGATGTATTTGCAGATAATTTTTCGAATCTGCATAATCCTTTGAATAGCACATCAGGCACCAAAACTAACTGTGTTTCCAACAATCTGCTCTGGGATGGTGAAGACTAGAGAGAAAATTCCAACTGCGCTGGAATCAGTGGAGTGGCACCTATTCACAGTTGCTAAGAACTTGAATTGGTGAAGGTAGTGAAAGGTCCTCTTTAAGCTTTATAAACTTTTTTTTTATTCCTTAACGTTTTTTTTTATAAACAAAGTTTCTTTAAATATGTGTATCTATACTTATCAATTAAAATGAAATTCAAAGTAACCAATTAGTTTCTGTATTACGTTCTATCATAGTCTCTTATTTGCCTGTCCATATCACTAGACTTCATTATCTCTACCACTGTTTTAACTCAGAGTAAAAGATTTATCTATGCTGGGTCCAACACTGAGGTGGTGCAGACTCCTGTTGCTTTCTGTGAGAAGCTAACTTCATGTGCAGAGTGCATACTGACAAGGGATCCTTATTGTGCTTGGCACCCAGTCAAGAATTCTTGTGTTAATATCCTTGAGGAGAGTAACACTGACAGGTATGTAACAGTTCATAAAAATAAATGCACAAACAGCCAAAAAAAAAAAAAAACAGATGAAATGTGAACAGTATGAAAATGCACAGCTTACATCAAAAAGGGGTCTCATTTTACATCAAAAAGTAATTTCAAAAATCAGTTTTCACATACATGTGATCTGTGTGTTTACTGACAGCACATGAACATATTGATTTTCTGAACATGTTGTGTCCATGGTTCACTTGTTTTTTCACATATAGATCAACGATTTCTATAAAGAAAGCGCTACACTTTGTACTGAGGTTGAGGAGTGACAAACAGGTGACATCCAAAGACTTTAATGAGAATCCATGATTAGTAAAATGGACCAATTTTTTTGTACAGACTCATGGCCCATAAATAAAAAATGGACATGTGAATAATTTTTTTGTTCACACTTACGCCTGGTATCTGTCTGCTTGCAAACAGTTTAAAAATAAAAAACGGTTTAGTACAAAAAGGATTCCAATCAGTTACACAACGGATTTCCAAATCTGTCTTTTTAGACGGATAGTCAATGGGTGTCCGTCAAAAAAATGGACTATTTGTGTCAGGTTGCTGTCAGTTTTTGACCAATCCGTTTTTTGGTTTTTTTTTCCTTCTTCATTCTGATCATGCGCAGAGGGAAAAACAGATTGCAAAACGGACACATCAGATGGCTATCCGTTGTAATCCGCCTTCCATAGACCTCAATGTTAAAAAAAAACAAAAAAAAAAAAACCGGTTTTGAGGCGGTCCGTTGTGTATCCTTATTTTTTGTACGGACACAAAGTCCTGCAAGTCTGACTTTGGTCTCCGTTCAAAAGAGCGGATACATGGTGGAAAGGCTCAAAACGTACATCTGCGGATTGTTTTAAAAACCCATTGAAATGAATGGGTTTTTAAACAAACCGTTTCCAAACAGTTGTTCTGATCTTAAGGCAGATTCACGACGGACGGATACCAGGCACAAGTGTGAATGAAGCATAAGACCTGTCATTTCTAAAAAATTTTATAAATTAATCCAGTAAATATTATTAAATTATTATGTAATATATCATATAAGTGGAGAATGCTTCCTCTTCCTCTCTTTTACCTGCTGAACTACTCAATTCACTGCTTAGTCCTGTCTTCACTGAAGATGAACTGCATATCTCAGAAGTCTCGGGGAAGTGGAGTGGGAGAAAAGTAGAGATATACAAACCTCCTGAAGGAGATACAGCAAGTCACATGTATACTGTTCAATTCTGCTAAAACCTGCTAGAAATATCCTAAACACTTGCTATGCTGTGTCTGTGTTCTTTTTCAAAGATTTCAATGTAACATGCTCAGTTTGTGAGTTTTCAGTGTAGACAGATCTCTCGGTGAATTAAGCAGTTTAGCAGGCAGGAGAGGATAGTAGACAAAAACATTTTCCTTTAATAAGCTATATTACAAAGTTTCTTATATTCACCTGAACTTTTCATTTAAAAATAATTGAATCAGTTACTCTCTAATAGTTTGTGTGGTGTAGTTTTATATTTAATTTTTTTTTAAGCAAAGACTGGAATATTTTGTTACTGTAAAGGTCATTTAAAGACTATGGATACCTTTCCTTTTTTTTTTTTTTTTTTTTATTTGTTTCCTAAATGCTAAATTTGCTACTTTTTATGGCCTTCATTAAAATCATTTAAAATTACCCCTTTGCTGCTGTAAATTTTGTGTAACTTCTTCACATAGCTGGGGGTTATGCTGCTTCTAAAATAGGATCTGATGGAGCACTTCTTGCTATGTCATCTGTCTGCTTTCTTCTTCCCTGTTACAAATATTGGCAAGGAAAGAGATTGACGATGTACACCACTGATCGTAGTGTGGAGTGCAAGACAAAGCATCTAGGCTTTTAGGAAAGGCAGCCGGTGTTGGGGGACATGCACACTACTGTTATAAATGTCGGTTGGTCTCATCTGTCATAGGATTACCACAACAGACATTACTGGCAATAGGGACAAATGAAGACAGAGCCTCCTCCGTCTGGCATCCATTCCCATTTATTCTAATGTAAAAAACATGATGGAAACTTTCTTTTGCTATATGTGTTTACATTAAAATTAATGCAGACAGACTCTTCTCCATTTGCATCAGTCAGGCTATTGTTGTTTTAATGTCCGTTGTTCTAACACTACGACAGAAGGGAGCAATGGACGTTAATAATGGGTCTTACCCTTACAGTAGCTACAGCAGTTCTGTATTACAGTATGGATAGGTAGAACAACAAACACGAGTCTGCAGTGGAAGGGAAGAGCGAGAGAGAGAGGTCACACAGGCTCTGTACCTAGGTAAAGAGAAAGTACCCAAAGTAGACAGCAAGAGGGGATGAATCAGTTAATTTTGGATTGATCGCATCACCAAAGCTCTATCACAGATACCCGGTGTAAATAAACTCCAAAGTCACAATTATTTTAACTTTGTTGTCATGTATACATTGTTTTTATTTGTTATAGAATTTTGATCCAAGCATTAAATGGAGACGCATCTCGCTGCCCAGGTATGTTTTTCTAATTAAAATTTTATCACAATAGAAAAATCTATGGGTGATTTGAGGATTTGTAATAACTTTAATATTTGCAGAGGTCTCTTTAAGCATTACTTTATTAGCCATATTACTTATATATATATATATGTATATATATACACACCATGAATTTATGTATTAAAGAGGAACTTTCACCACCTCCACCAATTCAGGTTCTTAGTATCTGTTAATAGGTGCTGCTGAACTGATTCCAAAACAGATGTATTTTTTTTTCTAGCTTCCACCATTTCTGAGCAACAACCACAGGTAATTTTGGTGCCTGATGTGCTCTGTAGAGATGTCAGAAGGGCAGTGTCAGAGCTCAGAATCACACCCCTTGTCAACCTACCTGACATCTCCCTCCTTAGCTGTACAGGACCTAAATAGCACATTGGGCACCAAAACTTACAGCATTGATTGCTTGGGAATAGTGGAGGCTAGAGACAAAATTCCAATTGTGCCACAATCTGTGGAACACCACCTATTAAATGGTGTTAAGAACTGGACTTGTTGGAGGTGGTGAAAGGTCCTCTTTAAATATGACTAAGCCCCGTGTTGCTCTTCAGCAAAGCAAATGATTTTTGTTTTGAAGAAGCATGTGGGGGTTAACAGCAAGCATGATGAAATGTATTAAAGGCTTCCATCAATGCTTTAAAAGTAAAAACTTTGTGACGTAGACTCATTTAACAGAATGGTTGTTGATATGTACCCACTTTTTTAGATTCTGCTGATAAAGGAATCCGGGAAAGTATGAGGTACAAGGTGAAGGCAGGAAGCACAGTAGAGCTGAAATGCTCTTACAAGTCTAATTTGGCTTCAGTGTTTTGGACATTTAATAACAAAACGTTGACAATAAACCCACCTAAATATCTTCTGCACAATACTTTAATTATACTCAATGTGACCGAGTGGGATGCAGGCACATATCAGTGCTGGTCACAAGAGGTCATAATGGACAAAGCATTTTCTCAGGTGGTCATGAAATATGATTTAGAGATTGAAAGGACACCACTTCCCCTGACCAGCACAACACAAGCCACAACCCAGAGGAAAGAAATCATGGAGACCACTCGCTTTTATACAGTCGCAAAGGAGAAGACCACTAAAATGTCAACAACTCAAGCAGTGACACAATTCATCGGTATAACTCATTTCAACAACAAAATAACACCCACAGTATCTGAAATGGAGATATTCAGCTCCATGCCTGATGTTGGAGTGGGAAAGGCTTTGTACTTGACCAACACCAGTGACTGCTCCCTACTTATAATCTTGGTCATTGTGTTCTTTTTTTTTGTTCTTCTTATTGTTGACATATAATTGCTACAAGGGATTTCTACCAGCCACTTGTCTGAAGTATCGTGATGCTATGATACATGGCAAGAAGAAGACTCCTCTCAACTTAAAAGACTGCGAGCAAGGTGTTAAAGAAATCTTAGTGGAGAAAGTGTGCCCTGAGAACCAATGTGCAGGAAATCAGAAAGCACCTCAGGACACCGGCTATGAGACAGAGCAAGACTGTGGCAATGGGAACATCACACATAAGGATGATGAGACAACTGTGGAAACAGAAAAGGACCAACCATTTGATGTCAAGTGTGAAATAAAATATGCAGATTCCGATGGCGATTGAAAGCAAGACACTAGGGGATTAAAGCATTCTGAGCCATAACCAATAGGGCTATTTTGCAGTCCACTGTCCAACTTCACTTCATTTCATAAAATGTGGATGCATGAATATTGAGATATTTCTTTTTATCTAAGCCCTGAGATGATGGTTTTTCTTTACATTCCTTTCTATTTTCATGTTTCTTCTTCACAGCAGACTGATAAAGTGATTTCAGTCATTGCACAATACCGAATAATGAAGTGAATTCCAAATTGGAAGTTAATTGTTTATCAGATTGGTAAAGATCTGCTCAGCTGGGCCACGTAGGTCCCTTCTATTCTTTTTAGTACTTGAAGGTGTAAATTTAAGAACAACATGCTGTAAATAGGTTATAATTTGCTTCTGGTTTTCTGACAAATATATTTTAAGTTGATTTGCTTTCTCAGGGAGAATAAAAAAAAAAAAATGTGTCCTTCCTTTTACAATATACAACATTATACAGAAATTCCACATGTTATGCGCCACAGTATTGACTAGAACCAGAGTAAGAATATTTAAACCTTTCCGATGCAAATAATCCCTGCTCTGCACATTTACACCTTGGGGCAGGATTTCAGAGATCAGAAGAATCTAAGCCATGGCTTGTTTGGACAATGAGGGAACACTGAACTTTTTTTTTAAATAATATATTTTAGCAGTCGAAACACTGGAGTGAAACTGCAAAGTCTTATAAACTTGCATTGAAATAAAAAGACTGGAATCTGAAAGTGCTGTAGCAGTAAAATTGTTTAGGGCGTACTTTCCATATACTATATATAAGGCTGTAGGGGAAAAGACACTGTGATTCTTGTTGTTTATATTTCTGAGAAATGATTGTCTATTTTTCTATACCAGTTCTGTATAAATGTAAATTCTGAAAGCCCTAAAATTAAAGTATTATTTTATTGTTTTAAGAGAAACGGCCAGTGTGGAGTCTCATTGACCTTCTTACATTTATAGTATTGCTTTTCATCTTCCATATGTCTACCTTTTCTTAGTTCTTTAGTGCATGGATTTTGTTTTGTTATGTATTCTCCTTTATTAGCTTTATTTTCTTAGTTCCCTTTTTCTCTCTTCTATCCCTGTGTGTCACACAGCCTCATCTCCCATTCCTTTTCCTCCTTCCGTCACTTCCTTTGTGTCCTCTATGGCTTCTGAACTGCCTCCTTCACTGTCCAGCATGCCACTTGAAGTTCAGTCTAGTACAGACAAAGATGTACTTAAACTGCTCCCTCCTTTCCTAAGTGATCAGGGTCAACTGGTTCATGTCCATGGAACCTTTCACCTTTTTTGTCACGGAACTGGTGAGTATGAAGCTGGAACATCAGCTAGTGAGTGTGCATTATTTCGCTTACTAACCAGAAATCTGATTGCATTCAGTCTATATTTCTACAGAACTACATAAAAATTATTATATAATTATCCTAATCCAACTTCTACAAAAATATTATCTTGAAGACTACCTCCTTAGGCTCTGTAACACTGCAAAAGCCAGGTAGAAGATGAGTGCAAATTGAAAATCTGATGACCAGTGCTTGTTTGCATTGTGCTTTTACACTGAAGCATTTGTTTGTCCCCCTATATGGTTTCATTGTTTGTCGGTAGCTCATTCATGTTTACACAGGATGATATGCTGCTGACGCACTATAAATGACGTGATTACCTGATAAACAATCATTTGTGCATTTCTTTATATGGACCAGTTATCAGGAATAGCCATTCCTACAAATATTCCTTCCCAATAACTGGCTCAATCATAAGTCGATGTAATAGGGCCTTCATCTAGAACAGAAGTTTCCATGATTGATTCTTCTCATATCCATTGTACATACAAAGAAGTCCATTTTTCAAGCTTTTAGTCAGGATAAACTATATTCCATCCTGAAATAAAACCACCCTCCACACTCTACTTTTTCATTGGGATTCTTCATTCCAGTGATAATAAAAGCAATATTTAACACAATTCGGGTTAAATATAGCTGATACTAAAAAAAATTTTATGCTACAGCTTGTGAATATACCTGCATGCTGCTAACTTGTCAAATTTATGTCTTTCCATTGTGTTAATCCTATGCAACCTCTGTTGGATTGACAAAAGTAAGTACTGGCTTTCAGAAAAATGTCCAGAAATACTTTTTGCATAGCTTTTGTTCCCTCCAATTAAAAAAATGTACCTTTCAAGTATGCAGTGAAGCAGAAAGCAAACCATGGGCTTTCGTAAGGTGTTACTTTGTTAAAATACACAGAGCCGTGCAGTCACATGCTACAACCTGTCACATCAACAACTTGTCCTTTCCAGATTATAGTTTGCATTGAAATATTGTGCCTTGAGCTATACAGAGTCACTAAATGGAATCTTCTAAAAGTACTGAAAGCATTAAAAGCATTAATATCACAGCATTGATTTTCTAGGCTGCTTAGGATTGTGCTAGCTTTTTCACTTTAATTTGCCAGAAATGTTTTATTGTAGATTTACAGTGGCTTGCAAAAGTATTCATACCCCTTGAACTTTTTCACATTTTGTCACCTTACAACCACAAACTTAAATGTATTTTATTGAGATTTAAGTGATAGACCAACACAAAGTAGCAGATAATTGTGAAGTGGAAGGAAAATGATACATGCGTTTCAAAATTTTGATCAAATAAAAATTTGAAAAGTGTGACGTGCAATACTTTGTAGAGCCATCTTTGGCTGCAAGTCTTTTGGGGTATGTGTCTACCAGCTTTGTGCATCCAGAGACTGAGGTTTTTGCCCATTCTTCTTTGTAAAATAGCTCAAGCTCAGCCAGATTGGATGGAGAGCGTCTGTGAACAGGAATTATCATGTCTTGCCACAGATGCTCAATGGGATTTAGATCTGGAGTTTGACTGGGCCATTCTAACACATAAATATTCTTTGACATAAACCATTCCACTGTAGCTCTGGCTCTATGTTTAGGGTCATTGTCTTGCTGGAAGGTGAATCTCCTTCCCAGTCTCAAGTCTTTTGTAGCCTCCAACAGGTTTTCTTCCAGGATTGCCCTGTATTTAGCTCCATCCCTCTTCCAATCAACTCTGACCAGCTTCCCTGTCCCTGCTGAAGAAAAGCATCCCCACAACATGATGCTGCCACCACCATGTTTCACAGTGGGGATGGTGTGTTCAGGGTGATGAGCAGTGTTACTTTTCCGCCACACTATGCACTTTGCATTTAAAAGTTCAACTTTGGTCTCATCTGACCAGACCACCTTCTTCCACATGTTTTCTTTGCCCCCTATATGGCTTGTGGCAAACTGCAAACGATACTACTTATGTCTTTCTTTCAACAATGGTTTTCTTCTTGCCACTCTTCCATAAAGGTCAGATTTGTGGAGTGCACAACTTATAGTTGTCCTGTGGACAGATTCTCCCACCAGAGCTGTGGATTTCTGCAGCTCTTCTAGAGTGACCAGGGGCCTCTTGGCTGCTTCTATGACCAGTGCTCTCCTTGCGCGATCTGTCAGTTTAGGTGGACAGCCATGTAGGTTTGGAGTTGTAAAATACTTTTTCCATTTTGGATGATGGATTGAACAGTGCTCCTTGGGATCTTCAAAGCTTTGGGATATGTTTTTATAACCTAACCCTGCTTTAAACTTCTCCACAACTTTATCTCTGACCTGTCTGGTGAGTTCCTTGGTCTTCATGATGCTGTTTGTTCACTAATGTTCTCTAACAAACCACTGAGGCTGTCACAGAACAGGTGTATTTATACTGAGACTAAATTACACACAGCTGGGCTCTATTAACGAATAAGAAGTGACTTCTGAAGGCAATTGATTGCAGTGGGTTTTATTTAGAGGTGTCAGAGTATAAGGGGCTGAATACTTTTGCATCTCACACTTTTCAGATTTTTAATTGATTCAAATTTTGAAATCCATGTATCAATTTAATTTCACTTCACATTTATCTGCTACTTTGTGTTGGTCTGTCACTTAAAATCTCAATAAAATACATTTAATTTGTGGTTGTAAGGTGACAAAATGTGAAAAAGTTCAAGGGGTATGAATACTTTTGCAAGCCACTGTATCTTCAACTGTCCAGATACATAAATTAAATAATGGTCTTGTTCATGTTTTCCAGGGCAGATTTTTAGGCTACAATGCCTTATTTTTGGTCGATGAGACTATTATTGGACACTACAGCTTATATACCAGATTTTGGGTGTTGCTGTATTTTACTGTATTGTTGAAATGTTAATGTTACAAGGGTGCTGTGATGTATAATATCAGTTGTGCTGCATGCCTCATAACATTAAAACCAATAATTATTGTTTAATAAAAATCAGTCCATGGTTATGTGATAAGGTCATGTGATATACAGTCCATAGTCATGTGATGGACACAGGTACACAGCTTGTTATAGTTACAGCACAGTAATCAGATATCTGCCTGGTGAAGAGCTGTGCACCTGTGTGCTCATCACATGACCATTGACCTTATATCACATAACCATGAACCGTTTATCACATGACCATGGACCGATTTTTATCCACTGGAAGTAAACAAAGAATGAGAGCAGAGATCTAGAAATCATCAGGGATTATAGAAACAATAACTTTAATTTGCAGAAACTGGACAGCCCCTCAATCCCTTTAAGTGTATCCATAATGTAGATGTTTGTGTAGATTATAAGCCTTTTTTGTGCTTCAGGACCAAAAGATGCACATTTTGTTTGGGAAAAAGATGGAGTGAAAATGGAGAGTTGTGCTAAGGAAGCTATACTCCCACTTGCTGAAGGAAATGTGCACATCCTCAGCTGGGTGAGAGATATTGCCATTAAGGATGCAGAGTATCGTTGCACAATTGAATCAGCAGATGGACGGAAGTCTTCAAAAGTGTTTATCAGAGTTACAGGTAAAGTCTTATGGTGGGTTCTTTGCTGTCTCCATCTCCTACTCAAAGGGGTTTTCCAAGTTCATCGAAAATGTGCCCAAAGTGAAGGTGTTGTGATAAAATAACAAAGCTATACTCACCCATTTAATCCACACGCTTCAGTGCCCCCTGCTGGGCTTTGTTTATGGAGTTCCAGAAATGACATGCCTATATACCCCAGTGGTCACATGGAGTATGGGTCTACTTCATCACTGCTGTCAAGTAAACAAAGGCCACAGGGGAGGACCAGAAGTGATGTGATGAAATAGGTGAGTATACCTTCTTTGTTTAACTTGGGAAAAACCCTTTAAGTTAAGGCCTCGTTGCAGAAACGCAGCATTTTTTGTTGCAGATTTTACTGCATTTTTTTTAGCCAAAGTCAGGAGTGAAATTAACAGAAAAGGGAAACATCTAAGAGCTTCCTTTTACAGTGGGTACGGAAAGTATTCAGACACCTTTAAATTTTTCACTCTTTGTTTCATTGCAGCCATTTGCTAAAAGCAAAAAAGTTCATTTTATTTCTCATTAATGTACATTCAGCACCCCATCTTGACAGTAAAAAAACAGAAATGTAGATATTTTTGCAAATTTATTAAAAAAGAAAAACTGAAATATCACATGGTCATAAGTATTCAGACCCTTTGCTGTGACACTCATATTTAACGCACATGCTGTCCATTTCCTTCTGATCCTCCTTGAGATGGTTCTACTCCTTCATTGGAGTCCAGCTGTGTTTAATTAAACTGATTGGACTTGATTAGGAAAGGCACACACCTGTCTATATAAGACCTCACAGCTCACATGTCAGAGCAAATGAGAATCATGAGGTGAAAGGAATTGCCCAAGGAGCTCAGAGACAGAATTGTGGCAAGGCACAGATCTGGCCAAGGTTACAAAAGAATTTCTGCAGCACTCAAGGTTCCTAAGAGCACAGTGGCCTCCATAATCCTTAAATGGAAGAAGTTTGGGACGACCAGAACTCTACCTAGACCTGGCCGTCCAGCCAAACTGAGCAATCGTGGGAGAAGAGCCTTGCTGAGAGATGTAAAGAAGAACCCAAAGATCACTGTGGCTGAGCCCCAGAGATGCAGTAGGGAGATGGGAGAAAGTTCCACAAAGTCAACTATCACTGAAGCTCTCCACCAGTCAGGGCTTTATGGCAGAGTGACCCAAAGGAAGCCTCTCCTCAGTGCAAGACATATGAAAGCCCGCATAGAGTTTGCCAAAAAACACATGAAGGACTCCCAGACTATGAGAAATAAGATTCTCTGGTCTGATGAGACGATTGAACTTTTTGGCGTTAATTCTAAGCGGTATGTGTGGAGAAAACCAGGCATTGCTCATCACCTGCCCAATACAATCCCAACAGTGAAACATGGTGGTGGCAGCATCATGCTATGGGGGTGTTTTTCAGCTGCAGGGACAGGACGACTGGTTGCAATTGAAGGAAAGATGTATGCGGCCAAGTACAGAGATATCCTGGAAGAAAACCTCCAACAAGACAATGACCCTAAGCACACAGCTAAAATAACAAAGGAGTGGCTTCGGAACAACTCTGTGACCATTCTTGACTGGCCCAGCCAGAACCCTGACCTCAACCCAATTGAGAATCTCTGGATAGACCTGAAAATGGCTGTCCACCAACGTTCACCATCCAACCTGACGGAACTGGAGAGGAATTGCAAGGAGGAATGGCAGAGGATCAAATCCAGATGTGAAAAACTTGTTGCATCATTCCCAAGAAGACTCATGACTGTACTAGCTCAAAAGGAGGGGCTTCTACTCAATACTGAGCAAAGGGTCTGAATCCTTATGACCATGTGATATTTCAGTTTTTCTTTTTTAATAAATTTGCAAAAATATCTACATTTCTGTTTTTTTTTCTGTCAAGATGGGGTGCTGAGTGTACATTAATGAGAAATAGAATGAACTTTTTTGCTTTTAGCAAATGGCTGCAATGAAACAGAGTGAAACATTTAAAGGGGTCTGAATACTTTCCCTATCCACTGTATATTTGCCAATCCTTTTGTAGCTCCTGACTTTGAATCAAAAAACCGCAGCAAAATCTGCAATCTATGGACATATGTGGTGAGTTTGCAGTGGGTTAGCTTTTGCGAAATTGCCAATGGCTAATGTGCTACGAACTACAGTAGTATTGTAGTGCATGGGATTTAAACAAATCTTCACACATTGCAGAAAAAAAACTTCAATTCACAATGTCTTGTGCTGCAGGTTTGAGCACTGAGCATGTCAATTGTTGTGTGTTCTGCCGCAGTGAAAACTGAGGCTTACCGCATGGGAGTCATGGCTGAAGAGCCTTGAGAAAACCAGCCATTTTCAGCTGACATTTTCTATGAGTTCAGGCTTGAGACTGATTGATTAATTTGATTGTTTTCTAGACAATAGACTACAATTGGTAGACATGAGTTCCTTTTATTTTACCTGATTTGAGTTTTGCAGTTAACATGTCAGAAGTGTGCCTAATGTTTTATACAGACTGGAAAATGTGCAAATCAGGGCAAGCAATTTGTCTGTTAACCATCATTTATAGCTAAGTTTTTTTTTTTTTGTTTGTTTTTTTAAACTTAAATGACATGTAAAATTTTTGTGAAACTGAAAAAAAAAAGTAAATCAAGACCAGGAAAAAACAGGATTACTATATCATAAGATGCCCCTAGTCTTTTCTAGTGTATTGTTGCCTACCAACATCAGCTTCTGTAGCTGAGTATTGTCTTGATTGTTTTGGTTATTTTTGTGTCTTTTAACCACTGTGTTTGCCAAGTAGAGACTCGATTTATTATTTGGTGGATAGTAATAGTAATGCTCTCAAAGTCCGTAAAAAATGCGACTTATAGAAAGTTAAAGGGGTTATCAAAAAACATAAATTAATGATCTTTCCTTAGGATCGGTCATTAATTTGAGATTTATAGGGTCTTACATGCAGCCCTCATACCAAACAGCTGCTCTGAGCATAGTGTAAAAAGCCAGAAACGGACAGGTCTGTAGGCTATGCAGTGGCTCAGCTGTGCTACGTCTGGCTCTGTGCACTGATCGGTGAGGGGGCCTAGAGTTGGACTCCCACTGATCTCAAATTAATGACCTGTCTGAAGGATATCTTTTGTAAGAAATCTGTGATTAATTTACTATTTTTTTTAGGTTCACTAAATCATGGGTGGTCCAATGAGCTAGCAAGATGGAAGAGTGCTGTTAGTGAGCACAGCAACATAATGGAGGGCTGGAAAAAAACATGGGTATAGTATTTCCTTTTGGATTAAATTTCTTAATCATAACCCCTTCCCGTCGCAGACCATTTTCTTTTTTTGATTTTTGCTTTTTTACTCCTTGCCTTCCAAAAGCCATAACGTTTTATTTTTTTTTCCTCACATT
Source organism: Leptodactylus fallax (assembly GCA_947044405.1). Lineage (NCBI taxonomy): Eukaryota > Metazoa > Chordata > Amphibia > Anura > Leptodactylidae > Leptodactylus > Leptodactylus fallax. The sequence continues at coordinate 1,196,992 of CAMRHE010000212.1, forward strand.
CAGGAGAGCTGTATGAGGGCTTAATTTTTGTAGGACAAATTGTACTTCATAATGGAACCATTTAATATTCCCTACGTTGCACTGGGAAGCTGCAAAAAAAAATTCTGAATTGGGGAAAAAAAAAAAACTGCATTTGTGTCACATTCTTATGGGTTTTGTTTTTACATTGTTCACAGTACAGCCAAAATGACATGTTACGTATATTCTATGAGTCATTACAATTGTGGCAAAACCAAATTTATATAGTTTTTATGTTTTAACACATTAAAAAAAAAATCCAAAACTTTGAAAAAAAATAAAGCATTTTTCATAAAGTCGCTATATTCTAACACTTTTTTAGATTTTTGTATGCAGGGTTACATAAAGCATCATTTTTTTGTATCAATAGATGTAGTTTTTACTTATGGGGAATGTCTGATGTTTTTATAATAGTAATAATAGTCCCACAATGGGGAAATTCAGTGTGTTACAGCAGCAAAGATAAGATAAGCAGATTCAAATACAAATACAACATGTACAGGAATGTTCCAAGGTGAGAGGCATTACATTAATAGCAGACAGACAGATAGGACGTAGCAGAGGGGGGGGGGGGATTTAACAGGCAGAGAGATGTTTCAGTGTGTGTAATGATCTCCGCTTAGGTCGGTGTTGGTTGTACAGCCTAACCGCGGTGGGGAGGAAAGACTTCCGATAGCACTCCTTCTCACACTTAGGGTGGAGCAGTCGGTCACTGACAGTACTGCCCAGCGCAATCACAGTCTCATGCATGGGATGGGACTTCTTCTTCTGCATGGAGCTCACCACGGACAGTATCCTTCTGTCACCCACCACCTGCACTGGGTCCAGTGGACTCCCCAGGACAGAGCTGGCCCTTCTAATCAGCTTGTCAAGTTTATTTCTGTCCCTGGTTGATATACTGCTCCCCCAGCAGGCCACTCCAAAGAAGATGGCTGATGCCACTACCGAGTTGAAGAAAGTCCTAAGAAGTGCCCCCCGGATTCCAAAGGCTCTCAGCTTCCTAAGCAGGTAGAGCCTGCTGTGGCCCTTCCTGTACAGGACCTCCATGTGATCTGCCCAGTCCAGCTTATTATTAAGGAGCAAACCCAGGTACTTATAGGTGTTCACAATCTCGATGCCCGTCCCCAGGATGTCCACCACCATCTCCTTGGTCTTCCCCGCGTTGATCTTCAGGTGGTTCCGCTGGCACCAGTCCACAAAATCCCGGTTCAGTTCTCTGTACTCCCTGTCATCATCGTCTGTGATGAGGCCTACTATCGCAGAGTCGTCAGAATACTTCTGTAGGTAGCAGCTAGATGAGTTGCACCTAAAATCAGCAGTGTACAGTGTGAAGAGGAAAGGGGCGAGAACCGTACCCTGAGGTGCCCCCGTATTACAGATCACGGTACCTGACACACAGTCTTGGGCTCTCACGTATTGAGGTCAATTTGTGAGGTAGTCTAGGATCCAGTTGGAGAGGTGGTGGTCCACTCCAGCAAGGCCCAGCTTGTCTCTCAGTAACCTGGGCTGTATGGTGTTAAAAGCACTGGAGAAATCAAAGAACATTATTCTCACCGTGTTCCCTGGTTTCTCCAGGTGAGACAGAGCCCTGTGCAGAAGGTGGATGATGGCATCATCTACCCGATAAGCAAACTGGAGAGGGTCCATAGCGGGGCTCACTAGAGGGTGAAGATGTGTGAGAACCAATCTCTCTAAGATCTTCATCAGGTGGGATGTCAGTGCTACAGGTCTGTAGTTGTTGAGGTCCATAGGCTGAGGTTTCTTTGGAACTGGTACTACACAAGAAGATTTCTATAATTCAGGGACTATTTCCTGCCTCAGGCTCATATTATACATCTATGTAATTATACCACACAGCTGGTCCCAAGTCTTAATTAGCCTTGCACTGATGTCATCTGGCCCTGCGGCTTTCCTCGCCTTGATCTTTTTCATCTCCTTCCTCACCTGGGCCCGTGTGAAGGTCAGACTGTGGTCAGATAGACAGATTTCTGGATTTACTGGTCTGTTGGGAAGTAGCCACATGGGGTGAAGTCATTGTGGTGGGGGGAGCTGAAGGACATGCTGGGGTGGGAGGAGCTGGTGTGTGATCAAATCTGTTGAAGAATAGGTTTAGTTCATTAAGCCAATTAACATCTGCCTCAATCTGGCAGACAGACTTATTGCTTTTTATTAAAGTTTTTTTTGGGAGCCGAAACGGTGAAAAAACAGCGGTTCAGCTCTTTTGATTTCTGTTTCCTGCTGCAGGAAAAATATTTTTAGAAGTTTATAGTTTGGGCATACCACAGGATATTCAAAGTGTTTTTGTTTTACTTTATTTTTATGTGTGTTCCAGGGAATGGGGGAGGGTTGATTTTAATTTTAATTTATTTTTTTAACTCCCTAGGAATCTTGAACCCCAGGGGGTTTGATCACTAATACAATACACTGCAAAGCATGTGCATGTATTGCAATCTATTACAAAATCCATACACTGCCTAGTGCAACTTGTAATAGAAATGTATTGAAGACAGACCTAGGAGCCGCAATGGATTACCGTACCTGGTTCTTGTCATGGGGGAATGGCAGCACTCATACCAGTAAAAGGGTGCCTTGATCAGGTTTGACTAAGGCATCTCTTGGGTTAATGCCTGACGTTAGGACAGCAGCGACTATGGCGGCTTCTCAACTACTGAGCACTTGTAATGTTTAGAAACCCGACTATTGTGCCAATGTATTTTAGTTTATTGAAAACCCATTCACTTCTGTTACAGGCTGCCTGTAATAGAAGTATACTGAAGACAGGCCTGGGAGCCTTCAATAGGTCTCTGATCTTGTTGTGGGGGACAGTGCTTCTGTTAAATATGATAGCAGCAATGTTTGACCAAGGCATCAGATGGATTAATGTCCATGATCAGAAAGGAGGTTGATTGCTGGCATTGTCACTGAGTCTCTGCCATCGAGGCTATAGCGCCTCCTCAGCTCCTGAGCGAGATCCATCTATAAAATACTGACATCCATTGTAATAATACAGCGGATGTCGGCAAGGGGTTAATAACCAACCTGCACTACCCAGCTTATTCTACAGTGTCAAAAAAACAAAACACTCTGCTGTAGTATAAGACTCCTTAACAGCTGCTGTAAAATGGTATCTTGGTGGTCGTTAAGGGGTTACTTCTGGGAAGGTTAATATATGAAAAAGTCTCAGGAAAGGCAAGATCTTGTAACATTGACATAATATTATAGTTTATTTGTATTCTGATATAATATGCAGGTGAAGCTTCTTTACAGGAACATTCCTGTATTTTTGTTTGTTTACCACTTTACTAGAGTTTTCATTGTTTTAAAGTATATACTTCAGTTGCTCTTCAGTTTCTTTTTCTAAGTTGTGGACCTTTCCCCATAAATATCCATGACCCTGTTCACTTCTCCAGTATGTTGTGATGGCTTAGGTTTCATGTGACTGCCATAACACTTGACCTGATTCAAGCTGTCCCCAGGAATGTGCTGAAACCGTTTTCTATTATTGTAGGAGAGCTGCAACAAGAAAGATGTCAATTAAACAAAATGGCAAAAATGCAACAAGACAGATTCCTGGAATAAGCAGCCTGGACTTCCTGAACAGTGTTGTATTATGTGGATGGGAAAAAATATGAACTTTGTGTCACTGTATTTTGGAAAGAATTTATGCTGTTTATGCAATTAGTTATTCTGAGGATTCTGCCATTGTTTGGATCAGTAATGACAAATAATTTTCATCCAAGATTGATGGGAAACTGACTGCCATAAATTGTTTAGTATCGAGACTCTACCATGTGCAGTTATGGATTTACTTTATTGAAAAAAATGAAAGCATTCGGAATTTGTACTTCATTTCCTTAATGTATAACCAACATAATCTATAAAAGCATTGCTTGCCTACATAGGTACGTCGGACCTAGATGAAAATACTGACTCTGTTTACAAAATGCTGATATATTTTGATCATTCCCATGGAATAAAAGTGACTTGCCTCTTGTTTGCACTTTTCCTTTTCACTAAAATAAATTGATCTTGCTGGGGGCATGGCTAACTATATACTGTTAAACTTAGCATACAGGAATCCAAGATGGTGGGGACTAGACTATTTTTTACAGATTATTTTTTTATTTTATTTCACCTGTGTGCAAAAAATGGCAGGTTGTAGTAAAATAGTTTTGGTGTGTGACACATTACCAGCCTGTGTGAATACACCCTAAAGCTTCTAAACAAATAAAAGGTAATTGCTAAACTGAGTGCTTTGCATTGAAGTCAGTGTAACAAGCTTGTCCTAGTCTTTCCTCCTTCGCACAAAAGAATGTAACATTGAATATATTACAAACCCCGAGCAATAAAAATGCTGACTCAGTTTAACATTTAACTTTGTTTTAAGAGGTTCTCCGTTTTGTAAGGCAATGCAGAAAATTTTTTTTTTCCACCACCATTCCGATCATTCATTCTGACCAAACATACTGTACAACTCTTGTTTCTCTTGAGGGAGAGAGATGAACCAATATTCATGTTAGGGGGCGTTCACAGGGCGTCCATAGTGTCCGTTGCTATTGTCCGTTACAAGATTTTAGCATCGGACACTAGCTGAACCGTCAGAAATCCGTTAAAATTTCCGTTCATTTCAATGGGGTTTTATATTGTGTCCGTTTACACCCAATCTGTCAGAAGTCCGTTTTTTTTTCCCCCGGGCAAAAAATCCTACATGCAGGACTTTTTTGTTCATTTGAAATAACGGATTCTTGATGGACAGCAAGTGTCCGTTATTTTTTTAACATTGAAGTCTATGGGTAACGGACTTATAATGGACAGTAACTGATAGCCATCAGTTATTGTCCGTTATTTTATGTCCGTTTTTTTCCTGCGCATGCTCAGAAAGCAGAAAAAAAAAAAACGGACAGTGTTAAAAAAAACGGACACTAACTGATGTGTCCATTTTTTTTTTTTTGTTTTTTTTTTTAACTAATCCATTAATTGGATCAGTTAAAAGAAAACGGACACATTAACATCAGTTAGTGTCCGTTAATGTCTGTAATGATAGGTTTGTTTTTTTTTGTTTTTCTTTTTTTTTAACGGACATCAACGGTAGTGTGAACCCTGCCTTAGATAGTAAACAGGCCCTGCAATGAAAATGACACCTTATTTCTACTGTCATCTATAATGATTCATATGAACATGCAATGTAGGAATCCAGCGGGTGGTTTCATTCAGGGATTTGGTGCATACCCTGTGAGAACATGAATACAGAGAAGGTTGTCTATTACAGAAGAGAACCACCCTCTGGAGTCCTAAGGATAGAAGGAGCAGAGATTACTAGTTATACTGAATATTTTACCACAATGCTGCATATTAATCTGCTGAGCTCCTCCTAGTTTAATAACAAGCTGGCACTAAATTGGATAGCATTCTCACAGTGACTGGTTTGCTTTAAGGTATATAAAACATTTTTATGGAAGGTGTGATACAAGCAGGACAAGGAGTTAAGTTTTCCATTTGTGAAGTCTTGTATAGCGAGCTTAAACTAGTAAGAAGTAACATCAAACATTCTGGCAACTGCTTCCAATTTGTGACCAGTGCTATTGTGTTAGTGGTAATATGAAAGATTGTTAGAGATCAAATTAATATTCTAATTAAATAGAATTCTAACAACATGTCATAGAATGAACTTCAAAAGTGAAGATTCCCATCACCTCTGTTGTATTTTGCATATGGCAGTAGGCCTGAAGACAAATAATTGCATATTGGACCAATACCTGAAGATTGCTTTTACCAAAAGAATACATCTATTCCATTGTAAATGTACTATAGTGATTATTGTACTAGTTTTATTATATTTCATATTGTGAGCAGGAAATGAAACTATCCAAAGTGCTCTGGGCTTGTTCTGTCCTTTGTTACGTTGATAGAAGAAAACTCAACAATAGTTACTCAGACAAACCTGAGGATATATAAAATAAAAGGTGAATTCTTAATACAAGGCTTGTGTTGTCCATTACAAAAGACATGAAAATGTTCCCTGCATAGAAATATTATCCTAATAAAAATCTTCATGGGTAGGCATTAAAGTATTTAACTGTAAAAGTTTGAGAAAAGCAGAAGCAGAACCTCAGAAGCACAATACCTACTAAAAAATAAGGTTTATGATGTGTGCGGTTCATGTTTACATGCAACTTGTGGCAACTTGTAGCGCTGAGGCAGTGGAGCGCTAACAGGCTGGGAGAGCGCAAGAGGGGAGATGCTGCGTTGTGAGACATTCAGTTGCGGAGGTAATGAAGGCGCCGGCGGGATCCAAGATGGCTGCCTCTCCGTGGCGGTCTGGCCCGGCAAGGAAGGTAATATTAATTTAATGATTTAATACTCAAGGGGTTCAGTGCTGATATATGAAAAAGACAAATGAAGCAAAACCATTTTTAAAATAAAAAAAGGGGAGAAAAAGACAGAAAACCTGGTAACTTAGAGTCCTTTTGTGTTCATGGAGCTTGGAGGGTCTCTCAGATGAAATGGCCAACACCCAGGTTGTTGCTCCTCCACAAAGGTTCAAGGCATTCACCATTTTTTTGTAATGAGGAGCTCCTGGCTTGTGAAGATACCGCACCCCCCTTTCCTGCAAGGGTGCCGCCTCCTCCCCTTTGCCTCATCTTGGAAAGCTGGGAAATTAATTGTTCCAGATGGCTGAGGCAAATTTCTGGTTACAACCTCCCCCCCATCCCTTTATGCCTGACTGATTTCTGATAGGGACACGGGGTTGTAAAGCAATAAACCTGGCTTAGCAGGATATCTGGTCTTGTGATTGCAGGAAGTTAATAGCCTCACTCCAGGTTTATCTCAGACATTACATATATACCTACAGAAAAAACAATAAAATAACTGGATGATGCATACATAAGCAATACAACAATATATTTACTAATGATATAGAGTGACTTACAAGTGGGGCTTCTTTCATCACAGTTCAAAACAGCCATGTGTATTAAAAAAAAAAAAATGCCACAGTTTTATGCACTTTGTTTAATAAATTCAGGCCATTACATTTTTGGGGGGTTTTGTAAACTGCTAAAGACAATATTTGAGTAATTCTCTTGCAAAAATGTATTAAATATACCAAATTTAGGCTAGATTCAGATGATCGACACAGTCCATGTGCAAGCTGTATTTCACAGACTGAACTCACTGCATCAGTGATTTGTGATGCAGTGATCTCCCAAATGGTTGGATCTCTATTGTACTGATCTGACTGCTTTATGTCATTTCGCTACTGTAGCAAATCGGATGTTCGGGAGCTCACTGCATCATAGTGAATTACATTACATTTACACAGCTGAGTTTAGTACAAGTACTCTATCATGTGAATCCAGCCTAAAAAACAATATATCCTGAAGAAAACAAATAAAAAAAAACTTTACTAAAGACAACAAAACTATGGGGAGAATTTTAATTTATATGTACGGTATTGAAGTCAGTTTTCCTGGCTGCAAAATTGCCATTACTTGCAACAAATTTATCAAATGTTCTATCTTTAACCCCTTCCCATCTTCTGCTGTGCATGTGTGATGGATGTTGGGACTTTACATGGTACAGGCTTGGGAGCTGGGTTCGCGTTCCTGCTGTTTAATGTTGGTGATTGGAGGCCATTCTCATCACAGACATTTCATCTCTCAGATGCCACGGTTGAAGTTGTTGCTAAGAGTAAACAGGAGCCATTCCAGTGTAACGTTCCTATTAAGCCTTATTGTATTGCATATGATATAAGCAGTCTTTTTTTTTCAATCTATTAAAAAAAAAAAAAAACCTGAAATAAAAATTCAAATTACCCCAACCTTATTAAAATAAAAATAAACATTGATACATAAACATTAAAAACTATATAAATTTGTAATCACTGTAATTGTACTGTGAATTCAGCACACTGTCGGCTTTCTAGCAGTATATAAAACCGCACAAAAAATCCTGCATGCAGGACTTTTATGTCTGTGAAAAATAATGGTTTCATGACGGACATCAAGTGTCCGTTATTTTTTAACATTAAAGTCTAGGGGTAAAGGACGAGCGTCCGTTATACTGTCTGTTTTTTTTTCTGCGCATGCTTAGAAAGCAGAAACAAAGCAAAAAAATAGACAGTATAAGAATGGATACTAACTGATGCTAATGTGTCCGTTTTCTTTTTTTAAATTCATTTAAAAAAACGGACACATTAACATCAGTTAGTATCCGTTTATTTTTTGTTGTTTTTTTTAATGGACACTATAAGAACGGACATCCAACAGTAGTGTGAACCCACCCTAACTTCAATTGCAGAATTTGAGCCATCGGATAACACTATTCTCTAACGTTTACACGGTTCTTTGAAGTCAATAAATAGGGTTAGGGGTGTGCAGTGTCTCTTAATCACAGGCCTGCTCAGTTTCCCCCATCTCATCTCTGTGTATCATGAATTAAGGGTAACAAGTCTATCTACAGGATAAGCGTCTGATCACTAGGGTCCCACTGCTAGCACCTCCACTACAATGGGAGTCTCAAGCAGCCCTTTTAGAATGAAGTGGTGGTCGTTCATGTGCCCTACCCCTCCATTTGGTCTCTTATGGTACTGCTGAAGAGACAAGGAGTACAGCACTCTATCTGCAGCTGTCTTAAATGGCTGTATAGAGCTGCTCCATTATATGCTGGTGGGATTGACAGACTGCCGAGCACAGCAAAGTGAAATCCCCTTTAACACATTGCAGATAAGATGCATATTTCTTTTGCAGATTTTGCTGCAGTTTTTTGAGAGAAAGCCAGGATTGGCTTTAAAAGGAATGGTAAAGGAAGCTCTAATAGAAATCACTTCTGCTGCATCCACTCTTGGCTTTGGCTCAAAAAAACAAAACCAAAAAAAAAAACAGCAAAATCTACAATAAAAATACAGCTTTTCCTCAATGTGTGGCCTCAGCCTAAAGAGAACCAAGTAATGGCAGTTACATGGTTTGAACGGCCCAGAGGTGTAGTTATAAGGGGTGCAGTGGGAACAGTCACTACTGGACCCTCACGGGGCCCCCAAAGATCTCTCTGCTACATACAATATATCAGTATTCTAAATAGTAGATGGTAGGCAGGGGTCCCATTACAAATTTTGCATTGCACTTCAAGTTACACCTCTCCTTGCCCACCTCTGACTCCTTATTGTCTTCCTGCAAAGAGTTGCCATATTGGACGAAAACCTGAAATCATGGGCAATTTCTTCTACAAACAGGTAGTCAGGCCTCTGCATCCAGAGCAGCTGGACCACAGAATGTCTTCTCAGTTGTCAACAGGTACATATTGCAGGCTGGTTGGCATACAACCCCTTGTCATGTAATAGGTAGATTGTATGCTGTATCGACGGCTGCTGTAAAAGAATTACCTTTTTGTGTCATAACCTCTGAACGTCCATTGCTAAAGTATTGACAGACATTCTGTCCTGTTGGTACCTGTGTACTCTAATGTAAATGGTTTGTGGGACTATAGCTCCTGAGTCACAGCCATGTGGATTTGACTACCGCTAGGTTCATACTGGTGTTCAGGCGAACCCGCCTGAGATTCCGCTTAAGTCAGCACCCGAAGGACAAAAACCAAGCACTAGTGTGAACCTAGCCTAACTTTGCATCCTAACCAGCTTTAATTGCTTGATGAATTGTATGTGTTTGCTGAGCCATATTCTTCTGGTAACAACTACTGTCACATCAAGAATAAGCACACTACTTCCGCTGCTATGACACATTATGGTAATTCTTCTGATGTAGCCTCCAGTGGAAAAAAATGGCACCTGAATGCTTAGAAGGGAACACAGTGTATAGCACTTGGTGAATATGGGTAACTAGCACCACCTGCTGGACACTACAGATAGCAGCTCTTGTTTATGGTGTTCTGATCAGTAACTCAATAATGTGCTATTTTTATTTGCTTAGTGCTCAGATTACGGTGTTAGCATGATATTTTCTAGGAAGTTTCCTATAAACGATCCTTGACTGTCTTGCACTGATATTAGTCAGCGGCACTCCCTATTTCCAAGGAAAAAGAGCCAGGGTGAATGTGATTTTTGCTTTGGGTGACTAGAGCAGTAATTCTTCATCATATCATATCAAGTCTTCTAATCCCTCCAACACATCATATGCAAAGTTCCTTAGATGTTCAATAACTTTTCAGACAATTTAGTCTCATTAGCCTGAAAAACACCTCTAAACTTCTTGGCACTCGGCGTCTCCATTATTGCTAGTTTGCTGTTCACACCCTGCTACTATGGAAGTGTTGTTTCTGTTAGGTACTACCGACTAGCTGTGTTGTTGCTGATGGGATGTCACCTGCAATTCACAATAAAATCACAGCTTCAGTGTTTGAGCCTTTCCTCAAAGTGTTCCTAAGAGGGGATTAAGTTGATTGATTCACAGAATTTTGAGATGGTCAAAATTTTTGCAATTATGTAAAATCATCCTCCAAAATGTGCCATTAAAGAATTTTTCCTGACATAAGCAAGCCCTCATCCCAGTTACTTTCACACACAAAAAAAGTCATGGCACAATGGAAAAACAAAAAAAGAAAATCATCACCTATTCACAGGATGTATTAGTTCACCGTACTGGATCCTACTAGGAACGAGCGCTTTTCCTAACTCATATTTGGCACCAAAGACTAGATGACATCCCATCCATTATGTAAAAGCAGGAAAGCTTTTATTTTTCCTACCTTCATCTCATTTGATATATGGCACGACATCTGGCTCCCAAACCGAGGCATAGTATGGCTGTGTGAATGCAGTCTCACCATTGCCATACATATTACATTGAAGAAGATTTACACTATAACAGCCAGTGAACTTTTCAGATGCAGATATGTGCATTTTATTCCATATTGGCCACACTGTACATGTTCAACAGGCAATACACAGAAGAACTTTCTGGGAATGGCATTTAAAGAAAAATTGTATGCAGATGAAGTATCTTTGGTTCAACAAAAGAGCTTTCCTCATAACTGCCACAAGAAAATGTCAAACATGGCCAACATCATTTTGGTTGGAATAAACAGTTTTCAGTAAATAGTCATGGTGGTTTCAACAAACTCTGCATAAATGAACAAATGAGGCAATTCTAAGAATCTTTGTAAATGTATCTTATCAGAGCGGATGGACACCTTCTACTCTTATCAATCTGTTTCCCTGGTCTCCATCTGCTAAACTGACTTCCACTGTGAAAAATGCTGCTCTATTCATCTTGGGATGGACTGCTGGTCAGTTACACGACTCAAGTCTATATGGGGGGGAGGGGGGAGTGAACAGTAAGTGCAGGATAGAAGACAGGATTAGACTGCTGCGGAATAGAAGCCATCACAACCAAAGTACTTTATTTACACCAGTACTTCTCTGCCTATGTACGGCATGGTCCTGGGGCAGTTTTTGAATGAGACCATTATAGAGCAAATTCTCCTAAACTTACTGTGAGCAGTTTATGGCATATAATATCCACCCATCAGTTTATAGAGAACAATAGATATAGCATGGTGAGAGAGAAACTACAGAATATTAGTAGTATAATGGCAAGATATAGTGTTATAGTACTCACACTGCTTATCCTTAAAGGAAAAGAGAAAAGAAAAAAACTGAAACAACAGGTACGCTTTACTGTTAGTCTTATATACATGAACACCTTACACTCTTGTTAATACATGTGTGCGGCTCCATGTTGTGTGCATAGTGTAGCTGAAGGCCAATGTTACCTACAGAGATGTTTAAAACTGTTTCGTAATTTCAACCCAATTCTGGTTTTGGCCAGCAAATAACTGATGAAAAATACAGACATGCGAATAGGGCCTTAAGCTGTGACTGTTCCAGCTAATTTGTATACCCTTTTTCCCCAGAGAAGCCCTGCATGATCTGTAAGACGCCTTATGCCTAGTAAAACCGCCCAAGTAGAAACAGTACCACCTCCCAGATTCCCATCAATGGCCTCTCACCAGCCAACCCACTATTTTGCTCTGCATTGTTTAGGGGCAAACACCTTAAGGCGGAGGCCCCACATTGCAGAAATGCAGCTTTTTTTTTCTTTTGAGCCAAAGCCAGGAATGGATTGAGCAGAAGGCAGAAGTATAAGAGCTTCCTAGATATTTCCCATTCCTTCCGTAACCACTACTTGGTTTGGTTAAAAAAAAAAAAAAAACACACGCAGCAAAAAAAAAGTCTGCAGATGAATACCTGGTTTTGCTGACATCCTAGTCATGTTGCAGGGCCTGTTATAGGGTCAGACTTTTTGTGTTCTTTTCTCTCTGAATGTTCATAAACCCTGTAATTTGCACAAAGCAGTAAGGTTCGCACATGTTGCTGTGATCACAACCTACTTGCTGCACATCTCTTTCCTGGCTGCAGTATGATCTGATTTAAGGGAACCCGTGACATGGTAAATACTGTACAATCTTCAGGCAGCATGTTATATAGCAGAAGGAGGTGAAAAGACAGTTGTAACAAGATTCTGTGCAACCTGTCATTTATCTATTGGAATCAGTTCTTTCCATGCCAATAAGGCGTTCCTATTAGTGATTAGCAGCCATCTCTGTATGCACAGCGGGGAGGGAATATCCTTAGAAACAACTTGGTTTGTGCTCATTTTAATGGTTATACTGGTGTAGAAAAGTTAAGGCTAGTAGTCCAACAAAAACATGTTTCTCTGTCCCCCTTCACCAGATTGTCTAGCACATTCTACACATTTTAAAAGTGTTGTCTAACAAAGTAAAGTGAAAGGACCTTTCTCATTCTCCACATACAACCGGATGCCAGCGCTCCCATTGTACAGCACTCAGCTAAGTGAATGGGAGTGCTGACCATCACAAGCCCCGCCCACATTCAGCCTGGTTGCGGTCAGGTCTTTTCACTTTACTTTGCGAGACAACCCCTTTAATACACACAAATCCCTGAAGTTTACCATCTTGATTTTTTACTTTTCATTGCGCTCATTGTGTCTTAGCACAATATCACATGGGCAGCTACAGACTGTACCATCTCCCACTGCATTCTCCTAAATAATCTAGTATAGACTATAAATAGGGTATATAGTCGGGGACTCTGAGCTGCGAGTTCCTTTACTATAACTCTGCAAAACAGTCCATCTAATTTCAAAAAGTTATGCTGACTTTTGCAGAGACAGACAGGCTGTCTCAGCTAGTCACAATAAGATTACAGAACCTGAAGAGAAAGATCTCTTGAGTTTTCAGATAGCAATAAGGTAATATTGACTGAATTTATATATTAGTACATTGTGAAAGGAAAAAAAAAAAAACCCGGATAATCTTCATTCAGAGAGGGATTTAGAGAAAACTAGAAGGTCTGCATACAAAACGGAACATAAAATCTAAAATGTACTATCTAAGGCAACAGTGCACAGTAAAGCATAGCTAGTCTTTAGCTCTGCAAACAAGATTATTTAGAAGATGGTATCTCCTACCCACCAGCAACCAAAGCATCATTTTTACTCCATAGCTATCAGTTTGATGTGAACGTTTTTACTCCTTTAGTAGAAAAAGCATGATCTTAGGAATTAACTGCATTTGGAACTCCATACTTTACTCCATACAGTAGCCATATATTCTACACCAAAAAATGGAATCTGTCATGGTAATGAAAATACATTTTTCAAAAACGTTTTCAGGAACGTATTATTCTCCCCATGACGGGATCCAATAGAGCTTTGTTAAAGGGACTGCAGATAGAAGGAAATCATGTTTTTCTTATTACCTGCCCAGGGGTTGTAGCTCATACTGTAGCAGTTTCATGAGCTGCAATACAGCACACAACTTGTGAGCAGAAGCTATGTTTTTTAAAGAGCGCCTGTCCTCTCAAGCTGCAGAAACAGTGCCCCTCTGGTAGAGAGTGGCTCTCATGAGCAGCTGAAGACCACGTACAGTGTTTCTACTTCTTTGTTTCAGTGCCACTGATCAAAACTTCTTACATATGACATATCAAACGTGTTCGGAAACTACTGCTACACTAAGCTTGGATAAACATTTTCGGATAATGAGTTGAACTTCTCAGACCAGTGTCTTCTTCAGCTGTATTTTCTGTGGGACCCAGCCTATTTGTTAAAAAAAATTAATTGTTGACCTTTCTTTCTTCTTTTTCAATATGACCTGAGGTATGTTTACCAGTTTTTGTTTCTGTATTGCATACTTGACTCTGCTGCGACAGAGCTATTGTTTCCCTCCTTCCCTATGTCCTTCCCTGCTCCCCCACCTACCATTTCTTGTTCTCCCTGCCACCCCCCTCCGCTCCCTGACCTTCCCTCTGCCATGTTCATCCTTCATTGTTGATAATTTGTTTTCTAACATTAGAAAACAAAATAAGTGTTGGAAACTGAAGGAGGAAAACCTTAAAAAAAAAAAAAGTAGGCTACCACCTCCCTAAAAATGAAATATAGTGGCTCGTACAGCACTCACATACACACGTACAGACTTACAAATGTATCTGTTACTGCAGCCGAGTGTGTCTTTTTGCTAAAAAAGTGGATTTGTATGCAAATGAGGGTCCTAGATTCCCAGAGGCATCAAAACCTGACCCCTTTTTCATACAATCACTCTCCTTTGCCCACAACTGGCATCAAAAGGCTGTGGATGTCTATGAAGTAGAAGGAAAAAAAAAAAAAAAAACACCCCTATTGTAACAAGTGCAAATTTCTAAAATACACCTTTTTCATCAAAAAACAGATTCAGCAGCAGTAAAAAAAAAAAAAAAAAAAAGGTTCATTTGTAAAGCTGTCAGTGCTCTGCAAGCTGCTAGGACTAGTTTATATGCCATAAGGGAGGTGGTAGACTTCCTATAAGTTTACCATGTTAACCATTTACAGCAGCACAAGATTTAACGTGTTGTTGCTGCTCAAGGTGATAATACCTGTAAGCTGACTTGCAGTCTTTTTTAACGTTTTTTTTCAATATTTTCTTGCTTCTATACAATGTAAATGTAAAAGACTCCATGAATCTCAAATCCAATGGCTTAAAAAGACAGTTTGCAGATGCTATATAAATGTTATAAAGTATTATATGCAAAAGGCAATACACTAAAATATCCAATAAACAGCCTGAAGTGAACATGCTGGATTAGAAGAGTTCTCTCTGCATAAATAGTCGCAATCTGTAACTGTGTGACTGGTAATACATAGCTCAGTCTGTGGCAATGTATTCAGTGGTTATTTCTTGCTTCTGGTCGGACATGTACTTGATCCAATTCTTCAAGTCCAAGTGACTAGCTAATATTCACAGCTCCTCTTCCTTTCTGGTCAGTGGTATGGAGAAAATGTAATTTTTGCGCTAGATGATTTGGGACACATAAACGGTACGTTTCTTTTTAATCAAAATAAAATCCAGTAAAATGAATCAGTGAAATTATATTAAATTGATTGATATCTTCATCTTCATTAAAGGAGTAGTTCGCTTCATATGCCAGGTTAAGGAATTTTAAACTAAAAAAGTTGGGGTCCCCCTTATCAAAAGCTACTAGACATCTAGCTCTTGCTTCAGAAAGACATCAGGGGGCTACATCCAGCACTTGCTTTAAAAGAGTTGCAGGATTGATCTTAGTTCTCAATTATCTCAATAGCTGAAACATCGGTTATCAAAGATGGAAATTAAACATGTCATTTGTAAGAGATTCCTCAAGGCTCATCGCATATGGAGTGTATTTCTCTTCCAGCATTCGTTTCCATACTTTTACTACAAAAAAAGAAAGAAAAAGACAAGATGACCACTGGGGATATTAGGAATGAACACATTAAAGTGCATCCAATTATGAACAAATTAACGCCTTTACATAAATCAATATTTCGAGAAAAAACTTTTTCATCAGAAAAATGTCTTTCTAAACTTATGAAACTCCCTTTTCCCAATGTTTTCTTAATTGTTCAATCACTCTGAGATCACAGCTAGCATCTGTATTTAGAAAAGTGACAGACTGTCAGCTCAATGAAAGATCAGATTACATGCTGCTCCTGGAAGTCTATGGAAAGGATGGAAGTAGAAGCAGAGAAAGAAAGGCAGACACACACACACACACTTGTGAAGGTTTTATTATGGTTTGTATCTCACCCCAGTGCTGGATTCGCTGTTAGACTGCTCATTATTGCTGTATAATGTCCTCCATGTTTCTCATGGGATGTTACAGAGCATTAAGTTACCTACTAGAGTCTAGAACAGTTTCTCTCTGCCTCTCTCTACTTTCTCCTACCCCTTTTCTATAGAATTCTATGGGCAGTGAGAGGTGTTCTGAAAAGTGATTTATTTCCTGTGCAGATGCTGACCTAACTGGGAGAACTAAATACTTGTTGTGGAAGCAACTGGAAATCACAATATACACCTGGCCAATGAATCATCATATATGGCAAAGGACCAGGTCTGGAAAGAAACGATCACCAAAAAAAAAAAAAAAAAAAAAAGTACTCTAACCCACTGAATCAATCATCGGAAAATAATACAAAGCACTTGATAACACAAGGAACCAAAAATAGTGCAGACTTACAAAAGACTTCATGTTGCTTCACTGTCCCCAATGAGGGGATAAGTGCCTTGCTCTAGAGATGAGACCAAACCCAGGCAAGGTATTCTCTGAAAGCACTTGCATATAAGTAAAACAGTGAGTTACATGAAACTGTAATTTTAGAAGCCTCAGAATCCTCCCTGCAAGGTACTGTGATTAGGCTTATAATCAATTTACTGTTGACCTGCTCCCTTAAACTCCTTTACAACCTCTTGGGCCAGGAACTATATGCAAGATTAGCTGAAAATCTGGACTATCAATATCAAGAAGCTGCAGACACTCACTGTAGTTTGGCTCATCCATCTCTTCTATGGTAGATTCTGTGGTACCTTCCAAAGGTACTTTCTGGCTTTCTTCTGAGACACTTTCCACATGTTCTTCTCCTTCATCTTCTTTCTGTTGCTTTTGTAAAGAGTTAATCATTTCCTTATAATCTTGTCTAGCCTTCATTGTGAGATCATACAATTTGTGAAAATGATCCTGCAAAACATATGAAACACTCAATAAAACACATATTGCAAATTATCCTTATAAAGTACATGTAAAACATTTTTTTGATGCATGTAACCCTTTCAGGGCACAGCCAGTTTTGACCTTCAAGGCAGCACAATTTTTCAAATCAGATGTGCCATTTTATGTGGCAATAATTTTGGAATGCTAGTCTTTCTGTAATCATAGTTCCGTTACTATACGCTAGCAACCAGCCCAGTTTCTGATTTGCTAATTAATCACATCCTGGTCAGCACCGTTGCATTGCAGCACTGGGGGTCTTGACTGCTAACCCAACCAAAGACAACATCTGCATAGCGTTTGTATGTTCTCCCTGTATTTACTTGGGTTTCTTCCCACACTCCAAAAACGTACTGTACGTTAATTTATATACATATGAGGACATCGGCTGATGCAAAATGACGACTCTACAGGCTATGAATTACGTACACACTGGCCATTTATCTGTGGGCACTTGGGTGTGGGGTCTGTGTAAAGTTGAGGTCAGAGTAGCTGAAAGTCCTCCTTTTATGGCCATGCTATTCACTGTATGATTTGGCAGTGGGACATTATTTGCTGTGCCTGGAACCTACCTGTCATGCCATTTTTACAATCTATTCAGTCTGCCAAATCTCGTAAGAGACACCTATTAACCCTTTGGTGACAACGTCTTAAGGCAAACCACCGTAATAGTATGGAGCAGCATTAAGCAGTCACTGAGTCCCTGGACACTGTGACCAAGAGAGGATTGCTACTGTCCATGACAGAATCCTCACACCCTTCCTGGGGGAGAATAGTGCCTTTTCCCATCAGCAATGGCGATCGCTGCCACTGGCTGATCAAATGTGATCGGTCAATAGCAGTAATGAGAACACAGATCCAATAATATGACATAGAGGTCTCGTTCTCTCTAACATATCTATATATCTACAATGGGGGAAAAAAAAGTATTTAGTCAGCCACCAATTGTGCAAGTTCTCCCACTTAAAAGGATGAGAGAAGCCTGTAATTGACATCATAGGTAGACCTCAACTATGAGAGACAAAATGAGAAAACATATCTAGAAAATCACATTGTCTGATTTTTTAAGAATTTATTTGCAAATTATGGTGGAAAATAAGTATTTGGTCACCTACAAACAAGCAAGATTTCTGGCTCTCGCAGACCTGTAACTTCTTCTTTAAAAGGCTCCTCTGTCATCCACTCATTACCTGTAGTAATGGCACCTGTTTGACATTGTTATCAGTATAAAAGACACCTGTCCACAACCTCAAACAGTCACTCCAAACTCCACTATGGTGAAGACCAAAGAGCTGTGGAAGGACACCAGAAACAAAATTGTAGACCTGCACCAGGCTGGGAAGACTGAATCTGCAATAGGCAAGCAGCTTGGTGTGAAGAAATCAACTGTGGGAGCAATAATTAGAAAATGGAACACATACAAGACCGCTGATAATCTCCCTCCATCAGGGGCTCCACGCAAGATCTCACCCCGTGGGGTCAAAATGATCACAAGAATGATGAGCAAAAATCCCAGAACCAAACGGGGGGACCTAGTGAATGACCTGCAGAAAGCTGGGACTAACGTAACAAAGGCTACTGTCAGTAACACACTACGCCACCAGGGACTCAGATCCTGCAGTGCCAGATGTGTCCCCCTGCTTAAGTCAGTACATATCCGGGCCCGTCTGAAGTTTGCTAGAGAGCATTTGGATGTTCCAGAAGAGTATTGGGAGAATGTCATATGGTCAGATGAAAGCAAAGTAGAACTATTTGGTAGAAACACAACTCGTCGTGTTTGGAGGAGAGTGAATGCTGAGTTGCATCCAAAGAACACCATACCTACTGTGAAGCATGGGGGTGGCAACATCATGCTTTGGGGCTGTTTCTCTGCAAAGGGACTAGGACGACTGATCCGTGTACATGAAAGAATGAATGGGGCCATGTATCGTGAGATTTTGAGTGCAAACCTCCTTCCATCAGCAAGGGCATTGAAGATGAAACGTGGCTGGGTCTTTCAGCATGACAATGATCCCAAGCACACCAACAGGGCAACGAAGGAGTGGCTTCGTAAGAAGAGTTTCAAGGTCCTGGAGTGGCCTAGCCAGTCTCCAGATCTCAACCCCATAGAAAACCTTTGGAGGGAGTTTGAAGTCTGTGTTGCCCAGCGACAGCCCCAAAACATCACTGCTCTAGAGGAGATCTGCATGGAGGAATGGGCCAACATACCAGCAACAGTGTGTGCCAGCCTTGTGAAGACTTACAGAAAACGTTTGACGTCTGTCATTGCCAACAAAGGATATATAACAAAGTATTGAGATGAACTTTTGTTATTGACCAAATACTTATTTTCCACCATAATTTGCAAATAAATTCTTTAAAAATCAGACAATGTGATTTTCTGGATTTGTTTTCTCATTTTGTCTCTCATAGTTGAGGTCTACATATGATGACAATTACAGGCCGGCCTCATCTTTTTAAGTGGGAGAATTTGCACAATTGGTGGCTGACTAAATACTTTTTTACCCACTGTACAGTCATATGAAAAAGTTTGGGCACCCCTATTAATCTTAATCATTTTTAGTTCTAAATATTTGGGTGTTTGCAACAGTCATTTCAATTTGATATATCTAATAACTGATGGACACAGTAATATTTCAGGACTGAAATGAGGTTTATTGTACTAACAGAAAATGTGCAATATGCATTAAACCAAAATTTGACCGATGCAAAAGTATGGGAACCTCAACAGAAAAGTGACATTAATATTTAGTAGATCCTCCTTTTGCAAAAATAACAGCCTCTAGTCGCTTCCTGTAGCTTTTAATCAGTTCCTGGATGAAGGTATTTTTGACCATTCCTCTTTACAAAACAATTCCAGTTCAGTTAAGTTTGATGGTCGCCGAGCATGGACAGCCCGCTTCAAATTATCCCACAGATGTTCAATGATATTCAGGTCTGGGGACTGGGATGGCCATTCCAGAACATTGTAATTGTTCCTCTGCATGAATGCCTGAGTAGATTTGGAGCTGTGTTTTGGATCATTGTCTTGCTGAAATATCCATCCCCGGCGTAACTTCAAATTCGTCACTGATTCTTGTACATTATTCTCAAGAATCTGCTGATACTGAGTTGAATCCATGCGACCCTCAACTTTAACAAGATTCCCGGTGCCGGCATTGGCCACACAGCCCCAAAGCATGATGGAACCTCCACCAAATTTTACAGTGGGTAACAAGTGTTTTTCTTGGAATGCTGTGTTTTTTTGACGCCATGCATAACGCCTTTTTGTATGACCAAACAACTCAATCTTTGTTTCATCAGTCCACAGGACCTTCTTCCAAAATGAAGCTGGCTTGTCCAAATGTGCTTTTGCATACCTCAGGCGACTCTGTTTGTGGTGTGCTTTCAGAAACGGCTTCTTTCGCATCACTCTCCCATACAGCTTCTCCTTGTGCAAAGTGTGCTGTATTGTTGACTGATGCACAGTGACACCATCTGCAGCAAGATGATGCTGCAGCTCTTTGGAGGTGGTCTGTGGATTGTCCTTGACTGTTCTCACCATTCTTCTTCTCTGCCTTTCTGATATTTTTCTTGGCCTGCCACTTCTGGGCTTAACAAGAACTGTCCCTGTGGTCTTCCATTTCCTTACTATGTTCCTCACAGTGGAAACTGACAGGTTAAATCTCTGAGACAACTTTTTGTATCCTTTCCCTGAACAACTATGTTGAACAATCTTTGTTTTCAGATCATTTGAGAGTTGTTTTGAGGAGCCCATGATGCCACTCTTCAGAGGAGATTCAAATAGGAGAACAACTTGCAATTGGCCACCTTAAATACCTTTTCTCATGATTGGATACACCTGGCTATGAAGTTCAAAGCTCAGTGAGGTTACAAAACCAATTTTGTGCTTCAGTAAGTCAGTAAAAAGTAGTTAGGAGTATTCAAATCAATAAAATGATAAGGGTACCCAAATTTTTGCACTGGTCAAATTTTGGTTTAATGCATATTGCACATTTTCTGTTAGTACAATAAACCTCATTTCAATCCTGAAATATTACTGTGTCCATCAGTTATTAGATATATCAAATTGAAATGGCTGTTGCAAACACCCAAATATTTAGAACTAAAAATGATTAAGATTAATAGGGGTGCCCAAACTTTTTCATATGACTGTATATCTATCCATCTGTAAATTTCAAGTTGTTGTGTTCTATTCAATAAATTTTAAACATCTATATACATGTTGAATAAATTACACCCCACACTTTCAATAAAGTTTCAATACATGTGTAAAAAAAACAACATGAATAAAAAAAATGTCCTATAGCTCCCAAATGTGTCAGAGCTCTGAACATACCAAAGGCTGTATTCAGCAGAGGGCGTATTCCCTTCCTGGCCTCTGATAATGATACAGACAATGAGGGAGAAAAGGAAGATACCACATTTCTCTATTATATCTACTCCTCATCATTCAACGATGAGCGCCACCAAAGGAGGCACCCCAGAACAATGGACTCCACCCCCTAAAAATTATGAGCCTCAGCTTCCTGATTTTGTTTGCAGGTCAGGAATCCAAATTTGAGACTGAAGGCCTCACAGAAATGGACTTTTTCAAAGGACCCAGTACTTCTAGAACTGAAGGTGCCCATATTGTGCCAGGGCAACACTTTACAAGTGAAGTCCCACAAACTGGAAAGAAAGAAAGGGAAGACCCAAAAAAGGTGCAGAGTGTGTTCCAAATGGGAAATAAGGAAAGACACCATTTGCAAGTTTGACAACTGTGTGCATGAAGGAGTGCTTTAGATTCTACCACACATACATGGATTATTCATTTTATAATTTATTTTCCATAGTATATCACCTCCTTATACCGTGATGTACTTCCCACAGATTTACCTGCTGTGCATCAATTTCTGGAAAATAAATGAATGCTAAATCTGTGGGTTCCAAATGCACACTATATCCCTTGATAAATTCCTTAAGGGGTCTAGTTTCCAAACTGAAGTTGTTAGTTGGGGGTTAACTGGATTGCAGTTTTGAGAGTGGGGCGATTTATGTGGGTTTCTAATAGGCCATTAAAAGACCTTTTAGAGTTGAACTGGTCCCTTTAAAAATTGGTTTTGGAAGAGTTCTTGAAATGGAGTTCTACGTCTTATAATATATAAAAAAAAAAAAAATTAAGGGTATGTTCACGCTGAGTTTTTTGCAGGCTGATTTTGAGGCGGGATCCGGAAGTCTCCGATTTCATTTTAATGGAAGTCAGTAGCAGTTTCGTAGCAGCTAGAGGAAAAAAAAAAAAAAGGGACATGACCTATCATCAGGTGGGTTCCACCTTGAAAAACCTATTGAAATCAATGAGAGGCGGAAAAAACACGACATGGTTTTTTAACACAGTTTTTGCAAAAACTGCATCAAAAACACAAGCGGTTTTTTAAAAGGAGGTTTCCAGGTCCATACAGTATGCTGCAGCAAAAAATCGTGACGAAAAGTGTGACAAAAAAAACGCATCATGTAAAAAAAAAAAAAAAGAAGAAAAAAAGAAAAGAGAAAAAAAAAAGGCGTCAAAAACCATTTCCTAATTCCTGAAGCAGATCTTTTCAGCCTGCAAAAAACTCCATGTGAACATACTGTAAGGGTGATTAAAGTCCGTTGCAAACATAAAGCAGAGATATTTATTAAGTAGTTTGAGTAGTATGACCAAAAAAAGGCAGTGATGGCTAACCTTTTGAGCTCGGAGTGTCAAAATCCGTAAAAAACCTAGCTTAACTTGGGTGGCATGTCACATCTAAAAATATCCATAATTGTGATATTTGTAGCTCCAATTTAAAAAAAAAAAAAAATAAATTATATTTTTGATATATGTATTTGTATTACACAATGAAAAATTTGGGCACCCCTATTAATCTTAATCTTTTTTTTCTAAATATTTGGGTGTCCCTTTCTTTTTTTTCTTTTCCTATGTATTTCTGGCCCATTACACAGTATATGACCCCCTTTTGCTGGCCAATCACACCGTATATGACTTTTTTTTTTTTTTTTTAAAGCCCTCCTGCAGTATATGACCCTCTTTTTACCCCCCATTCCCACCCAGAGTAGTGGCCGATAATTTTGACTCACCTGTCCATGCTCCAGTCCTGGCCAGGACAGGAGCGGAAAAATTATTGGCAGCTGCTTACTGCAATAATACAATAAGTAGTCGATGTGTGTCACCCAAAATGTCTTGGTGTATCACCTTTGACACGCTTGTCATAGGTTCGCCATCACTGATTTAAGGTATGTAATTTTAACATTTAAAAATTTTCACCAAATTTCCTATTTTTTCATAATTAAACACATTTTGACCAAAATTTACCAACAACATGAAGTACAGCGTAGCACGAAAAAACGCTCAGAATCACTTTGATAAGTTAAAGCACTCCAAAGGTATTACCAAGTAAAGTGACATGTCAGATTTGAAAAATGAGGCTGTGGCCTGAAGGAGTTAAACCGAATCTGCATATTTACAAGTAAACAATCTGGACCAGGTGGGAGGTGGGTACATCCTCCGATTTTGGTTTCAGCCTCTAATGCAGCCGCCAAAGGTGTGGTCCTTTGTTGTAGCATCTCCACAACAAGGTTTTCAACGCACTCTCCTCCTGCTGCCAGCCACAGATGCCAGGGACAGGCAGATTTCCTTGCAGGTGGTTAGTCTGCCACCCCAGGACTATGCTGTAGCTCTTTAGTTAGTGAGAAATTACAAGAGAAGGTATCGAGTGGGATCCGATTAAAGAGGGATAACCCAGCTTTTATTGTACTTACAAGACAACTAGTTTAAAATTTACACATTTAAAAAATAAATAAAATAATCACAAGTGATGCTCGACTGGTTTCACCCTTCCCAATTCATCAGGGGAGATAGGAAATCTGCCTACCAGACACCTGTGGTTGGCAGGCAGAAGGGAGATTGCGCCTTTGGGAGCTGCATTAGAGGCTGAAACATGTAAAACAGAGGAGAGCTGATAGCACCGGTTTGTTATTAGGAATATGGAACAGTGTAGTTGCAAGACTACAATAAGACATTTAAGGGACCTATAAGAAGCTACATGGGACCTTGCGGTTTGTGAGAATTCTACTATGCACACTTGTTTTCTATTGCTCTGAGAGCAAGTTGTCGTTTATACCTATTCTTTACTTTAGTTGTGTGTTATTTTATACTGCAATACCTTATTTATGCGCATCTAACACATGGAATTTTTTTTTTTTTTTATTGCATTTAGTGGTGCTGCCAGTTTTTGTAGGTTGGGCTGATCCTTAACCAGCAGACTATGGTTACAAGTTGCCTCACCTGAGCTCCATCATAGCTGAATATGCCAACCACGCTAACAGGTACAGCTTTGTTCACACAACGACCCAGAGCTTTGCGATTAAGAGCAAACACAAAGGGGACATTCTGTTCACAGGCACAGTTAATGATTGTTTGCAGAGTGTCATCCAAACCCCCTGGAGCAAGAGAATATAAATAAATAATAATAATAATAGTAAAAATAATCTGTACTGCAGCATTTGCCCATACAGTAACTACAACAATTAATCTTATAATTTCCTTAAAACCTAACCAATATTCTACATGCTGCATAGTCATCCATCAAATTTATAATCTCAGAATTCTGCTGTAATGAGATTTTATGTACTTAATAGATTATTTTAGAAGTGCAGCAGCCAAAACACGATCTACTAAAATACCAAATGAATCCGTTAACCGGTGATGGATGTCACTATTAGACAATGAATGAACAAGCTATATTCTAAATTTGTTTCCCATTTGTCTCCTGTTAATGTGCACTGTCAAAATCAGTTACACTTGGGATTGTGACCAATGTTATGGGGTTATGTCATCAAAATTAATCTTGCAAAAAAACAAAAACAAAAAAAAAAAAACACTTTAACTTCAGAAGTTTGCTGCTTGATCCCAGCAGCAAAATATAAACTAAAAATATCTCAATATGTACAATCATGCGCCCACCATTTTTCCATTTTAAAGGGGTATTCCCATCTCAAGGATCCTATCTATACTGGTAGCTTATGTAAATTGAAGACTTTTCCTAAATATATTGCTTTAGCAACACTGCTTTGTTTTCCTGCTATGTGAAATTATATCTCCCATTGTTTACACAGCGTTTCCATAGTGCTGAACCTGTGTGATAGGACAAGTGATATCACTCACTGCTCTCACTGTTATCTACAGCTCTGCCTTCAGCTAATTGCAGTTTGCTGATAAAGCCTTGTTTGATATCACTCTATGTAAACACACAGATAACACAGAGTCCTTCTCTAGAAGCATGTGCATATTATTTCATCTGCATTTATATTAGATTTCTAGTAGTTATAAGTATTGTGATACTTCATAGTGTTCTGTTCAGGAAGCTGGGGGGGATACAGGAAGTGAGAAGAGACATCAGGCAAAGCTGCTGAACCAGGGAGATGGGAAACCCCCTTTAACCATTTTTGCTAAAGTGACAAGAGGATGTGCAGCCATATAAGTGAATGAATCACTTCTGAATGTGTTTTTTGTTTTGGAGTTTTCATATGGTTGATGCATTGCTTTCAGTACAATCTGTGCATTATTGGAGCCACTTGGCCCTACAAATTCCAGTAGGGAAAACCACTGCATCAAAACACAGTCTTTACTTTAGCCCAGTGCCACATCTAGACACAATGCCTGAACAGAGACTTGGAACCAAATGTTTTCTTCACACATTTATAGAGGCATTTTCACCAGACTCAGATTTGTTGCAGAAATGTCAACTGAAAGTCAAACAGACCAAGAAGCAACATCTTTTAAGCAGCTGTTCACACTTTGCAGTTTTTTTTGTCTGGGTTTTGAATTGAAGACAGGTGGGTATCCTAGGAGTAGAAGAATTAAAATTCTAAGTTTTATCTTGGTTTGGATCCATTCCTAGTTTTGGTTCCAAAAAAACTAATGCAAAAGGTAAAGGTTGAAATGGGCCTATAAGAAGGAAACACTCATTTCTTAAAGATCTTACAAGTGTTTTAACTGTTTAATAAATTTGGAGTAAATCACCCGTAACAGAAAGCTCAAGAGAAAGAGCCCTACACACTGTCAAAGCCAGAACTGTAACAATAGTTGTAGTTTCCTGCAATTTCACGACCATTAGCAAAATGAACAACAGTGGTATCCACTAGGTATGATGTGGCCATGGTGCAAATGAAAAAATGGGCAGCTATGCTATTTGCCAGTGTGTCACTAATACATTACAAAATGATTGTTTATTTATAGTATTGTAGCCTGCAAAAATACCCTGCTATTAATTTGGAACACCCAATAATCAGTTTATAATGAATTTTAAATGGTAGCTGGCAAGGGCACCCAGTTTTCAGTTAAAGGGGTATTCCCATGAACATAACCTTTTACAAATTTGTAGATAATTAAAAGCTAAACATTTTTGCAAATATAAATAAACATTTTGCAGAGTTTTAAAGATTTTGTCTAATATCTTGCGGTCACAGTCTTGTTGTCTTGATCGGTTGCCAGTGGATATGACCATGAATGCAGGACCTTTCTAAGGTCAGAAAAACAGCAATGATGTCC
This sequence comes from Leptodactylus fallax, assembly GCA_947044405.1. Lineage (NCBI taxonomy): Eukaryota > Metazoa > Chordata > Amphibia > Anura > Leptodactylidae > Leptodactylus > Leptodactylus fallax. Next base: position 1,223,610 of record CAMRHE010000212.1, read on the forward strand.
TTACTGTGGCCGGGTTATCTTCTCATACATGCAGTGTCCCTGCCTGATAACCTGTCCACAGTAAGAAAATTATGGCTGTGTTTTTGACAAGTCCCAGACCATAGAAAGTTTCTGCATTTGTGGTCGTATCCATTGGCAACAGATCAAGACAACAGACTGTCACCATTAAGACAGTTAAAGAAAATTAGAATTTTTAACTACTTATATTTGCAAAAATGTTTAACTTTTAATTATCTACATATATAGATATGATTATGTTCATGGGAATACCCCTTTAACTCACAACTTCTCCATGTGATCATACCCCTAGAGTGGGTCCTTCAATGCTACACCTGACAAAATAATATCCACAAGCGTACAGCTAAGTCTTAGGCTAAATTCACACGAAAGTGGTGCAAAAAAGAGGTGAACAACATCAATTTTAGCGGATATCCCATACATTTCAGTGTATGGATCTGTGAAAATGGACAAAAAACAGGACATGACCTATATTTTGATGGTCTCTGACAATGGACCGTAAAAATAACGGTCATGTGAATAGCCCCTATTCACTGACAGTGAAATGAATACTAGCAGGTGAAAAAAAAAAATCATGTCACATGGCCAGTTTTCACTGTTGTGTGAATCTAGCCTTATACTGCAGCTATGCTCCTTTAAGTTAGTGGGGCAGAACTGCAGCATTAGATACAGAAGCATGTAGGAGTGTGCAGGTGTAATTGTTTCAGGGAATACAAGTGCCCCATTGTTGTGCTGATGCACCAATGGATAAAATCTTTAAAAAAACCCTTTTTAAGAAATAATGCATTAAACCTATTAGTTCCCGCACAAAGAGTTAGGTATTATCAGACAATATTTCCCAATACCTTTGGACTGTATCTTTTCACAGTTAGGAGAAATGATTATACATTTAATCTTCTTAAGTTTCAGATGTTTCAGGACTTCCCTTAAACCCATCACCAAACGCCTTTTGGTCTTTGCTTTCACTGGATCTTTAAGGTACAACCGATCCTGGAATCGCACTAGCTCTTTAAGCAGTTCTGTCACACAACTATCCACTTCTTTGCTGAGAACCTGACTACAGTACCTGAAAAATACAGCAATTTATTAACCATACAAACAATATATTTAAAAGAATACGATCACTAACATCTTGGTGCTCTCCACCACCTCTCTGAAGCCACACCATAGACAAATCTAAAGTGCTTCATAGCCATATATAAAACCACTTGACTCATCTAGGGCAGAAACCACACAGATTGATAAAACAAATGGGATTCAGAATGTACTCACTCACGGAACCGCCTACTATGAATTTTGGGGAGGTTAAAACTTGGATGTGGAACAGAAACAGAAACTTCTGTGGCATCAGGAACATCCTGAGACGGTTCTGAAGGAGGAAATGAACAGGCATCATCTGATTCAGTTCTCTCTTCTGTTGGTAAGAAAAGGCAGTTATTAGTCAGTCCAGAAACTATAATAGGCTGGAAACACACACAGTTTTTTGAGCCAAAGAAGAAGTAGTATAATCCCTTTATATTTACCATTACCGTTGAATCCACTTCAGCTTTAGCTCAATAAACGGCACCGAAAAATGCATGTGCGATTTTAACTTTATAGTAAGCTTTTTACACATTAACAAATTAACCGAGAACTCATGTCCATATTATGCCTAACCTGAATATTCTGGGCATTTGTCCTAGTCTCTTATGGGTTCTGTGCATCTTTTTTCTTCATATTTTCTGGTGAGATGTAAGAGCTGTACCGTGTATTCTCAGCCAGATGGCTCCCCCACTTAACCCCCTTCCCTCACACAGCATGCAGTGTCAAAGGCAAAAACTGCGTCTGCCTCTCACTAGTCCTGTGGCTGTTCTCTATTAACTGTATTGGGGTATGACCGCATGGCACAGTCATGAAACGGCCAAAAACTGGGAAGTCATGCCAAGTGCCACAGTAATCTATTGAAAAGTGATTGTTTATTGCAGACATTAACTACTGGTGTGTAATGACACACACAGACATAAAACTAATGGTTTGTAATGAATTAATAAAAATACTGTGGTAGATGGCATGACTATTCAGTTTTTGGCCACATAACAACCATGATATCACTGTGTGGATGTTTCCTCACTCTAAACAGATTTTATGAGTCCTGCAGAGATTTCTGAACATCTACAGAGCGTGCACAAAAGAAAAGGTGATATGGATATGTAAATATACTATAAAGATTCAGATATTTATGCGTTATTAAATGGATATTTCTGTCTTATGGCAACTCACAGGAATATGCCATAGCACTGTTTCTGGCAGATGACTTTTGGGGATTGAGGTTCTTTTGGCTTTTCTCCAATACAATGGCACTCCCAGCCACCCACTATGTGGGGACTTGCTAAACATTGCTCTATTCAATAAATTAAGTGGTGCTGAAGCATGTTGCACATTGGGTGTGCTGAGAACATTACTATGCAGAAACCACAGCACTTACCTAGTTCTAAGAATCAGTGGAGGTTGAGGCATTTGGAGACAGCACACACATATATTAGTAATATGCAATCACTTTCTATGGTGGGAATCTAACTTAAGTATTTCACAAAGTTTCCTATATTCACATGCACATGATTTGTGCATTCAATAAGTTTGCTTTAAACAGTTAATCACATAAAAAAACAAGTTAGACTGGCTGGTGAGATACGGACTAGATGTTGACCGTATTTCACAGGCCAAACTGAGCCTGGACCAAGACCCCAACATAATTATTAACTATGATGCTAGGAGTCCCCCACCCCCCTCCTCCTATACTGTCCCATACTGTAATAAATTTTTCAGTACAGGGACAAGTATATACATGTACATACATAGATATGTATATGTACATAGATATGTATGTACATAGATGACTAGGATGCTGGGAGTGTGGGTCCCGCCTCAGTGTCGGGTCTGGGAAATGTGTCTGACATCTGGTCTTTATCTTACGGACCGAATCACACTTGAGATGACTTCCTTAATACATTCAAGAACTAGCAGGAGACATTAGCAGTCCAACTGACCCAAGAGGAAAAGTTGATCCCACCGTCTTCACTTACGTGGTCTTTAGACTTGAATATATTTACCAATATCATGATCATCAGGTGAAGCTGGAGGCTGTTCACTTAGGGCTTGACTTTCTTCTGTAGAATCTGTACTATGAAGAGGAAATATCACTGGCTGAGTTGGATCTTGGGTTTGCAGCAAATTGAGCTGTTTGCGTTGTTCTCGCTCTTTCAAGATTATCTATGATCGAAAATATATTATTGCTATGTAAGATAAAAAAGTTTGTTAGTTAAAGGGGACCTTTCACGTCCTCATGTATATGCGGTTTTACATACCGCTAGAAAGCAGACAGCGTGCTGAATTCAGCATACTGCCGGCTTTCCCGGTATGTGCCCCGGGGCTGGAGATATTGGCAGTCACCCATAAACTTGTACTGGGGGGGCGTTCCTCACAGCTCAGCTTCATCGCTGGGCTGTAAGGAACGCCCCCTCTGACAGTATAGCATTATGGACGAGTACAGAGAGAGGGGGTGTTCTGTACAGCCCAGTGATGACGCAGAACGCAGCTAGACTGTCAGGAACGCCCTTCTGACGGTGAACGATGAAATTACGACCGCCGATATCTCCAGCCCCGGAGCACATACTGGGAAAGCCGGCAGTGCGCTGAATTCAGCGTGCTTGTCTGCTTTCTAGTGGTATGTAAAACAGCATATACATGAGGACGTGAAAGGTCCTCTTTAAGAAGGGCTAGTAATGGGCGGGCTAGCTAGGGAAACAGGGAGGGGCTGTGAGGGAGTGAGAGGGGGAGGTAGTGTGAGTCAGCTCTCAGTGAAGAGCAATGCATCATGGTAGTTATAGGAAAAAAGAACAGGAAGCTACCCATGTAAACATATGCAGAGGATGCCAGGAGCTCCCAGAGAAACCCAGAAATCACTGCTAAAGGTATTTGGGTGCACCTATTAATAGCACTAACTGACCTTTTTTTTGAAAAAGAGTTTTTGCCCGGAAAACCCCTTTAAATTTTTGCAGTTTGATACATCTCCCTACCCCATTGTATTTACAGTCTTTTTAACCAATGAATAGGTTTATTCATAAAACCATTCTTAAAAGGAGTTGTCTGGGATAAATGGAAATCCCTACACTAATCTAAACACCCTCCCCCCTCTTACTTTCTAAATAACATAATGAAAAATGTATATTTACCCAGGGACATTTTCTGATTATCCAGCGACGATCCGTTTCCCCATTTCCGGAAACGGATAGTCACTACTACTCCATCCCCCATCCACTCCATCATAGTTATCTTCCAGGCTTCTTCCTGCGAGACAGCTCCTCCTTCTTTTCTGACTGCTGCTGCTTCTCCTAGCGCTGCTCTACGCACTGCTGCCGATAATCCACCTCTACTGCGCAGCTCCCACACTTGCGCAGTAGAGGTGCATAGTCGCTGCAGAGCACAGAGCAGAGCTGGGAAAAGAGCGCATGCCTGCAGTATCAGGAAAGACGGAGGGGGCCGACCCGCAGGGAGAAGCCATGGAAGGAAGAGAGGTAACTATATAATGGGGTCGGGCTGAGTAGGTAGGGAAGGGCTAGTAGTGGGAGGGAAGGGCTAGTAGTGGGAGGGAAGGGCTAGTAGTGGGGGGAAGGGCTAGTAGTGGTAGGGAGGGAGAGTATGTGAGAGGAGTTAGTGTGGAAGTTACATAGCAGGAAGCTGAACCATGTAAACAAATACAGAAGATACCAGGAGCTCCCAGAGACACCCAAAAATCACTCAAAACACCGCTAGAGGTATATGGGTGCATTTATTAACCCATTAATAGCACTGACAGACATTTTTTAGAAAACATTTTTTGCCCGGAACACCCCTTTAAGCTATGAGAAATATATATTATCAAATTCCTTTTATATGGCATCAGGCTAAAAATGTATATACAGCTGCAGATATCCCATATTTTTCCATCATTACTTATGTACAGCATCATATGATTTCTCTAAACATAAAACGCTCTATACTAGTACATCACTAGAAATAAGCAGAGTAGCCATAGTGACGTTTTCGATAATAGGAAGCAACTAATAACAGCTAATTCAATGATAATTTGTGACAACCAGTATGACTTGGCTTCCTGTTCCTATCACTTTTACAACAGCAGCTACGGCAAACACAAAGCAGTCATTGGCGGTTTCAAATTTATCAATAACTAGATACCTTTTTAAGTGAAGTTGGTTTTTTTGCTTTGGGCACCTCTCTTTGCTTTCCTTTTTTGACAAGCGGGGCACTGGAATCTAAGGGGTTGTGAGGTGCCAAACCCGGTTTTGATTGTGGGTTCTTTACTACACTTGCTGGATCTCTGGGTTTTACAGGGACACCACTTCCAACTGGGATAGAAAAAAAATTAATCATGATGGTCCAAGTCGTATAATATTACCATATAGTCGAATGAATGGGCAGTAAATGCTCATCTTCAAATTACATTTTTCAGTTTAAATAACCAATTAAGGCTAGGGCCCCACGTGGCATAAACGCAGTGGTTTGCCCGCGGTAGAGATACCACAGAAAGAACCGCAGCGTTTCACAGTCACAGCAAAGTGGATAGGATTCTAGCGAATCCCATCCCCACTTTTCAGAAAAATACTTGCAGTGGACACGCTGTGATTTCCAAAACCGTTGCGGTTTTGGAAATTGCAGCATGTCAATTATACATACGGAAAGGCTAGTAGTTTCCCCATAGGTATAATGGAAACAGAACATTTCCTTTGCGGTTTTTCCCACATCGCTTTTTTGCTGCAGGACACTACGTGGGGCTTTAGCCTAAAGGGGCTGTCGATCCTTTAGAGATTGAGATCCTTAAAACAGGTTATCAATATCAGATTGTTGGAGTCCGACACATGGCCCAACCATTGATTAGGTGATATTAAACTGCTGCCAGTGCCAGAACACCACAGTAAACAGAGTCATAATTAAACTGCTCTATACATTGTGTAGTGGCCAAGCCAAGTTACTGTAGCTATGCAATACCTAGCCATGCCCAGTACACAGTGTAGAGAGCTGTCTATCTCAGGCTCCATACATTGTGTAGTTCTGAGAGCAGCTGATTTAGTATTTATTATCTATCCTAAGGATAGGACATCAAGGTTAAAGGCTATACAACCCCCTTAAGCTACAAGAAAATTGAGTAACTTTGCAAATACAATGAATTACTTTTAGCGTTCTGATCACAAGTTACAGTCTGTACTAAAGTTCAGAGTTACATTTGAATAGAATTCTAACTATATATAGATATATATATCTATATATATCTATATCTATACACACACACATATATACATACACACACACACACTATATAGACAAAAGTATTGGGACATAGCTCTTAATCATTGAATTCAGGTATTTCAGTCAGTCCTCAGTCCTGTTATTATCCAAATGATAAAGGACGCAAACATGGAACGTGTTTAAATTTAACTGATGTTGATAGACTATTTAGTTTTAAAACTAAAAGCCATATGGACCCACTGGAACTGGCTGTGTATTGGAAAAAAGCCAAGTACACAATAAAAAGAAATAAATGCTTCTCTTGGTAGAACCCTCAGTTACAGCAACATCCTGCTTGTCATTTAAGAGATACATGACGTGCTGTTTCTTCTCCTCTACATACACATACAAGTCATGTCTAAGTAACTAAGGGTACAAATCCTGTGCTGCACAAGACCTGTATGTGTGAAAGGAGCAGTAAGCGTTCCAACATGCACACTTCCTGACACGTCTTAGAGTTCACTCATACTTGCTTATTATGGAGCCATACTATCCAGCTAAAGTCTTAACTTTCCTGCATTACTCTATCTTGAATAGTAAGTGAGCTCTATGACAGCAATAAGAGTGGGCTTGGGTGTTTATTACAAAGAGCAATGAGACAGAAGTAGAAACACAGGAGATGTAAGACACTGTGGGCATGGAGAGTGACTGAAGCACAAGCGATTTCTTATAGCAAAGGAATAACGGACTTAGTTGTTGTAAGGCATGACTAAAAATTTATACAGTATAAGAGGCCAACTGAGTTGACACTTTGCCAACATGAACATTACGCACCAAAGGCAGATAGACATCTGTGAAAAAAAGATCAATCTACTGTGTTTAATTTGTTCAGTCATTGTTGGATGCAGACACTGGCACAAATCGTTTTCTATACTATTTCCAAACTCCATATGTGTAGCCCATCAATAGGAGCCCAGGCCAGGTCAGAGAGGAAGGCAGAAAGCAATATGTCAATTGCCATCAATGTATCATCTGAACTTATGGCATTTTTGTCTAGAGTGACAACTTTCAATGGCCAACTATAAGATTGTTCTGGAAACTCTAGCATATGACCAGCTTTTACTAGACTGGCACCGTGCTGCAAGCAGAAAGGAAGAATATGAGCTTGGTAGAATTCACATCATGCAATTTCACATTTTGGTATTAAACAGATTCTTCTAAAAATAACTTCAGGTGTAGAGCTTATTGAAGACAGTCAATATTACTATGCCTTTAGCTTCCTGCTCAATCACTCAGGCGCATCTGCTAGTGAAGTCTGGTGAAGACCTAATGCATCGGGCTGCAGACAACAGTAGCAGAGCTCCCAGGGAAGGAGGATCGGTATTACTGCTTTTGTTTTTTTATTTGTGTGTGATATCTACAGCATGAGGGCCCCTGGGGAGCTTTACCACTTGCACAGGGGCCACTCCGGAGAGTTATTAGGTATCTGGGGGTCACTGGGTATAGGAGCTGAGTGGGAAGTATAGCATGGTGTAGCTTTAAGGTTGCATTCACACGGTGCAGTTACAGCTGCATCAAAACTGTATAGGAAATAAAATCCATGCAGTTTTGATATGGTTTTTGTTGAGGTTTTCTAAATATACAAGTGAAACAAATCTATGTCCCAGCTGTGAATTCAAAGACAGCACAAAAAAACCCACAAATCAAAACTGCTATTTTTTGGTAAAAATTATTTGGTAGGGGTACCCCAAGGAAATGTTTTTTCCCCAATGGTTCTAGATTTTGAAAAATGTTTGGGAAACACTGGATTATATAGTAGTCATTATGTGCTAGAACATGATCAAGGGAAGGTAATAAAAGAAGTTTATTCAACTTACCAGAAAAAACTAGTGGTTTGGTAACCTGCTTGCTTTTCTCTGTAGTTTGCCGCTGTTCCAATGCAGCCAGCATGCCTCCTAAATCCAGCTGCACTGGATTCTTACTTTTTTTCCCACCTTTTTTTTGTTTTTTTGACTCCTAAAAAGTAAACACACACAAATTTTAAACAGAATTTCCCATTTTAGCAGGTTATCATGGGGGTTTGACTGACCAGGCCCCCACCAGTCAGGAGAATGGAGGAATTTTGTCCCCCCTCCTGAATGGGGCTGTAAGGGTTAAAACATAATTTGTATTATATTCTATAACGCAGTATACAGAACACACAGGGTGAAATGTTCTCCATGCAGACTAAATAGTTTAGAGATAGAATATAGTCTCAGGGTCTGGGAAGAATATCAACAGTTCTGCTGTTCTCAGAGATGTACCATTCTCAGGAAAGATAAGGAGAACATTTAGACTAGGTGAAAAGGAAACATCTGGGGTGATGGGAAACTGAACAACTTTGTCTGGTAACGGAACTGGAAAGACCAAATATGTACATTGGTCACATGACTGTTGTGTAACTGAGCTTGCTTTTAAAACTGTGTTGAACTACGCAATAAAGAAGAAACGGTTCATACACGATACCTGTGTACGTCTTGTTTCCCGAGCGCTCGAAACTGGTTATTTATTTAATTAGGATTACGGTGACATCCATCCCGGGGGAACTTAACCCCCAACAGGGGCCAACGGTCGTGCGGTGGCTGGGCAGCATGTACAACACTCCATTCATTTCAAATGGGAGTGCTAGAGATAGCTGAGCGCTTGTACTTCAGCTATCTCCAGCATTCACACCGAAATAAATCGAGCTGTGCATATGCTGCGCCACCACCGTGCTACCACCGCACTATTCAGAATGGGGGACAAAACTCTCAATCCTCCTGATTGGTGGGGATCTCAGTGGTAGGCCTCCAAACCAATCTGGATAAGGAAAGGGAATACCTTGCAAAAGTGAGAAACACCTTTAACTTTTATTTTCAACCATTCTTATGTTTTGAAGGCCTGTAGTAATTGATAGTGCTGTTAATTCCAGGGTGACCTAAATATGTTTTTTTTTTCCTATCTCAGTAATACTATTTACTGCTGACCCTGTTTACTACTAATTTTCTTTAACCATTAGCAATAGGGAAGAAACTATGTAATACATCCTAATAATGCCGCCTCCTCCACTCATCGATCTGCCCCCCCCCCCCCCTCTATTTTAATTATTCAGTCACTATAAATTCCCTGTTAGAATCCATATCCAGGAGACAGACTGTCAGCTCAGTGAAAGATCAGATTCCAGCTGCAGCTCATTTAAGTCTATGGACATGAGGGAGCGTGCAGAAGCAGAGACACACACACATGCTGCTGAGAACTAGTAAAGTGGGCTAACTCTGTTGCATACCCTGTGACGTATGGAAAGCATCTTACAGCAGCACTAGGCCATCTTACTGTGAAACTAGCAGTGTGCTGCCATAGTGATGTCATGAAGTCGCACGTAATTGTAGACATTAAGATGAGGAAAGCCCTTAACATTTTTATCATCTGGCTGTCAAATAACTGACATGCGCTATATTTGTCCATCAACACGTGACATGTGAATAGACCCATTGAAATTTAGGGATTATATAATGGCCATGCGACGGCAATTTCAAAAACAGCCACTGCATGGCCATTATTCACTACCATGTGAATAAGTGCTGTCCATGCACTTGCAGACAGACACTGCCATTTTCCATGGACATTAGGTCCATGAAGAGCAGTACAGCCAAGTAAAAAATGCCTTGATGTGGCTTTCTGTGGAGCGCATGATATGGTAATAACTACTGATATGTTAATAACTACTGATACACATATCTTGTGCCCTCTCATTGGTTTAATATCATCATCAATGGCACTATTAAAGTATATGGATGAGTTGCTTTGACATCCACTCTTCATGCTAGTTCACAGACAGAGAAATCATGAGTAATAGCCCACTATTATAGGTAGGTGACTTCCCCCATGTCTCTCTAATTCTAAGTGGAAATATTTCGGATGGGGGTCTAATGTGCTACACATGTGATATCACTTTTTAAGATGTTTTGCCCAATATAATACAATTCTGACTGCTGTCTATAACTTATACCTCTGATGATCTCTAAGTGTTGGGCTATGTTCAGTGGGGCTACTTGAAATACCATAAGATATTTGTAATACATTTTAGCCAGCATAGAGCTATTTGTAATAGGGCTATTTGCAATATAATAGGAAATCTGTAACACATATAACCAGTGTCTATGTGGGCTTAGGAATTTATCTTCACTGGGAAAGAGAATTATTTTAGACAGTTTATTAATAAAGGTTATGTTTTAGAGGTGATCACTTTTGCTGTGAAATTTTCAGCACCACAGTGAGACAGAAAACATACTGGAACTTTCACAGCATGTGAGTGAGTTTCTGTCTCTCTCCCTCTCTTCCTTATAGCCAGTCTGACAATCCATCTTCTCTCTAGATACAGATTCAAACAGTGAATTCAGAGTGACTGAACAATTAATGTGTGTCGAAAAGGCAGTGTCAAAAAAAGAAATCTCAACCAATATGGTTCCATAACCACCATAAACATGATTAATATATTGTTTCATTCACTGCACTTTGGTCGACTCCAGACATGGCATATATTTTCCACTGTCCCAAATCCACAGTAAACATCATGATACACAGAACAACAAATTTTTACAAAGTTTTGCTTCCTTGAAAATTTCAGGCGATTATGATAAACCCATTCAAGCTAAGAAGAAATATAATTTCAGATAGTCTGTATCACGTAGAAATTTTGAGAAACATGAGAGTAAGTGTTAGTGATTATGAAGCATGTAAATGTTACCAGCAGCATTAGTTCAAATGAATGAAAAGTGTTTTGCTGCTGATTACCTTTTGTAATCAATGTCTGGTGCATCCCGTATTAGTGTCCAGCAATAGTCAGCTAGCATTGATGGATTCCAGTAGCCTTGATAACGCTTTTCCATCATGGCAATATCCTGGTAAAACCGTTCGCCATGTTCGTCACGGACTGCACCAAGATTTGCAGGGAAAAAATCCAAATGAAAATGCAGAAAATGAATTTTCAATGACATGTTGCACTTCATAGCTTTGTAAGCTTCAAGTAAATTGTTAACCAATTCAATGTAGTTTGGTGCTCGATAGTTGCCAAGGAAATTCTCTGAAACATCCTTGAAAGATTTCCAAGCAATTTTCTCAGGCCCCACCAGCAGCTCTTCAAAGTGCTTGCCATTCATGATGTGTTGGATTTCTGGATCAACAAAAATGCCTTCCTTAACCCCTCAACGACCTTAGACGTACTATTACAACATGGGAGATAGGTACTTCGCGCACCAGAGCGTAATACTACGCCCGAGGCCAGCCGCCCGCCCGCTCACTATCAGGGCGGGCAGCATCGGAACCGGGTGTTAGCTGTAACTAACAGCTAACACCCTACTGCATAACCCCTACTCCAATAAAAAAAAAAGTGAAAAAAAATAAAAGTATGTGAAAAAAAAATTAAAAGAATAAAGCCCCCAAAATTCCCTTTTCCTATATAAAATTAATTATATAAAAATAAACCTAAAAATTAATAAAAACAATACATATTTGGTATTGCCGCATCAGTAACAACCTGTGCAATAAAACAAACAATATTTAACGTACACGGTGAACGTTGAGGAAAAAAAAAACGCTGGAAGTAATGATTTTTTGCCATCTCACCTTACAAAATATGCCATAAAAAGTGATAAAAAAAGTCATATCTACCCCAAAACAGTACCGATGAAAAGCATAGATTGTTCCGCAAAAAAAAAAAAGATCTAAACCAACTCTGTAAACTGCAAAATAAAAATTTTACGCATCTCAGAAGATGGCGATGCAAAAAAAAATTGATTTGTGTCTCCAAATTTAGTATCGCATAAAAAAACAATATAAATGAGGTATCGTGGGGGGGGGGGGGGCGTGGCCTGGCTATGGAGGAATGAGGTCGCATATTCCTCAGCTCCTTCCCTGGCTTACCTGGGCCGACGCCGAATCCGCTGACCATGGGCAAATCTCGGCGGGTCCCACCGAGGTCCGAGGTCCTCATCCACTCCCGCGAGGGTCCCTTCGGGGCCCACCATTGAAAGATTCCTCCGGGGCCCGGGCACTCCTGGGTCACAGTCGGCACCTTTCAAGATGGCGTCCGACACCGCCGCTTCTTCACGCGGCCCTCCCACGTGCGCACAGCCGGTGCTCCTTGCTGTTTCAGCTGCCGAGGCGGCCCTGCCTCCACCAGAGATCGAGGCTTGCTCCCCTAGCCCACCGGGGATGTGGAAGATGAGGGAGTCTGGGCTATGCTCGGCTCCCGTTTCACTGGCATCGGCTTCTGAGTGGGACTGGCCGTCCCTGCCACCGTCTCCTGTGCCCTCCATGTCACAGCGCTCCCCGGAGGCGACCAGCATGACGCAGCCTTCTCCCCAGGGGCCTCCAGGAGGTGAGAAGACCCCCACCCTGCCCTGGGGCTTCCTCTACCCCTTCCACGGCCCTGTGCTCTACAATGAAGGCCCCTCTGTTTGCTCCCCCTGGCAATGGGTTACAGCTGGACTCATACCCTCCTGGCACTTCCTCTACCGGTAGTCTCTGCCCAGCACCTGCCACAGTACCGCTGAGCTTGCTATCTGCCACGGCGGCTCCATACTTACCTCGGGCATCCCATGTCCCTCTGATACCTCCTCCTGTCATGGCCTCCGCCTCTGCTGGTCAGAGTGCGGGGGACCCCACTGGGACTGTTCCTCCCTCATTCTTCACTCCATCCTCTTCTACCACCTCCTCCGACACCCTGGCTGAACTACGCCAACTGAACGCCTATCTCCGTGCCATCCCTACAAAGTCTGACATGGAGGAATATGTGGCACGCCTGGAGCAGTCAAATCTGAGCTGGCCGCTGTCCATTCTACTGTACAATCACTGGAGGGGAGAGTGGATACCCTGGAGGCCTCTTCTACCTCGCTTTCTACCCAGTTATCCACCCACGACTCTGTACTGCTGTCTCACTCTCACCAGTTGCACCACCTGACTGATCTCTTGGATGACCTTGAGAACAGGAACAGACGGAACAATATCAGGGTGCGGGGCCTTCCTGAAGTCATTGAACTCCAGCAACTGGACGCTACTCTACGCACTATTTTCAACTCCCTTCTGGGGGTCCCTCTTGACTCTCCGCTCGAGTTGGATCGGGCGCATCGTTCTCTGGGCCCAAGCCCTCTGGACTCTGCCAATCCTAGAGACGTCATTTGCCGGGTACATAGGTACCAGCTCAAAGAGGCCATCATGCGGAAGGCCAAGGATGCCCGCCAAGTCGAGTTTCAGGATGCTCCTATCAACTTACTCCCAGATCTGTCCAGACTCACCCTTGCCAGGAGGCATGCTCTAAAGCCTCTTCTGGACCTTCTGATTCATCACCAGATCTCGTACTCCTGGTGGTTTCCTTTCCGACTGCAGGTCCGGCGGGATGGCCGTTCTATTTCCCTAACTCGTCCGGATGATGTTCCTGCCTTCACAGCCGCCCTTGGACTCCCTCCGGTGCAGATTTCATAGTGGCCATCGTTACCTGGCGCCCCAGAACCAGCCCAACCCACGCGGTCCCAGTGCCACCCCAGACACCGCCGACGTGACCGAGCCTCCACGACTACAGCTCAGCAACGGGACCATCAAGCCTCCCCGACTTGAACGCTGAACTGCTTCTCTTGCACACCAGCGAGACTGCCTTTCTGTAACCCCTAGGGGTTTTCATCCGCCCCCTGTGGGGCCGTGAAGTACCGTTATCTTCCCTCTTTCTCCCCCTCTCTTTTCTTCTCTTCCCTTTCTTCTTGCCCGCTTCCTTTTTCTTTCTCCTTTACTCTGTTTTGTTCCCCTCTCTCCTATGCCTTGGTCTATCTAGCTTCTTTACATTGTTTATTTTGGTCAGCATATTTTTGTTGTTACAGTTACCTCTATACTGGCGTGGCCCGGGGGGCCCGGAGGGGGGGGGGGGGAGCGGCTCCTTCCTGGAAAGCTTGTTCCCCACTGGGGCCTCTGTGCTACTGTGTAGCACGTGTTTAGGTATTATTTGCCCTTTCCCCACCTGTTTTGGTGGTGGCTCATTCCACCACCTCACTGCATAGTCAGATGAATTCTGTTTCTGTGTTAGATTGTGTCGGATTGCGTTAGTTTTTCCCTTTACTAAGTGTGTGTTCCTTTTGTGTCCCCCCCTTTCCAGCCATTTCTACTTTGAATATTTGTACCTTGAATGCAAGAGGACTTAACGTCCCACAAAAACGCAGCCAGATCTTGTACCAACTTCACAAAAAACGTTCTCATATCCTTATTTTACAGGAGACTCATTTTAAGGAAGGTCATGTTCCGGATATCCGCAACCGCCATTTCCCCGTTTTGTTCCACAGCATCAATCCGGCCGCCAAGTCCAAGGGAGTATCTATTGCTCTGCATAGGTCTCTGCAGCACGAGGTAATGGACACTCTGATTGACCCCGAGGGTAGATTTGTCTTTCTCAAACTGCACATCGTGGGTACGGTCCTCACCATAGCAGGTTGCTACCTCCCTAATCAGAGACAACTGCGGTACTGTAGGGACCTAGTCGGAAAACTTTCTGACTTTGGCGAGGGGGTCATGATCATCGGGGGCGACTTTAACTTCGTATTGGACCCCATGACTGACTCTACCCCTCCCCCGCCCTCCCCACTCCCAGTCCCACCTGCATAGCCTTAAGACTGCTCTTCATAACTCCCAGTTGGTTGACGTGTGGCGCATCCTACATCCCAATGAGTGAGACTATACGTACCACTCCCCCGCGTACAACTCCTATAAGCCGCATTGACTTTTTCTTGATCAGTCACCACGCCCTTTCTTGGGCCCCTACCGGACAGATTGGTTCAGCTCTTTGGTCGGACCATTCGCCTGTATTCCTATCAGTGGAGGTTCCGGGACTCGTGCACCGTCCCCTCACCTGGCGTCTGAACGACAGCCTTTTAAAAAGACACCACTTGATGGGCGGATGTCGGCGCTGCGATCAGGAACTTTGGTATTGATCACGCTCAGGACTCGACGTCACTTCCTCTACAGTGGGAGGCGCTAAAATGTGTGGTCCGGGGCATCCTGATTAAACATGGTGCATGTCTTAAAAAAGAGCGGGCGGCGTGGGTCTCCTCGCAGCTAGCCAAGATTCATTCCCTTGAAGTGCAACAAACGTTCCTGCTCTCAGGCGGACTTCACGGAGCTCTTCAATGCTAGAGAGGAGCTTCGAGCCCACTTAGACGAGATGTCCATGCTCTTCCGTGACAGTGTCCGGAAACATTATTATGAGTTCGCGGATAAGTGTAGCCGTTCACTCGCGCGTTGCCTACATCCTCGCAATACCCCCACGTACATCCCCTGGATTAGTAAAGGCCCTGGGCGGTCCATAACCCAGCGGACATCGCGAAGGCGTTTCGTTCCTTTTACCATGACCTCTATAACATTCGTGGGCAATATGCCGATCTTTCCCCAAACTCTCTTAGTGAGAAAATCTGGGAGTATGTTGTCGAGACCTCTCCTCCCACTATCGCTCCCTCGGATAGAGCGCTTCTTGAGGACCCTTTTTCCGAAGAGGAGGTCTCCCTCGCCATTCAATCTTCCCCCTCGGGCAAATCCCCTGGCCCCGATGGGTTTACCCCCAGATTTTACAAGTTCTTCCGAGACCTCCTCTCTCCAATGATGGCCCGTGTCTTTAATAGTATCGATGACACCACTCCGTTTGCCTCCCAATCCCTATCGGCCCTCATTACGGTTCTCCCCAAACCTGGAAAAGATCCGTTCTGCTGTGCCAGTTATCGCCCGATCTCCCTGCTCAACATTGACATCAAATTATTTGCCAAATTGCTGGCTAATCGTCTGTCCCCTTTAATGCCGGGCCTGGTTCACACTGATAAGGTTGGCTTTATTTCAGGCCGCGAGGCCAGGGACAATGTTTGCAAGACGATCATGGCGATCTCTGCAGCCCGCACTACCAATGTCCCTATGTGCTTGCTCTCTGTGGACGCTGAAAAAGCATTCGACCGTGTTCACTGGGGCTTCCTGGGTAAGGTGCTTTTTAATTACGGCGACGCGTCTGCAAAGGTGCGGGTCAACGGGCTTCTCTCCAATTCTTTTCCGGTTCGGAATGGCACGCGGCAGGGTTGCCCCTTCTCCCCTCTTTTATACACACTAGTCATGGAACACTTAGCGACAGCCTTACGGAACTGTCCTAGTGTCCATGGTTTGCAGCTGGGCAACCCACAGGTCAAAACGGCTTTATACGCTGATGACCTCCTCTTGTACGTCTCTCAGCCGTGCGTTTCCTTTCCATCCATTCTGTGCGAGTTCCGTCGCTTTGGCCACCTGAGCAATGTCAAGGTGAACCTCTCCAAGAGTGAGGCCCTCAATATCACCTTGCCCCCAGCGGAAGCAGTCCTCCTAGCGAACGATTTCCCCTTCAAATGGCACCTTACCTCCATTAAATATCTCGGGATCCACGTCCCTTCAGACCTCACCCTTCTTTACCGCCTTAATTACTTACAGATCCTTGAATTCCTTTCGATGGACCTGCGGAAATATGGTTCCCTCATGCTCTCCTGGTTCGGTCGCATCAACGTGCTGAAAATGGATGTCATGCCCCGTTTATTATATGTGTTCCAAGCTATGCACATTCCAATACCACGCTCTTTTGGGAGCTCAGACTCAGTTTGGGAGGTTTGTGTGAGGAGCAGCGCAAAGCAGGTTACGCTTCCAGACGCTGACACGCCGTAAACTCCTTGGCGGTGCGGGTCTGCCTGATCCTCGACTATACTACCGCGTGACAGTACTGTTGCGCCTCTTTGACTGGCGTTATCGCGGGATGGACAAGCAGTGGGTCTCTATAGAGGCCGACTTGCTTTTGGCCCACCTCCCCTCCCTACCTTGGGTTCCATCTCATTTTCGTCCCAGCACTATCAGACACTCCATTCTATCCTCCCACTTCCTCAAGACTTGGGACTCCATAAGTGCGGGTGGCCGCATAGCCAGGGTCCCGGGTCCCCTCAGCCCTCTGTTCCGAAAACCAATGTTCCCCCCCGGGTTGCTCCGCCGACAAATTCCTTTGCTGGCTGGCCAGGGACGACGTTCGCCTACATCAGGGCACAGACAGCGCTTCCCTTCCCTCTCTGGCACAGTTGCAAGCTTCCCATCCCAATCTCCGTTTGTCTTGGTTAGACTATGGCCAGCTCACTGCCTTCATCCGTAAGTTCTCCCTGCTTCCCACGCTCTCATCTTCTCTAACCGACTTGGAGTTTGCCCTTTCCCGGACTGACACCACTCCGCGTGCCCTCTCTGTTCTTTATGGTATCCTACTCCAGGACACTACACCCGGGCCCCCCTCTTACATTGGCCCCTGGGAATCTGACCTTGGTACCTGCCTCTCCACTGCCGACTGGGATAAGTCCTTCCTGTACACGCATAAACTCCCGTTGCCCTGCGGTGCGCAGGAAAAGAACTACAAAATACTGCTGTCCTGACCTCTTCCATAGGATCTACCCTAGTGTTTCTGACCGGTGTTGGCGCTGTGGTTCCTAAAGAGGCACCTTGTATCATATTTGGTGGGAATGCGCAGCCCTCAAGCCCTTTTGAGATGCCGTCTTTACGCTTTATGCTAAAGTGAGCGGCAGATCTGTTACACCCTCGCCCCAGCTTGCACTTCTCTCCATCATACCAGGGAGGGTCTCGGCTATTAAGAAGGACCTCGTGACATTTCCTCACCGCCGCCAGAACAGTCATTCCCAGGCATTGGCGCAGAACTGCCGCGCCTACCCTGGTGGAGTTTCTTCAGGAGCTTCTCCTTATCAGGAGAATGGAGGCTCTGGTGGCAGAGGACTCGCCCGACCCCTCTAAATTTGAGTCCCTCTGGCGGCTGTGGTTGAAGTTCCAGGAGTCCTCGGAGTTCTCCTCTTTCTTTTCTTGATGTGGGGTTGCTTTGCTCCTCTGTTGGTGCAGTGTCCGGCTGCTCTCCATAACCAAATTTTCCTTTCCATTCCTCACCCCCCATTGCCCCAGTATGTCCCCTCTGTCCTAGTCGTGTCTGCGGTTTTGTGTGCCCCGTACACAGTGTACTCCCTATGACCTCCCTCCCTTTCAACGTTTGTCTTAATCTACTGTTAGGTGGGTGGTCCTGTGGTGGTTCTCTACAGTTGGATTTTTGTTCTCCCAGACATCACCCACCTATTGTTACAGTTATATTAGTTGCCATTGTGTTATTCATTGTCGATTTCCTTATTGCGGGCCTCGCCCTTCACCTAATCCTTTACTACTGTGCCTTATCTATGAACAGGGTGGCTTGGGTGACCCCCCCTTTCTTAATTGATACTGATGTTATGGCATTGTACCCCCCTCCCCTTTTCTTCTTCTGTTCTTATTGCAAAACTTTAATAAATTTGATTAAACATAAATGAGGTATTGCCGTAATCGTACCGACCCACAGAATAAAGGTAACATGTTACTTACGCTCTATGCTGCATGGCAAAAAATTTAAAAGGTAAAACGCAACTGATAGG
This sequence comes from Leptodactylus fallax, assembly GCA_947044405.1. Classification (NCBI taxonomy): domain Eukaryota; kingdom Metazoa; phylum Chordata; class Amphibia; order Anura; family Leptodactylidae; genus Leptodactylus; species Leptodactylus fallax. The sequence goes on from CAMRHE010000212.1 coordinate 1,242,389, forward strand.
GGTTTTTTTTTTAATCCACCAAGAAAGAGTTAATAAAATGTATTTAATAAGTTGTAGGCACCCAAAAATGATGTCATTACAAAATACATCTCACCCCGCAAACAACAAGCCCTCATATGGCTATATCACCAGAAAATATAGCTTGTACAAATTGAAGACAAAAACCCCCAAAGATCGTCAAATCATTAGAACATAACTGGCTGCGGCAGGAACGGAATGTATAAGCTGTGCGAGCGTATATCAGGGGACACCCCAAATTTAGACCTTAGAAGGGATAATAAACCAGAAGTGACCCCCCAGAGCGACCCCTTCAATAATAGGAGCTACTGGGGAAATAGTAGGGAATTTAGTGTACCCAATATACTCCGCACAGCTTACATATTCACTTTTCCCCATCTGCTGTGCAGTCACGTCTGGGATACTAATGCTCACTACACCCCTTGATAAATTCTTTGAGGGGTGCACTTTTCAAAATGGGGTCATTCCCTAGGTGATTCCACTTTACTGGTACCTTAGAGGCTCTGCAAACATGACATGGCGTCCAGATACCAAACATCTGAATCTGCGCTCCAAAAGCCACATAGCGCTCCTTCCCTACTATGCTCTGCTGTGTGCCCAAACTGCAGTTTATGCCCACATGTATGATACTGGTGCACCCAGGGTAATGTACTTAATGCCATATGTGGGTATAAACTGCTGTTTGGGCACAGCCGGGCACAGAAGGGAAGGAGCACTATTTGGTTTTAGGAGCACATTCTTGGACGGTTTGGTTTTTGGACGCCATTGCACTTTTGCAGAGCTGAAACGCAAGTAAAGTGGAATCCCCTTACATGTAACCCCATTTTGGAAACTACACCCCTGAAGGAATTTATCCTGGGGTACAGTGAGCATTTTTGACCCCCAAGTGTTGCTATCATTTATTATCCATAAATGAATGCGCAGCCGATAATCAAAAGTTAAAAATGAAATTTTTCCATAGATACGTCATTTCAGTGTGTAATATGTTGTGCCCGGCTTGTATCAGAGATGAACGCTCCAAAAACTGCTGTGTCCGGGATCCCCGCTCAACAGTTTTTGGAGTGTGTGTCTCTGAAAACATAAGCCAGACACAACATATTGGGCACTGAAATGGCGTAGCTATGGAAAAATTTCATTTTTAACTTTTGATTATCAGCTGCGCATTCATTTCTGGAAATTAAAAGAATGCAACACTTAAGGGTTAATAATGCTCACTACCCCACTTGATAAATCCCTTGAAGGGTATAGTTTCCAAAAAGGGTTGACATATCTGCGGATTCCACTTTACTGGCAATTCACGGGCTCTGCAAAAGTGACAGTGTCCAAAAAATAAACTGTGCTCCAAAAACCAAAATTGCGCTTCTTCCCTTTTGTGCCCAAACAGCAGTATATACCCACATATGGCATTGTTAAGTACGTTATCCTGGGTACACCAGTGTCATATATGTGGGCATAAATTGCCATTTGAGCACACAGCAGGGCACAGATGTGAAGGAGCGCTATGTGCTTTTGGAGCGCATATTTAGATTGTTGGTTTTTGGACGCCATGTCACATTTGCAGAGACCCTAAAATTGCCCCTACAAAATGGGGTCACTTCTTGAGGAATTCCAATTTACTGGCACCTCCAGGGCTCTGCAAAAATAAAATGGCGTCCAGAAAGTCCCTCTAAATCTGTACTCCAAAAGCTAAAAAAACACAGTGCTCCTTCCCTTCTGAGCCCTGCTGTGTGCCTAAGCAGCAGTTTATACCCACATATAATTTTTTTGTCCCCGGGATAGCCCACTTAATATTTTTAGGAGAGTATGTCTCTGATGCCACAAAGTGGCCGCAACGTATTAGGCACTGAAATTGGATATTTCTTTAAAACTTTAATTTTCACTTTGTACATTAATTTTTGGGAAGCATTTTTAGGCTCAAAATGATAATACCCCTTGATACGTTCCTTGAGGGGTGTAGTTTCTAAAATGGGATCACTTTTGAGAGGTTTCCATTGTATTGGTACTTTAGGGGCTCTGCAAATGCAACATGGCACCTGAAAACTATTCCAGCCACATCTGCCCTCCAAAAGCCAACTAGCACTCTTTCCATTCTGAGCCCCGCCATGTACCCATTCAGCAGATTACAACCACATATGGGGTATTGCTGTGTTCAGGAGCAATTGTTTTACAAACTGTGGGGTGCTTTTTCTCCTTTAACCCCTTGTGAAAATGAAAACTTTGGGGATAAAGTGACGTTTTAGTAATTTTTCATTTATACATCCCAGTGTTAGTAAATTCTGTGAAACAGCTGTGGGGTCAAAATGCTCACTATACCCCTTGATGAATTCTGTGAGGGGTGTAGTTTCTAAAATGGGGTAACTTTTTTTTTTAGGGGGGGGGGGGGTTCCTTTGTATTGGTGCTCTAGGGGCTTTGCAAATGAGACATGGCACCTGAAAACTATTCCAGCGAAATCTGCTTTTCAGATGCCAAGTGTCGCTCCTTCCCTTCTGTGCGCTGCCATTCGCCCAAACATCAGTTTACACCCACATGTTTGGTATTTCCATGCTCGGGAGAAATTGCATAAACTGAGATGCATTTTCTCCTTTAACCCTTTGTGAATGTGTTAATTTTAGGGCTAAATTAAGGAATTAGAAAAAAATTAAATGTCTAAATTTCACCTCCATATTGTTTTAATTCCAGTGAAATGTATAAAGGGTTAAACTTCCCAAATGCTATTTTGAATTATGTGAGAGGTGCAGTTTTGAAAATGGGGTGATTTATGGGGGTTTCTAATACTGTATTATAGGCCTTTATAATCCTCTTCAGAACTGAAGTGGTCCCTAAAAAATTAGTTTGGGAAATTTTCTTGTAAATCTGGAAAATCGCTGTTACACTTGTAAGCCTTCTAATGTCCAAAATAAATTACAGGACGATTAAAAGATGATGCCAATATAAAGCAGAGATATGGTAGATAATATGTATTAATGTATTTGGGTGGTATGACTGTCTGAAAAGCAGAGCATTTCACATTTTGAAAATTGCCATTTTTTTTCCAAATTTCCATCAAATTTCCTATTTTTTTTATAAATAAATACAAAAGTAATCATTAGTGTTTACCACTAACATGAAGTACAATGTGTCACGAAAAAAAGAGAGTCTCAAAATCATTTGTGTAAGTTATATCGTCTCAAAGTTATTGCCATATAAAGTGACACGTCGGTTTTGAAAAACGAGGCCTGGTCCTTAACGCATTTTTGGGCTGGGTCCTTAAGGGGTTAATCTTGGCATCGGTTATTCCTGGGAACATTTGTCTCAAATAACGAAAACCTTCTGCTTCCTTGATCATTGTTGTCACACAATTTTTTTCATCCGCCTTAGTTTTATGTGAAGTGTAGGCAGAAATACAGGTGCATCTCAAATTAGAATATCTAGGAAACGTTTATTTCTTTCAGTAATTAAATTAAAAAAGTGACTTCCTATATTTTCTAGATTCTTTACACACAGAGTGTTCTATTTCAAGTGTTTTATTTCTGTAAATGTTGATTATGGATTACAGGTAATGAAAACCCAAATCTAAGAAAATTTGAATATTGTAAAAAAGTTCAGTATTGTAAATTCAGTGTCACCTGCCAAGGTTTCCTAAGCCTTTAAATGGTCCCTCAGTCTGGTTCAGTAGGACACACGATCATGGAAGACTGCTGATTATGGATTGTATTACTGAATCACTGAAATGAATGAACGTTCCAAAGATATTCTAATTTATTGAGATGCTCCTGTATCATTGCTGGGTCCAGAAGTGCTTTATGTGCAACATTTTTCTGCCCGGGAGTTAACTGGTTATGGATTGGGCACTTCCTTCTACTGCTGTTTCATTAGCTGTCCCATTCGCTAATGAAACAGCAGTACTTGGTATATCCGAGCTGCAATCCAAGAAGTAGTGCCACTACTTTTAAATCTCCACAGATGTTCCAGTTGTAGTACGTGTGTTTCAACAACAGTTTCATGTTCTCGTATGTTTCTTTCGTGTGTGCAGCTTAGCCAACAGGTATTAAAGGATGACCATTACCATTGTGTAACAAAACAGCCTTGAGACTTAACACTGATGAGTTAATTAAGAGACGCCACTGATTCGGCTCATGCACACAACCCAAAGCTGTGAACAACCCATCAAGGTCTGTGCAGAAACAGGTTGTCAACCTGTTCAAAAAACTGTGTTAAATCATCTTGGCATCTTCGAAAGACAGAAACTTTTGTACCAGGTAACAGAAAATGCCATCCTTGAAGTCAGTAACTCTGCATTTGCTTTTGACAAACGTAAGTCCCGGACCAAGTCATTCAGTTCTGGCTGTGTTATAAAATGAAGCTCTCCAGACATACACGGCTCAAAGTCTGAATCAGCATCGTTCCCCATCTCTGACCTATAGACTACAACATCATCGACTGCCTCCTCTAGGCTCCATGTCCCTGGTGGCTTTGGTACTAGAAGAGTGTCATCATGTGGCACTGGTCTCATAGCTGAAGGCAGATTGGGATATTCAATGCTTTTTTTATTCTTAGCAGAGAAACCAGAGACATTGGTTAGACAGAAGTAACAGTTGGTCAAATGATCCTTCGGTTCCAGCCATATTATTGGGACAGCAAACGACATTGACTTGCGAGAACCTCTCAGCCAACCTCTAAGATCAACAGCACATCTTGCACAACAGATGTGAGGAGCCCAGGACTTGTCATGATTACCAATCTTGCATCCAAAGTACAACTCACAGGCTTTCATGATAAGAGCTGTCATTGTGGGTCTTTGAGGCTTAAGTATGTACTGACCACAAATTTAACAGAAGGTATTGTGACTGTTCCGACACTGCCGAGACATTTTAGCTATATCAAATCGTACTGGAGTAGTTTACAGCTGCTTAGATTTGAAATAACTTGCAGAATCTTTAAAAGCAGATATTGCAGCCTCTGCAGGCAGCGACCAGACATGTGTAGGTGTTCCTAGTCTGTAACAATTCCACTGAAGTTTTACAACTTCAATGAAATGCAAGGAATTCATGCCTTTGCTTGCCTATAAATTACATAACAGCACAGCACATATATTGTGGATAATTCTTGAACATATGAAACAAAATTACTAAAGCAGAATATTTCTGAAAAATGGTATGTGACAGGAAAATTTTGAGATGATTTTCATGATCAGCAGCTCAAATACATGAAACACTCAAAAGTGTTCAGGAAGCAAAATCTTCATTGTCCAGTGTTATGTGCCATTTCTGCTATGGATCTTCCACAGATTTCATAATTTCTATTGCAATTAGAAATCCACAGGTATATTCAGCAGTATTTGTACAACATAATGGGGGAGACTTATCATGCAGTTTTCTGATATACAAGGAATGAGAAAGTCATAGATGTTTGCACAAACTGGGTTTCTGCAGAAACATTTGTGATATTCTTCACTTCTGTGCCGCCATTGTCACTTTTAGTAGCAATGGGGCATGAAGTGGCACATAAATGATCCCTGCACGGTGTACATCTGATTTGTGAAGCGGCCTCCTCATAAATGAAGCAACCCCTCTGCCACTGCAGGGGATATGAAGACTGGTGTTAAAAACTTCAATCTTCCTAAATCAGCCCCAATGTCTATAAAATTATTACAGATTCAGTGTGGAATCCATACTGAAAATCAGTGTCAGTTTTGCACACTTTTGAACTATCCCTGCAAATTCCACTCCAACAATCTGTGAAGTACAAAACATGTGGATGAATTTTTAAAGTCCTATTCACATGTAGTGGGAAAAAAAGATAAAATAACGTGAAGTTCAGGGCAAACTGTGGCTTTTCTAATTGGCAGCATGTCAATTCTTTCATAGATTGTCACCAATCATGGTGAAAACATATTGCTAGGATGTGTCATAATTTTAAGACTGATACAAGACTCCCAACCAGTGATCCAGAAAAAGGAGGGGCCACAGTTTTGATCTATTTCTGCACCTCTTTTACTGTTATTCAAGCACAACTGCACTCTGTGCCAACCACTGTACAGGAAATTGCAGCATGGTCCCATTTAACTGAAAGGGGGCTATGCAGCATCTCCCTGCACAGAATGGTGCTGTGCAGACAAAACTTTAAAGGCAACGCATCAGTAAATTTTTGCAATATGTCATCACTTTTTGAAATCGCAAAAACCCCTTAAATGTCATTTTTGCAGAATACACCAGTGGCTCATTTATGTAATGTATGAATCTCTTACATGGTACCCACTACAATGCATGGGCCCACACCTGTGTGTTGAAGAATCACTCTGGGTGTTTTATTTTTTTGGCTCACTCAATTCAAATCTGGTTGTATTAACATGTAATAGAATCTATTCTAGTTGGTAGCTTCACAAACCAAAACATTTTCTAGATTTCCTGAACTGACCACCTCAGAAGCTTCTTTTCTTCCTCTTCTCTTACAAGATACACTCCCTCCTATGTCCCCATATCTAACTTACTGCACCAACGAGTCTAGATTTCCCAATAACTCCCCGTCTGATGCATGATGCACCTTACCAACTGCCTAAAATACATTAAAAATCACCTTCCCTTCCCACTCACCGGTTACAATGGTGCTAACTGTGCAATATAAACTCACTGTACCCTCCTTGCACTAGTAGCAGAGCTCCAGTGCTTCTTGTATAGTATGTATACTTTGCATTATGCTATTGTAGATACACTGTTGCCTGCTTACACAGTATAATGATCTGAAGACATGGGTGGGGAGGTGGGTAAGGGGGTGAAGTCCTGCAGCACTCAGTGTTACATTTTTTACCAGTGAGAAATGGGTCACCCCAGGATATAATGACTTCTTCAGAGCACACGCGCGCGCATGCACGCACGCACGCACGCCCACACACACACACACACACACACACACACACACACACACACACCAATAAATCTCATGGGGAAAGCACAATTGGATCACTACCCAAAGGAAACCGTGATTCAAAAAACTAAAAAGGGAGTTGTCCAACTCAGTTTTACTGATGATCTAGTTACATTGCACGGTTGCTATGAAAAACAGGGCGCAATGTAAATAGCGAAAAGGTCATGGTGTTTGTATGGCCCTTTCAAACAGCTGATCAATGAGGGTCCAGCTGTTAAACCCCTCTCTCTTTCCTGAGATTAGGTCATCAGTAAAAAGAATCTCATAGAATGTAAGCTCTTGCGAGCAGGGCTCTCACTGCCTATTGTTTGATGTTTATTTCTTTGTCACATTGTAATGTCTCATATTGTCTGTTCATGTGTTCTCTGATTTGTAAAGTGCTACAGAATATGTTGACGCTATATAAACTATTATTAATTATTATTATAATAATAATAATAATAATAACAAGGAGTTTAAACAATCCCTTTAAAAGGTAACAGCATCAATTCATAAAGTTGAAATACAGATGTCGAGCACTTAAAAAAAATTACTGGAGTGCTTTCTTAATCTCATGTGATATCCATGAGAAATTAGTGGCACTTTCCATCATATACTATATTTTCCGCTAGGCGTGTATATAACAGCTCCAAGACTGCAGGAGCTCCCTTTACACTGCACTGTACAGGCTCACTACGTTTCTGTTCTGTTCACAAGACTCAAAGGAAAAATGTGACCAACCTCAGCCAATGGTTAAAAACATATTAGTAAAAACACCGATAACATCATGCTCATTCAATATTGTCCTTACCACTGTCACTTTAGGTCCCCAGCTGTGGCTAGAGGAGCTTTTATTTTCAGATTTAACACCTGCAGAAGAGGAGATCAGCTCAGGGAATTCTTCATCATCCTGTGTGGAGGAGGGGTATTGTTAATACTACAATGTGATTTTATCTATAAAAAAAATTATATATTTTTAGTAATTATTTCTCTGCTTATCGCACAATATACATTAAAATACTGCATACGACTATTCTGGCTGTCTAACAGATATTATATTATGCAAGCTACATAACAGGTTTTAGAGGAAAAATTTCACAGACCAGAACCACCGGGAGATGGAAACCTAGGAAGCAGGAAGGCCCCCACGAGGGAAGGGTCAAAGAGAGACAAAAAGACCCAAATCGCCTGAATGACATCCAAGCAGTGAAGAGAACGCTCAAATGGATGCTTGGGGTCCGGGCAGAAAGATGGCAAGACTAAGCCCTGTGGAAGAGAAGAAGGAAACCACCTCAGGCAGAAAGAACCAGAAAGGGAGGCTGCCAGACATGGCAACCAGCTTGGAGACCCTGCAGACGGAGGAATGGCCACCATGAAGACGATCTTCCAGAACAGAAGGCGAAGGGGGAAATCCTGCAAATGCTCAAAGGGGGGAGCCTGAAGCACCTCAAGGACGAGGTTAAGATCCCACAGATCCACAGGTGGGCGGTAGGAGGGGGGACACCGTGCGCCACTCCCCAAGGAAAGGTTGCACCTGACGCCGGAAGCCAGGGTCCTCGGAAAAAAGTATAGTGAGAGCAGACCTGTCCTTCAAGAGAAGGGAGAACAAGACCGTGATCCAGACCGGACCAGATAAAAAAATCAGGATCCTGGGAAGAGAAAATGAGAGCAGAAGACATTTGGTACTCTCACACCAGCGGGCGCAAGACTTCCACATGTAATGGTAGATGTGGACCACTGAAGAGAGCGGGAGGCTTCTAGAAAGGCCGCATGGCTCTTGGTACTCCCCGGAAGGTTCAAGTAGGCAACCGCAGAGAGATGTCGGTCTGGACTCTGACCGGACGCCCTTAGGGGAGAGGTCCAATAAGACAGAGCCAGGAAGATGGCCCCCAGTTCCAGAGGAAGATCTGGAGAAGGACTCCGCTTTGGACCACAGGCCCTGAACGGTCAAGGCACCAAAGAACGCTCCCCGGCCAGAAGGCTGGCAGCACAGGGATACCTGCCAAAGGAGGGGGGGAGAAGGAATTCTCCTGAAAGATTCCTGGACAGGAGAGCCAACGAAGAAGCTCTCAGCGAACCCGGGAGGCAGGAGAGACAGGCGGTTGAGCTGGACTGAGACTAGTCCCAGCAGGCCAGAAAAGCCAATAACAAGGGCTCGGGTGGAATAGAGCCAAGGGAGAGCCTCAAAGGTAAAGACCATTGTGCCCAGGACTCGCAGGCAGAAGCAAAGAGAACACGAAGGAATCCTCCTAAGGCGGGACACACTGAATCAGGGGGCCAGGATCTCTGACTCCGGGAGGAAAAACTAAACCAGGTACGTATCGAAGATACATGTCCAGGAAATCCATGCGCTGAGAAAGCACAAGGCAGGACTTTCCCTTGCAAATGAGCCAGCAAAAACAGCAAAAGGGGTCCAAGGTGATCAGCAAGCTGGTGAGAAAGTCCATCCTGGAGGGATCTTGCACCCGGAGGAAATCCAAGTACATAATCACAGCAACTACTTTTGGAACAGAAGATGGCCAGAAGGGACACCATCACCATCTAGATCTGGGCTAAAAGAGAGAGCTACTCGGAGCGCGAGTCCCTGGAAGACTGACCTCTGCAACTAGAAGGAGAAGCCTCAAAAGGGGCACAGACGCAGAGAGCAGCTAGAGGAGGGAAGCAGGCGCTAGGAGCTACTTACTCCTATAGCCACAGAGAAGGGTTAGGCAGGGCCTTAAAAAAATATTCCCAAGGAAAGGCAGGCCACAACCAACGTCCAGAGCGGTGATGGCGAACCTTTTAGAGACTGAGTGCCCAAACTGCAACCCAAAACCCACTAATGTATCGCAGTGTGCCAACACAGCAATTTAACCTTAATACTGTGTGGATTCACAATTGCGGACTGTCATGGACCCGCAAAATACGGTCGTGTGAATGGGGTTTTACAGAGCTTTAAATAATACAAACAACTTTGTACTGCATTTGGTACTTTTGAACAATTAATGTTCACTATTTACATCGCACAGAATCTGTTTTACAGTGACCGTGCAATCTTATTACAGCCTGTAAACATATCACATGTCTCCTATAAAACATATAGTGTGTAACAAATAGTGAAGGGCCCCCAGACGGTACAATGTGCTCCACAGTGGCCACCAAACAGTAAATTATGCTCCACAGTGGCCCCCACATAGTATAATATGCTCCACCGTGGGCCCCAACACAGTATTATATGCTCCACAGTGGGCCCCCACACAGTAATATATGCTCCACAGTGGGCTCCCACACAGTAGTATATGCTCCACAGTAGGCCCCCCACACTATTATATGCTCCACAGTGGGCCACCACACAGTAGTAATGCTACTTACCCAGTATGTAGTCCCGCGAAGAGCGTCGTCATCCTTCTGATCGCAGGCGCTGATGAATGACATCATCGCGTCTGCGTCGGGGCAGAGGTTACACTCTGCAGTCAGTGTAGGCCGCGTGACCGCATTTGCACATACAGCTAAAAGAAGTGGCAATCGCTCACTAAAGGGGAACCCTGTACTGGATTCCCCATTAGTGAGCGATCAGGGAGATGGCACGCGTGCCAACAGAGAGGGCCCTGCATGTCCTCTCTGGCACACGTGCCATAGGTTCGCCAACACGGGTCTAGAGGATACAGCATGAACGGATCCAAAAGGAACAGTAGATTGCCATAGTATTGGCGGCTGCCTAAACAGAATATCGAGCTGCTTTAGAGAAGCATCGCACAAAAAAAAAAAAAAACTGGAGGCGTTCAGGACCAGCAACTGGGAGAGTCCATCCTCAGTCAGAGGATTGCAGAGGGAGACTGAGTCCTCTTCTAAAGGCAGGATAGTAGCCTGGGAGAGCTGAGCTATCGCGGGGTCCCGACCACAGACATACCTGTCTGGAAAAAAGGACGTCCAACTTCAAGAGGAAGGAAGGGGACGTGGCGGGTGACGCTATTATTTCATCACGATATGGACAACGCCCCACGATTGGGGGAGGCCAGAGGAGGGCAGTGATTGAGGTGAAGAGAAATTTCCTCTTGAGAAGCAGGATCCGGGTCCTCTGAGGTCTGCAGAGTGTCTCTGAACGCACAGCTGAGCGTAGCAACAGATATAAATGTGCCTAGCTGATACTCCAGTTTGGAGTAAGAGGCGTCCCCAGTAGAAATAGACCATACAGGAGGAGACAGGGTTCCACCTGTCGGAGTGGAGCCGTGACCCTAACCGGGAAGTGCCCAGAGGAAGGGAAGGAGGACCATGGCCTGTAGGACGATAGCCTGGTCCTTATGCAAGGACGGCTCCTGGAAATGGAATGATGAGGGTGCCTAGGGAGGGGCCTAGAAGTCACCGACTGAGCAGCAATCTGGAAAGGCAGCCGTTCCAAAGTTCCAGCTCAGACTAGTTAAGTCTGGCAAGAGTGCTTATGGCCCGGGTAAGGGAGGCCGCCCAATCCGGGGAGGAAAAAACTGCCAGAGGGGGGCCGGGAGGGACCACACGGCTGAGCCTATACTTTAAGGCAGAAGACAGAAAGAACAGATGGGCTCAGACTGGCCGCATTGTAACATATGTTACAGCGGGCGCACGTATAAACATGGAGGGAGTGGGAGGGGAGGCGAAATGGCTCTGCACAGGAGGACATGGCGGAGGGGCCCAGGAAAAATAGGGGTAAACCAGGGGGTTAACCTACCAGACCACTAGAAGCATGTACTATCGCTGACTGTTGTAGAGTAGGCTGTGTAGAGAGAGATCCCCAGGTGTTATGTCTCTCCAGGAGAAAGTGAGCCTGAGAAAAGAGCAGCAGAAGCTGCAAAACAGAAAAATAAAGATTACATTTTTTCCTTGAGGAGAGCAAAATATCCTCCCCCTGGAGTTCTCACGTTCAGGGAATAGGCAGAGGAAGGAGCCCCCACGAAATAACAGGAGCCCCCCATCCCGAACAGAAGCCACTCGGGAGGGTGAGGGGGTGGGGGGAATTTTCTTAATCACCCATCTTCTAATACTCACCTGTCTGGCGTCTTCAGGCGCCGCAGGGTCACCCCCACGGTGTACACCTCACACGTGGAAGTGGGTCACCGGCAATCCGGCAGCCGATGCAGTGAGTGGGGAACGGGGACTGGGCGAGGTGCTCTTTTGCAGAGCGCTGCACCCACATGTGGGTACGACTAGTATGGTGTACACGCTGAAGACCCCGCTGTACCTGAAAGAAAAAGAAAAATAAAAACGATGCAAGACAGAAAGACCTGAGTCAGGTGATGTCTGCCTCCTACAGACACTAGGTTTAAACTGGCTGCACATTGTGAGAAGGGTATAGGTCAGAGGCGAAGCCGACAGTTTTTCATTCTCCTAGTGTCAGCCTCCTAGTGTCAGCCTCCTAGTGACCAGTTCTATACCCATGCTGTGTCCCCCAGCGGAATAAGCGAGAAACACATATCAGATTAAACTTTATGATAACTTAAAAATGAAGCCAAAATGGAAAAGTCATATGTTTATAACTAAGTGCACTACATGAACCAATAGCTTGAAGAACTAAGAAGCAGGCAAGAACTTGAAAACAGGATCATCATTGATATGCAGCTGCTCCCAATCCAAACAGTTTTTTCAACCGGTGATATCTCTAGAAATAGTACAGGTATGAAAACTGAGAATCCATATCACAGCAGATCCACTGTTCTAGGTTTAAAATGCCTGAGATATATTGTTTGACATGATCTTCTCTCCAGTCTCAGCGTCACTGCACTCTGTGAATCACATGCTCTATGAAATAAGACTAAGTTGACTCAGACCTTTCCTTCACCCCCTCGCACGCTCATGTCATTTCCACCTCAAAAACATCTCCAGAATACGCCCTTTCCTTACCAGAGATACACTAAAGACACTTATTGTTGCCCTGATTCACTCTAGCCTTGACTACTGTAACTCTGTACTAACCGGTCTTCCCCTTACTAAACTCTCCCCTCTACAAACTATTCTGAATGCGGCGGCCAGGCTCATCTATCAGTCTAGACGCTACAGCGATGCCTACGGTCTGTGCCAGTCACTACAATGGCTGCCTATTCAATACAGAATACAATATAAACTTATCACCCTCATCCACAAGGCTCTCCATAATACTGCACCTCCCTACATTTCCTCCCTCATCTCTGTCTATCGCCCAACCCGTGCTCTCCGTTCACTCAATGACCTAAGACTAACATCCTCTATTATCAGAACCTCCCACGCTCATAGACAAGACTTCAGAGTTGCACCACTTCTCTGGAATGCTCTATCCCGGATTATCAGATTAAACCCCAATTTCTACAGCTTCAAGCTCAAACTAAAGACATATCTTCTCAGACAGGCCTATCACAACTCCTAATGTAAACAACTTCCGTAGTTAGATTCCCTAAAACATACCCTCTGTTCACACGCCCACATTACCCCACAGGATATGATGCTTTTTATGTCCAGGCACCATCTGCACGTTAAATTTATTTATTTATTATGGTTACTTATATAGTACCATCATATTCCGCAGCACTTTACAGACTTACAGTCATGGCCAAAAGTTTTGAGAATGATACAAATATTAATTTTTACAAAGTCTACTGCTTCAGTTTTTCTAATGGCAATTTGCATATACTCCAGAATGTTATAAAGAGTGATCAGCTTAACAGCAATTACTTGCAAAGTCAATATTTGCCTAGAAAATGAACTTTATCCCCCAAAACACATTTCAACATCATTGCAGCCCTGCCTTAAAAGGACCACCTAACATCGTTTCAGTGATTGCTCCATTAACACAGGTGTGGGTGTTGATGAGGACAGGACTGGAGATCAATCTGTCATGATTAAGTAAGAATGACACCACTGGACACTTTAAAAGGAGGCTGGTGCTTGCCATCATTGTTTCTCTTCTGTTAACCATGGTTATCTCTAAAGAAACACGTGCAGTCATCATTGCACTGCACAAAAATGGCCTAACTGGGAAGAGTATTGCAGCTAGAAAGATTGCACCTCAGTCAACAATCTATAATCAACAAGCAAGAACTTCAAGGAGAGAGGTTCCATTGGTGCCAAAAAGGCTCCAGGGCGCCCAAGAAAGACCAGCAAGCGGCAGGACCGCCTCTTAAAAGTGTTTCAGCTGCAGGATCGGGCTACCAGCAGTGCAGAGCTTGCTGAGGAATGGCAGCAGGCAGGTGTGAGTGCATCTGCACGCACTGTGAGGCGGAGACTCTTGGAGCAAGGCCTGGTCTCAAGGAGGGCAGCAAAGAAGCCACTTCTCTCCAGAAAAAACATCAGGGACAGACTGATATTCTGCAAAAGGTACAGGGAGTGGACTGCTGAGGACTGGGGTAAAGTCATTTTCTCTGATGAATCCCCTTTTCGATTGTTTGGAACATCTGGAAAACAGCTTATTCGGAGAAGAAGAGGTGAGCGCTACCACCAGTCTTGTCTCATGCCAACTGTAAAGCATCCTGAAACCATTCATGTGTGGGGTTGCTTCTCAGCCAAGGGAATCGGCTCTCTCACAGTCTTGCCTAAAAACACAGCCATGAATAAAGAATGGTACCAGAATGTCCTCCAAGAGCAACTTCTCCCAACCGTCCAAGAGCAGTTTGGTGCTCAACAATGCCTTTTCCAGCATGATGGAGCACCTTGCCATAAAGCAAAGGTGATAACTAAATGGCTCAGGGAACAAAACATAGAGATTTTGGGTCCATGGCCTGGAAACTCCCCAGATCTTAATCCCATTGAGAACTTGTGGTCAATCATCAAGAGACGGGTGGACAAACAAAAACCAACAAATTCAGACAAAATTAAAGCATTGATTCTGCAAGAATGGACTGCTATCAGTCAGGATTTGGTCCAGAAGTTGATTGAGAGCATGCCAGGGAGAATTGCAGAGGTCCTGAAGAAGAAGGGTCAACACTGCAAATATTAACTTGCTGCATTAACTCATTCTAACTGTCAATATAAGCTTCTGTTACTCATAATATGAATGCAATTATATTTCTGTATGTGATAAAAACATCTGACAAACACACATAAAAGCCAGAGGGCAGCAGATCATGTCAAAATATAATATTTGTGTCATTCTCAAAACTTTTGGCCATGACTGTAAAGCCCACGACTGGTGACTGCTCATACAGCTTTATATATAATGACAGTAACCTCTATTACAAAATTGTGTGACCATTGTATAAGCAATGCTACCTCCGATGCCGCCCCTGCTACCTCTAGGGTCACCCCCTCCTCTTCATAGATTGTAAGCTCTTGCGAGCAGGGCCCTCCGTACCATTGTGTGAATTGACTATTTCTTTGTAATGTATCTTTTGTCTGTACTTGAACCCTACAAATTGTACAATGCTGCGGAATATGTTGGCGTTATATAAATACAATTTATTATTATTATACGTTAGTAACTGTTTAAATAAATAAGGAAACTATGAAATCTGTTTTTGTGGTGTTATTCATCTGAGGCTGTATTTAACTAATTTGAAGACCTAAGGAGCAGATTTAAACATTTTTTTATCATGTCCTGATATGTAAAACCATAGATTTCAAAGAGTGTATACTTTTATTTTTCTCATGACAGTACATCCATAACAAGAAAGCAATAATACTGTTATTATATAAATTATTCCAAACCCAGAAATTTATGGCATACCCACTAACATATTTATATATCCAACCATCTTAGGGACACAGATCTTTATAAAAAAAAAAAAATGTTCCCCCAAATTGAACAGTTTATGGAAGGGTGCTTGTCTCTCTCTATTCACTTCTATGGAAGTTACAAGAACAGCACAGCTGATTTTTCATGTGCTGAATATAGGGAGGTCTCACTATCAAAAATTCTAGTGTCAGGTGTAAGTTCTTGTACAATTAGAGGGGTTATGCCATGAAAAAAGTATGTATTCTCTATCCACAGGTCAGATGATTGGTGGGGTGGGGGAGGGTTGATCGCTGAGACCCTCTCCTATCCCGAAAACCCTTTACTTCCATTCAGCCAGGCTGAATGCAAGTGTATGTGGTGGTGGACCAAATGAATGGGAACACTGTCCACCACCATACACACTTTTAGCTGAAAGCGTGGTGGGGAAAAAGATCCCCTATGCTCGGGATAATAGGAGGTCTCCGAAGTTACGCCTACCAATCAGGTATTTATCTTCAGTCCTATAGATAGGACTTAACTTCTTTAAGAATGTAATGTTATTCAATAGATGCCAATGACCCTCCTGGACACAGTTATGTCAGAAACCACCATTTACTAGCCGAACACATTCTGGTAGAGGATATGCAAATGAGCTGCCAAAAACAAATCCCTTTAATATGGGAAAATAATTTTGATAACTTGGCTACGATTATGATACTTTCAGGACACTAACACAATACACTCAAAGCTGTGAGATGACCCATAACTGCAGTAAAATGTGTGGGTTTTTTTTTGTTCTATTTAAAGAGAGGTAGTACTTTCAAAGTAAAAAAAAAAGTATCAATATGCATTGAATATAAAAGATCAAAAATCATCCACAGTAAAATGAAGGGAGAGGTTTCACTCTATACACTGTCTTCAGCCATACCTGAAATCTTGGGGGCTCCTGATAGACAATGTTCTCAATTGTGGACTTTACAGTCTCTGGAATTTCACTGTTATTTTTCTTTTTCGCTTTCTTTTTTTCTTTGTTACTACTTTTTCGGTTTCTGCTTCTGTAGCTATGTTAGGTGTTGGTGAGAGCTGTAAAAGTATCAGTTGGATCAGTTGTGACAAGGTATTTTTATTTTTCTAACAATCTCTGTAAGACAAAGTTCCCCAAGCTCACAGACCTGTAGTGATACAAATAAAGTACTTTGACTGTTCAACAAAGCCCCCTATTCGGTCTGTGTCTCTTGACTTCTGTTTCCTTCCCTACCACCTTCATAGACTTCTATACACGTGTATAACCTGCCTGCCTCAAAACAGATGTAGCAGAAGTTTCAGAGTGAAAGTCAGTTTAGCAAATACGATATATTACCTTACATTATATATCCCCTTGTAATTTTGATTTATGCAAAGTTTGTTGAAATAACAGTGAGTAACTTAGATTACATTTTCACCAATAACTGAAAAGAAGGCAACTAGAAGTAATATATAACGCCACCTACTACTATCAACATGCACACACATACACAAAATTAGCTGCAACAGTTAGGAGTTAGGATGTAACCATTGATGTGTATGGAAATTATGATCCACAATCTCTATATCATCACCCAAATTAAGCAAAATCTGAACAGAAAATACTGTTATGACATCACTACAGAGAAAGTCTCAGAATTCAGGCCTGTAACTTCAAGCACTGATAGCGTGAAATTAAAGCCAGCCATTAAAGGGAGCCTTCCACCTCCCCCTCACATGTTCAACTGCTTTCATCAAATTACAGAGCACATTTCAGTGATAAACAACTTTTTTTTATGCATGTCTCTTCTATAGATGTACAGAAAAATAAGTTTAAACAGATATGTAAATGAGGCGGCTGGTGCACTGAAGGCATATGCCTTCAGCTACCCAAAGCACTTCTCAAACCCCTCCCTTCTCCAGCCTGAGGATCCACTCCCACTGTATGGAGCATTGCAGGCAGGAGAGGGGAAGGGTGTAAATATCGAGGATGCCCCTGGAGCTGAAGGCATATCCTAAGTGCTTCGACTTCCTCATTTGCATATTTTCTCAAAATTTGCAAAAGTGACATAGACAATAAAAGTCACTGTAATGTGTTCTGCAACATTTGGTGGCAGTTGAATATGCTTGTTGGAGATAGTAGACTCCCTTTAACTATATACATTCCAAGCAGTGCACTCCTATCCCAACAAGGACACATATATACTTGCTTTTGGTATCTGAATATACACTGAAGTGTAATATTTACACTTTATGGCCAAGGCCACACACAGCAAACACAATTAGAATTTTCCTGCGAGGAAATTCTTTAACATGTTCTCCTGCAAGCCAGCGTGTCAAATATCACCTGAAATCAGTTGTCTCATAAATGTCTGGACCTCCACTGTTCATTAAAACTGGGGTCCCAAGGAAACCGTTAATGTTCCCTGCATGACTGCAGTGAAAAAGAGTTTAAAGGGTTTGTCCCAGGAGTATTTATTCACTTACCTGGTCCCAGGGATGCTTTTGATGGACCCAGTGGTTCCCCCAGGTCATGTGATCATAGGAAACCATCGGCTCCCTGGCTTGCTCCGTTGCTACCTTCCCCGATCTCACAAGTAATTAATTACCTTGTTATGACGGCTGGCTGAATATAGTAAAGCTAACCCCCATAGCGCAGGTTATTAATTGCCTGTGAGATTGGGAAAAGAGTGGGCGGAGTGACTCCGGGTCCATGTAAGTGAATAAATGCCCCACAGACAATCCCTTAACAAATAACTACATGTAGAGTTAGGTACCAAACCATACCTTATTGCATCCTTGTAATTTTGGATCTTTTGTGTTGCTAGGTGCAGAAATTGTAGTTTTTACTGAGGTAGATGAAGAAATCACATTTTTTGGAGGTTGTTTTACTTTGCTAGCCCATGACAGGGTCTGAGAAGGCCTTTCAGTGGACATGCGAGTCACATCTAGGGAAGACAAACATGGATAAGAGTTCTGGAAACATATTTAAGGCCAGGGCGTTTTACAGTCCATACAAAGTGGACTCCCATCCACACATTGCAGAAAAATACCCGCAGCGGAAATGCTGCGATTTCCAAAACAGTCGTGTTTCGTATCGTACTCCATTAACTTATCTAACTGCCCCAAGCATTGAAAGGGAGAGTCTATCCCGTACTCAATGCAGTATGTAGAGCTGTAGCATTTGCCAAAGGGAGAAGGTCACTTTAAATGGATGTAGCTCTGGTTTTATACAACCTAGAAAAATAGTTGCTGCCAAGACTGAAGTAGTAGCTATAAAATAACCCAAGCCATCACTAGTTAAATGAGAGCTTTCAAGTCCTCGGATATTGGCGATATTATATACCGCTAGAAATAACAGTATGTGTTCCTCAGAGTCCAGCGATGACGCCAACTTATAAGGCCTGCCTAACAGTAAAGGGATATTGGTGCCGAAACTCTAGCACCTGGGTGCATAGTTGATCTCAACACTGATTGAATTCAATGCACTGTCAGCTTTCTAGCGGTATATAATACCACTGATCTCCGAGAACAGGAAAGGTCCTCTTTAAAGACACCGTAAGGAATTTGAGCTTTATATGCAGCTGTTCACGCATGAATAAAAAGTACATCTGACCCCACAAAGAAGCTTTATGCATCCCTGCACAGATAAATATAAAAAAGTTACGGGTGTCAGAATATGGTGACCCCAAGAATTTTTTTTGCAGTGTTGGATTTTTTTTTTTTTTTTTTTAATTATTTAAAACGTTACAAAAAAAAAAAAAAACCTATATAAAATTTGAAGAGTGAACACTGTAAAAACAAAAACTGTTAGAAAGTAACGCAAACACAGTTTCTCTCCATTTCTACCCCATTCTGATTTTTTTTTTCCCAGTACCATTACAAAGTACTATTTGTCCCACAAAAATTAAGCCCTCATACAGCTCTGTGAACAAAAAAATAAAAGCTTTTATGGCATTTGGAAGACAAGGAGTAAAAAAACGAAAATCAGAACATGGCTGCAGTAGAAATGTAGCAGCCACCTTGTCATTGTAAGTGGCAGGCATAGCAGTTGCTATAGGATAACTAAGCAGCCCATTTCCGCTGAGAGGGAGAGGATACCCGCAGTGACAAAAGAATGGCAGAACGCAATTTAATAAGTGGAAAAAGGAAGATTTTACTTTAATAAGAAACATGACAAGACTTGCTGTATTCACTTGCAATATTAATTATGAAACGTTATCTTAATGCTGGAGGCTTGTGTTAACCATTTATTGTTAGATTTAAGGTGGAAAGAAGATTCTGAAGCATTATACAGGTGGCTCATGCTCCTTGACATTCTGACTGAACTCCAGCTCCTGAGGAAACAGAGTCACAAACCTGACTACACGGATTTGGTTTCATCCGTATGCAGCGCCCCCTGGCGTTAGGAGCTTTGATAACTGCAGGTACAGTATGTACACCGGCATAAAACACCGAGGACACCCTCACAGGCTGCGTCAGGCCAGCATTAAGTCACACTATATTTATTATAACAGAGAAAAACTCACATAAATTGAAGAGACACAGCGCCATGTGTAGGGTAGAGAGTAGCCTATACCTACCCCCGAGCTGCACAGCAGCCATGTTTAGCGCAGGAACCGCTAGCGCTATTAACTCTTGTGCTGCACGTCAAGCGTCCGTTCACTAGCAGTCGTCATCTGACAACATTCCCGGGAATCTTACAAACCGGAAAAACAAGCATCGTGTAGCACAAAACAGCGACGATCATGACGTCGACACAGGCTATAAACAATGACGGAAAAATGACGCGTCGTTTAGTCTCCACATTGGCGGACATGTTTGCGAAGCCCATGGTATGCTCTGTGACACTGTAGCTCCAGAAATATGGCCGCTTCACTGAAGGCTGCTGCACCGCATTTTCCTCTTGTCTTGTGTCATTTGTGTCATATTGCTTCGACTGTTAATACAAGTTGAACTTTATACAGAGGGTGAAAGGTCGCTGATAGTAAACGGAGGTGAACTTCATGGAGCAAATGGAAATGGGCTCATTTGCTAAGTAATGGAGAGGAGGCACGGAGGGCTTCTCTCCCTGTCATATTTTTGTTTCTTCATTACTGCCTCTTTTTTTTGCACTTCCATCATCATAGCCACATCACATTTTGGGGTTCACATAATGTACAAAGAATAGTCTGAAAGGTTATTAAGAAGGACAGTGGAATTTATAACGGTCGCTATGATTATGGCAAAGCCAAATTTATGTCTTTATGTTTTCTGCAATACTTTTTGGAAGAAAAAAAAAATATCAGTAAAGCTGTGTGAAGACATTTCATTGGTACAATTCTGGGGGACATACAACATTCTTGTCACTTTTTATATGATTGCAACATTTAAGTGGTACAATTTACACCAAAACCGGGCAAGAAAAATGGCACATCTGAGTATTTTACAATTATTCGCTTGCCCATTAGTCTCTATCTATAGGATAGGGAATTAGTTGTAAATCAATGGGGGTCCAACCATTGGAACTCCCACACTTCATGAAAACAGGGATCCCTTGTACCCTATCTGAATGGAACAATATTCGCACAGGTTCCATTCATCTCGGGACTGACAGAAATAGCACAAGGGAGCCCCATTTTTGTCATCTGTTGGGGTTCCAGCAGTCTGACACCCACTCATCTACTTCTTATTCTCTTTATTCTGGATAAATTGTATTTGTGGGCAAAACCCTAAGATATTAATGCACGCCACCATATTACAGCTATATCTTCCTAGTGTCTGATATAATTATATATATTAAACCATGGGTGGTCCAGGCAGTTGGGGTAGCTCAAGGGCCTAGTGGAAAGAGAGACACAGAAAGGTGCACAAAAGCACTTGAGCCAGTTACCTTCTGAAGGTTCTACAATATGGCATATTACAGATTGTGGTGGGCAGTAGGAGAATATCATTAGATGTATGTACCCTACCCCCACAAGGTTCTCCATTCTATATTATGGCCCTATCCTTAGCACTAATAAGAAGAGATACAATAGTTCTTCTTATGGATTTTTTGCATCTCTGTTCCATTCAAGAGAATGTGCCTGAACTGCAATACCAAGCACAGCCAGGGCCGGTTTAAGACAAAGTGGCGCCCTGGGCAAAATTAAAAGCGGGGCCCCAAATGCTGATATACAAACAACACCATCGTCTTCCATGGGCAGCCCCTTTAATAATGCCTCCCTATTTCCACCAAAACAGTAATAACAAGCCCCATTTTCCCACACACAATTCAAATGAGCAACTTTGTACCACCTAATAGATTTTTGCACCCAGTCATCTGTTATTATAGCGCCTCCTTATAAATAATAATCCCTGCTTATAAATAATATTACACCCTTATCAGTAATAGCTCCCTTATAAATGATAAATAGTGCCCTGTATCAGTAATATCCCCCCTTATCAGTAACAGTCATCCCGTAAAAATAATACTGCTCCCTTAGAAATAATAGCCCTCTCATAAATAAGTTACCCTTATAAATAAGTCCCCATTCTCACGAATAGCCCTCTTTATAAATAAGCCCACTTAACAATTATACCCCCCTTATAAATAGTTCCCCTCTTGTAAATAGCACCCCTTTATAATAGATGCCTTATATATAATAGTTTCCTCCGTTTTGTAGGCCTCTTATAAAATATTTCCTCCCTTATAAATAGCCCGTCTTATAATAGTTCACCCTAATAATAGCCCCCTGTATATGTAATTTCCCTTTATAATAGTCCCATTATATGGCTAGTGGCCTTCACACAGTATAAAATGTTCCACAATGGCCTTCACACAGTATAATACACTCCCCAGAGGGGTTCCCCCAGTATAATGCTCCACAGTGGCCCCACCCAATATAATGCACTGCCCAAGTGGCCCCACACTGCCCCCCCTAGCATAATGCTCCACAGTGGCCCCACAATATAATATGCTCCCCAGAGGGGCCCCCCTAGTATAATGCTCCCCACTCACCTTGCCTTACCTCTCCTGGGCCTCCTTGCACTGCTCTGCTGTCCCCACCGGCTTCCTCTTCAGGTCTGTGGCTGACATCACGTGTTCCAGACGCACCCCTAACGGCGGCCCTTAACACAGCCCCTATGCAATGAACAGTACTGTGCTTGGTATTCAGTGCAGAGGCCGTAGCACTCACCTGACAGCAGGTCTTTAAATAGCTGTTATGAGTTGGGACCCCACAATCGGATATTGAACTATTTTTCCAAAACTATATAAAATCCAGCACCATCAGTTAAAATCCACTCTATTTACTTTCTTTAACCCTTAAACATTTTGGAAGTTTGTTAACTCTTTCATGGGAACCAACGCAAAATGGAGATGAAATGTAAAGTAAAAAAAATGTAAATTTTTTTGATAATGAATTCATTTGCCCTAAAATTTCCATAAGGGGTTAAAGGAGAAAACGCACCCAACAATTTATTATGCAATTTGGTCAGAACGGAAAGAGCGCTATTTGGCTTTTGGGGGGCTTTACTTCCATATTTTTCGTTTTAACAAGGGGTTAAAGGAGAAAAAGCTCCCCCTCACTTTGTTACACAATTTCTCCTGAACACTGCAATACCCCATATGTACAGTAGTTATAAACCACTGTATGGATACATGGTAGGGCTGGAGATGGAAACAGCACTATTTAGCTTTTGGAGGGCAAATTTTACTGGAATAGATTTCAGGTGGCATGTTGCATTTGGAGAGCCCTTATTTATTATGCTTACTTATATAGCGCCATCATATTCCACAGCGCTTTACAGACATTGACAGTCACTTAAAATTCTAGCACAATGGACAGCAAAAACAGAACATTTTGGAAATTATACCCTTTAAAGGAATTTAGCAAGGGGTATAATTTGATAAGCAATTATACAGAAATTCCTCTCCTATGGATGAGGACTGCTGTTTGGAGATAAGCAAGGTGCAGAAATCATTAAGCTTTCGGAACCATGATGCATTTGCAGAGCCCCTAAGGTGCCAGTGTAGTGGAGAATAAAGTTTACCTCATTTTGAAAACTGCACCCCTCAAAAAAATTTATCATGGAGTATACTGATCATTTTGACCCGAGATAATTTCCAAGAAAAAAAAAAGTGTGCATAATGGATATATTCTATTTCAGTGCCCAATATGTCATGCCCAGCTTGTGGCATTGTGAAGTATCCGCTCTCCAGTTATGCTTTGTTTCCTGATTTTGGAAACACCCTACAAGTGACCCTAATCTTTTGCCTGGAAATACAAGTGAAAGAGCACCAGGTACATATGATGCCTAATTTGGATATTTACACTACATTGGCAGGCAATTGCAGAGAAACATGAAACTCCAAAGGGTATAGTGAGCATTTTGAGCCCAAGATTTGCAAAGTGAAAACTGAAATTTTTAAATGTCATTTCAGTGCCCACATTGTGTCAGACACAATTGACACGCACACCTTAAACGCTAAGCAGGTTATTCCAGTTACAAAAATATATATGTGGGCTTAAAATGCTGTTTGGGCACACAGTTAGGCTCAGAAAGGAAGAAGCACTGCGTTTTTTAGCTTTTCAAGTGTAGATAGGACTGGTCACATTTTGCTTTTGCAGACCCCCACAGGTGCCACTAAAGTGAAATTCCTCAAAAAATGACCCCATTTTATAAACTACATCCCTCAAGGAATTTGTCAAAGAGTGCACCGAGCATTTTTAACCCTGGAAAGTTATATTACTTTAATTTCAAGAAATGAGCAGTTAAAATTGCAGTGTTATTTGGCTATTAGAACACAAATTTATGGACAAAATGTCACATTTGCAGAGCCCCAAAGATATCAGTTAAGTGAAATCCATTTGTGATGTGACCCCATTTTGAATACTGCACCCCTTAATTTATGAAGGGGCATAGTGAGCATTAGTTTCCACAAAATTAAACACAGTGGATGTTTAAAAGAGTATGTAAACCGCGCAGAGTACATTGAACTACCAACTATTTTCCAAGTAGGCCCTAGTGGTGTGGGGCATTCTTGGGGGGGTTAGTTCTTGCCTCCTAAAATAAGCCTGAGGTGTACCCTAGACTAGTTTCAAGCAGGAAGTGCCCTTTAACGACACTGGATAGTTTGAAAAAAGTTGTGAGCATGAACTCCCAAATCTCAAACCTTCCAAAATTTATAACTATTTTTCTGTCAACATCTGCGTTCTGGGTTTGTGTGACAAGTTGTACTTTTTGTTTTTTTTTATTAAAAAAACAACCTGGAAAAAAAAAAAAAAAAAAAAAAAAACACCACACACTTTCATTACCACTTTACCCTCCCCCTTTCCCACAAGGAGACTGGAATCTATTGAACCCTAATGAAATGAAATTTACTGCAATACAGAAGTACAGCAGCACACATAGGCTATCTATAAGCAATAGGGAAAGGCAGCCAGGAGAACAGGTCAGCCCATCTTACCCATCCACCCTGATTGCTATTGATCACAGCATCTGATAGGTTAAGCTTTAAAAGTTAGGACAGTTTTTCAGCACCTGTCAGTAAACCTCCATTTCCCAAAGTTACTTACTGTAGTAATACAAAGGATGAATCCACATGTGGCAAAAACTAAAGTTCCATTTATGTAAGGGGGGGACAATTTTGTAGTAAGCACATTTACTTCTACAAAGGAGGTTTTCCCCAAGAAAAAAAATTGTCTATATATTAAATATAACATTTTAAAAATGACACTGCAAGTCTTGTCTCAATACTAAATTTGCCCCACATACCTATTCTATCCATTTTCTGCCTCTGACCATTTTCTGGAGGTCCAAGCCATACAGCCTAGTTTGTTTACATGCCGACTCCATACTGTTGCGGCTATTTCCAGCTCAGAAAACAAGCAACCCCACAATATATGGTTTTGGCTCTGTAGCCAGCAATAGTATTGCCCAGCTCCTTTTTTAGCCCAATCTGACTCCAACTAGGTTATCCAGCCCAGAAGCTGATGAATGATGATGCACCCATGCTCGCTGTTATCTTCACTGAACATGCCAGAGCAGAGAACAGTTAGAGCCAAGGCAGGTCATGGTAGAAGCATATTTGTAATGACAGCAGAATGTCTGGGTGTGCTGTGCAAGAAATATGATCTCAGAAAACCCCTTTAAAATAAATGTCTTGCCCCCACAGAAACATTGACTAATCTGTATGTAAACCAGTGGCAGGAAGTCAACACCTTCACTCTGCTTACTGATGCAGACAAGATACTCATATTATACCAAGCAGTATTTTGCCTGTGTGAACATAGTCCAATTCAAAAAGATCCTTCTTATTGAAGTTAATAGGGGGAATTTATTAAGACGGATGTTTTAATGAAATCCCCACATGATGTGATATGCGCCTGAAGCAAGAGGCTTCCTTGCTCTAAATTCAGGTACCCTCCCTCGCATCAAAGATGAAATGTAGGCCAGTCAGGAATTGGCATAGATTTCAGGTATAACTCACATCAGCTTTCTGTGGAGAGTTATATTAAGTTGGTCCAGCCAAGAGGCCCATGCTTTGTGCTCTGCCCACTTTCCACCTACTGGCAGAGATGGGTTAGTAAATTCCCTCTATTGTGCCCACATAGATGAAAATCTTGACTAAAAATTTTTACTGCCACAAGAATAGACCTGTTTTATTGAGATGCAACAAAAATCACACTGTACAGTCAAATTCAAGCAGTTATTGCTGTTAAGAAGGCCACCATGGCACATTAAGTGGCAGCATACTTTTCTGTTGAAGCCAGGCCAGCCCTATTTGAAAATTTTATAAAAACTAAAAAACGCTTATGTGCGTCGTGAAGAAACCTTCCAAAATAAGACTTGCAGACAATATAACCTTAAAATTAGCTTTTAGATACGAACGAAAAACGTGAGTGTGCCATTTTACAGAATGTGACAATTCTTACAAACAAGGGCTCTTTGTGTTTACATTAACAAAACATAAGGCATTATAATTGAAACAAAATAGGCTTAACATGAACCCAGATTCTAAAATCACACTGGAAGAGAGGAACAAAAACTTTATTAAACAGTGGTATAAGAAAAAAAAAAAAAATTCACACAAATGTGACAGCAGACAAAAGGAAAAAAACCTGTAATAGCAGCTCCATCATGTAGACATTAACTGAGCTCTTGTGCTGTTAAGAATACAGCTCTTGCACAGCTGTGGTAGCGATGGTACAGTCATTGTATTCACTGAATACTACAATATATACAGATTGTCCCAAAAGGTAGAAGTGAAAAGCAGTTCATTTCTGTTGGTCTTTTGGAAGTGGTCTTCTGAAAAGCAGAATGTGAGGCTCTATCAAAGAGGAAAAAAAAAATATATATGTTATTTATCAAACTGCTGTAATGGTAAATTATAACAAAAGCAAAGCAGACCCAACTCTGGCCTCGTTCAGATATACAGTGGGGAAAAAAAGTATTTAGTCAGCCACCAATTGTGCAAGTTCTCCCACTTAAAAAGATGAGAGGCTTGTAATTGTCATCATAGGTAGACCTCAACTATGAGAGACAAAATGAGAAAACAAATCCAGAAAATCACATTGTCTGATTTTTAAAGAATTTATTTGTAAATTATGGTGAAAAATAAGTATTTGGTGAATAACAATAGCCTTTGTTATGTTAGTCCCAGCTTTCAGCAGGTCATTCACTAGGTCCCCCGTGTGGTTCTGTGATTTTTGCTCACCGTTCTTGTGATCATTTTGACCCCACGGGGTGAGATCTTGCGTGGAGCCCCTGATCGAGGGAGATCATCAGTGGTCTTGTACAGTCATGGCCAAAAGTTTTGACAATGATACAAATATTAATTTTTACAAAGTCTACTGCTTCAGTTTTTCTAATGGCAATTTGCATATACTCCAGAATGTTATAAAGAGTGATCAGCTTAACAGCAATTACTTGCAAAGTCAATATTTGCCTAGAAAATGAACTTTATCCCCCAAAACACATTTCAACATCATTGCAGCCCTGCCTTAAAAGGACCACCTAACATCGTTTCAGTGATTTCTCCATTAACACAGGTGTGGGTGTTGATGAGGACAGGGCTGGAGATCAATCTGTCATGATTAAGTAAGAATGACACCACTGGACACTTTAAAAGGAGGCTGGTGCTTGCCATCATTGTTTCTCTTCTGTTAACCATGGTTATCTCTAAAGAAACACGTGCAGTCATCATTGCACTGCACAAAAATGGCCTAACTGGGAAGAGTATTGCAGCTAGAAAGATTGCACCTCAGTCAACAATCTATCGCATCATCAAGAACTTCAAGGAGAGAGGTTCCATTGGTGCCAAAAAGGCTCCAGGGCGCCCAAGAAAGACCAGCAAGCGGCAGGACCGTCTCTTAAAAGTGTTTCAGCTGCGGGATCGGGCTACCAGCAGTGCAGAGCTTGCTGAGGAATGGCAGCAGGCAGGTGTGAGTGCATCTGCACGCACTGTGAGGCGGAGACTCTTGGAGCAAGGCCTGGTCTCAAGGAGGGCAGCAAAGAAGCCACTTCTCTCCAGAAAAAACATCAGGGACAGACTGATATTCTGCAAAAGGTACAGGGAGTGGACTGCTGAGGACTGGGGTAAAGTCATTTTCTCTGATGAATCCCCTTTTCGATTGTTTGGAACATCTGGAAAACAGCTTATTCGGAGAAGAAGAGGTGAGCGCTATCACCAGTCTTGTCTCATGCCAACTGTAAAGCATCCTGAAACCATTCATGTGTGGGGTTGCTTCTCAGCAGCAAAGGGAATCGGCTCTCTCACAGTCTTGCCTAAAAACACAGCCATGAATAAAGAATGGTACCAGAATGTCCTCCAAGAGCAACTTCTCCCAACCGTCCAAGAGCAGTTTGGCGCTCAACAATGCCTTTTCCAGCATGATGGAGCACCTTGCCATAAAGCAAAGGTGATAACTAAATGGCTCAGGGAACAAAACATAGAGATTTTGGGTCCATGGCCTGGAAACTCCCCAGATCTTAATCCCATTGAGAACTTGTGGTCAATCATCAAGAGACGGGTGGACAAACAAAAACCAACAAATTCAGACAAAATTAAAGCATTGATTCTGCAAGAATGGACTGCTATCAGTCAGGATTTGGTCCAGAAGTTGATTGAGAGCATGCCAGGGAGAATTGCAGAGGTCCTGAAGAAGAAGGGTCAACACTGCAAATATTGACTTGCTGCATTAACTCATTCTAACTGTCAATATAAGCTTCTGTTACTCATAATATGAATGCAATTATATTTCTGTATGTGATAAAAACATCTGACAAACACACAAAAACCAGAGGGCAGCAGATCATGTGAAAATATAATATTTGTGTCATTCTCAAAACTTTTGGCCATGACTGTATGTCTTCCATTTTCTAATTATTACTCCCACAGTTGATTTCTTCACACCAAGTTGCTTGCCTATTGCAGATTCAGTCTTCCCAGCCTGGTGCAGGTCTACAATTTTGTTTCTGGTGTCCTTCCACAGATCTTTGGTCTTCACCATAGTGGAGTTTGGAGTGTGACTGTTTGAGGTTGGTGACAGGTGTCTTTTATACTGATAATGTCAAACAGGAGCCATTACTACATATAATGAGTGGAGGACAGAGGAGCCTCTTAAAGAAGAAGTTACAGGTTAGAGAGAGAAATCTTGCTTGTTTGTATTTGCAAATTTTCCACCATAATTTTCAAATAAATTCTTTAAAAATCAGACAATGTGATTTTCTGGATTTGTTTTCTCATTTTGTCTCTCATAGTTGAGGTCTACCTATGATGACAATTACAGGCCTCATCTTTTTAAGTGGGAGAACTTGCACAATTGGGGGCTGACTAAACACTTTTTTCCCCACTGTAGATTGTGTGTAGCAAGTCAAGCCAGTTTTAATACAAACATTTGGTTACATGCTATATCCAAATTGATCAACACTCTATATCACCCCACACAACCATGGCCTTGTTTGTAGAGGAGCACTATATTTTACCATTTTGCTCCAGTAGCTGCTGAGAAGATATGACCGCCAGGGACATTTGCTGGTTATCTGGTGATGAACATCACTACTAACCCCCCCCCCCCCCCATCATACTAGCCTCTCTTCCTTCTTCCTGTGGGACGGCTCCTCCCTCTTTTGACTGCCAGCTCTGCTGCCGATAATCCACCTCTACTGCACAGCTCCCACGCCTGCGCAGTAGAAGTGGCTCATCGCTGCAGAGCACAGACCAGTGCTGGGACTGTAGCGAGCACCGGCAGTCAGAAAAGAAGGATGGGCCGTCCTGCAGGAAGAAGGAAGAGAGGTAAGTATATAATGGGTCGGGGTTGGGTAGAGCTAGTACTGGGCGGGATAGCTAGAGAGACAGGGAGTGGGTGTATGGGAGGGAGGGAGAAAGGAAGGGGGGAGTGAGGTGAGAGGGAGTCAGTGAGGAAGTTACATAGTAGGAAGCTGAACCATGTAAACAAATGCAGAAGATGCCAGGAGCTCCCAGAGACATCCAGAAATCAATGAAAACACTGCTAAAGGTATATAGGTGCATTTATTAACCCATTAATAGCACTAACAGACCTTAAAAAAAAAAAAAAAAAAAAAAAATTGCCCGGAAGTCTCTCACCACAACCCTTACAACATAACTGATCCAAGGCATCTGGCACCTTGTTCAGCCAGATGGCTTAGATATCAATGCAGGTTCAATTAAGATAGTATCTTTATCCAAGTGGTTAATACAATGTGCATTTTTTGGCCTCCCGCATACAAGTCTATGGAGAAAATGCATGCAAAATTTCTCAGCATCTTTTATCCTGCAATTTGGAATTAACTTAAAAGTAGCACCTGTGGTTTATACTTTTACTCTCTTTATGATCCATACCTGGCTTTGGCCACTAAAACCGCATCAAAATATTTAAGGCTGAGGCCCCACATTGCAGAAAAGCTGCTTTTTTGTTGCAGATTTTGCTGCTGCTCTTTGAGCTAAGGCCAAGAATGGATTGAGCAGAAGAGAGAAGTATAAGCTTCCTAAATATTTCCTATTCCTTCCGTAGCCACTACAATGTTTGGTTCAAAAGAATAAAAAATAAACCACAGAAAAATCTGCAACATAAGGCTAGTTCACACCTGCTCCCAGATTCCACTCAGGAATTCCATTCCTCATTCCACTTGAAAAATGCAGAGAGAAAAGTCCTGCAAGCAGTGCTTTTCTCTCCACGTTTTTCAGGCAGAAACCAGGCGGACTCCATTGTTTCCGTGGGTAACAGCGTTTTAAGTGGATTGGGTTTCTGTTTTTCAGGTCCCCAAGCAGACCCAAAGAACGGAAACCCGAACGCAGGTGTGAACCTAGCGTAAAGCAGCTTTTCCGCAATGTGGGGCCTCAAAACGTTTAGGCTGAGGGAAAAAAAGTTGGTCTATAGTAACCAATCATAGCATTAACATATTAGAAGTTTAATCTTTTGTCTGAATGTTTTCAATGATGTGGTTTCCAGTGGCTGCATCCATTCAACAAGCTTACCTGGTTCATGGATCATATAATGAACCCAGCCAAGGCTTTGCTGAACTCCAAGTCTTCTCCATTCCTCTTCAGACATCAGATGCGTTTTTGGCACCTGTTTTGCCAACTCTTTTGGCAGCATTACATGCCTAAGAAATAAAGAAAAATCAGCTTCATGAACTGGAAAACCATAAGGAACTCTGATGTGCTTATGTAAAACAACTACAGAATATAAATACCATGTCACCGTAGTAAAGATTAGCATTTTATATGCTGGTCTCCATACAAAAGCTCTGAAGCCCCTCAACAGAATCACCTTACAGATACTGGTGGTGGGCAGTAGTATGTTACAAAGGTTTGGACCCCTAAACCCCGGATGCTTAATGAAATAATGCCAATTTAGTGGTCCCAAACCAGCTAACAGGTTCCTTTTAAAGGCTACATAAGTTTTCATGAAAAGTTGAAATATGTGCAGGTTCTAGCTGGGCAATCTCTTCTATGACTGTATAAGCCTTCATACATGGTGTCCCTTTTTTCTGCTGCTAATCAAATTACAGCTGAGAGTTTACATTTGCCTCTCAGCAAGGGGCATGTACAATAAGGGGCAGTCTGCTCCTGGCAGAATGGCAAAACAGCAATGTATGAGGAAGGGTTCATCTATACAACTGCAAATTCAAGCAGATAACACACAAGAAACTATAAAAAGAAAAATCTGAGCATAATCATGAAAGCTGCTTGCAGTCTGTGAATAATATACCATATCTAAGCATACAAGCAGCCAAAAGTACATACCAATACATAGAAGACTTTTCTTACATTGTAAACTGAGATTTGCAAAATCTGCAGTCTTTGGCACAAAGCAATAGTTCGCAGACATGTCTGTGCAGGTCATGAGGAGAATCAACCCCTTCCCTCTCCATTCACTGTGTGAAGAGAGAAGAAACTCTCTCTAGACTCACTGAAATAAGTAAGATGGAATGTGTCTATGGACAGACTTCCCAGGTAACAAAAGAGTGAAAAGCAAAGTAACTAGAAGGAAGACCGCTAATGGCAGGAGTTTTTTTCAGCCAGAAAGCAAACATTTTTAATTAAAATGAATTACATTTTAGTCCAAAAATCACATGCTTTAGGAAATGAGACAGTTGTCTGAAAAGTTAGTAACCATTTAAGCTGTTTTTAAAAGTAGAAATAAATCAAATTACTCCAATCAATCAGTAGCATTCAGGTGTTATTTATGCAAGAAAACTAAAAATAATCTTAAGTGTTGTGTCATGAAAGCCCTTATTAGGAAAGTACCCTGAAGGTGTACAGGATTTTAAAAAGGCACCATTGTGCCAAAAATTGCACGTTTCACACAATGAATATGCTGAAAAGTAAATTGCAATTTCCAGAGAGCAAGTCTCAATACATGACAGCTGCCCAATACACTACTGAGTCCATCAGAATGAGAAATCACCATAGAAGGCTTTATATGGGCATGTTTAACCCTTGAGATACAGACTGGATGTCAGCCATAACTCTCAGACTGACACACTGAGATGGGCACAGACCCCCAAGAATTATAGTCATCTCTGATGCTAGGATTCTGAAATCGTAAATCATAAAGAGGCAGGGACTCCTAGCATCATAGGTCACTACAATGCTAGGAATCTGGGTCCCAACTCAGTGTTTAGTCCAAGAGCTACAGCCCGTATGTTAAAGACTTAATCCCTCCATGAGAAGTAGGCCTACAGAAGATGCCTGACAATGCACACCTGCAAAAAATTGACCATAACTACAAAGGATTTGGTTTGTTTTTAGTTTGCTTTCCTGCAAGTCTGACTCAACCCTAACTCCTGACTACATTTATTTTTTGTTTTTCCATTTTCAGGTTTTATGCCCCACATTCCAAAGAGTCATAGCTTTTTTTATTTTGCATTCACAAAGGCATATGAGGGATTTTTTTTTTTTTTGCAAGACAAACTTGTACTTCATAATCGCAGGGATACCAAATGTATATTTTTAATTTTTTTAATACATTAAATTATCCTGCTTCTCAGCGTGTATGAGCTTGTGTGAAATGGAGAAAATGAAGGTGGGGAGAGTCGTTTCAAGTAGTTATCTCATGCAAAATAAAACATGTTTCTGGGAGTCTTAAGAAAAAGCAGATTCTCCCATTTCATAAGACATCTGTATTATTTCCAGATATATCAGTTGAAAACAGTTGGTATTGGGAGTAGTTTTAGCTGTATATAAATATCCCAAGCCCAACTATATATTCAAGTGATCTCTCTGAGAAATACAGATTGAACTACAACCTTAGTGTCATCTGAAAGGACAATCAGCTCTTTCATGCAACACCAGAAGCACATTCTATCTTTTATGTTTGAAGTGACCCCGCAACCTCTATCCCGTTATTACAGAGTAAAATTCTCTATACAGAAGCAAGGGAAAGGAGCCAAAGTTTGTTATAAACAAAGTATAACAAAATTATAATAAAATATATTTATAATATAACATATATAACAAAATGTATTAAAGACAAGTACAGCCAGAAAAGTTGTTTGAACATTTAGTTACACTTGCTGTCTGCCACCAGAGAAGTGTCTGAACACAGGCACTGCCATGGAGATCTGCCAAGTTTCACTTAGGCAAATGCCCCACACTGTTTTTTTGTTGCAGACCCAAACCCAGAAGTGGCTCCAAAAGGAATGGGAGATATATAGAAAGTACTTATACTTCTCCCTTCTGCTCTGCTCAGTCTACTCCTAGTTGAGGCTCCAAAACTTGCAGCAAAATCCGCAAAAAAAAAAAAAAAAAAAAAAAAAAAAAAGCTGCATTTCCACAACGTGAGGCCTTAACCTAAGATTATAGCCAAATGCTGCAGAAGGCAGCTTAAAAACAAAAACGCAGAAATGCATTATTTATTTCGCCACAGCGTTTTTCATTATGGTTTTTCTTCACTTAATAAATCTATAGGGAAAACATGCAGGTTTTCCACAGCTTTTCTCCCTCCATGTGTAGATTGAGATACTGGCTAATCCTTTCACTTTGCTGGTACTGTAAAATGCAGCATTTTTTTCCCGGCATCTTTCTGCAGACGCTGATCCCGGCAGATCACATGACCGCCAGGTGAGCCGCAACATGATGGTGCCCATAGCGCTGTATACACAGCAACCAAGAAAGGTAATAAACCTTCCTTGCCTTCTCTCTGGGAGCTCCGGCTGAAGTTACAGCCGTCTCCCTGTTTTAGCAACTGCATGATTTCGTGCAGCTGCTGAGTTCTGCTTGGACGTACCGGTACGTACTTGCAGAACTAGACA
This sequence comes from Leptodactylus fallax, assembly GCA_947044405.1. NCBI lineage: Eukaryota > Metazoa > Chordata > Amphibia > Anura > Leptodactylidae > Leptodactylus > Leptodactylus fallax. Next base: position 1,276,666 of record CAMRHE010000212.1, read on the forward strand.
ACCACCTTTCAGATGTATATACTCTATGGGCGGTCTGGAAGTGGTTAAAGGGATTTTCCGAGCAAAAATTAAAAAAAAAAAAAAAAAAGTCTGTTAGTGCTATTAATAGGTTAATAAGTGCACCCAAATAGCTTTAGCAGTGTTGAGTGATTTCTGTGTTTCTCTAGGAGCTCCTGGAACCCTCTGCATTTGTTTACATCTTGTAGCTCCCTGCTGTCTTAGCTAATGCAGCATGGTACTTGTAGGCTGACACTACCTCCCCCTCCCTCTAGCTATCCTGCCCACCCACTACTAGCCCTTCCCAACTAACTCAGCACCCCCCCACCCCATCATACTTGCCTATCTTCCTTCCAGACTACATCCTGCATCTGAGACTCTGTTCAATGTCATTTAACGGTATTATCCAGTTTCTAAGCTTGATGGCCTATCCTCAGGATATCAATATTGATCTGCAGGGGTGGGGGGGTCTGGCATTTGGGATCCCCACAGATCACTGGTGCTGAGGCAGCCCTGGTGCCCGGATGCCAGACTCCCGCAAATCTAATATTGATGGCCTATCCAAGCTTAGATAACCCCTTTAAATCTCTGCTCTCAAAAGTCAAGAGGTAGGTTTCACCTAGCAACTGTATGACTGTGCATACAAAGATAACTGTCAGCCATTGAGTAGGACCACCCCTTTTAAATTCTCTGCTGTCTTGAGAAATCAAGCAGTTACACCACAAATAATATTATTCCCATGAATTGGTAATAAATTTCTGACCAGTGGAGGTCAGATTGTTGGAATGAATTAAATATGGATGGGGGATAAACATTTGTAATATAACCAATTTAAATGGGTATTATAGTAACATGTTAACCCCTAACCAAAGGATAGGGAATAATTTTTTGAACATTGAGGGTCTGTCAGCTAGGACCCCCACTGATCAGACGAACTAGGGTGTTTTAGACACCAGTCTGAATGGAGCAGCACGTCAAAAATGTGGTCATTCTCTTAATTTCAGTGGGAACTAGCAGATATACCCAAGCACTGTACTTTGGCCATCTCCAGCAGTTTCCATTTAAATTAAAGGAGCAGTATGGCATTTTCAACATGCCATTTGATTCAGACTGGGGTTCAGACCCCAACTAACCGGCAAGTTATTACCCAGAAGCTGTATACAGGGGAACCACAGCTCTACTCCTATTCACTTCGTTAAAGGGGTTGTCCAGGCAAAAATTTTATATTTTAAATAGGCCCCTTTCCCTGCTGGTCCTGCAGATCCATTGTTGTCTTTTAGCGGAAGTCCCCGCCGCAAGTGACCACTGAGGGCAATCAGCGGCTTCAGCAGAAGGGATCCAGGATGCCACAGCCAGTGAGGAGTTTCACTTCTAGAAGACACTGGAAACAGGAGACTATGATTATTTTTTTCCCCACCTCCACCAACCTATTTTAAAAGTAATTTTTTTGCCCAGACATCATCTAAGAAAGTTGTTTCTGGCTTGTGACAGCCAAATCAGCTGATCAGTGCAGGGTCCACCAGTGGATAGGTCATAAGTATCCAATACCCATGGGTCTCAGACAACCTGCTTAACCTCACAATTACATGAGTTCTGAAAAAAAAAAGCAGAAAATAAGGGGGGGAGGGGGAGGGAGATTGGGAATCTAACGTCAAGCACGTTATATAACTAGAAGCTCATTCATGCCTCATGCACACAAACTTTTTATCCGCAATTGCGGACCCATACACACAGCCGTAGTTTTTGCAGCTAGGTGTCTGGGCCAAATTGATCCACAAGTTACGGAGCAGGTCCTATACCTGTTCGTAATTGCAGCTCTGTCAATTCATCTGAATGTTTGGGTCAGTGAAAACCAAAGATGACACACTGATACCTATCCATAAGTCATCTGTGCAATTTTCACTGATCTGTAGACTTCACAAAGTTGTGTGCATGAAAGCCTTACTGCGAGTCAAGCTAGGTTCACATCTGCATTGAAGACTCCATCTAAAATTGGTGGAGAGAAAAGTCCTGCTAATGGTTAACTGCTTTTTAAGCGGACAGGCTCTGTTTTTTGGGTCCCCATGCGGACCCTAACTAGTTTTTCACATCAGTGCTATAACATTACACACAATATTTGTACACACAGGCAATAGTGCAACTTTTTCCGAAACATGGTTTCTAAGGCCGGATTCACATCTGTGTTGGAGTCTCCACTCCTAGTCAGTTTTTGTAATCAGTTGAAAGATTATACAAACTGATTAGAACAGGTTTATTTTATTTTTTTTTTTTTAAACTGATTTCAATGGATTTGAAGGTGTGTGTTTGTTGCATTTCAGCTGTGTATCTGCTCTTTTGGATGGAGAAAGTCAGACTTGCAACACTTCTGCTACATCCAAAGGATGCACGACGGATAGCACCGATTCCAGGGTCTTTTTTGTTTGGGTTTTTTTTAAACATTAAGGTCTATGAAACAGATTACCAATGGATGGTTTTGCAATTCTTCCCACCACCACTTCTGCGAATGCTCAGAATGAGAATGAAGGGAAAAAAACGGATTGGACAAACGGACAATTTTTTTGACAGATACCCACTGACTGATCCGTCAAAACACACAGATTATGGTATGCTCTGTGTAATAGTTTGCATGGGGTTTTGGCTTTTTTTGACGGATTTACAACGGGCAGATACCAGGTGCAAACGTGAGCATAGCATACAAAATATACTTTTACAAAATTATTTTTGGAGCTGTTCATTTTGACTTTATGGTCTCCGTCTTTAAAGAGATTTTCCCACAGACACCAAAGGATAAGAGTCCTGCACATAGAGGGAGGTTGTAAAATATGCAACCTTCCATTCTCTTCTGCAGAACAAAGAATACTGTACAGTGTTATCTCCATCAACCCCATACAAGAGAGAGCACTATGGTTGTCACATTTCAAAGGAACTCTTCACATAGGGGCCCCTGGGTCTTGCTGGGGAACCCAGCTGGCAGAGAGACCCATCATGTATCTCCTATCCTGTGAACAAGGGAGAAGTATTGGAAATAGTCTCCTACAGTATCCAGGAATAGAGGATTCAAAACAAACTGGAAGGGCATGGTGACACTTAGAGCAGATTTTGAGGCATTTTCTACCTTATTCCATCAGCGCACCCCATTGAGGCTAATCATCATGAACACCTGCAGGAAAAAGTGCCACAGCAGTGGTTCCCTAGCCAAAGGAGGCGTCAAGTTTTTATTACTATTTGAGCCAAAACAGGGGAGAATTGATTTATGCTTTCTACACCAGAAAACTGCCTTTTCTAAAATGGTGAAAGTGGCCTAGAGACTTTTTTTTTTTTTTTTTTACCTGGCTTGGGTTGAATAGTGCAGCTGACTACACTAATGTGTACTCTCCACCTTGAGAAAATGGAATCTAAATATCAATGTATAACATACAGACAAATTCTATGGAAGTTCTCAACAAAGTGCAGGGACAGCAAACAGCATGGCAGATCACGCCTGTAGGTTAAAACAGAGAGAAACGAGAAAAGCCGTAACCTTTACATGGTTATACACAGAGAGAAATGGCCGCCTACCTCATATTCACTGACGTTGCAGTCAGAACCAGTAATTTGAGGAGATTCTGTAACTATAAAGCCTAGACAATGGACACTAAAGCAGAGGTGCGGGTCACGTTACCATTCAGTTACCTCAGGCACGGCAGCGACATGAGTCACCACACTAAGAAGGCTCTTACCTGTACTCGTACTTCTCATCCGTGTATTTGTCAGAGTAATAGATATTTTTGTAAGACATGTTCCCGGTATTGGCAGAAAACGTCGGACACACACCAATTACTTTCTGATACGGAGAATGGCGGCCGCCAACTGAGACGGTTTACTTTACGTAACTGCCCCTCAGAGTTCACGTTTTGAATTACGCTGCGCTCTTCAGCTATTGGTCCAAAAGAGAGCATCGCTTAGCCAATCACTGGTTTCCTATTCGTTTCTCGCTGCTGTCGGGAAATACCAGCTGACCAATTGTAATGCTGTTGCTAAGCCTTCTTTGCGAGGTAAAGGCGACGCAGGTGGGTGGAGTCAAAAGGGAATTTTTTTTTTTCTTTTTGATGACGCAATAAGGCGGATGTAGAAGTTACGGCTGTAGTAAGCGGCTCGGGTTAGTGCCGGGTGATTCGGAAGTGTGACGCACGACTTGCTGGCACTACCTTGTTTTGTAGCTTTCCAGACATGGTTGTTACATTTCCTTGGAACTATTTATTGTGGTTATGTGCAGTGTTGTATCCCTAATGTTACGTCTCAGCGTACAGCAGAACTGAACGCTTTTCTAATGGTTGCGACTAGAATGGAGTTGCTCCTGGTTGGACCTCCCTCCAGCAACTCCAATCTAGTCACCTCACTAGTGAACGGTCTAGAATGGAGTTGCTGGAGGGAGGACCTGCTAGAAACAACTCCAATGTAGACAGTTCATTACTGAGGTGACTAGAATGGAGTTGCTTACAGGAGCTGCCTCCAGAAACTCCAATCTAGTCACCTCACTACAGGACAAGCTAGAGTGGAGTTTCTATAGGGAGGATCCATAACTGGCCAAGAGGGACATTAGATATATATATGATTATCAATAGGAATGGAGGAAAAACACATTCCCGGACATATATACATATAGCACTCATATATATAATTTATGTGTGACATATATAATTTGCACCAGACCAGTTCTGAGACATCGTGCAAATATGGTCTGAACATGGCGGTGACGCGTTTTTTATATCTCGCGCCACTTTTTTGTTGTAAGTGATAATGGAAATCTATGGCAATTCACAAATGACAGATCTTAGATTCTAACGTATCGCTGTGTGCCTGATTTATGAGTATATAGTTACTGTAGGTAGGTTTACAGTCTCGGTGTATTCTGTAGTTGCTATAGGTAGGTCCTCCTTACAGCAACTCCATTCTAGCTGTCTCACTACAGAATTGACTAGAATGGAGTTGCTGCAGGTAGGTTCATAGTGTCAGTGTATTCTGTAGTTGCTGCAGGTAGGTTCATGGTGTTGGTGTATTCTGTAGTTGCTATAGGTAGGTCCTCCTTACAGCAACTCCATTCTAGCTGTCTCACTACAGAATTGACTAGAATGGAGTTGCTGCAGGTAGGTTCATAGTGTCAGTGTATTCTGTAGTTGCTGCAGGTAGGTTCATGGTGTTGGTGTATTCTGTAGTTGCTATAGGTAGGTCTTCCTTACAGCAACTCCATTCTAGCTGTCTCACTACAGAATTGACTAGAATGGAGTTGCTGCAGGTAGGTTCATAGTGTCAGTGTATTCTGTAGTTGGTGCAGGTAGGTTCATGGCGTTGGTGTATTCTGTAGTTGCTATAGGTAGGTCCTCCTTACAGCAACTCCATACTAGCTGTCTCACTACAGAATTGACTAGAATGGAGTTGCTGCAGGTAGGTTCATAGTCTCGGTGTATTCTGTAGTTGCTATAGGTAGGTCCTCCTTACATCAACTCCATTCTAGCTGTCTCACTACAGAATTGACTAGAATGGAGTTGCTGCAGGTAGGTTCATAGTCTTGGTGTATATTGTAGTTGCTATAGGTAGGTCCTCCTTACAGCAACTCCATTCTAGCTGTCTCACTACAGAATTGACTAGAATGGAGTTGCTGCAGGTAGGTTCATAGTCTCGGTGTATTCTTCTGTAGTTGCTATAGGTAGGTTCTCCTTACAGCAACTCCATTCTAGCTGTCTCACTACAGAATTGACTAGAATGGAGTTGCTGCAGGTAGGTTCATAGTCTCGGTGTATATTGTAGTTGCTATAGGTAGGTCCTCCTTACAGCAACTCCATTCTAGCTGTCTCACTACAGAATTGACTAGAATGGAGTTGCTGCAGGTAGGTTCATAGTCTCGGTGTATATTGTAGTTGCTATAGGTAGGTGTAATGCAAAAAAACAAAATAGCTGCCCTCGATAAAATGGCTGCCCATGACAAGATGTCTATAATAGCCAGCTCATAGTAACCTTAATTTCAACTCTGTATGAGATAATGTCTAGTTAGACATAAAGCCAGATCAAAGTTCAACTCTGTAATGTTTACATGGACATCAAGCTAGCTTAAGGTTTAACGCTGTATGAGATTATGTCTACATGGACAGCTCAAAAGTTCAACTCTGTTTGAGCTAGTGTTTACATGGATATAAAACGAGCTTAAAGTATTAACTCTGTATGAGCTAATGTCTACAATAGACTTACAAACCAGCTTAAAGATTAACCTTGTTTGAAGCGTATGTGTCACGAGACATATTCAAGTGGAAATTGGCCCCTTTCACATGAATATGAGCTTGGAGACGAGTAAGGCCTTACAGAGGTGTATCACTTCTGTAACCGCCCACTCTATGACGCACACAAAGGGTATATAAGATGGGAAACATCCCCCAGCATTATGTTGCAATCTTGATAGCAGATCATTGGGGACGCCTGATGCTGCATGAGACCTGTCACATGGCTGGCTGATATTTCCTGCAGATACCTTGATCAGAATTCATCAATGATTTGACCTTTTGATTAACTCTGATTACCTTGTGATTGACTTTGATATACCTTTCTTTATTGTAAGTGTTGATTATATCACAGTTTGATATTTGATTAAACCTGGCTTTATTGCAAGTGTTGATTTAATATACCTTCTGATATACTTTTTAAGTGTTGGAAGTGTTGATTTAATTACATTCTAATATCTTTTATACTTTTCCTTGTTGTAAGACCTTTTTGATATCTTCTTATACTCTTCTTAATTAAAATGTTAAGCTATTGTTGATAGTCCAGTGTTTTATTCTATAACTTTATTCTATTATACGGAATCCAAAGAATCTTTTTCCCCTTGGCAAAACAGTAGGTCCTCCTTACAGCAACTCCATTCTAGCTGTCTGACTACAGAATTGACTAGAATGGAGTTGCTGCAGGTAGGTTCATAGTCTCGTTGTATTCTGTAGTTGCTGCAGGTAGGTCCTCCTTACAGCAACTCCATTCTACCTGTCTCACTACAGAATTGACTAGAATGGAGTTGCTGCAGGTAGGTTCATGGTCTGGGTGTGCTCTGTAGTTACTATAGGTAGGTTCATGGTCTGGGTGTATTCTGTAGTTACTATAGGTAGGTTCATGGTCTCGGTGTACTCTGTAGTTACTATAGGTAGGTCCTCCTTACAGCAACTCCATTCTAGCTGTCTCACAACAGAATTGACTAGAATGGAGTTGCTGCAGGTAGGTTCATGGTCTGGGTGTACTCTGTAGTTACTATAGGTAGGTTCATGGTCTGGGTGTATTCTGTAGTTGCTATAGGTAGGTTCATGGTCTCGGTGTACTCTGTAGTTACCATAGGTAGGTCCTCCTTACAGCAACTCCATTCTAGCTGTCTCACAACAGAATTGACTAGAATGGAGTTGCTGCAGGTAGGTTCATGGTCTGGGTGTATTCTGTAGTTGCTGCAGGTAGGTTCATGGTCTCGGTATATATCTGTAGTTGCTATAGGTAGGTTCATGGTCTCGGTGTATTCTGTAGTTCACTCTAGGTAGGTCTCACGGTCAGGGTGGACTAGACTGTAGTTACTACAGGTAGGTTCATGGTCTCGGTATATTCTGTAGTTACTATAGGTAGGTTCATGGTCTCGGTATATTCTGTAGTTACTATAGGTAGGTTCACGGTCTGGGTGTACTCTGTAGTTACTATAGGTAGGTTCACGGTCTGGGAGTACTCTGTAGTTACTATAGGTAGGTTCATAGTCTCGGTATATTCTGTAGTTACTATAGGTAGGTTCATGGTCTCGGCGTATCTGTAGTTACTAGGAGGCAAGCCGGAATCGGCCGGTGGCACGGGGGGACTCTGTAGTTACTATAGGTAGGTTCACGGTCTCGGTATACTCTGTAGTTACTATAGGTAGGTTCATGGTCTGGCAGTATTCTGTAGTTACTATAGGTAGGTTCATAGTCTCGGTATATTCTGTAGTTACTATAGGTAGGTTCATGGTCTCGGTGTATTCTGTAGTTTCTATAGGTAGGTTCATAGTCTCGGCATATTCTGTAGTTACTATAGGTAGGTTCATGGTCTGGGTGTATTCTGTAGTTACTATACTGTAGGTAGGTTCATGGTCTGGGTGTATTCTGTAGTTACTATAGGTAGGTTCATGGTCTCGGTGTACTCTGTAGTTACTATAGGTAGTTTCATGGTCTCGGTGTATTCTGTACAGGTTGGTCAGTATAGGGTCTATATCTAACACTAAGCTCCCCATACAGTAATATTAATAAAACAAACAGCATCAACATTTTAAAAAATATATTTGATTGAAATAAAACCCTCCGCACAACCCTCATTAACCATTTTATTTATTTATTTTAAAACCCACCTCCACTGGTTATCAACGTAGTCTATCATAGCCAAATAAAATTCCCCTCTGCCGATTTCTGCGGCCAATGTGAACTTAGCCTCAAATGAAGTCTAGTAAACCCCCCTTTTTTGGTTATTTGAGCACCAGAATGTGAGGACTCCTACTGAAAGGATAGTAACTCAGGAGAGGTAATCAATGCAGGGGTACCCTGTAGATATCCGGTGTTGTACAAACTGTAGTGGCGAGTGTAGGTACCGCAGCGCTGCCCCATTAAAGTCTCTGTACCAGAGATCTGGAGGGGTATCAGGTGTTGGGCCTGGCCTATCCTGAGAAAGCGGATAAATCCTTAAGGGGAGGCGCCCCATGTGGCCTATACGCCACGGTTTGCCAGCGGCAGAAACGTGGCAAAAAAAAAAATGCGAATCCCGTCCCCACTTTGCAGTAAAATACACACAGCGGACACACAGTCGTGGTTTTGGAAATCGCAGCATGTCAATTCTACCTACGGAAACGCCGGAAGCTTCCGTATGTGTATAATTGAAGCAGAAAGTCCGCAGAGGAAATCTGCAGCTTTTCCTGCAGCTTTTTTGCTGCGGGACGCTACGTAGGCCCTTAGCCTGAACCACAGTCATGTCAAGCTTGTGATTAACCCCTTCTTGGGTAATCAGCAATTCAATCATTTAGATGTAATCACTGATTACAGGAGGTCTGGGGAGTCCTTGGTGAATACATTGGGGGTCAAGTTATATTAATGAATATGCAGGCAGAACACAGACAGCCTGCTATGCAAATAAAGTATAGCAGCCCTAATGTACCTTAGGCATGCATCTGCTATACAGAAAGATTATAGTGACGTTAACATTTGTTAGAGTTGCTAACTCATGGACTAGAAAGGGTTAATTACAGTCATAACTTGACCACAACTAAACCTAAGTGCAGGGGTTAGTCACGGTCAAGGGTTTACACTTGGTCAAGAAACAGAGACAAGTTATGTCTTGGATTCGCCTCTTCTAATGCAGGGACTCCTCCTGCTCTGAAGGAGTCCCTACATTGTGGGTAACCTCTTTTTTTTTTTTTTTTTTTTTTTTTTTCCAAGATGGCGCCGCTGAAGTGGCTGCCTGTTAGGCAGCTCTGAGACTCTCTCTCTCTTATTTTTTCTTTCTCTGTCTGTTTTTTATCTCTCTACTTAATGGACTTTACACTATGAAGAAACAAAGACTTGGAATTGGACCTTTGTGATACTTTTTTTTTTGTTTTTATCTGTCTTTTTGTCCTGCTGAAATGGGGACTCTTGTGTCTGCAGGCATTTCTTTTGTCTACACAAGAGAGAAATTACTGCAGCTTAGAGTCACAACAACAGGGCTGCATACCATTTGCCCACCCATCCCCCAAGAACTCTGGAGAAAGAAAAAGCGGGGGAGGGGCTGCAGAGCAGGAACTCTTCAGAGGATTAAAAAGAGGCGTTACCGACCAGCTGTTCCCTCCATCATTATGGGCAATGTGAGATCTCTTGCAAACAAGATGGATGAACTAACAGCGCTCACCAGGCACCATCAGGAGTTTTGGGTGTGCAGCATGATGCTACTTACAGAGACTTGGCTCACTGAAGTTACTCCTGACTCTCTGGTCTCCTTGGATGGTTTTAAACTCCTTCGGGCAGACAGGACAAGGGAGAGCGGTAAGAGGAAAGGAGGGGGGCTGGCAATGTTTGTGAATAATAGATGGTGCAATCCTAGGCACATTGTGATTAAGGAGCAAACTTGCTGTAAGGACATTGAACTATTAGCTGTGAGCATGAGACCTTTCTATCTACCAAGGGAATTATCACATGTTATCGTGATAGCTGCATATGTCCCCCCCTCTGCGAAAGCTGACGCTGCCTGCGAGATCCTACAAGCCACGCTGAGCCAGTTACAGTCTCAGCACCCCCAGGCCCTCCTTCTTGTGTCTGGCGATTTCAACCACGCCTCTCCATCATCCACACTTCCCAGTTTCACACAATATGTAACCTGCCACACAAGAGACAACAAAACACTGGACTTGTTCTTTGCCAACGTGAGGGAGGCATATAACTCATCAGCCCTACCGCCCCTGGGAAGATCGGATCACAACCTAGTACATCTCCGACCTGTGTACAAGCCACTTGTACGTAGAGAACCAGCTGTCACCCGCACAGTGAGGATATGGTCCGAGGAGAGTGATGAGGCTCTGAGGGATTGTTTTGACACAACCGCATGGGAAGTTTTGCAGGATTCATATGGAGAAGATATAGAAGGACTCACACACTGCATAATGGACTACATTAATTTTTGTGTGGACAACACAGTACCCACAAAAGTGGTGAGGTGCTTCTCCAACAACAAACCATGGATTAACTCTGATATAAAAACACTACTTAAGGAGAAAAAGATGGCATTCAGGACAAGAGATAAGGAGGGGTTGAGGGAAGTACAAAAGGAGCTGAGGCATCTAATCAGGCAAGGAAAATCCAGTTAATTATGGAAATCTTCTTGTGTGGTACCAGTTCCAAAGAAACCTCACCCTATGGACCTCAATGACTACAGACCTGTAGCACTGACATCCCACTTGATGAAGATCTTAGAGAGATTGGTTGTCACACATCTTCGCCCTCTAGTGAGCCCCGCTATGGACCCTCTCCAGTTTGCTTATCGACCGGGCATTGGGGTAGATGATGCCATCATCCACCTTCTGCACAGGGCTCTGTCTCACCTGGAAAAACCAGGGAACACGGTGAGAATAATGTTCTTTGATTTCTCCAGTGCTTTTAACACCATACAGCCCAGGTTACTGAGAGACAAGCTGGGCCTTGCTGGAGTGGACCACCACCTCTCCAACTGGATCCTAGACTACCTCACAAATCGACCTCAATACGTGAGAGCCCAAGACTGTGTGTCAGGTACCGTTATCTGTAATACGGGGGCACCTCAGGGTACGGTTCTCGCCCCTTTCCTCTTCACACTGTACACTGCTGATTTTAGGTGCAACTCATCCAGCTGCTACCTACAGAAGTATTCTGACGACTCTGCAATAGTAGGCCTCATCACAGACGATGATGACAGGGAGTACAGAGAACTGAACCGTTTTTTTGTGGACTGGTGCCACCAGAATCACCTGAAGATTAACGCGGGGAAGACCAAGGAGATGGTGGTGGACTTCCGTAAAGGCAGATGCCCTCCAAAACCAGTGGACATCCTGGGGACGGGCATCGAGATTGTGAACACCTATAAGTACCTGGGTCTGCTCCTTAATAATAAGCTGGACTGGGCAGATCATATGGAGGCCCTGTACAGGAAGGGCCACAGCAGGCTCTACCTGCTTAGGAAGCTGAGAGCCTTTGGAATCCGGGGGGCACTTCTTAGGACTTTCTTCAACTCGGTAGTGGCATCAGCCATCTTCTTTGGAGTGGCCTGCTGGGGGAGCAGTATGTCAACCAGGGACAGAAATAAACTTGACAAGCTGATTAGAAGGGCCAGCTCTGTCCTGGGGAGCCCACTGGACCCAGTGCAGGTGGTGGGTGACAGAAGGATACTGTCCGTGGTGAGCTCCATGCGGGAGAATAACTCCCATCCCATGCATGAGACTGTGATTGCGCTGGGCAGTACTGTCAGTGTCCGACTGCTCCACCCTAGGTGTGAGAAGGAGCGCTATCGGAAGTCTTTCCTCCCCACCGCGGTTAGGCTGTACAACCAACACCGACCTAAGCGGAGATCATTACATACAGAGAACTGAAATATCTCTCTGCCTGTTAAATCCCCCCCCCCCCCGCCCCCCCCCCCCCCCCCCGCTACGTCCTGTCTGTCTGCTATTAATGTAATGCCTCTCACCTTGGAACATTCCTGTACATGTATTTGTATTTGTATCTGCTTATCTTATCTTATCTTTGCTGCTGTAACACACTGAATTTCCCCACTGTGGGACTATTAAAGGACTATTATTATTATTATTATTATTATACAGCAATGAGTGTCAGTTTGATGGCAGCAATCATTGCAGGGTTGGAAAGTGTTTATGCATACAGCTCACACCCTGGATATGGCCATTCTATTTATAATGCAAGAGGAGTGGGAATACATTTAGCATAGGGGCACAGGAGGGCACTACTGTATGTTATACCTCCAGCGTCTCTGTGCTATGTCACCAGAACCACGTGATTTACACTGCCCCACAACCCTGCCTACACACAAGCAGTTCCCCTCCCCCAGGACCCCCACAACCACCTCCTCCACACATGCAGGGACTCCACACACACTCGAAATGCGACACTCCCCCGGGACCCCCTCCACCAACACACACAGATGGCAACCCCCCCCAAGAACCTGACCCCCTCCCCCAACAACACACAGACGCAGGAGTGTAACTACCAGGGTATCAGCAGTAGCAGCTGCCACAGGGCCCAGGACATTTTTTTTTTTCTTTTCATAGGCTGTTACCTTCTGGAGTAACCCCAGCAGGTAACGGGCTATATTTACTTACCAATCCCCGCTCCTGCTCATGGCCGCCTGCACTTCCCATGCTGCGGAAGCGGAGGTGACTGTGAGCAGGAGCGGTAAGTGAGGCCGCGGGCCAAAACCCACAAACACTGCTATCATTATATTCTGGGGTCATTTCAGACCCCAGAGTATAATGATCGGAGGGCCAGGGGAGGTGAGGGAACATAAAAACAACATTACTTACCTCTCATACGCTCCTAAGTCTTCGGGCCTGTTTGGTGACGTTACGTGGGCCGGGCCTGCATCGTGCTATGGGGCATAATACTGAATGCTGAGGCCGCTATGGGGCATAATACTGTGTGCTGGGGCCGCTATGGGGCATTATACTGGGTGCAGGGGCCACTATGTGGCATTATACTGTGTGCTGGGCCGCTATGGGGCATTATAATGGGTGCAGAGGCCGCTATGGGGCATAATACTGTGTGCAGGGGCCGCTATGGGGCATAATATTGTGTGCAGGGGCCGCTATGGGGCATAATACTGTGTGCAGGGGCCGCTATGGGGCATAATACTGTGTGCTGGGGCCGCTATGGGGCATTATACTGGGTGCAGGGGCCGCTATGGGGCATTATACTGGGTGCAGGGGCCGCTATGGGGCATTATACTGGGTGCAGGGGCCGCTATGGGGCATTATACTGGGTGCAGGGGCCGCTATGGGGCATCATACTGGGTGCAGGGGCCGCTATGGGGCATAATACTGTGTGCTGGGGCCGCTATGGGGCATAATACTGTGGCAGCCCCCCAGGGACTGGACCCCCTCAGCATACAGGCGGCAGCCCCCCAGGGACCGGACCCCCTCAGCATACAGGCGGCAGCCCCCCAGGGACCGGACCCCCTCAGCATACAGGCGGCAGCCCCCCAGGGACCGGACCCCCTCAGCATACAGGCGGCAGCCCCCCAAGGACCGGACCCCCCTCAGCATACAGGCGGCAGCCCCCCAGGTACTGGAAACCCTAGCACACAGGCACCCAGACCCCCTCAGCATACAGGCGGCAGCCCCCAAGGGACCGGACCCCCTCAGCATACAGGCGGCAGCCCCCCAGGGACCGTACCCCCTCAGCAGACAGGCGGCAGCCCCCCAGAGACCGGGCCCCTCAGCAGACAGGTGGCAGCCCCCCAGAGACCGGGCCCCTCAGCAGACAGGCGGCAGCCCCCCCGGGACCAGACTTCTCCCAGCACACAGGCGGCAGCCCCCCCCCAGGGACCAGACTTCTCCCAGCACACAGGCGGCAGCCCCCCCCAGGGACCAGACTTCTCCCAGCACACAGGCGGCAGCCCCCCCAGGGACCAGACTTCTCCCAGCACACAGGCGGCAGCCCCCCCCAGGGACCAGACTTCTCCCAGCACACAGGCGGCAGCCCCCCCCCAGGGACCAGACTTCTCCCAGCACACAGGCGGCAGCCCCCCCCAGGGACCAGACTTCTCCCAGCACACAGGCGGCAGCCCCTCCCAGGGACTAGACTTCTCCCAGCACACAGGCGGCAGCCCCCCCCAGGGACCAGACTTCTCCCAGCACACAGGCGGCAGCCCCCCCAGGGACCAGACTTCTCCCAGCACACAGGCGGCAGCCCCCCCAGGGACCAGACTTCTCCCAGCACACAGGCGGCAGCCCCCCCAGGGACCAGACTTCTCCCAGCACACAGGCGGCAGCCCCCCAGGGACCAGACTTCTCCCAGCACACAGGCGGCAGCCCCCCCCCCAGGGATTAGACTTCTCCCAGCACACAGGCGGCAGCCCCCCCAGGGACCAGACTTCTCCCAGCACACAGGCGGCAGCCCCCCCCCGGGAGACTTCTCCCAGCACACAGGCGGCAGCCCCCCCAGGGACCAGACTTCTCCCAGCACACAGGCGGCAGCCCCCCCAGGGACCAGACTTCTCCCAGCACACAAGCGGCAGCCCCCCCAGGGACCAGACTTCTCCCAGCACACAGGCGGCAGCGCCCCCAGGGACCAGACTTCTCCCAGCACACAGGCGGCAGCCCCCCCAGGGACCAGACTTCTCCCAGCACACAGGCGGCAGCCCCCCAGGGACCAGACTTCTCCCAGCACACAGGCGGCAGCCCCCCCCCCCAGGGATTAGACTTCTCCCAGCACACAGGCGGCAGCCCCCCCAGGGACCAGACTTCTCCCAGCACACAGGCGGCAGCCCCCCCCCAGGGATTAGACTTCTCCCAGCACACAGGCGGCAGCCCCCCCAGGGACCAGACTTCTCCCAGCACACAGGCGGCAGCCCCCCCAGGGACCAGA
Organism: Leptodactylus fallax; assembly: GCA_947044405.1. NCBI lineage: Eukaryota > Metazoa > Chordata > Amphibia > Anura > Leptodactylidae > Leptodactylus > Leptodactylus fallax. Next base: position 1,291,773 of record CAMRHE010000212.1, read on the forward strand.
CTTCTCCCAGCACACAAGCGGCAGCCCCCCCCAGGGACCAGACTTCTCCCAGCACACAGGCGGCAGCGCCCCCAGGGACTAGACTTCTCCCAGCACACAGGCGGCAGCCCCCCCCAGGGACCAGACTTCTCCCAGCACACAGGCGGCAGCCCCCCCAGGGACCAGACTTCTCCCAGCACACAGGCAGCAGCCCACACAGGCGGCAGCCCCCCAGGGACCAGACTTCTCCCAGCACACAGGCGGCAGCCCACACAGGCGGCAGCCCCCCCAGGGACCAGACTTCTCCCAGCACACAGGCGGCAGCCCCCCAGGGACCAGACTTCTCCCAGCCACAGGCGGCAGCCCACACAGGCGGCAGCCCCCCCCAGGGACCAGACTTCTCCCAGCACACAGGCGGCAGCCCCCCCAGGGACCAGACTTCTCCCAGCACACAGGCGGCAGCCCCCCCAGGGACCAGACTTCTCCCAGCACACAGGCGGCAGCCCCCCCAGGGACCAGACTTCTCCCAGCACACAGGCGGCAGCCCCCCCAGGGACCAGACTTCTCCCAGCACACAGGCGGCAGCCCCCCCAGGGACCAGACTTCTCCCAGCACACAGGCGGCAGCCCACACAGGGACCAGACTTCTCCCAGCACACAGGCGGCAGCCCCCTCCAACACTCAGGCAGCACCCCCACACGTACACAGGTGGCAGCACCCCAAGTATCACCATCAGCAACCCCCCCACATACACAGAGGCAGCACCGCAGGAACCCCCCACTTACATGAAGATGAGACCTGCACACCACTCGGACCCTTCACCAGCACCCCCTCCCACACACACAGCCCCCCAGGGACCCCCAAACATGCACACAAGTGGCAGTGCCCTGAGACCACCTCCAGAACCCCCTCTTACACACAAGCAATACCCCAGGAACCCCACACACAAAGTCAATACCCTAGTGACACCACACAGACACATGCAGCAACCCCCCAGGGACCTGAAGCCCACAAGACCCTGCCTCCATTACATGCAAGCAACACCCCAAGTACCCCTGCCCCCCTTTAAATTCCAGCAGCACCCCAAAGGACCCCTGCCCCTCCCCCCCTTTAGATGCCAGAAATACACCAAGGACGCATGCTCCCATATTTAGATGCCAACGGCACCCCAGAGACCCATGTCTCCACACCCTTTAGTTGCCAGCAGCACACCAGGGACCCCTGCCCCCCATCCATGCCAGCACATCCCCCCCTTAGATGCCAACAGCACCCCAAGGACCCCTGCTCTCCTTTACATGCTAGAAGGACCCCCCACCTCTTAGATGCCAGCAGCACAACAAGGACCCCTGCCCTCCTTCAGATGAGAGCAGCACCCAAACGAACCTGTCTAGATATAAAACTGAGGGTCGGTTCATCACACCCTCGATGCCAACGGCACCCCAGGAACTCCTATACCACCCTAAACATCAAACCAATCCCCCAGACTCTCCAGGATACAGTCCCATGTAAAACATCAGTCTCTTTTCAGCCCCTCAACTTACAGTCCCATGTAAATACATCACTCCCTCCCCTCAGCCTCCACCAACATGCAGTCCCATGCAAAACAATCCTATCACTCTCCTTCCATCATGCAGTCCCGCAAAACAGTCCTCACAGCTTTCTGTTCTCCATCTACACAAGCTCCGCTCCTGCTTCCTCTATACAGCACAGAGTTGTGATAGAAGAAACCCCACCCTCATCGGAGAGGCTCCGCCCCTTCCTGTGACATCATACCTACCAGGAGCAACTCCACTCTAGTCACGACCCTTTTCTAATGTATACAACCACTGGATTCAGTTTCGTCATATTACCAATGTAACTGGTTTGCAAAACTGACTAAAATTCTGTGTGACACACTAGTGTAATGATGGTAACTATCGGTTCTGTGCATGACAATAGGTTCTACAGGGTTTCCTCACCTTTTAGAGAACATCTGTGAGCCGAATATGCTGCTATTAGGATGACCGCTCCGCTGTCCTGTTAGTCCTAACACAAAGATGTACTTTATGGATGAGGCGCTGTTCACATATTCTTTGCGGCTGTAAGGCTAGGATCACACATGCTTTCGGATTTCATTCGGGGATTCCATTCCCCACTCCACTTGAAAAATGCAAGCAGTACTTTTCTCTCTACATTTTTTGGGCAATGTAGTCCATGGGGTCTGCGGGTATCCGGTTTTTAAGCGGATTGGGTTTCCGTTTTCGGATATAATGTGATAATTGGGACAAATTCACAATTTTCTAAATTTGAAATGACCTGTTCTTAAGAGTCATACCACCGAAATATGTTTCTACATATGTTACGTACTATTTCTCTTTATGTTGGCATCAAACCTTAAACATCCTTTATTTGTGTTAGGATGTTAGCAGGCTTAGGGGGCGTTCACACTACCGTTGGTGACCGTCAGTAGTGTCTGTTGCAAGAGTTTAGCATCGGACACTAGCTGAACCGTCAGAAATCCGTTAAAATTTCCATTCATTTCAATGGGTTTTTATATTGTGTCCGTTTACACCAAATCTGTCAGAAGTCCGTTATTTTTTCGCGGACAAAAAATCCTACATGCAGGACTTTTTGTCCGTTTGAAAGAAACGGATTCTTGACGGACAGCAAGCGTCCGTTATTTTTTTAACATTGAAGTCTATGGGTAACGGACAGTAACTGATAGCCATCAGTTACTGTCCGCTATTTTGTGTCGGTTTTTTTCCTGCGCATGCTCAGAAAGCAGAAAAAAAAAAAAAAAAACGATCAGTGTTAAAAAAACGGACAGTGTTAAAAAACGGACACTAACTGATGCTAATGTGTCCGTTTTTTTTAACTAATCCATTAATTGGATCAGTTAAAAAAATGGATATGATAGGTGTCCGTTTTTTTTTTTGTTTTAATTTTTTTAACGGACACTAACAGAACGGACATCAACGGTAGTGTGAACCCTGCCATACAAGTCAAGCAGCAATTTTCCTAATTTTCAAGAAACTTTCCAAAACCAAACTTCCATAAATTGCTCCAATTTAAAAACTGCACTCCTGAAATAATTCAAAATATTATTTACGAAGATTGTTGATCTTTTTCACAGGAATTAAACAAAATAGAGGTTAAATTTACACATTTCAATTTTTTTCACAAATGTGTTCATTTAGCACTAAAATTTACAAATTCACATTGGGTTAAAGGAGAAATTGCATCCCGCAATTTTTTCTCCCCAGTATCAAAATACCCCACATGTGGATGTAAACTGTTGTTTTGGCACACAGCAGGATGCAGAAGAGAACACCCCGAGTATAATAATAGTTCATGGGTGGGCAACTATGCATAATACTGTGTGCAGGGGCCACTGTGGAGCATAATACCAGTGCAGGGGCCACTGAGGAGCATAATACCCTGTGCAGGGGCCACTATGGAGTATAATACCAGTGCAGGGGCCACTATGGTGCATAATACCATGTGCAGGTGCCACTGTGGAGCATAATACCGTGTGCAGGGGCCAATATGGGGCATAATACTGTGTGCAGGGGCCACTAGGGAGCATAAAACTGTGCAGGGGTTGCTGTGGAACATAATATCATGTGCAGGGGCCACTGTGGAGCATAATACCGCGTGCAGGGGCCGCTGCGAGGCATAATACAGTGTACAGGGGCTGCTGTGGAACATTATAGTGTGTGTTATAAACAGGGGCTATGGTGCCTGTTTATATCACACACTGTCTGTTTATAGTGGCCATGTGATGTAATTCCAGCCTTGTCACATAGACATGTATAGGACGAGGCTGTAGTTGCATTACATGGCCGCTATGAGATGAATGACACTATGTAAACAGAGAAGCGGTCACGGCGCTTACACAGGTACCATTCACACAGCTGATCAGTAGGGGACCTGGGTTTTTGAGCCCCACTGATTAGTTTATTAATGACCTGGAAAACCTTTTAGTTAGTTAACACCTGGGGCATTATTAATAAGGGGCACTATTTATACAGGGTACACACAGACATTATTAATATAAAGATGCACTTGGGAGTATTATTCATTATGGGGGGTTATATTATATAGTTATATGAAAAATTGGGGCACCCCTATTTTCTTAATCATTTTTTGTTCTAAATTTTTGGGGGTTTGCCCCCCTTTCTTTTTTTTTCTAATACTCGTAACATGCAGGATTGGTGTGCAGGTGAGGACAATGTGGGTTGGATGCCTGGAAAAGTGAGGAGCCAAAGATGTCTGTGTTGCAAACTTTACGAGAGACAAGTCACAGCTGGAAGAAGTGGTCATGGCGAGTCCAAAGGGAAGAGAAAGGAAATGTGAAGGATTAAAGTCAGAGACGTCACCTAGTAAGTCACAAAATAGTTACTGCACTGTATAAAATCAACAAAATGATAGAGGATAAAAAAAAAAAAATACCTGATTGATGGGGGTACTGTCTGCCACAAAGAAACAAAAAACCAAACACCCAAAAAGAACAAAAAGAAAGAAAAGGGGTGCCCAAACAAAACGAAAAAAGAACACAGGACAAACAAACCAAAAAACCAAAGACCAAACACAAACAACACACAAAACACCCAAAAAGAAAAGGAAAGAAGGATACAGAGCGTCACCGGTCACAGTGTTGAGACCCCCACTGAGCCTGAGAATTGTTTTTTCCCCCCCCCCACTGGGTGGGAATTCAGCCTGACTGCAGCCATATATATAGGTGTCACTTGGTGGATGGACGAACTCGCGGGGCTCTCATTCACTTCAATGGGAGTGCCGAAGATACCTGAAGTCCAGTACTCAGCTATCTGCGGCGCTCCTATTATAGAGAATGGGGGCCATGTGGGCTCGTCCATTCACCAAGCAGAAGATGAGTGAAGTTACTTTCATTGTTAATGCCGTGTTGTTGATCTGATACTGAAGTAATGCAGGAAGAATTCTTAAAAACTGTTTTATAACTTTGTGTATTGTGTATATTGTGCGACGATAGTGTGCGAAGCTAGTAGCATGGAAACTCAATTTTTTTTTTTTTTGGGGGGGGGGGGCGTATTTCTATAGTCCGCCTCAGGCAGCAAAGAGGCTAGGTTCACCACTGGGTATAAATACAGCTTTTTCTTCAACTCTTCGCTAATCTTGACATATGCTTTGGGTCATATTTTGCCTGGACGTCCACCTCTTGGCTTTTGAATGGATGGATGGACTACATTTCGTATTCTTCCAACTGTCATGACACTCACTTGATGCAGTTTGGCAATTTTCTTGGCTGAGAGACCACTATCGATGAGATGGATTATGCTGTTTCTTTAACTAATCATATGCTAAATAGTTGCAATTCAAATTTATTTATGAGATAGCCAAGATGATTGTCTATAACTTGATGGTAGTGTTACGTTCGAAGCTGTAGTGGATGCTGAGATATGGAAGTCAAAAGGTCAAAACATTGTTACCCTTTTGCTTGTCAGTGTAATTCATCTTCACAAGGGGTTAAAGGAGAAAAGCACTCCACGGTTTGTTGTACAATTTCTCTTGATCCCAGTAATATCTCGTATGTGACGAGAAAGAATGCTATTGGGCTTTTTGGAGGGCTGAATTTGCTGGAATAGTTTTCAGGTGCCGTGTTACATTTACAAAGCCCCTGAGGTACCAGAACACTTCACCCCCCCCCCTTCCCCCGAAAGAGCCAATTTTTGAAATGACAGCACTTACAGAACTTGTCAGTGGGTGTATTGATCATTTTTCAGCCCACAGGAGTATAATGTCCATTAATGATGCAAAGCATAAAAATTGTTAATTTTTCCACAGTTATGCCCTTTCAGGGCTCATCATGTTGTGCCTGGGTTGTTTTATTAGAGATGTAGACCCCAAAAATTATCATGCATGTTCTTTTACATGCCGCAATACGCCACCTATGACTTTTATACCCTAGTTGTGCACTCAAACCAAAACTCGGGTAATAAACACCTTTCCTATTTTGGTGATATTCACCAATTTTTGCAAAATTTGTGACACATAAAAGTGTACCAGTTTTGAATAAAACTTGCAGCACAGCAATTAAAAGCTTGTAATTGTCCTTGGGATCAAGGTAGCGGTCAGCCATGTGGCGAACTACCGCTGGTCCCAGCCCCTGACTTTCTGCACCTTTGTGAATATTTCATAGCCTGGTGGCTTGTAATTGAACTTTCAATCAAGCTGATGGACAAATTCGGATAAACATTGTGGACAAGTGAATAAAAAGTATTAAAATATTTTAAACCTATTTGGATAAATTTGTGGCTCATAAATGTTCACCGATTATGAACAAACTTTCTGTGCAGGAATTAAAAAGCTTGTAATTGACCTTGGGATTAAGGTAGCCATCTGCCGTGAGGCAAGCCCCTGACTTGCTGCACATTTGTGAATGCCTGATAGCCCCGTGGACCTAAAGCGTTTACTTTGAAAAAAATCTTAGGCAAGCTACAGGTAGGAATAATAATGGAAACAGGGTGAACTAGGGCTGGGCGATTATGACCAATCAAAATCGTAATTAATTGGGTATTTTACCTTGATTAAGATTAATGACGATTATTTTAAGCCATGCCCCTTGCTAAAAGTAACATCCCCATGGGTGTATTATAATAAAGGTGAAATGGGTTGTATTCTGGGACCCAACGGCAATTTCTCCATTTGCCCCATTTTAATCCAACCTCGTAATGAACTGAATTGGCATCCGCCGATACAGTTGTGGGGCACTGAAGTCTACTGGAGGTGAGTATGTGTTGGGTGAGATTCACCCTGCAGTTTTGTTCAGACCAGAACTGCTATTATTGTACTCCGGGGTCTGGATTGCCTGTGATTGGACTCAGCAGTCACGTAATACTGTTAGTTATGTTTGCTGACCTCCCCTGGGCCTCCACTAATTATGTTCTGGGGTCTGAAGAGACCCCAGAGTATAAAAATAGCAGTTCCGGTTCGGACATTTTCAGGCTGAACAACAATATAGGTAGAACTTCACAAATACTGTAATAACCGATCCAAAATAAATGACATGCACAAAATTATGTTGGTTAACACATGATCGCATATGCATGGTGTCTGCATGTTTTTTCAGATATGATACATATTCATTTCAATGTGTTTATTCAGATGTTGGACCGCAAAATAACAACAGAGGTTCGTCCTTTTTTTTTCTTTTTTTTTTAATGGATGTATCATATTAATCTTTCACGGACCCAGAAACATACAAACTATAGAAATGAAACAAAAAATGTTGATCTGCTTTTCACAGACATGAAAAACAGATCAACCACAGACAGCATACCATCCGCAAATGAGCAGGGTTGGTTGCTGTCCATGAATAGCTTTAATGCAGCTTTTCATACATAGACCAGGCAGTTTGGGACATATTTTGCAATTGTATGTAGTTTCTTTGTGGATTCCCCTTCTATAACACAACCTACTACAAACCGCATCTGGGTCCTCCACTTTTTCAGAGTGGATGGAATGTGCTGCCCTGGTACAATATGAGTGGCCTCACTTTTTGAAGTGCTGGGACCTTCCCCTTCAAGGTTTTAAAGAATTAGGACTCTGGTGACAGACTCCTGAAATTCCAGGAAGACCCTGCTGGTAGTGCCCCACCATGCCACTCAATGCTGTACTTTTAGACAAATGTGGTCCGCTCATGTCAAAGTTAACTAAATACAAATTAAATCCCTGGTCTAGAAGTGGATGATTTAGGTCCTAAACTATTTTAGAGGCAATTCCCAGGGAGAGGGGGCATTTGGGGCTTTAGGTGGCTACCTTTCTCCTCATAAATTCAAAATTGATGTCCACAGGATAGTGGATTAGTGTCCAGCCTGCCAGGTCCCCCAGCGATGAGGAGAACGCCTTCTTGTGAATGGCCACCAGTGCCCTTGCGTGACCAGTGTTCCATTCACTTCTATGGGGCTGAAACTCTGCCAGAGCATTGGCCACACAAGCGCACTGGCGCTCCATTCCCAAGGAGGCTTTAGGGAGGCTTTCAAACTGAAGGACTTAGTAATAGGACCTCAAGTGATTGGACACTAATAACCTGTCCTCTGGATCGCACAGATATATGTAGTGCATCATAGGAAAATTCATATTCATTCATTCTTAATACAAAAAGATAAAAAATTCATGTGTACAAATTTCATTAAAAGTGACATTGCATCATAACTACATAACATACATACATAACATAACATACATAACTAGAGAAGACAATTATAGATTACCATGTCAATATACAGTGATAATGTTATCTAATATAAAAAGGAATAAATACAATAATGAGCAATCAAGGTGATTAATACAACATGTGTGCTGTGATAAAGACAAAATCAGAGACTCAAGCTAAGGCTCCAGGTTGCGGAATGCAGCTAAAAAATGCTGCAGAAAAAAACTCAGCGAAAACACATCGCATTTTTTTTCCGCTGCGTTCTTCATTTAGTTTTTGCTGCGTTTTTGTCCGCACTTTTTCTTACATTATTAAATGTGTAGGGAAAACGTCAGCGTTTCTGCAGGTAATTGGATTAGCCAGAATCTCATTCACTTTGCTGGTACTGAAAAACGCAGTGTTTTGTTAGCCTCAAATGGATCCCATGTCAGCATTCCCATTGCGCAATTATGCCTCAGATGGCATCCCCACCTACCAACTCTTAAGAAAGCAATGTATTATGCATACGCAAAGTAGGGGGTCACATGACAACATCAGATGACCAGAGAGTAATGGCATATATTGCACAGATATGCATCTTATGGGCAAAACCATGGGCAAAAATAGAAAAGACAAGCTGACTAACATTGGTAACCCTTACAAGGAAAACACAGTACTATGTGTGGCAATATAATATAATGCGGTCTCTTTAATAATAATACATTTTATTTATATAGAGCCAACATATTCCGCAGCACTTTACAAATTGTAGGGTTCAAGTACAGACAAAAAAAATACATTACAAAGAAATAGTCAATTGCTTATACAGTGGTCCAGACATTTTTGTGATAGAGGTTACTTTCATTACACATAATAAAGCTGTATGAGCCGTCACCAGTCAGTGTCCTTTAACGTGCAGATGGTGCCTGGACATACAGGTGCATGTCAATAAATTTGAATATTTTTGAAACGTTCATTCATTTCAGTAATTCAATATTTCAATTTATAATCAGCGTTTTCCATGATTGTGTGTCCTACTGAACCAGACTGAGGGACCATTTAAAGGCTTAGGAAACCTTGGCAGGTGACAAGTTACAATACTGAACTTTTTTACAATATTCAAATTTTCTTACATTTTGGTCTTCATTGCCTGTAATCCATAACCAACATTTACAGAAATAAAACATTTGAAATAGAACACTCTGTGTATAAAGAATCTAGAAAATATAGGAAGGTCACTTTTTTTATTTAATTACTGAAAGAAACGTTTCAAAGATATTCTAATTTATTGAGATGCATCGGTATAAAGTTACAGTCTGAAATGGCATCATATCCTGTGGGATAATGCGGGAGCGTGAACAGAGGAGGGTTCGTTTTAGGGATTCTAACTGCAGAAGTGTTTACATTAGGAGTTGTGATAGGCCTGTCTGAAAAGATGTGTCCTTAGTTTGCATTTGAAGCTGTAGAAATTGGGAGTTAATCTGATTGTCTGGGGTAGAGCATTCCAGAGAAGTGGTGCAACTCGGGAGAAGTCTTGGATATGGGAGTGGGAGGTTCTGATAATAGAGCAGTGGTTCTCAACCTTAATAATGCCGCGACCCTTTCATACAGTTCCTCATGTTGTGGAGACCCCCAACCATAAAATTATTTTCGTTGCCACTTCATAACTGTAATTTTGCTATTGTTATGAATCATAATTTAAATATCTGGTATGCAGGATGTATTTTCATTGTTACAAATTGAACATAATTACCCAGTAATTATAATTCATGAAGTGTCGCTTTACCTCCAATACTGCTGCTTTCAACACAGTAGATGCTTTTAACAGAGTAGCTGCTTAAAACACAATAGCTGCTCTCTACACGTGTGACTGGTCCGCATAAGTACATTATGGCGCCAACCCTGTCACATATACCTGTATTTGTACAGGGGGGTGTATGTGATGGGGTTGGCGCAATCAGGACTGTTTTAACACATTGGTGGGCCCTGTGTAAAGGTTTCATAAGTGGGCCACCTCATCACCACCACTTAGAAATACTTGACCTGCACAAATTATAATGCCCCCTCAATGGCCCCCACATAGTATAATGCCCCTTAGTGGCTCTCACACAGTATAATGCCTCCCTAGTGGCCCCATACAATATAATGCCCCTCATAATGTCCCCTTCCAGGTTGCCCCCACATTTTAATGTCCCCCCACCTCCCTGGTGGCCCCCACAGTGTCATGTGTCCCCCCCAAGTTGCCCCCACACTGTCATGTCCCCCTCAGGTTGCCCCTACAGTATCATGTCCCCCCACCCCCCAGCTTGCCCAGGTTGGGATGTAAAAATGAAAAAATACTTTTTTTTACAATAAAATGTCAATTTAGCCCTAAATTTTTCATCTTCACAAGGGGTTAAAGGAGTAAAAGCATCCATTATTTGTTATGCAATTTCTCCCACTAAAGAAATGCCCCACAAGTGGTTGTAAAATGCTGTATGGTCACACAGTGGGCCAGAATAATACAGTGCCTTGCGAAAGCATTTGGCCCCCTTGAAATTTTCAACCTTTTGCCACATTTCAGGCTTCAAACATAAGGATATAAAATTTTAATTTTTTGGTGAAGAATCAACAACAAGTGGGACACAATTGTGAAGTAGAACGAAATTTATTGGTTATTTTAAACTGTTGTAAAAAATAAAAAACTGAAAAGTGGGGCGTGGAATATTATTCAGCCCCTATACTTTCAGTGCAGCAAACTCACTCCAGAAGTTCAGGGAGGATCTCTGAATGATCCAATGTTGTCCTAAATGACTGATGATGATAAATATAATCCACCTGTGTGTAATCAAGTCTCCGTATAAATGCACCTGCTCTGTGATAGTCTCAGGGTTCTGTTTAAAGCGCAGAGAGCATCATGAAGACCAAGGAACACACCAGGCAGGGCCGTGATACTGTTGTGGAGAAGTTTAAAGCCGGATTTGGATACAAAAAGATTTCCCAAACTTTAAACATCCCAAGGAGCACTGTGCAAGCGATCATATTGAAATAGAAGGAGTATCAGACCACTGCAAATCTACCAAGACCCGGCCATCCCTCTAAACTTTCATCTCAAACAAGGAGAAAGCTGATCAGAGATGCAGCCAAGAGGCCCATGATCACTCTGGATGAACTGCAGAGATCTACAGCTGAGGTGGGAGAGTCTGTCCATAGGACAACAATCAGTCGTACACTGCACAAATCTGGCCTTTATGGAAGAGTGGCAAGAAGAAAGCCATTTCTCAAAAGATATCCATAAAAAGTCTCGTTTAAAGTTTGCCACAAGCCACCTGGGAGACACACCAAACATGTGGAAGAAGGTGCTCTGGTCAGATGAAACCAAAATCGAACCTTTTGGCCACAATGCAAAACGATATGTTTGGCGGAAAAGCAACACAGCTCATCACCCTGAACACACCATCCCCACTGTCAAACATGGTGGTGGCAGCATCATGGTTTGGGCCTGCTTTTCTTCAGCAGGGACAGGGAAGATGGTTAAAATTGATGGGAAGATGGATGGAGCCAAATACAGGACCATTCTGGAAGAAAACCTGTTGGAGTCTGCAAAAGACCTGAGACTGGGACGGAGATTTATCTTCCAACAAGACAATGATACCAAACATAAAGCAAAATCTACAATGGAATGGTTCACAAATAAATGTATCCAGGTGTTAGAATGGCCAAGTCAAAGTCCAGACCTGAATCCAATCGAGAATCTGTGGAAAGAGCTGAAAACTGCTGTTCACAAACGCTCTCCATCCAACCTCACTGAGCTCGAGCTGTTTTCCAAGGAAGAATGGGCAAGAATTTCAGTCTCTCGATGTGCAAAACTGATAGAGACATACACCAAGCGACTTGCAGCTGTAATCGCAGCAAAAGGTGGCACTACAAAGTATTAATTTAAGGGGGCCGAATAATTTGGCATGCCCCACTTTTCAATTTTTTATTTTTTACAAAAGTTTAAAATATCCAATAAATTTTGTTCCACTTCACGATTGTGTCCCACTTGTTCATTCTTCACCAAAAAAATTAAAATTTTATATCCTTATGTTTGAAGCCTGAAATGTGGCAAAAGGTTGAAAAGTTCAAGGGGGCCGAATACTTTCGCAAGGCACTGTAAGTAAGAGAAATAAGTAAAAGTTGAATCATATGTATCAATGTATGGGGTTATTGAGGATTAGAAAGAATTCCACTTCCTCTTCTCAGGCAGTCATTATGCCCATTGGTCACATGGCCATGCTACTTGTAGCATAACCGTGTGATGAATGGACATGATGTCGCTGCCTAAGAAGAGGAAGTAGAGCTCTTTAACAAAGACAGAAGCCATGTTTTTTAATCCAGGATAACCCCTTGCAGGAAGACTAGTTGCATGGGGCAAATTTGCTTCAAAAATTTCTGCAACTGAAAGTCTTTTACCAACATTTGAATGGAGTACTTGCACATGCTTCTCTCTGCAACACATGCACATGGATGTGTGTAAACCCCAATAAACTGAATGGAACTGTTTTTACAGTAAATTTGCTGCATGTGAATATATCCAGCAGACTTTTTACCTTTGTAGGAAATAATATTTACATAGATAATATTTGTTGGCTTTATATAATAAAGACACAACCTAAATCTATCAGTTCCTTGATGTAAAATGGTGGAAATAGAATGTTCTTTTCCTCTAATAGCGTCTTAAAACCAGGTAATTCTAGTGATTATCCATCAGTAGATAATTACCTCCCTGGAGGTTTAGGGCGTTCCACTACTTTTTGTTTCTCTTAAGAGCCCCAGGGGTGTGTTTGTTCTGTGATAATTATGTTCGCTGTTGCTGCATTAATGCATAATTGTAAAATTAGTATCTGATCTCTTTTCGCAGTTCAGTGGTGCAGAATAGTTTTATGTAATCCGAAATTAAATCCCACTTTCATATAATTTACCCAGTTAAGTTATTTAATTTATTTTATTACATAGATGCTTTTTTTGTGTGACCTTGGTACCCTGCTGGGATGGGCAGGTGATGTATTGCCATATTATCCCATCTCTGATGGTTTAGTGGTTTCATGTACAGTCCCTAATCTAGATCAGTAGTTAGAGCCCCACACCCATATACAGTGGGGAAAAAAAGTATTTAGTCAGCCACCAATTGTGCAAGTTCTCCCACTTAAAAAGATGAGAGGCCTGTAATTGACATCATAGGTAGACCTCAACTATGGGAGACAAAATGAGAAAATAAATCCAGAAAATCACATTGTCTGATTTTTAAAGAATTTATTTGCAAATTATGGTGGAAAATAAGTATTTGGTCAAAAACAAAAGTTCATCTCAATACTTTGTTATATATCCTTTGTTAGCAATGACAGAGGTCAAACGTTTTATGTAAGTCTTCACAAGTTTGGCACACACTGTTGCTGGTATGTTGGCTCATTCCTCCATGCATGGGGTTGAGATCAGGAGACTGGCTAGGCCCCTCCAGGACCTTGAAATGCTTCTTACGAAGCCACTCCTTCGTTGCCCTGGTGGTGTGCTAGGGATCATTGTCATGCTGAAAGAACCAGCCGCGTTTCATCTTCAATGCCCTTGCTGATAGAAAGAGGTTTGCACTCAAAATCTCACGATACATGGCCCCATTCATTCTTTCATGTACACGGATCAGTCGTCCTGGTCCCTTTGCAGAGAAACAGCCCCAAAGCATGATGTTGCCACCCCCATGCTTCACAGTAGGTATGGTGTTCTTTGGATGTAACTCGGCATTCACTCTCCTCCAAACACGATGAGTGTTCTACAGTACTTTGGTTTCATCTGACCATATGACATTCTCCCAATACTCTTCTGGAACATCCAAATGCTCTCTAGCAAACTTCAGACGGGTCTGGATATGTACTGGCTTAAGCAGGGGGACACAGCGGCCAACAGCGTTTTTTTTCCCTCCCTGCGGCACCTTCCTACTATTATTTATAACATGGCGACCGGTATGTATATGTGAGCTTGTTCAGCTTAGCTTACTCGGGTTCAGACTATCTGTATTGTGTTACTGTTGGTATATTCTGGCCTATTTTTTGGCTTGTTCACCTAGTTGAGCATTATATATAGCTTCTCCCCATGGGTTTTTTCATTATATTACACACCTTGAGTATTTTACCTTAATTTAATATTGGGTTCTGTTGCTAGTTTGATTACTATCTTTATATTATATGCTTTCCTTCTAGATACTGGCCTTTTATTATTACCTTTTTGATTGATCTATTATTCAGGATTGTGTGCTGCTCTGTGAGGGTTAGGTTCTTTGAACCATTACGCTATTTTCCATCTGCGTACTTGTTTTGCACATTTTTTAGACAGTTTTTGCTATTATATGTATATATTTTGTCAATAAATTTGTATAATTTTTCAAAAAATTCAGCTTCTACTAGCCAAATTTATCGGTAATTTTAAGCAGGGGGACACGTCTGGCACTGCAGGATCTGAGTCCCTGGCGGCGTAGTGTATTAATGACGGTAGCCTTTGTTACGTTAGTCCCAGCTTTCTGCAGGTTATTCACTAGGTCCCCCGTGTGGTTCTGGGATTTTTGCTCACCGTTCTTGTGATCATTTTGACCCCACAGGGTGAAATCTTGCGTGGAGTCCCTGATCGAGGGAGATTATCAGTGGTCTTGTATGTCTTCCATTTTCTAATTATTGCTCCCACAGTTGATTTCTTCACACCAAGCTGCTTGCCTATTGCAGATTCAGTCTTCCCAGCCTGATGCAGGTCTACAATTTTGTTTCTGGTGTCCTTCCACAGCTCTTTGGTCTTCACCATAGTGGAGTTTGGAGTGTGACTGTTTGAGGTTGTGGACAGGTGTCTTTTATACTGATAACAATGTCAAACAGATGCCATTACTACAGGTAATGAGTGGAGGACAGAGGAGCCTCTTAAAGAAGAAGTTACAGGTCTGTGAGAGCCAGAAATCTTGCTTGTTTGTAGGTGACCAAATACTTATTTTCCACCATAATTTGCAAATAAATTCTTTAAAAATCAGACAATGTGATTTTCTAGATATGTTTTCTCATTTTGTCTCTCATAGTTGAGGTCTACCTATGATGTCAATTACAGGCCGGTCTCATCTTTTTAAGTGGGAGAACTTGCACAATTGGTGGCTGACTAAATACTTTTTTTCCCCACTGTAACTAATATAGATGTAATCTAATAATAGATCTAGATAGATTTAATAATATAGATGTGCTTACATTTCAGGTTAAAAGGACTATTAACACTAGAAGTCCCAGAAATTTTGAGCTCCCCCTTGAAGTCCTGAAAGAGGGTCAAATGACCCTTAGTCCAAACAGACAACTCTGATGGCTCCAATTAGCATCCTTTCATTTGTAAATGTGGCCATTGTCTGAGGAATCTGCAGGGGGGAATTGTGTTGATCCACCTCAGGTCTTGTAAGAGAGTGTAAACAAAAGAATGTAAGATGCTCTTGACTGTGTCTGCCTATCCCCCAGCTGCATTGTTGTGCTGGGAATATGCATAAGGTTGCTAACACCTTAGCAAATTTGCATGCAGCCTTTTGTGCTGTGGGGGATGTGAAGGGACTGCTTCACCTATTTTGTTCACAAGAAACAAAATGCAGAGAAGGCACACCATTCAACAGGCATTGGAACTGATCCTGAGCAACACCAACCCTTCTGACTCAGATGGAGAAGACATAGTCCTTCAACTGGATTCGGACTCTGAGCTGTCTTCAGGTTAGATTTTTTCAAATTACCGATTTTTATTTCCTGACTATCTTTTTTATTTAGAACCAAAACAAAATGTTAATTTGAAATTATTTATCTTGCAGATGAGGAGACTCCTCCTCTACCAAAAAAGAGAGCTCGGTTGGCGAGTGAGCCGACAGAGACCGCAAAAGATGGCACAGTGTGGCGTGAAGTAGAAGTGGGGAAACGTCTCCATTTCACCCCAATAGAACCATACCCTACAGATGGAGAGCCAAGTGCTAAGGCCAGACGAAGTGTCCGGAGTCGCCTTCAGAGCTTCCTCTGTTTTATCACTCTTGACATGCTTCGTAGCATTCAAGAATGGACTACTCAACATGCACGTCACACGGTGCAGGTGGATTGGTTCATGGGTCTCCCGGAACTAATGGCATTTATTTCAGTCATTATCTTGCGGGGGGGTGACCAAGGTTCCATCACTACATGACAGCTGGTCAGCAAACCTAGCAAACCCAAGGATCATTGCAACTATGACAAGAAACCGCTTCCAAGACATCATGCAACACCTACGCTTTGATGACATGTTCACACGCAGTGAGCGAGTGGAGACCGATAAGTTTGCTGCAATCTCCGATGTGTGGAGATCGTTTGTCACCAACTGCATCGCATCCTACAACCCTGGTCGACACATCACTATTGATGAACAGCTTTTCCCGTCAAAGACTCGCTGCTGTTTTCTGCAATACATTGCAACAAAACCAGACAAGTTTGGCATCAAGTTTTGGGTGGCTTGCGACTTGAAATCAAAGTACATCTGTAATGTTCTCCCATATCTTGGCAAGGGCCCCAGTCGTCCCAGCGGGGAGAGACTGTCCGAAACTGTAGTGATGAGGCTGATGGAACCATTCATGGACAAGGGCAGAACTGTAACCACGGACAATTTCTTTACATCATTGTCACTTGCACAACGACTGCTTAGCCGGAAAACCACTATCCTCGGCACAGTCAACAAGAGTCGCCGGGAAATTCCTCAATCCGCTAGACAGATGGACCGCACTGAATTCACCACTCAGGTGTTTTCAACCACTGGTGCCACACTGACAGTGTATGCACCCAAACGAAAGAAGGCCGTCTACATTCTCAGCAGCATGCACAGCGTGGTTGAGACTGAGGATACCAACAAAAGGAAGCCAAACACGGTCACACAATACAATCACACAAAGTGCGGTGTGGATGTAATGAACCAAATGCTGCGGGAGTACAGCGTGCGTGCAGGAACACGGAGATGGCCATTCGCCGTGTTCTACAACATGATTGACTTGGCAGCACTGAATGCTCATGTTCTTTATCAGGCATGCACTGGGGTGCAGGAGAGACGGGTGGACTTCCTGGTTGAGCTTGCAAAAGAGTTAGGTGGCTCTCATGTGACTGAAAAGAAGGCATGCAAGGAGAAACTCCTTCGGCAACAACTTTCTACACCCAGCCCTGGCAAAAGGGCGAAGTGTCAGTTCAACCATCGATGCACGAACAATTGTGCAACTGAGAGATGTGTTGACTGCTACAAATACACGTGTGGCAAATGTACCAGGGACATACCCAGGCAGTGCCAGGTATGTTCCGACAGTGCAGACAGACTGCTGAGTAAGTGCTGAAATGCTAGTCACACAAGAAGGACATGCCACTCACACACACACACGCAGCCCCCCACAGCAGCCTATTGTAAATATGTGTGGAATTTATTTTATTCCTTGTATTTTTTTTATTATTTTCATAACAAAAATAAAAAGCATGGAAACAAATAACAGTTGTTCTTTTGTATATTTACATTTTTGTATATTTAGATTCAAGTCAATGGGTGCAGAAAAAAAAAAATTGCAAAAAAAATCGCAGTTACTGAGTGAGTCACACAAGAAGGACATGCCACTCACACACACACACACACACACACACACACACACACACACACACACACACACACACACACACACACACACACACACACACACACACACGCAGCCCCCCACAGCAGCCTATTGTAAATCCTGTGGTGTGACAGTAATGGCCTTAATTACAGAACAAAAGCGGTGATTATAGGTTGTTTGCTTAAATCCTTCAGGTCATTCGACCCGTTTCTGGGTTCCAAAGGTAGAAATGTTAAATGACCCCTCTCTGGGACTTCTAGTGTTAAGTTGCTTGTTTTAGGACTAAACCCATATATAAATTGGCCCCGCATATAAAACTTAGATGGTCACTAACTTTTCAGACAACTTAGTCTCATTTAACAGAGCATGTGATTCTGAACCAAAATGTGATTAATCATGTTGCTCTTTTCTGCCTGAAATAAACCCTCTAAAGTTCCTGCAACTAGGTGTCTCTGTCCTTCATAATTTGCTGTTCACTTTCTGTTACTAGGGAAGGTCCATCTCTAGAAGCCATCAGGCTAAAAACAGAACTCAGGAGGGGGAGGGGCCTCGTGAAGACCTGCTGAATCCAGCTGCACATAAGAGCAGCAGAGCTCCCGGGGAACGAGGATGGGTAAGTGTTATTTGTTTTTTATTTATATAGCACAACCTCACTGGGAGGCATTATTACTTGCCTAGGGGCCGCCACTGGGGGACATTATTATCACTTGTCTGGGAGCCACTGGGGGACATTATTATTACTTGTCTGGGGGGGCCACAGTGGGACATTATTATTATTACTTGTCTGGGGGCCACAGGGGAACATTATTATTACTTGTCTGGGGGCCACTGGTGGATATTATTACTTGCCTTGGAGCTATTGGCAGACATTATTAGTTGCCTGGTGGGCCACTGGAGGAAATTATTATTACTTGACTGGGGGCCACTGGGGACATTATTACTTGCCTGGTGGCTACTTGGGGACATTATTACTTGTGTGGTGGCTACTATGAGACATTACTTGCATGGTGGCTAGTGGGGGACATTATTACTTGCCTGGGGGCCACTGTTGTCTAGTTGTCTGGTGGCTACTGGCAGGCATTATTACTTGCCTTAGAGCTACTGGTGGCCACTAAGGGAACATTAATGGTAAAAGTTGAATTTTTGTTTGTGCTGGGTGGAAAATATATGATGGTGTAGCTTTGGGGGTACATTCACATCTTCACATTTTCTAAGTTTACAAGTGGAACAAATTTATGTTGCACCTGTAAATTCAAAAATTGGCCTTAAAAAGATTTAAAAACTGGTGTCTTTTTGTCTTTTGGTGGAAAAAAAAAATATTTGGTAGGGGTGCTTCAAGGAAAAAAAAAATTTCCAGGATTACCCCATGTCTGAAAAGGTTGGGAAACACTGGCTTACAGTGAGAGTCTATATACTTCAGACTAGCTGCTTGCGTTATTGCTGATGGGATTTTAGTGATAGACAGCAAGCAGCTTTCCTGATTATGATCAGATTTCTCTTTTTCTGTTTCAGGGATCTTTTGAGCTATATCATAACCTGCATTTGGAGTCCACTGTCCCTAGACCTCCTATATTATGTTCAGTTGGGCTTTTCTCAGTAAATTGTGTGGTATTTTACTTCTGGATGAATTAATTATAAAGAAATCAGTACTAGTACTATGCATTCATTTTTTTGTAACTGTGGATTCACTGTGGATTTGTGGAGATATCTGCAGATGAAAAGATGGACCTACCCTTACTGCATCAGTATGGACTTAATTGAAAACTTCCACTTGGCAACATTGGTATGAGGCACTAAGCAGAAGGCACAGAAAATACTATATTTGTTAATGGTTCGCATTTTCTGGGAGATGTAGAGCTCCATGTTACTGTTCAAATGTTGAAATGTTATCTCTTTGCCTGATTTAGTGTTAATGTTTCCTCTGATTATAAGGATTTGTTAAATATGAATTAGTAAAACAAATTGTTTAATCTGATTTTTCTTTTTGTATTTATTTATTTATTAAGTTTTAACATCTTACATTGTAAAAGAAACATGCAGCCAACAATATAAATAGCATCGTAAATTAGGAAGAAGATAATAAATAACATAACAAAGCAATGAAAATGTGGGCACCCCAAACAACATTTTCAAAATGGGGGGGGGGCACCCCAACCAAAAACAAAAGAAAAAAAAAAAACCCACCAAACCCCCCAAATATTGAATGACATACTAAACAATGTGAATTGGCTAGGTAGACTACATTAAGCAATGGGGGGGGAGAAAAAAATCTCCTTGCCCCACTCAAATACAAGAGACGCTGACCTGAGAGTGAATGAACAGAAAGTGCAAGAAATACATTGTTATTATGAATGAAGCCAGTAACAGTAACAATTAACAATAGTAAGAAGCATGTCATAAAGCATTCAGTGAATAAAGTGACACCAAAAAAATAAATCTTATAGGTAATAATAACGATGACTGTATGGCATGGGTAAATAAAAAGAAACACAGGATGGCAGAAGGGAGCGGAGGGGAGGAAGGTATAAATCTATTCACATTGTTAACGACTGTGTAATGGTTATTTATTTTCAAATTAAAATCGATTCACATCAATGGGGCTATTCACATGTCCTATTTTTGCCTGTTTTCATGGATCCTTCAATAGACTCAAATCTATGAGGGATGAGGGATCCATAAAAATGGGTGCTCCATGCATGCAAAACGACTTTCCCCATTTTGCACAAAGTTTGTATGAATAGAAGCTTAGTAAGAGAGAAGGGGTCAGAGGTGGAAAACCACTTAAAGAGAAGTGATTTTTTTTTTCTCTAGCTCCAACATTCTTGAGCAGTCTTTGCTGTTAGATTTGTTGCCTCATATACTTTTTCGACTCTGTACTTTTAGAAGGGCAGGAATAGTCAAAGGGTGTGATTTTGAACTCTGACACTGGCTACCTCTGATTGGAGCTAACACCCCTCTGTCTGACACTGCCCTTCAGACATTACAGAACTTAACCCTTTCAGAACCAAGGGTCATTGATGTCCCAATGCCCAGGTCAAATTTAGCACTTTGGTATGCATTGCGTTACACAATTTTTTAATGTATTTGAATATCTCAACTATTTTTAACATTATAAACTATTTTTTTTCAGGATAGATATGGCTTGAAATTAGTAGTTTTATTTGTTAAATAAATTGAATATTTTTTTCACAAGAAGTAGAAAAATGGTATAAAATGTGAAAAAAATGTAAATGTTGCTTCTTCTATCTAAAATAGAATTGTTTTTATATAAATACTATTGCACATAAACATATTAAAATTTCTTCTGATTACAGGGGCTACACAGTTATATAGCTTTCAACAAAAAATTAGATATCACATTGTTTTATATTCAGCATGGCTTATTTTATGGACCCCTAAACTTTTTGTAAACTGACCAGTAGTTTAGCATAATAGAGAACTGTAAACTTCTTTTGTTATCACTAGCTAGGCTCCCTGCTAGCATAGCACAGCTTGGGGAAGAAGGTGAAAGGAGGGCTGTCAGGGTGAGCAGCTTGTGTTAGCACAATGTGATTCACTTCACTGTGATCACTTTCACTTCACTGTGATCACCATAAATAGTTAAATTTTGCTTATCACAGTGATGATAAAGGAACTATTATTATTATTATCATCATGATTTATTTTTAGAACATCATTAATTCCATAATGTTGTACATTAGAGGGTTTAAATACAATTCTTAAAATACACAAAACAAGTACAATACTAACAGTGACCAACTGGAACAGTGGGATAGAGGGCCCTGCCTGCAAGGGCTTACATTCTATGAGGGAAAGGGGATAGAGACAGCATTTGAGGGTACAAGCTGTTCAGATGGTGGTGTGGTGACAGTAGTGTTATTGAAGTTTGTAGGCCTTCCTGAAGAAGTGAGTCTTCAAGGTCTTCTTGAAGCTTGTGATTGTGGGGAACAGTCATTTGTCATGGTAGCGAGTTCCAGAGTATGAGAGATGCACGGGAGAAGTCTTGGAGATGGTTGTGTGAAGAGTGGATAAAAGCAGAGCGGAATAGGAGTTTTTGAGAGGATCAGAGATTATGTGTGGGTAGATAATGGGAGATTAGGTCAGAGATGTATGGAGGGGACAGGTTTTGGATGGCTTTGTATGTCAGTGTTAACATTTTAAACTCTATTCGCTAAAAATTTACCTTATCAAAGAGGAACTACCTGACTATAATCCTTGCATGGAGAAGCCGACTCTTATCGAGTTCTTATCACAGCTGATTGACTTTAATTAATGTGACTGCAGCATGGGGTATCAGCTGGAACAAAGTAAATAGCCATTTTAGTGACATCTGGAGGTTAAATAGCACATCAGGCATCAAAACTAACTGAGTTTGTTGCTCAGGAATGGTGGGGTCTAGAGTATAAATTCCAACTGCACTGGTATCAGTGAAGCAGAGCCTATTCACAGGAGAACTGGAATTGGAGGAGGTGGTGAAAGGTCCTCTTTAACAACTAGATGGATTAACCTGAGATAATAAGGTAATGGTAAGAATCCCTAATCAACAGAGGCCCAAAGAAGTAAATAAAAAATAAACTACAGAAAATCAGGTTTTAATTTGATTTAATGAAAAGAAATTGCAAGAAATAATAAGTGAACCCTTTGGAAATACCTGTATTTCTTCATTGATTACTAATAAAATATAGTCTGTGTAACGTCTCTGCCTGTTCGGGTCTCTGCGCCACCCTCCGCTCATACGCTGAGGCGAATGAGGCGTGTTCAGTTTGATTCCTTGTTTAAGGTTCTTGTTGCTCAGTCTGAACACTGTCCTAGACTATGTAATTGAATTTCAGCCACTCCTGTCTCCTGCACCTTGTTTCTTCTGCTCCTCAAATAGTTAATCTTAGCCTTGCCTGTGTGATTGACAGCCTGTCTACCAATCAAGTCTGGGGCAGGTCCTGGACTTGTTATAAACAGGTCATCAGCTCACTCATGGTCGCTGGCTATTGAGACTCTGTCCTGTGACCTTGTCCTTGCTAAGCTGATCGTTGTTATTGTATTGTATTACGTACCTCTGACCTTTGGCTTCCCTTGACTACTCTCTTGGATTTTGATTCTGTACTGCTTTGCTCGACTGTTACTGAACCCTTGGCTAACTGACTCTGCTTCTGTGTTGTTTTATCTTGTCCTGTTTTGTGTGACACTTATTTCTAGGAAGGGTTTTGCCGCCCAGTTGCTCCTGTCATTAGGACAGTGTGGCAAATAGGAAGGGACAGGGGCTGGGTCGAGTTTAGGGCTCACTGTCTCTGTCATTCCCTTCCTCTCAGGTTTCTGCAGCAGCACTGGGGAATTGCTCAACTGGCAATTCCCTTACAGTCTGATTATTATCCACAGTGCAGAAATATAAACATCTGTGTTAAGGACTTCTCCAAATCTTCTTGACAAAAGATGTGCTAGATCCATCAGTGCTTTCACTTATGTTAAATGAAACACATTAATTACAGACTATTTTCATTACTGGCTACACAATTTTGCTGTTGAATAATCTGTAATTAATTTCACTAATAAGTGAAAGCTCCAGCTGCCCCAGCACTATAGCCACATTCAGAATTCCATGTGACTGTTGCTCTTAAAGCGGTTGTCCAGAATTTGGAGAAACCTATGGGGTGGGAGATGTAAAAAATAAAATAAAAAGAGAATATTTACCTGTTCCCTGTGGTCTGACATGTGACCCCATTTTGGAATCTGCACTCTTCCAGGAATTTATCCAGGAATGTAGTGAGCATTTTTACTCCCCAAGTGTTGAACTAATTTAGTTTCCAGAAATTAATGTGCAGCTGATGGTGAAAAATGAAAATGTAAATTTACCACATAAATGCCTTGTGGGGTGATATTTAAAGATGGGGTCACTTCTTGGGGAATTCCACTTTACTGCCACCTCTGGGACTCTGTAAATGCGACATTGGATCTTTCCTTTCTGAGCAGTTTACATCCACATAAACAACTTCTTTTTACCCAGGATAACCCAGCTAAAAGTTTTAGGAGTGCATGTCTCTGTTAACACAAAGTGGGCACAACATATTGGGCACTGAACTGGCATATTGCTTTACAAATTTAAATTTTTGCTTCGTACATTAATTTTTTGGGAAGCACTCTTGGGCTCAAAATGCTCACTATATCCCTTGATAAATTTCTTGAGGGGTGTAGTTACTAAAATGGGGTCATATTTTAGGGGTTATATATTTTTTTTTTTTATTTTATCTCAGAGCTTGGGAGAAGTTGCATAATAAAATGTGGGATGCATTTTCTCCTTTAAACCCTTGTGAATGTATAAAGTTTAGGGCTAAATGAACGTATTATAAAAAAAAAATTAAATATCTAAATTTCACCTCTATTTTGCTTTAATTAATATGAAACACTTTAAGGATTAACAAACTTCCCAATTCCTGTTTTGAATTATTTGAGGGTGCAGCTTTGAAATTGGGGTTATTTATGGGAGGTTTCTAATATACTGTATATGCCTTTAAAATCCACTTCAGAAATGAAGTAGACCTAGACTTGTAAGGCTAGGTTCACATGTGCACTGGGCTCTCCGTCATTCAGGCCCGCAGGGGACCCGAATGACGGAGAGCCAGAATGCCAAAATAACGTTTACCCACAGACACAATAGACCCCATAGACTATAATGGGGTCTGCCAGGTGTCTGTATCCACTGTTTTTATACTGAAACTGGCGGGGAGAAGAGTCCTCCATACAGGACTTTTCTATACGCCAATTTCTGGCGGTTTCTGCGACAGAGTCTCCAAAGGAGACTTCGGCACATATGTGAACTTAGCCTAAGCCTTCTAAAGTCCACACTAAATTAAATGATTAAAAGATGATTCCAACATGGAGCAAATTGTATATAATATTTATTAACTAATTTGGGTGGTATGACTAGCTGTCTGAAAAGCAAAGCATTTCACATTTATAAAATTGCTAATTTTTTCAAATTTTCACAAAATTTGTAATTTTTTTTCTCATTGTGGGGGAAAATTCCAAATCCTTATGAAATTATGACATCACCGATCATCTAAAACAAAATAAGATTAGTTTTATTTGTTAACAAATAGGAACAGACACAGAATACAAGCTATATTGTGTCTGCCCACAGACTTCCAATGTACACCGATTTTTATATCTTACTGGTCACGTGATTTTATGGGTTGGCTTTTTCACAATATTCTGAAAAATATGCTGACATCATATAACATATATCAAACAGGAGACAGACAAAACTTAAAGAGGAATAGAGTAACTTATTCATTAGCTATCTTATCTTTTTATAAACAATAACTGTGTGTTCAACATACAGTATATAAATCACAAAACTAAGTTTACAGAAATGAGGGGAGTTTTCCATCCTCTGTCAGACTGATTAATTACTGTCTCATTCTAATCCTTAATATCAATCACTACAAAATATTTATATGATATAATGTAAAACAAATCATTCCTAACACTCATTAAAGTTTTTATTAGGGTTTTCAACAATAACAGAAATAATAAAAGGAAAAACAGAATGTGATTGTTGTCAAATGCAATGTGGGGGTAAAATGGGGGAGGGGAGGAACAGGAGGGTGATTGGTGGGAGAACAGTAGGAGGGTAAGAGAGGGAGTAGGCGGAACAACAGGCTCTGTCGCAGCAGAGCTAATCAGAGAGAAAAAATAAAAAGCAAAAAATAACTTAAGCATCAACAGAGGCTAGTAACTACAGATGAGCGAATTTCTCAAAAATTCGATTTGGCAGCTTCACCGAATTTCCCAAAACGATTCGATTCAATCCGAATTAATTCACGGTGAATTGCATTAAAAAACTATTTTCCTGGCTGCAGAGAGCCTGTCGGCTGTGTGCATGCTCAGTGGCCATCTTTATTCTATTCCTACACGAGCGGCTCTGCGCATGCTCGGCGGTCATCTTTACACAAGTGGCTCTGCGCACGCTCGGAGGGCAATCTTTATTCTTTTTCTACACGAGCTTGGAGGACCAGGACATCGCCGGGGGTTTGTGGCAACGTCAAAGGTAGCAGTAGAATAGCCTTTCTAAAGGCTATTTCGATGTGCCCTTAGTTTAAAATGCGATTCGCTACCACGAAGCGTGAGGAAATCCGGATTCGATATGAATCAAAGATTTCCTGAAATTTGGATCTAATTCCACTTCATCAGCTTCAATTCGCTCATCTCTACTATTAACAAAAGGGAGATGGTTCTCAGGAAATTATCCAGGAAAACTAAGGAACAATGTGCAGGTTAAACAGAGGTATGGAGGTCAGAGGGAGGGAAATGAAGTTAACAGGTGAAAGAGGGAGATGTGGGTTCTAGGGAAGAGGGGCAGGGAAAACAGTTTGGAAGTCAGCAGAGTATTAAAAGACATTCCACAATGACCACACTTGCTGATGTGGGTCATCATCATGTTCATAAGGTCTGCAAGGAGGTCCTCCATGCGGCGGATATTGAGAATCTACTGTAACCATGTCGATATGGACGGAGGGGAGATAGTTTTCCATAGCTTGGGGTTCTAGCCGCAACCAACAAAAAACCTAGGAGCTATGGGGAAAAATGGAAAGAAGGAAAGGGGCAGGTCCATCCTTCTCCAGTGACCTTCTCAATTAAGTGGAAAACATAATTCCAGAATGGGACCAGTTGGGGACAATTCCACCAGATGTGAAGCATCACCACGATCAGCATTGCATCTCCAACAGTGATCAGAAGCTGAAGGGAACATCTCAATTGGCACAGAGGGAACCCTGCACCAGCGAGAGAGAATTTTTGGTTTTTGTTTCCTGAGCTTTACACGAGATGGAGAATTTGTGGCAGTAATGGAAGGCCGAGAGCTACACAGCTGGTGGAAAAGAAGTTCCCAACTCCCGCTCTCATCACGCTGTACATGCTAGTAGATTGTTGTGTGACACATCCACGAATAAGCGATATATGAGTGAGATGGAGTGTGTCGGCGGGGAGGGGAGATACAGAGGCGCTTAAATGGGGTCGGGGATTTGTGAAGATTATGTGATTTCTTCAAGGAGGAGTAAAAATAATATAGCTGTGTGTATTGCCAACGTAGGCAGAGGTTTCTGGACTCGGGGGGATCAGGTCAGTGTAAGGAAGTAGGGAAGATGAGGATAGTATCTGACTGAACCTTAAGGGTGGTTGATTAAGGGAGTGGGTGAGGAATGGGGAGTGGAGAGCAGCTGGGAAGTCTGGTTTGCCTGTGACAGGGGTCAACAGACCATCATTCATAAATAGGCAAGTGACAGCATGGTGCTCTGCAAAAATGCCTCAAGAACGAGATACATAGGGGAGCTTGTGTGTGGCCTTGTCCGTCCAATGGCGTCTATGGAGCCATGGAAGGGTGGCGAGGGGAAGAGAGCACATGGACCTCTCCAGGGCAACCCAGACTTTGGAGTGGACACAGTGGTGCCAGTCCAGCATGCTTGCAGTCCGGGACAGCCAGGCCTCCTCTCTTTTTTGACATAATCATGATGTTTGGCAAGTCTAGGTAGTTTTGCAGCCTAGGTAAATTTGGAAAAGGTCTTCTGGACTGAGGAAAAAAACTCTTTGGGAAGCACTATAGGAATTGTTTGGAAGAGGTAGAGTAACCTAGGTAGGATGTTCATTTTCAAGAGGTTTATGCGACCAAACCACAAGAAACCTTTTGTATCCCAGCGGTGGAGGTTGGAGGGTATGTAACAGAGGAAGGAAATTCAGTGCGTAGGTATCTTTAAGGGAGCTCGGGAGGAGATATTTAATAGCCATCGGAAACTACGTTCTTATTTTTTTCATAAATAAATGCAAAAAAAATTCAACTAAAGTTTACCACTGATATATATTACAATATGTCTTGAGATAACATTCTTAAATTCACTTGGAAAAGTTAAAGCGTCCCAAAGTTATTATCATTTATACTGATTAGCAAAAGGGTAACGATGTTTTGAACTTTTGGCTTTCATGTTCCATATCTCACTATTCACTATAGCTTTGATCGTAAGTCTACCATCATTTTATAGACAATCATCTTGGCTATCTCATACATAAATTTGACTTGCAACTATTTAGCATATGATTAGTTATGCAGATTCTTGTTATGTAACTGCATTGTTAATGTTTTGCTCCTGTTGGTAGAATCTTTTTTTTTCTTGTATACTACAAATTACAACCTGTTCCCACATTCCCTAATAGCTCAGTGTGTTCTTAGGTTGATTCCCAATCAAAAGGTTCAAATTGAGGATCAGCCATGAAGAAGATTTCCCAAGAAAAGAGAAACGGAATCATCCAGCTTATCTAGCTCATCATGCAGTGTAAAGTGACACACAGTGGTGAACCTAGCCTCTTTGCTGCCTGAGGCGGACTATAGAAAGACGCCCCCCCCCCAAAAAAAAAAAAAAAAATTTGAGTTTCCATGCTAGTAGCTTCACACACTGTTATCGTCGCACAATGTACACAATACACAAAGTTATGAAACAGTTTTTAAGAATTTTTCTTCCTGCATTACTTCAGTATCAGATATGAACAACACGGCATTAACAATGAAAGTAACTTCACACATCTTCTGCTTGGATGGACGAGCCCACGTGGCCCCCATTCTTTATAATAGGAGCGCCGCAGATAGCTGAGTACTGGACTTCAGATATCTTTGGCGCTCCCACTGAAGTGAATGAGAGCCACACGGGTTCGTTCATCCACCAAGCAACACACCTATATATATGGCTGCGGTCAGGCTGAATTCCCACCCAGTGGGGGGGAAAAACCCAATTCTCAGGCTCAGTGGGGGTCTCAGCAGACAGACCCCCATCAATCAGGTATTTATCCTCTATCATTTAGGTGTATACAGTGCAGTAACATTTTGTGACTTACAGGTGACGTCTCTGACTAACCCTTCACATTTCCCTTATCTTCTCTTTGGACCGCCATGACCACTTCTTCCAGCTGTGATATGTCTCTGCAAAGTTTGCAACACATATCTTTGGCTCCTCACTTTTCCAGGTATCCGACCCACATTGTCCTCACTTGCACACCCATCCTGCTGCTTCTCCCAATTATAAAATATATGATATAATCCCCCATAATGAATAATACCCCCAAGTGCATCTTTATATTAATAATGTCCGTGTGTACCCTGTATAAATAGTGCCCCTTATTAATAATGCCCCAGGTGTTAACTAATTAAAAGGTTTTCCAGGTCATTAATAAACTAATCAGTGGGGCTCAAAATATCTGAGTCTATATTTCTATATTAAGAAAGAGATGCTGAATATTAATGTCAGTGCCCTTTCCTTGCATAAAGCCAGTCTGGTCCGGGTGAATCAAAGATAGATTAATTTGATAAAGCCTCATTGCCAATATATTGGCCAAAACATTGATATCAGAATTAAGGAGTGAGAGCCTTCACATCTGCGCCCTTCTGTGTGTCGGTCATTCACTAGGTCCCCCCGTGTGGTTCTAGGATTTTTGCTCACCGTTCTTGTGATCATTTTGACCCCACGGGGTGAGATCTTGCGTGGATCCCCTGATCGAGAGAGATTATCAGTGGTCTTGTATGTCTTCCATTTTCTAATTATTGCTCCCACAGTTGATTTCTTCACACCCAGCTGCTTGCCTATTGCAGATTCAGTCTTCCCAGCCTGGTGCAGGTCTACAATTTCGTCAATTACAGGCCTCTCTCATCTTTTTAAGTGGGAGAACTTGCACAATTGGTCATATGTGGGTATAAACTGCTGTTTGGACACAGAAGGAAAGGAGCACTATTTGGTTTTTGGAGCACAGATTTAGACGGTTTGAGAGGGGTGTAGTTTCCAAAATAGTGTTACTTTTTGGGGGTTTCCATTGTACTGGTACTTTAGGGGCTCTGCAATGTGACATGGCACCAGAAAACGATTCCAGCAAAATCTGCCCTCCAAAAGCGAAATGACACTCTTTCCATTCCGAGCCCCCCATACAGCTGTTTATGGCCATTGCCGCCGTGTTCATGAAAAAATATTTAACGGTGGGGTGCTTTTTCTCCCATCTGATCTGAGGATAAAGTGACACAGTAATTTTTAATCATTTTTCAATTTCACTTCCCAGTGTTAAAAAAATCTGTGAAACAGATGTGGGGTCAAAATGCTCACTATACCACCATGATAAATTGAAAACTATTACGAAAAAAAAAAACAATCTCAAAATCATTTGGGTAAGTTAAAGCATCTCAAAATTATTGCCACATAAAGTGACACATCAGTTTTGAAAAATGGGGCTGTGTCCTTAACCGTATTTTTGGCCGTGTCCTTAATGTGCTCCAATGGATCCATGAAAAACAAGGATGCTGCACTTGTGTCGACTCAGCCATGAAGAAACTCGGCAAAGTATCAGCACAATCATGTGAAAATATACTCCAAATGCATCTTATAGTTGTACAATGATGACTACCCCTGCATTCTACTAATAGCACACCAGTGAAAGGCCTTAGATTTGTTTTTTGTAACAATTCTTGATAACTCTGCAACTGCCAGGTTTAATGCCATAATTACTGTCCAGATGTGTTTTTAATGAGGCGTTAAAAGGATCTATTTTTATTTATATGGCAACCCCAGTATAGGGGGAAAATATGGTGTAAAAATAAATCATTACCCCCCCTTCCTCGAAAAATGTCTTATAAAGCAAAAGTAATGTGCCCTAAACCCCTACCCCAACACAGTTCCACTATTAATGCTGTGGTAGAAATGCAAGTGATGCACAAGTAACCCAACTCTAGGATACTGGATTCCAGGGTCAGATAACACTTTATATCATATTTTTCTCCATGACTCTGTACTGTTTGTAGCATCTCCCTCAGCTTGGTCAGCTCTTCTTTCCTTGTACCTCACTGTTGCTAGGCAAAACATGCAAACCGAACAGCAAACAAATAAAAAAATGTAATTAAAAAAAGTATAAATGCATTGTTTTTGCTCTTTGTCACACACTAAACTAATAATAATTTTAAATATCAGTCAGGTCAAGTGCATTCCCTGCTTGAACCATTAAATCATAATGTTAACTATCCCTTACGTAGAGTGCCAAAAAAAAAAAGTGTGAGATCAGCAAATCCCGCAAGGGATTGTAGGTAGGAGATAAATGAGAAAGGAAGATCATGGGTGGTAGCGTGAAGGCGGTTTTACATGGGACCAGAATGGAGTGACAGCAGGACAGTCCCACCACAGATGTATAAATAGGTGCCTATCTGGTCATGACATCTCCAGCATTTGTTGTCATTAGTAAGTTGTTTGTGTGATATCCAATCAGGGTTCTATGCCAGCTAGATAATAATTTATAATGAGTTTCTTGTAAACATTTGCAGGTGGAGAAACCATGTGAGTGTTTGCTGAAACAAGTAATGTCTTCCGGAGCATTTTTGTTTTTTTATAACAAGAGCTTCTCAAAGGGAGTCAGTTGAGACCTAACTTAAAAAGTGGTTCTGCAGAGGTGGAAATAATGTTGTATATGTTGTTCATGGAAGAATTTGAGGGGAAGCATATGTGCGAGCTTCAGAGCTTCATCAGCATCCATCAATTTACCTTCAGTGGAGAGGTCACGGAGGGTAAC
Organism: Leptodactylus fallax; assembly: GCA_947044405.1. Lineage (NCBI taxonomy): Eukaryota > Metazoa > Chordata > Amphibia > Anura > Leptodactylidae > Leptodactylus > Leptodactylus fallax. The sequence continues at coordinate 1,323,103 of CAMRHE010000212.1, forward strand.
AGCATGGAATTTATTCCATAATGAAGGATAGTTGCCATTTTTAGAATCTAGTAGTAATGGGAGCAGACTTGCTGGCATAAGAGGAGATGTTGAGGGGGCTTGGGTGGGGCCAAACTCCTTCCAGACACCTAACAGACCTTTGACAAGAGAGTTAAAAGTGATCCGTTTGTTAGAGAGTACATGGGGCAGTCAAAGTCAGGTGGATAAGTGGATGGGGGAGAGAAGAGACTTCATCAGGCAAACAGGAACTGAATGTTTCGGTGGAGCTGCCAGATGAGACCACCAACTCAGTTGAACCGCTTTGTAGTATTTGTAAATATAAGGTAGGCCAATTACGCCCATTGTTTTCTTGCGGATGAGCAGAGACCATGCTAGGCGTGGTGTTTTTTTCCTCCAAGCAAACCTAGAGAACATACTATGAATAGTCTTGAAAAAGGCAACAGGGAGATAGATCGGTAGCATATTGAGTCTATAAAAAATTTTAGGAACTATGTACATCTGGATCAAATTCTTTCTTCCGAACCAAGAGAGTGAGAGAGTATCGTAGGAGGCCATTAAAGTCTTAACATCATTTACCAGAATGAGAAACTTCATTTGGTAGAGATTTTCCGGGAAAGCCGTAAGTTGTATACCTCAGTATTTGATGGAGGAGTCCGTCCACAGGAAAGAGAACATCTAATGTGGTCTCTCTCAGTTGCATTTAAGGTGACATTTAATATATCAGATTTAGTGAGGTTTGCTTTATATCTAGAGATTTTCCCATAATCTTGTAAAAGCTCAACAATGGCAGGGAGTACCTCAGCTGGGTTTATCACAAAGAGGATGTTGTCTGCGAAAGCCATAGCATGTAATGTGATATCATCAACTTTCATTCCCTTGATATTCGGATGTTGTCTAACTGCCTGCAAGAGGGTCTCCAAGACAAATATGAAGAGGATAGGGGAGAGCGGACAGCCCTGTCGTGTCCCATGAGAGATGTAAAAACTGTTGGAGAGGGTACCTTTTATCTTCAGGTGAGCATATGGTTGGGTGTAAAGAGAGAGAATCGCTTCAACAAATTGCTTTGGGAGGCCGAATTTCTCAAGCGTAGATCTCATAAAGCTCCAATCAACTCTGTCAAAAGCTTTCTCTGTGTCTACACCCCGAAGGACCAGAGGATAATGCGTTTGACGGGCGAATTGGATAAGAAGGAGCAAGTCGGCAGTATTGTCTTTATCTTCACGGCCGAGGATGAAGTCAGATTGCTTATCGTGAATCAGAGTGGGTATTAAAGGGAGCAGAGTTGCAGTAGCAGCACCCTGCCACTATACAGGGCATGGAACTATCTGCCTCTGGTTCCACTCTGGAAAAGCTAATATGTGTAGTAGCGACACGTTTGACTCCACTGAACAGATATTTATGGCCTATCTTAAGGATAAGCCATAAAAATGACAGACAACCTTTTTAAGTCTAAGACATTTTTTTTGACATTTTCTGTAAATTTAGCATTTTTTAAAAATAAACACGAAATATAAAAAACAAAATTTGCCACCAACATAAATGAGATTAGGTCATGAGAAAACATCCTCAGAATCACTTACTGTTACATACACGTGGACAAAATTGTTGGTATCCCTCGTTTAATGAAAGAAAAACCCACAATGGTCACAGAAATAACTTAAATCTGACAAAAGTAATTTGCCAAACTACATGTTGACAAGCCACAAAGCTTCTGGGAGAATGTCCTATGGACAGATGCGACAAAATTCGAAATTTATGGCAAGGCACATCAGCTCTATGTTCACAGACGGAAAAATGAAGTATATCTTGAAAAGAACACTGTCCCTACTGTGAAACATGGAGGAGGCTCTGTTATGTTCTGGGGCTGCTTTGCTGCATCTGGCACAGGGTGTCTTGAATCTGTGCAGGGTACAATGAAATCTCAAGACTATCAAGGGATTCTAGAGAGAAATGTGCTGCCCAGTGTCAGAAAGCTTGGTCTCAGTCGCAGGTCATGGGTCTTGCAACAGGATAATGAGCCAAAACACACAGCTAAAAACACCCAAGAATGGCTAAGAGGAAAACATTGGACTATTCTGAAGTGGCCTTCTATGAGCCCTGACCTAAATCCTATTGAGCATCTTTGGAAGGAGCTGAAACATGCCGTCTGGAAAAGGCACCCTTCAAACCCGAGACAACTGGAGCAGTTTGCTCATGAGGAGTGGGCCAAAATACCTGTTGAGAGGTGCAGAAGTCTCATTGACAGTTACAGGAATCGTTTGATTGCAGTTATTGCCTCAAAAGGTTGTGCAACAAAATATTAAGTTAAGGGTACCATCATTTCTGTCCAGGCCTGTTTCATGAGTTTTCTTTTAAAAAAAATTCTGTTGAAGCATGGTTGAAAAGCAATGTCTGACTTTCATTTGTTCATTTTCATAGAATTTTTATATATTATTACTTTTGTCACATTCAAGTTATTTCTGTACCAACAATTTTGTCCACGTGTGTATAGTGACAGTTGTCAAACTTGATTAAAAAAAATAAAGGAAAAAAGACATAAATCAGCAGTGCCTCTGATATCTTTCTTCTTTACAATCTTTAATAGTCAATGTTCAGTGGAAACAATTCACTGACACTTTGCATTTCTAAAACACTTTTATAAAATAAATATTTTGTTTTTGCATTGCCGTATTCTAAGAGGCATAACTACTATTTAGGGCCATATGTTTTTTGCGGGACGAGCTGTAGTTTTCATCTGAGGTGCATTCAACAATCACTTTTTTATAACACTTTTTTTGCAGAGAGGATGGGACTGTGTGTCATCCCCTTAGGTAAACAGCTAGTGGGGATAGGTGTTAGGGAGACCCGGGGTAAACTGCGGAGGTGGAGAGTTTTCGGATGTTAATAAGTTTAAAAGTATGTAGCAAAATCAGATGAGTGCTGAAATGCTATCCAGGGTCCCAATACTCCATTTTGCTTATCAGATTCCTGTGCGGTCATTACAAGAGAGGTACATTAATTTTTGGAACCATTCAGAGAATTTGGTTACTTTGGTACTTTTTTATAACCTGGGTATTACCATTCTAGCGGCCACTAACATGAAGCTAATTAGGGTGTGAGTAAGTGACTTGGTCCACCCCAGCAACATAGAGAGCGAGAGCACAGCTGGGTCAAAGCGCCCGTAAGGCGCTTTATGAAATAACCCAAAGGATTTACATGACCTTATATGACACTGTGAATTTATGACATAGCGTAAATGCTCTATTCCACTCTTCTATTGATGACTCCCTCTCCCAACTGTTCACATAGGAAGGTGAAGTAGAGGACACCCAAAGTAGATTGCAGAGTTTGCTTTACCTGGAGGGCCCAAGACTTCACTGAGAACCTCAAATGCAGTTAGGTCGCAGTGGAGAGTCAGGGGCCTGTGGCATGACCTGTAACAACCTGTAAGCTGAGTAGATTGCCAATGTGACTTAATGGTACAAGCTCCCTCTGGGACCAGCTCTTGATATGGCTTAAGGGGTTCAAAAGATGCCTAAACAGTAGGGGGCCATCAGCAGAGGACAGTTCCAAAAAAGTATGTGCCAGGCCTGGTGGGAACTCTCTGTCTCCAGTCACTGAGGTGAAGGGGCCATCCCTGGTAAAGAGACCAGTTAGTTTAAGTAGGGTTCACACAAGGATAAACAACAAAGGGCAGTTGTTCAATGGAGGTCCTGGACTTCACATCACTGAAGGACCAGGGGATAACTTGCAGTGGGGTGGGGAATTGGGCAACCTACAACCCAACCCACAGCTTCGATTGCCTATTGTGAAAGGAATCACAAAGTTGTGTTGCTGTAGCTGCTATATAGTATAGGAGACAGGGAGGGCCAGGCCACCCTGTTGCTTGCGTCTGATGAGGGTGAGTTTAGAAACTTTCGGCATTTTGGACTTCCAAATAAATCTAGTCAATAGAGTGGAGAGAGGGCTAAAGATGCTTTTTTGGAGGCACATGGTCTGGTTTGAATAAATATATACAGGGAAGTATATTTATTTTGATAGCATTAATTCTCTCAAGCCAATAGATGTTTTTGCTCTTCCACGTAGTTAAATCTTATTGTATAGTACATAGGGAGGGTATATGGTTATGGGTAAAGGTCTGGGAGAGGTCAGATGGGGTATTCACCCTCAGATATTTAATGAACTGAGATTGCCAATGCAACGCAAATTAGGCCTGGAGCGTGCAGACTAACTCCTCGTGAAGGGATATGTTTAGTGCTACACGTATGGAAATATTTACTTTATAGTTGCTATGTGTACTATATTCCTGTATAGTTGCAAAGGGTGCAGGGAGAGATGTTTGAGGTTGTGAAAGTTATAGAAGTATATCATCTGCAAAGGCAGATCATTTGGCCTGACAGTTCCCTATTTGAGCCCCACATATATTGGGGTTTTGGTGAATCACTTTCAGTTGATGTTCCATCACTATAGCATAAAGTAAAGTGAAAAGGGGACATCCCTGTCATGAGCCATTGTGTATCGCAGATGGACGCGACAAAGTGCCATTAATACAAATTTGTGCCTGGGGGGAAGTTATATAAAGCTTGAATGTGCCTCAGCATTATTCGGTCCAACCCCAGGAAGCGTCAATCCACCCGATCTCCACATCCAGGGATAGTAGCTTGATCAGAGAGCCTTGTCACTTGGCATGATGAATAATGGTATATAAATAAAATATAAATATAATAAAGGTTTTTAGTGTATTATTAAGTGCTTCTCATGGGTATAAATCCCACCTGATCCAGGTGAAACAGTGTCCCCAGGATGCCCCCATCTATTGGACAACAGTTTTGCAAACAACTTGGCATCTATGTTGAGTAACGATATTGAGGATTTTCCCCCTTTCAGCAGGACTGTGATATTAGCCAGCAGGAATGAGAGAGGGAAATGTGAGCATTAAAGGAGCTTAGTAGCTGCAAGCTCAATTTGTCTTTCAGGGTTTTGTATTAGTAAGTGGTGTACTAATCAGGACCTGGGCTTTTCCCGGATGGGAGGGATGGGAGCTCATGTTGTGCGCGAATAAGGTCATGTAAAGTGGCTTGCTGGAGAGTATGTTTGTGCTGATACTCTGGTTAACGTAAAGTAGCCAGGAGCGAATTAATCTGCTTAGTTGCATAACACTTGAGTCAGGCCCCAAGCTTGATAAGGGTATGCCTTGCATTTTGATAAGGGTACCACATGCATTTTAAGGCTTCCCATCAAACACTGGAGGACGTTCGTTGGATCACCTACAAAGTCCGGACCGCAACTGTCTGCTTAACATTGGCTAGACATGCCGGGTCACATAACAGAGACTCATTTAGCATCCAAGTCCCCATCGGCCTTACCTCTATAGTGTATTTTGCACGGACTTCCAACTCCCTCCAAAGGTTTTCTATGGGGTTGAGATCTGGAGACTGGCCAGGCCACTCCAGGACCTTGAAATGCTTCTTACAAAGCCACTCCTTCATTGCCCTGGCAGTGTGCTTGGGATCATTGTCATGCTGAAAGACCCAGCCACGTTTCTTCTTCAATGCCCTTGCTGATGGAAGGAGGTTTGCACTCAAAATATCACAATACATGGCCCCATTCATTCTTTCATGTACACGGATCAGTCGTCCTGCTCCCTTTGCAGAGAAACAGCCCAAAAGCATGATGTTGCCACCCCCATGCTTCACAGTAGGTATGGTGTTCTTTGGATGCAACTCAGCATTCACTCTCCTCCAAACACGACGAGTTGTGTTTCTACCAAACAGTTCTACTTTGGTTTCATCTGACCATATGACATTCTTCCAATACTCTTGTGGAACATCCAAATGCTCTATAGCAAACTTCAGATGGGCCCGGATATGTACTGGCTTAAGCAGGGGGACACGTCTGGCACTGCAGGATCTGAGTCCCTGGCGGAGTAGTGTGTTACTGACGGTAGCCTTTGTTACGTTAGTCCCAGCTTTCTGCAGGTCATTCACTAGGTCCCCCCGTGTGGTTCTGGGATTTTTTCTCACCGTTCTTGTGATCATTTTGATCCCACGGGGTGAGATCTTGCGTGGAGCCCCTTATCGAGGGAGATTATCAGTGGTCTTGTATGTCCTCCATTTTCTAATTATTGCTCCCACAGTTGATTTCTTCACACCAAGCTGCTTGCCTATTGCAGATTCAGTCTTCCCAGCCTGGTGCAGGTCTACAATTTTGTTTCTGGTGTCCTTCCACAGCTCTTTGGTCTTCACCATAGTGGAGTTTGGAGTGTGACTGTTTGAGGTTGTGGACAGGTGTCTTTTATACTGATAACAATGTCAAACAGGAGCCATTACTACAGGTAATGAGTGGAGGACAGAGGAGCCTCTTAAAGAAGAAGTTACAGGTCTGTGAGAGCCAGAAATCTTGCTTGTTTGTAGGTGACCAAATACTTATTTTCCACCATAATTTGCAAATAAGTTTTAAAAAAATCAGACAATGTGATTTTCTAGATATGTTTTCTCATTTTGTCTCTCATAGTTGAGGTCTACCTATGATGACAATTACAGGCCTCTCTCATCTTTTTAAGTGGGAGAACTTGCACAATTGGTGGCTGACTAAATACTTTTTTTCCCCACTGTATGCTTGACTTCAGAATCCTAGCTAATAGTTTATGATAAACAATACCATAGTCTTATTACATCTTACTATAGGAGGAGTGCACGTGTCAGAAGAATGTGTAGTCCTTGTCTGCCGGGTGTGACAGGCACCAAACCTCACATATTTGTAGAGTGTGTAATCGCTTTCTTACGCTAGGTTCACACCTAGAAAAATGGAAACCCAATCCACTTAAAAAGCGGTTACCCTATAATGGGGTTTTCCTCCTGAAAAATGCAGAGAAAAAAGTCCTGTTTGCAGGACTTTCCTTCTATGCAGCCCGCATAGAAGAAGGAAGACTAGACTGCCGCCCGCATGAGGAGAAAGTCATGCCCCTCGGATCACGTCACCACGGGGAGTGACACAATAACTATGGTAAGAATAGCTCGGGCTAGAAACCATAGATGCATGTAATCAGAAAAAGGGATCTATGGACCCTATGGCTCTGTACCACTTTGCTTAAGCCAAATAGGACTCATAAGATGTAAAATATAGTGTGGGTCAGGTGAACTCCACTACATGATGCAAAATTCTACATCTACTATGGGAGTATCCTAACCCCTCACAAAACAAGCATTAATTAGGCTCACATAAGGAAGGGCCGAGAATTGGAACAGGGCCACAGACGCATGGACTTAGGAATATTGATAAAAGATACTCTATTGTCAAGTATTATAATGTAGATATCATCTGATGTAGAGTCAGGGACAGAGTACATAAAGCCTCCCAAATATATGGGAGCAAACACTGGCACAGAGAGACCCCAAACAGCATAAGACACAAAGGAGATACACGAGAGATACATAATAACTAATGCATTAATTAATCTACCCCTGTACTGTATACAGAGGCTAGAAAACTAGTACAAAATGGATCAAAAAAATCCTATTAGTATTCAAAACAGGTTCAGATAAAACACAAATAATCAAAATATTCTTTTTTAAATTTATACATCCATTGCGTTTCTTTCCATAGCAGTAGATTGTCCCAGTCGCCACCCCTTTTAGGAGGGGCGCACATGTTCAATGCCTTGGAAGCGAAAGTCCGGCCTATTTAAAATAAAAAATTTTTGCGCGGACATCCCCTTTAACTTGTAATATCACAACACTTTATAAAATCAGTGAGCTACAGTATATTACCACAATATAAAACCACAATAATCACTTGAGGGAGTAATCACCCTACGGACAGTATGGTATCAATACTGCCTGAAGTAGACACTTTTAACATTTATCAAACCAATTTAAGCAGGGCTGCTTTAACCATAGGGCCAACGGAACACTTGCAGCAGGCCCTATGGTAGTGGGGGCCCCCTTGGGACAGCAGGACAGTCCTGCATTTGCTGTCCCACTGTTGCAGGCAGTGGGTCTAGGCTGCCCCACATAACATATCAGTGTCCTCAGGAGCTGCAGGTGCGATGTGATGACGTCACTTATATCGCACCTGCAGCTCACTGAAGACTCCGGATTAGAGACAGCAGAGAGCGAGGAGAGGTGAGTATTAGTGTTTTTTTTATGTTTGTTTGGAAGGAGAGGGACATAATAATGTGGGGGCAACTGGAGGAAAATTATACTGTGTGGGGCAGCTGGAGGGGATATTAAACAGGTGGCAGCTGGAGGGGGACATTAAACTGAAGACAACTGGAAGCGGACATTAAACTTGGGGCAATTATACTGTGGGGGCAGCTGGAGATGGACATTAAACTGGGGGGGGAAGCTGAAGGTGGGGCATTAAACTGTGGAGGTAGCTGAACAGGGGGGACATTAAACTGTGGGGGTAGCTGGAGGGAGACATTACACCGTGGTGATAGCTGGAGTGGGATGCTGGTTGAAAACCTCAGATGTTCTCTGACTTTCATCTGTGACTCAGTCAGGTATCAGACAACTTTGTGTCAGACAACTTTTTATCAGACTCATGGAGCTCTCAGCCTGCAGCCTTATACAAGTATCTTCTACTGCTGAGTGTGAGCAGTGAGTTCACTCAGAGGTCAGTCAGACTGGCCAATCACAGTGTAACATTGTATGTGCTTCATACTGACTGCTGACTTGTGACTCAATCACAGATGAAAGTCAGAGAACATCTGAGGTTTTCAACCAGCCCAGAAACTGCACAGTGTGAATGGGACCTGTTTAGATGCCATTCACTATGCTGTGCCAGTAAATTGCCACAAGTTAGCCACTGGCAAATTTGTAGATAGCCCAGGGGGATTTCACTGGGATTTGATATGTTGTCCATTAATGTCCTTTCTCACCAAATCCATGACATGTGGTTTTTTTTTTTTAGCGGACAGAATAACGCGGGGTGCAGGCATTAACCGTGCGTTATTTTTTAACATTAATGTCTATGGCTAACTGAAAGTAACGGACGGTCGTCCGTTATACTGTTGGGTTTTTTCTGCGTATGTTCAGAAAGAAGGACAAAAAAATAAGCAAAAACGGAGAGTCTAAAAAACGGACACATTAACATCAGTTACGGTCTGTTATGATAGGTGTCCATTTTTTTTTTTACAGACCCTATCAGAACAGACATACAACAGTAGTGTGAACGCCCCCTAAGGGAGCAGTAAACATGAAGTATTATTTAGGATAAGTAAAAGTCAGAAATGTCTGTGCCTATTGATGCACTGAAATGATTCTTCTGCCACTATTGTGAGGACTGAGGTCTGAAGAGTCTGAAGCCCCTGTAAAGTACAGTTATATAGAGGGCGGACCTCATCTGTTGGCCAATCAGAAACTGCAGATGTCAGAGTCAGAATCAAAGTGAGAGTCAGAATCAAAGTCAGAGTCAGAATCAAAGTCAGAGTCAAAGTGAGAGTCAGAATCAAAGTCGTTGTCAGAATCAAAGTCAAAGTTGTTGTCAGAATCAAAGTCAAAGTCGTTGTCAGAATCAAAGTCGGTCAGAATCAAAGTCAAAGTCGTTGTCAGAATCAAAGTCAAAGTCGTTGTCAGAATCAAAGTCAAAGTCGTTGTCAGAGTCAAAGTCAAAGTCGTTGTCAGAGTCAAAGTCGTTGTCAGAGTCAAAGTCAAAGTCGTTGCCAGAATCAAAGTCAAAGTCGTTGTCAGAATCAAAGTCGTTGTCAGAATCAAAGTCAAAGTCGTTGTCAGAGTCAAAGTCGTTGTCAGAGTCAAAGTCAAAGTCGTTGTCAGAGTCAAAGTCGTTGTCAGAGTCAAAGTCAAAGTCGTTGCCAGAATCAAAGTCAAAGTCGTTGTCAGAATCCAAGTCGTTGTCAGAATCCAAGTCAAAGTCGTTGTCAGAATCAAAGTCGTTGTCAGAATCAAAGTCAAAGTCGTTGTCAGAATCAAAGTCAAAGTCGTTGTCAGAATCAAAGTCAAAGTCAGGTGTCACTGTTGTAAACTGCTATTAACCCCTTAACGACCCAGGACGTAATAGTACGTCCTGAGTCGCATGACGATGTATGGAGAGCGCTCAGGAGCTGAGCGCTCTCCATACACCGCGGGTGCCGGCTGTATAATACAGCCAGGACCCGCAGCTAACAGCAGCAATCGGTGTCTGCACCGATCGCGGCTGTTAACCCTTTAGATGCCGCGGTCAAACGCGACCGCGGCATCTAAATTGCGGAGCCGACAAGGGCGCCGCCATTTTTAACTCATCGCCGCCCTCCGGAACGTCATCGGAGGGCGGCGCTTTGTTGCCATGACAGCCGGGAGCCTATTGAAGGCTCCCAGGCCTGTCATTTCAGTATAGCTATTACACGATGCCAGAGGCTATTCAGTAGTATCGCAGTGAATAGTATGAGCGATCAGACTCCCTAGGTTTCAAGGTCCCTAGGGAGTCTGATCATACAAGTAAAAGTATATAAAAAAAAAAGTTTTTAAAAGTATGTAAAATTAAAAAAAAACACAAAAGTTCAAATCACCCCCCTTTCCCTAGATCAGATATAAAAGTAAATAAACAAAAGTAAACATAAACACATTAGGTATCCTCGCGCTCCAAAATGCCCGAACTATTAAAATATTAAAATATTTATCCCATACGGTGAACGGCGTAGCGGGGAAAAAAAATCAAAATGGCCAAATAGCGTTTTTTTCAACACTTTGTCTCCTATAAAAAATTGAATAAAAAGTGATCAAACCATCAGATCTTTCCCCAAGTGGTATCAATAAAAACGTCATGTTAAGACGCCTTACCCAGCTCCATACATGTAAATATGAAAAAGTTACAGGTGACACAATATGGCGACGCAAAATTTTTTTTTCTATTTAGCAAAGTTTTTAATTTTTTAAAAGGTATCAAAACATTACAAATACTATATAAATTTGGTATCGCCGTGTTCGTACTGACCCACAGAATACAGGTAACATGTCATTTTTACCACACAGTGAATGGTGTAAAAATTAAACCCATATGAATTTGGCGCAAATGCAGTTTTTCTCCAATTGCACCTCATTCTGAATTTTTTTTCCAGCTTCCCAGTACATTGCACAGAATATTGAATAGTGACATTACAAAGTAGAATTTGTTTCGCAAACAATAAGCCATCATGTGACTCTGTGAACTGAAAAATGAAAAAGTTATGGCTCTTGGAATGTGGGGAGGGAAAAACGAAAATGCAAAAACAAAAAATGGCCCGGTCATTAAGGGGTTAATCTGATGTTTGACACTGATATCTGAGGATGTCCTAATATGGACACTGTATACATGGTCATATTATTGACATTGATCAGACACAACTTATTCCCTTATGAACCAATATTATCTGTTTGGGGAAACACGTCAGGATTTGGGTTTTTGGAAGTTAGTGAGTGCTATTGTTTGTCTCACTTATATTGGTTTGATAATTGATAAAAGTGTCTGTCAAAATCTTTGGGCCTCGTGGAGTATAGGCACCATTCTGTCCATAGGGTCATTACTTTCCCAAGTGATTACTGTGGTTTACATTGTGGTGATATAGCTCATTGATTTTATGAAGTGTTGTGGTATTAAAAGTTAAGTTTTAGAGATTACATTTGCTTTTTACTGTGACAGGTTATTGTTGAGGCTATTAATTATCAGTTTTTCTGTGATTCTCACAAACATGGTTATATAGTATGCAAACATGTGATTTTTGCATTATTGTATAGTATGCAAATATATGCTTTGTGTATTATTGGTCAGTCACTAAGTGGGCTGAGCGACTGCACATTAAAATTTCACACACTTAGTCCTCCAACATATTTCAGCATAGACTGGCATCTTCAGAGGTCCAGGGATGTAAAGGGTGCAGTCTCACCAAAGCCCAGGAGCTTCTGGGGGCCCATAAGCTGTCTTTTCCCAGTATAAAGAGACCAATACTAAAAATGATTCACATTACACCTCTGGGTCCAGCCATTTATTATTACATAAGGTAATACATATAAAGCTGCATCAGCCAATCACCAACTGGTATCTGTGTATGTTCAGATATGACATGCATTTAAGCATAAGGACTGTGGTGTAAAAGGCATCCATTGCTGAGGAATAATGTAAAAGGGAGGGGTAAACAGAGAAGACTTAGCCTGCATGAAAATATGCGATTATATGTGATATAGTGAATTCCAGTGAATTGGTGCAAGAAGTTTTTGAGGCAGGTTTGAGGGTTTGGCATTTTGAAGATGTTAGTCTTAGATCATTGGTCTACAGAGATAAGGGAGAAGATGTAGGTAAGTGAAACACTGTGGAAGGCTTTGTGGATTGGGGTGAAAGGTTTAAATTGTATTCTATGGTGGATAGGTAACCACTGCAGTGACTGGCATGGACTGGAAGTGTTGGTGCAGCATTTGCAGTGAAGGATGAGTCTCACTGCTGCATTCAGGATAGACTGGAAAGGCGAGAATGGAAAACCGATAAGTAGGGAGTTACAATATTCAAGATAAGAGTGATTAAGGGGACAATAAGGATTTTAAATGTTTCCTTAGTATGAAAAGGTAGAGAGTGAAAAAAAAGGTCTGAGTCAAACATAATCCCAAGGCATGTCTAAGAGTTATAGTAAAACCATGAACTGAGATGGAAATGTAAGCTTTAGTAAGTTTAGCAGATTCGGAAACATATGAAATAAAATTTTTGAAAGTTTAAGTTCCCATTCACACCGTAGCATCTGTCCCAAAATCAGTGGCAGATTCTGCCCTGATTCTGTCTCCCATTGTTGTCGCAACAGAAAACTGATAGGGAGTCAATGGTGGAAAATGAAGAGGAATCCCAGGAGGATGCCCCCTCAAATTCCTCTTTAATTTTTGACGTCTGAATGGGCCCTATGTTTCAGATAAAAAACGTGATGTTAGTCTCAGTGGACAAACAGGTGCTGGTATTTTACAGAAATACAGGGGAGATGTGTCCCTCGCCCTTACCTTGAGTAATCCTGACAAGAAGAGGTACAGTGGGGAAAAAAAAGTATTTAGTCAGCCACCAATTGTGCAAGTTCTCCCACTTAAAAAGATGAGAGAGGCCTGTAATTGTCATTATAGGTAGACCTCAACTATGAGAGACAAAATGAGAAAACAAATCCAGAAAATCACATTGTCTGATTTTTTAAGAATTTATTTGCAAGTTATGGTGGAAAATAAGTATTTGGTCACCTACAAACAAGCAAAACTTCTGTCTCTCACAGACCTGTAACTTCTTCTTTAAGAGGCTCCTCTGTCCTCCACTCATTACCTGTAGTAATGGCTCCTGTTTGACATTGTTATCAGTATAAAAGACACCTGTCCACAACCTCAAACAGTCACACTCCAAACTCCACTATGGTGAAGACCAAAGAGCTGTGGAAAGACACCAGAAACAAAATTGTAGACCTGCACCAGGCTGGGAAGACTGAATCTGCAATAGGCAAGCAGCTTGGTGTGAAGAAATCAACTATGGGAGCAATAATTAGAAAATGGAAGACATACAAGACCACTGATAATCTCCCTCGGTCAGGGGCTCCACGCAAGATCTCACCCCGTGGGGTCAAAATGATCACAAGAACGGTGAGCAAAAATCCCAGAACCACATGGGGGGACCTAGTGAATGACCTGCAGAAAGCTGGGACTAACGTAATAAAGGCTACCATCAGTAACACACTACGCCGCCAGGGACTCAGATCCTGCAGTGCCAGACGTGTCCCCCTGTTTAAGCTAGTACATATCCGGACCCATCTGAAGTTTGCTAGAGAGCATTTGGATGTTCCAGAAGAGTATTGGGAGAATGTCATATGGTCAAATTAAAACAAAGTAGAACTGTTTGGTAGAAACACAACTCGTCGTGTTTGGAGGAGAGTGAATGCTGAGTTGCATCCAAAGAACACCATACCTACTGTGAAGCATGGGGGTGGCAACATCATGCTTTAGGGCTGTTTCTCTGCAAAGGGACCAGGACGACTGATCCGTGTACATGAAAGAATGAATGGGGCCATGTATCGTGAGATTTTGAGTGCAAACCTCCTTCCATCAGTAAGGGCATTGATGATGAAACGTGGCTGGGTCTTTCAGCATGACAATGATCCCAAGCACATCGCCAGGGCAACGAAGGAGTGGCTTCGTAAGAAGCAATTCAAGGTTCTGGAGTGGCCTAGCCAGTCTCCAGATCTCAACCCCATAGAAAACCTTTGGAGGCAGTTGAAAGTCCGTGTTGCCCAGCGACAGCCCCAAAACATCACTGCTCTAGAGGAGATCTGCATGGAGGAATGGGCCAACATACCAGCAACAGTGTGTGCCAACCTTGTGAAGACTTACAGAAAACGTTTGACCTCTGTCATTGCCAACAAAGGATATATAACAAAGTATTGAGATGAACTTTTGTTATTGACCAAATACTTATTTTCCATCATAATTTGCAAATAAATTCTTTAAAAATCAGACGATGTGCTTTTCTGGATTTGTTTTCTCATTTTGTCTCTAATAGTTGAGGTCTACCTATGATGTCAATTACAGGCCTCTCTCATCTTTTTAAGTGGGAGAACTTGCACAATTGGTGGCTGACTAAATACTTTTTTTTCCCCACTGTAAGTAGAGAGAGTCAACAAATGATACACTGAATGAGTGGTCAGCAAGGTAGGAGGAAACTAAGATTGTCCTTGAAGGTAATACAGTGGAGTACACTGTGGAGTAGTTGGCACTCTATGGTGTGAAATGCTGCAAAGAGATCCAAAATGAGTAGAAAGTAGTTACCATTGGTAAGGAGACCGTTGGAGACTTTGGTAAGGGCAGTTACTGTAGATTAGGCGTTTATACCAAGCATGCCAGTTTAGACATGAAAGACAGATTAGACTTTAGTCGGTAGTTAGCAAAGAAGGATGGCTCAAGAGAGTGGGGTTATGACAGCATATTTGAAAGAGGAGGTAAAGATACCCGAATAAGATATCTTAATAAGGTGAGTAGTGACAGCATGGGAAACAGACTGGAAGAGGTGTGAGGGAATGGGGTCAGTAATGTAAGTAGTAGAACATGTAGAAGAGGAGTCTGGGCACTTTTTCTGTACTTCGGATGAAAACTCACTGAGGCAATTTATCAATACCACTCTGCCAGTTTTCTGGTATGAGTTATAATGGAAATCTACCCCAGTTCCTAACTGATGCAGTGGCAGGAGCCTGTTCATAAATTATCAGTGCCCTGTGCCTGTTGAGGCCTTTATTAAGACTGGCATATGAAATGCCAGTCTTTTTTTAATTCAGTGTATGAAAGCAATTAGGAGCTGGTTGTTTTCATGTAGCAGGTATACTAAACCTGGTTACATTGATCGAATGCCTTGAATTAATCATAGTTAGGTTTGGAAAGTTTTTATGCAAATATAAAATAATTCTACAAAAACATTTTCAAGTATTACATATCTGTTGGAATGGATCAGATGTTTAGTTTTTAAAGGCATCAGTACTAATGTTAAACCAAATGGGGCACTGATTGGTTATAAATTGATTGGCAGTTCAATTTCCTAATGTGACGTATTTTCTGATTTTTACTGTACGATATTATCATTGAAATGTTAATCATATCAGTACAGTAGAGTAAAGATCTATTTGACCAAATTCTTTCAGATTAACACATAACCTCCCTCCAATGGTACTGCGCTTTCTTTAGGAATGTCCAGTAAGGATACATCTACAGTACTGTGTGAAAAGCCTTCTTGTCTGTGATGCAGAACTCAGTGCTGCAGACTCCCATTGTAGTGCAGGTCACGTATCAGTGAATGAACAAGATTGCATGAATATTGCACTCTTTATTCAGCGATTGGATAAAAATGAATGCCCTTAACACCTACGTACATCCAATCTCTGCTGCTTCCTGTGTGCTTATTCTTTCTGAAGCTTTAATTATTTATCCTTGGAGAGAATTTGACTGCTACAAGCAGTCACGACTCAGCAGTTTAACCCTAGCGTGACTGAGCTTCATTTCCATACAAGTAATGCGCAGGTCTAATACACTTATTCCCCTCAGATTATAGATGCTGAACAAAATAGAGCAACGTTTTATACAACCATGACAGACAATACAGCAGTGTGACGCAACTTTGTATTGTTCATGCCACTGTTTTATGTGATTCAAGATTGAGTAGAATACCTGTGAAAGCATTTCCGTGTATTTCTAAATATCCTAGATTTTACAATATTATTTACACACGTCTCATTGTACTGTTTTCCACATTCTTATATATTTTATTTATATGTAAAAAAACTAGGATATGACACACCGTTGGGCTTGCTGTGATAAAAGGAGGTAATTGACCTGCAGTGGGAGGAATCTCTTGCAAGTTCTCTTTTTTCAGATCTATGCAATCTCAAGACCCTTAAATGAGATCCCTTTGTGACTTTGTTTCTATCAAAGTAAATCCTTTCTTTGATCTTCTACGTCTGCTGTGCAGAGGCATACATAATTTCTTTCATTTGCTATGTCCCCGCCAAATTTTAAAGTGCCTCAAATGTACACACATACAGTAGTGAGGATTTATCAAAGTACAGTCCAGGACACACTAAAGAATAAGAGCAATGACACACTGACTTATCATTGTTCACTTATCTTCAGTATATATATATATATATATATATATATATATATATATATATATAATTTTGCTTTTAAGGCCAGGGCCACACGTTGGGAATACGCAGCATTTTGGCTGCGGCAGAAACACCAATGCTAAAAACACTGCAAAGTACAGTACCTTCAAAGTACTGTACCTGCATTTTGTTCTATTGCGAGCACTATTAGTTATTGCAGAGGCTGATTCCATACAATATAAATGTTCATGTAAATGTATCATTTCTATGCTGGGTGAAGCTTACAATTCATTTTATGCTATTGAATTGGAACATAAATAAATAAATAATAATAGACATTAACCTTTTGATAGATCACACAAGATTCCTCTAAAGCATGTGATGTCCTATTCAGATAAAGTTTGTGATATGCTGAATTGTCTACTGAATGATATTTGTCTTAATGGTGACAACCTCAATTAAAATAAATGTTCAGCGAAGGGTGAGTTCACACTACCGTTGTATATGTCTGTTGCTGTCTTCCGTCATAGGATGACAGCAACGGACATTAAACTGTCGCAGAGAACAGTCACAGACTGATTCTGTGTCCGTTCCCATTGGCACTAATGTAAACAGCTTCCGTCATGTTTGTTTACTTTTGTAATGGAAGATAAAGTCGTGCAATTGAATTAAAACGAAAGCGCAGAAATGGTTGGTCATCTTGTTGTCACACTGCTATTCCTTCACATATGGAAGGGGGAAAATGTATAAAGAATGTAAACCTAAATCTAATTGTGCAGGACAACAGTTTTCCCACAAAAGCAAGTTATTCCCTATCCATTGGAGTTCAGTGCAGTTCAGTGGGGTTCCAAATTCTCAGACCCCCACTGATCAGGAGAATGGGGGACTTTTGTTCTGAATGGATCAGTGGGAGCAGCGGAGATGCCAAAGTACTCAGCTATTTCTGGCGCTCCTATTGAAATAAATGGAGCACTGCACGCACTGCTTGACCACCACTCCATTCAGAATGGGGACGCAATTCTAACATTCTTTTGATGAGTGGGGTCTCAGTGGTTGAGTGCCCACTGATCTGCAAGTTATCCCCTATACTATGGAAACTTGCTGTGTGGTAAACCCCCTTAAGGCTGGGGCGCCATGTTGTGAAAATGCAGCGTTTTGGCCGCGGTGGAAATGCCCCGGCAAAAACCGCTGCATTTTACAGTACCTGCAAAGTGGATGGGATTCTGGCTAATCCCATCCACACATTACAGAAAAAAATCTGCAGCAAAATCCGCTGCGTTGAAAATCGCAGCATGTCAATTATACTTATGGAAACACTGGTGTTTTCCGTATAGGTATAATAGGGGCAGAAAGTCTGCACAGGAAAACTCTGCGGACTTTAAGGGAAAAACGCTGCGGAAAAAAAAAATATGATGCGTTTCCGCTGCAGTCTTTTCTGCAGCATTTTTTTTGCTGAGGCTCGCTACATGGGGCCTTAGCCTCTCTGTTTAACTGTCAACAACTTTGAAACAGCTTCTCAATATTAACCTTATTAAACTTATCAACATCTGGGGATAGCAAGGGGTAAGTGTATAAACATAATATGCTCTGTCTCTATGCATTACATTTAATTGAAGATGAAATATGCTATAGATCCATTCGGAATTAAACGCATAGAAAAACATAGTGTAAAATCCTTGCCTTAGTCATTTAATACCAATATGGTTGAGTGCCTGTTATACTAACTGTACAATTTAGAAATCCTGAATATGTTCCTAAATGGTCCTTATAGGTTAATTTCATTCTGATGATCCACAGGCACTCCTCTAGAGTAAACGCTTACATGATAACATGCATTCCTAATCCACAGGAAAATGAATTCCCTCTTTAAATTGCCTGGAAACACTTTTGGCAAAGACCTTTTTCTATATCGTCATCAAACTTGTAATACACCCACGATGTTTCAATAAATAATTGACCGTTATTTATTTTTCTTTATTCTTATCAGATCCTAATGATTTCATTGACAAATTCCAACATATTCTTGTTCCCATGTGTGTTTCCATGGCAACCCTTGTTGCTAAGGGAGGGTTCTCACAGTATATCATCCTGTTTGCAGCTGTATGAATTGTTCCCTTGGAAAGTCAGGTAGTCTGAAATGTTGCCGTTTGTGCTAACATTGTTGCATTCTAAACTCCTCCTGTGCTGGAAGCGCTAAGGATAAATAGAATTACAATATGTCACTAATGACATAGCTGTAGAGGAAATGCATTATACAGGTATAAAACAACGTTTCCTTTTCATCGCTCCTAAGCATTATGAAGAAAACACAATGATTCACTATAGTTCTACAAGCTGATGAATACATTATGTCGTATATTGAATTGGACCACAACAGGGCACTTCACACAAAGGGCCAGTAATGATTTTTTTTTTCTTTATACTGCTTGTACATTTCACAGTTTCTCAAAATATATCCTTTTATTGATAACAGAAAGGAAAACATCTCATGGCTTTGTTCACAAGGTGTTATTATATTTATTTATCAGATGCCAGTTTTTGTAGATATTTTTTATATTTTAAGCATTTATATTCCAACCCAGTCAATATCCATATACGAAAATATAGTGTTATTTTAGGTACATCTTTTATGGTCCAGAAATTTGACACAAATGGAAGGGAAAGTAGCAATATAATGGTACACGGAAGAATTTGCCATGGATTTGGAGGCAGATTCAGCTCCTGAATCTGCGGCAGATTCTGCCCAGAATCTGCCTTCCATTGTTTTCAATGAGAGGCAGAGATCGCAGCAGGATGCTGAAAAGATAAATGTCCTGTTCGATCTTGCCATGGATTCCATGGCTCAAGACTCTCTGCTGATTAGGCACATTCATCTGGGTCTGCATCAGCATCCCATCGTGGGTAGCCCGTGGCTGGAAAATGGTGGTGGAAAATGAAGAGGAATTCCTCTTCATTTTACACCATCTGAACTTACCCTACGGGTCTGCTCATGTGGTATGTTCAAATTGAGCATTATTGAGATGTTTATTACAAAACTGTGGCAAAACATTGGGGCCAATCTATCATGCCTTCTACACCAGTGTTCTGGCATACAAGACATGACTTACGTTGCAATAATAATTTTATGCCCCTGGTTGCCCCTTTTACAAAAAATGGGCAGAGCAGGGCAAGGATGAAGGCTGATGAAGGAATGCCTTGGCCAGTTTTTTGTATAGCTTACGTTATTTATAAATGGGTACAACCTAGAGCTAAAAATTACACCAGTTTCAGACTGGTTTAGGTTTAATTTCCACATGGGACCTCCTATGATGTGTCTGAATTATTAAGATCCTAGTGCCTCTTAATAATTCTGGCGCGTCTTACGTCAAAGCTCATAGTGATTAAGACTGGTACACAAAGGGTTGGCCTTAATAAATCAGCCCTTACCGTATGTCTTTTTGTGAGCGTGAGGCAAAAGTTCAGAGTTTTGCCATGAGTTTGCTGTTACCTATGGAAATGTTGATGTTTTCTGTATAGGTATAATATGGGCAGAAAGTCCACAGAGGAAAACTTTGCGAAAATGCAATGAAAAATGCTGTGTAAAAAAACTTGATGCATTTCCGCCATATTTTTTCCTGCAGCATTTTTTTTGCTGCTTTTTGCAACGTAGGGCCTTTGATTTAGACAGTTTTATGATTTGTACAAAAGGGGGTGTGGCTTATGTGAAAAGGTGCTGGGTTTTAGATATTCAGTGGTGCACCTAACGAATGTTCATTGATATAATGATCTATAGAACTATGATTAATTAGTCTGAGGTCCCACGTTGCAGAAAAGCTGCTTTTTTTGCTGCAGATTTTGCTGCGTTTTTTGAGCCAAAGCCAGGAGTGGAATGAGCAGAAGGGAGAAGTATAAGTGATTCCTAGATATTTCTCAGTCCTTCTGTAGCCACTGCTAGGTTTGACTCGAAGCAAAATTTGCAAAAAAAAAGCAGCATTTCACATTGTTTTTCTGCAGCATTTTTCATTGCGTTTTTGCTGAGTTTTTCCTCTGTGGATTTTCTTCCCTTGTTAAACCTATAGGGAAAACTCCAGAGTTTTCACTGGTATAATTGACATGCTGTGATTTTCAAAAATGCAGGCGTTTTTGTACATGCAACTTTTCCACAGTGGATTTTTTTTCTGCAATGTGTGGATGGAATTAGCCAGAATCTCTTTCACTTTGCAGGTACTGTAAAATGCAGAGTTTTTTTCGCACTGCATTTCCGCAACCTGGGGCTTTAGCCTCAAAGGGTTTTACAGGATTAGAAATCATTGCTGCATGACTTCCAAAAAACAGCACTATACCTGTTCACAGAAAATGTGTTGTGTTGCTGCTCAACCCCATTCACTTCAATGGAGTTGAGCTGCAGTGCCAGACACAGCCTGTTTAGAATCATATGCAACTCCTTTAAGCAGCTATGCCCTGTTTTAATTTTTAAAGAGGACTGATTTAATTAAAAAATATCATCTCATATGGCCAGAGGAGTAACTTGAAGCTACTGGGTCCAAATGCAGAATTGGTAATTGGGCCCATACCTCACTTGTTCCATTTATAATATTGTTATATTTTATGAGACAGAGGGACATTTGGGGCCCCCTCAGGTTCCAGGGCCTGCTAGCAACCCCATATAGCTATATCAGATATAGATATATATAGAGATTTTTTTTTTATTTTGATTTTCTATATTTTGAATGTCTTTGGGCCTGTGAATATCATATGGCACATGGATGTCACCTGTTTTTTTTCATGGACCCATAGACTTTCACTGATGTGATGCATCAGTGAAAAAAAAAGGATGTGCTTCTGTTATTTTTTGCAGACCTGTGACACATGAATAAACACAATGAATGGGTAACTATGGTGTCTGTGAAAAATGTGAAATGTGGACATGTAAGTAAGGTACTGGATTTCCCCTTTAAAGTTAATATTAACAATTTATAGTCAGGTAAAAAGTCATGTCTGTATAAGACAAACCCTTTTCAAATGTCCCAAGGCAATATGGAGGAAATATAGGCAGCTGTTCCCTAGTACCCAATAACCATTACCCTCAGAATTATCCCATTGCCAGTAGAGGCCACTGAACAGGTGGAGATGAACAACCTCTATATTTTAACTTCCAGCTACATCTGACAATAATCTATGATCTGTGTGATAACAGAATACATAAAATCACTCAAACAAATCATATAATGTCGCAAGTTACTGATAGCACAGTTAGTAGGCTTATTTCTGTGTGATAAATAAATGACCTCCTCCAAACAGAAAGCTTTGTATATAAAGACATGTAAAGGGTTAAATCTCCAGTATATGCACTGTACAGACCCTTTCCCTGCAGAGCATCATACGACAATCTGTGGCTCTATATGTCAATTTAATGTGCTGCAATAGGCATATTGGGCAGAATGAGCACATTCATGAATGAAGCAGGTACAGATAAATACTTCTCTAAGAGATGAATTTATATCATGCACCCGGCAACGTGTAGATTTTATTCGCCCTTAACATCTGTTTCTTTGTCAAGCTAAGGGGATGTAATTGTTTTTCAAAAAGCTTCTTAATTAGGTTAGATTTTGTCGTCTTAAGAATGCTGCCTGTGATCAAAATGGACTCTTCCACTATTTAGCAAGCCTTTGTTGAATGAGTCATCCAGGCTGTCTCTCATTGGATGGAACGGTTAGCACCCAAGGGATTGCCAGGCAGAGGCTGCATGGCCCTGCTTCATTCACAGAATTATTGATATGCGAGCCAGCCCTTTCATTCACATAAATAGAGTTTCATTCACATTTTACAGTTTTTATTTGTACTGTATGTAAAGAAGAGAAGCATTTGGGGGATTATAGCTCGTTCTTTGTGTTAGATAAGAACTGAAACAGTCTATGATGTGAGTATTCGCTGTTCCTGTGCTTCTAGAAAGAAGGGGTAAGATGAAGACTGGGAGAATACTGCAGCGTGTTGTGTCGTGTGCTTAATGAAAGGCTATTCTGCACTTGACTGGAAGCTCGCTCTTACATTAAATAGGACGTTTCCATTATTCATCACTCCCGGGAGCAGAGGTGCTGACTTATTTCACATGTCAGAAATGAGACTAATTAAACATCTCCATCTGAAAGTTTATTTAGCCCTTGTACATTTTCTGCGCTGCAGCCTTAAGCACTATGTGTGTGTGCGTTGGAGATGGGGGCTATAGTGTAATATTAATGCTGCAATGGAAGACTTGGCACACCACTTGCTATATATTCCTATTGTTTCTTATCATTTGTGGCCTGTGAAATCATGGTAGATTGTATGCTGTAACAGGAGGATTACTTTTAGTAGTCATTTAGGTAACTGTACCTTTTACAAAAGCAGTGGGTTTAATGTTGACTTTTTCATATACGCCATGTTAAGACAAAAACTGTGCTTTCTTTTATTTGCATACATCTTGTATTTGAAACAATAGTCACATTATCTATGTAGAAGTTGTAGGTATGGAATGATTTGCATTCATTGGTGACATTATAGGGTAGGACTATTTTACAGGTGACCACCTCTAGGTATTACAGGTGCACATCACCTTTGGAGGGTGAGTAAAATTAATATAACTTGAAGAAATTATCCGTTTGCGAAGTTGGGAAAAGGAAATTTGAGAATTGATTGGTTCTAGTGTGCTGTAAGTGGGTGGATGTTTTTTGTGCTACAGGAAGTGATTTGCAGTGCTCACTGAGCCTTTTGTTGAAAAGGGTCTCCTCATTTGTGTGAGTCATGCTTTTGCTGTGAGCGAGTTGGCAGCTCTAACCAGAAGTGGAATGTCATATAGAACTGTCTGCTCCTGCCTCCATTCTGAACCTATAGCTGCATGGCCATAGAGACATTTTTTTTTTCTTCTGGAAGAAAATATCAACAATTAATGCTCTTTTTTAATTACTACTATTTCATTATACGGTTGATTTATTTATTGTATTTGGTTTTATAGGTGCCACTATGAACCTCTGGCAATGTTAACAAAGGTGTATCTTAGACTGGCATCAGATTTGCCACAACATATGAAAGAAACTATATAAAAGGGCATGCTTCAACGTACCAAGTATAACCGCTTCAAGAATGAATCTGTGACACCGGTCGATGATCTTTTGCACAATCTGTCCACCAACAGTAAAGCCTCTACGGTCGCCGGTAACCCATCTACAATTCCTTGCCTGGTTCCGACCACAGAATTACAAAAGGACCAGGAAGATGGACCCACCTCTCTTTGTACATTTATTCACAAAGTGTCTCACATGAAACTCTCCAGCACGGGCAGCCTGTTGGGTATAAAAAACCTTTCCTCTGCAGTAAAGGAGCTTGCTGGTTCCAAGTTGCAGGGTAGCTCTCCTGCTCTTAGTACAGCAGCAGGGGCTTCGGACAACACATGTAACCTTGTCTCTACCCCTCCGTGTTCTCAGCAGGACGTGAGCAAGATGAACACAGGGAAAAAAACACGATCGGAAGAAATGCATCTGGGAGGTGAAGATTGGAATCAAAGTAGCAGCTTCGTCAATAAGCCTTCTCGAGGATGGCTGCACTCGAATGAGAAGATTCAGGGACCTGGAGTGACGTACATTGTGAAGGTTGGTCTGCTGCTCTCTCCTTGTCTGCTTTTTCATGTTAAAAATGTCCAGTTTTGTTTAGCTTTTACAATACCATTTAATCGATAAAGGTCTGTTTATCTATACAAAGTGATTTGCTTGAAAAGTACACACAAATACATATAAATGGTAGCGTTCCTATGACCACACAGGATTGTTACTTTCCAGATTTACAAGAGAATTTTTTTGTGTGTTGTAGTGAAGATGAAGCAGGTGAATTAATGAATGCAGTGGAGATCTGATGCTAATTTATTTGCTGTACATTGGGATACCCATGTCAGTAACTAAACAGCAGTCCTACTTAAGTCATTCCCTTGGCTATGTGTTTTTACATTATTATAAATCTTATATACTTAATTCTGCGTCAGTATGAATGGCTACAGACAGTGTGCAATATAGATAGATGTTTTTGAGTAACAATGTATTCAGATTTTTACTCAAATCATACGTGTGCTCATATTGTATATATGATTTAAAAGAAAGGTTTAAATGTATTACAAAATGCCATTTCATCCTTGGAACTGTTGCATCAATATCCCTTATACTATTAAAAAGCTCACAGTTTTTATAGTCTTGTGAACAGAACACAGTTACCACCAAATTGCACAATATGGCAGTTCTCACTCTCCATCCTTCCACTACGCATAGGTAGAATATATGCATATATACGTGACATATATATTACTGCCCAAGTGCCCAAGGCAAAGAGAGCACTGAAGGGTCATAGGCAGTGAACTTATCAACTTATTAGAATTTGATATTTTCACTTCATTATCCAATACTTTTTTTGTGTTTCTAGTGAAGTCTACTAACAAGTAAATAACATGTGCTTCTGTGCATTATTAAATCCCTTCAGCTCTATTACTATATCCTCAGTGAATATTCTACTGTTTATTTAAATACTTTCCAATTCCTCACTTTTGTTTTAACATCACTGTCACACCCACCACCCGTTTACTCCACAAAATAATGTTCATCATAAAATTTTGCGGGCAATAACTGCATATATTAGATTATAGTCACAAATGTTATACACTTAGCTATAATTGGTGAGATATTGAGATATATTATGTATCATATATATTAACAGGGATAAGGATGTTGTAAATCTTGTGTTTACATAAATGTAACTTGCATTTCAAACTGTTTATCAATTTCAGTCCCCAAGCTTAGATCTTGGATATTGTTAGAAAATGCTCTGTATTATTTACACATGCCATGTACATAGACTTCAATGTACAGACCAGTTTTGTGAACAATCTGCAAAAACATGTGTGAATGTAAAACAGTACACAGCGCCAAAGCAATGGTGATCTCTGAGTTCTAGCATAACAACATTTACAAAGAAGAAAATCCAATTCAGAGGTATGCCAAAACATTCCTTTTTTCAGATTGATATTGAGCTATGCTGGGTATATTTTCACATAAATGTATTGGTCTTTGGCATTAGCTATGTTGCCTAAACATTGCATATACCATTTAACAATGCTAATATACAATGGTGGCAGGGTATCGAAAACATTTGCAAGAGAGGAAAACTACCACAGCCGTATACAAAGAAGGCAGTATAATGCTGAGATATATTCCACTATATCATGGAGAAAGGAATTACCTAGTGGTGGACATATACCCTGTATAGCCTATTCAGGACATACAGCCTGCATAGCCTATTCAACTGCACAAGGGTCAAGAATTGATCAACTTTGACCCTAGGAGCTTTCAAAACAAGAATCCTTCCCCTTGTTAGCACTCTATATAGGCCTCTGATAGATGACAGTGACACTGCTTCATCCCAAACATCCAATCAGAGTATATGTATTGAACACAACATCATCCGATATCACTGTTAACTCCATTCTTTACCTAGTCCACAATGCATGCAACCATAAATCCCTTCACTGTCCTAGACCACCAGTGATGTTCTCATTAACCAACTCACTATGCAAATCACCAATAGCTGAAAAAAAGACAAGGCAACATATCAAGGCTACTTGACTACTTTATGGATGTCATAGAAAGGGTTCCCCAATTCAGAATCCTTCTTTATTAAGAACAGAAAGATCCACAGCAGAGAGAAACTCTGGATGTAAGTTCTGGGTATTGCTACCAGAAGAGGTCTACATGTTGTCTGTGTCCACCCTTGGGTTTACCTTTATAGAATTATTTACCCTGTGTAGCTTTAATGAAAGGTCTTCATGAAGAGAATGTTAGAAAGACATTGTGCCACAGTGCCCCAAGGTTTAGTTGCATAAGCCATTGCTGTACAGGGTGGTTTTCTAAAATGTACACACGCTGCCAGGACATTTAACAGTGCTTATATTTTATATACAGTCATAAGCATAAATTAAGAAATGTAGATTCATATTTATGTTTGCTTTGTTATTTGATACTAGATACACTTGATACCATCATATATACCTCCAAAATCTGTAGGCATTAGGATAAACCTGTAAGTATTGTACACTTGCTCATGCAAACTAATCAAAAATGTGTTGTGTTTTTTTTATTTGTACAGTAAAGTGTAAAGCATAAATTATTCTATCTTAAAAAAAAAAGCTTTTATCTTTCTACTTCAGATATTTGATCTGTTATTTTGGCTGAAGTTAGTCATACTGGCAAATCATGCCACTAACTGGTACTAATATTTTAAGAATGTCTGAATGAAACATACAGTACTAATGTTTTTGCTCACAGCACACTCTAATATCCCCCTGCAAGACATAAAGGAGCTAATGCATCATTTTATATGCATGTGTAAACTATACTTTATGGGTGATGATGGATTTTATTACCGGGAATTTCAATTTTATCTGCTTTATGACTGGGCCATTTTCTCTGGTTCATGACTGGACACAAATTTGGGTCTTTTAGTTCATGTGGCTTTGAAAGCTATAATATTTTTTTGCTTGGGCTACTGCAATAGTTTTTGTATTTTTTAAATTGATATATAGGACATATTTTTGTCTTTATTTATTTTTTTCAATATCAAGGAAAATTAAAATAAAAGTGTGACTTTTTTTTCATGTTTTTTTACTAGCACAAAATGCTACTAAAATTATTTTTAAGAATACGCTCCATATTTTTATGTAGATGAAACAAAGCTTTATGTCAGACTTTGTGAAGTGGGAATGCTACTGGTGTTCTTTATTTCTTTCGTATTTGTCTTAATTTTTTTTTTTCTTATTTTTTTTTACTCAATTTGCCCCATGAAATCATAATATTTTTGCTGATTTTCCCTGTAACTGGGGCTGATATATTAGCCCCAGTTACAGGTGGTATACTGCCTAATGGCATACACTTCAGGGTAGATCAGTTCCTGCAGTTCCCTGTGCCCTGGAACAGGAGGAAGCCGCACTATAGCAGCTTCCATAGCTATATACACAACTCTCATTAAGTGCTGTCTATACAGTGATCGGGAAGGCAGGGACAGTAATAATCTGTCCCTCCTTTCTCTTTGGGGAGTCTGGCTCTCACTGACTAACTTCTGTATCTGCATACTCCTTGAGGCTGTAACATTATGTCCTTGCAGAGTTCAAGGACAACCACCTGGACAAGTTAAAGTAGTTTAAAGGCAATATTATGGGGCCTATTCTTGGACGTGACTTTATGACACAATACATTTGGATCTTCTTATGTGGCAGTAATAAGTATGAGGATTTCAAGTGGTATAATTTTTATTGCAATCCTTAAATTTTAAAGCTATTAGGCTGAATGACATCATAAAAGTTCTGTCTACTTTTATGGATACCTCCTTAATAGACCTTTAAAAGGTGATTGTTAAATAAATATGTAAATGAAATATTACCATTTATTGTGTAACAACATTTATGAGATTTTGACAGCATATGTTTCTAATTCTTCATTGCTGCTCTTCCCATCCATTAAGGAAGCTGTATGGACAAGATACAGATGTAAAAGTTGTTAAATTGACATTTGTTGTGCCAGTTTTGAATTATGACAAGTTGCAAAATAGCTCTGTTTATACAAAGTCTTTGCAAAACAAATGTTTTTTAACATATAAAGGTTTGTTTAATGGGTGGTACTTCTCTTTGTGCAGTGCACCTGGCAAATATATGGACAACCTGCATGTAAATAAGCAGGTACCTGTCAGTCCATCCCACTTATCTAAAGCAGCAGTCCAATGCTCTGAAATTAAATTATAATATAGACTATATGGGGAACCTAGAGCATTAAACATGCTCATTTTCTTTCACTGAATGCCCCATGTTAAATGGAGTAGTAGTATGCATGTGTGGCCACAGAAGTAGACTGAATGGAACAGTGACCATGCATGTGCACAACTACTCTATACACAAGGAGCACTAATGGGAACTTGCAGCCCCCATTTTTCTGGTCCCTGGGGTCCCATCGGTTGGACCTCTAGTGATCAGATACTTATCGCCTATACTGTGCATAGGGTATAAGTGTTTACAGGAGAAGAACCCTTATTACAATTTTCCACAATTAAAACATCTCTAAGTAAACATCCAACATGAAATGTAACAAAATTGTGTAATTTGGAGACTATTTAGATTGTTGCTTAGGCCAAGGGAGATAATCGATTAATGCTTCTGTTTGGCAAATTATGCTATTATGTGATTTATTTGGTCTGTTTTCAATTAAATTTAATCCCTTCCCACTCTTTGCGCCATACTATTATATCACGCTGAGCGTATAGTTAACACTCAGTGCCGTAATAGTACACAGCCGGGGCCAGGACCAGCCACTAGAGTCAGAAGATATTAACCCCCTGGATGCCATGATCAATAGCGATCATGGCATCCAGGGATCCGAGGGGTTTTCCATGGCAGCCAGGAGGTCGGGCGCGGCCTCCTGACTGCCTATGCCTAGTCCCACTAGGAAGTAATGTGCAATGTTCTGCAATACTATATATTGCAGTACATTGCACAGGGGGATCTAAGATCCCAGCTTCAAGTCCCCTTGTGGGACATGTAAAAAATTGGAAAAAAAAAAAATACACACACAGTAAAAACACACAAAAATAAATAAAAAAATAATAAAAAGTTAAAAAACCCCAACTTTATATTTAAAAAATATATAATGTTAACAAAACTTAATAAACAAGGTATCTCCATATGTGTATAATTCCTCACTATCCAAAAATAGCATTATTTATCCCGTACGGTGAACGCCTTAAAAAAATAAAAAATACCACAATTCTCAAATTAACTAATTTTGGTCACTTTGCTTTCCCAAAAAAATAACAATAAACAAAGATCAAAAAGCCATACATTCCAAACATTAGTACCAATAAAAAGTACAACTTGCCCCGCAAATAAAGAGCCCTGACATATATCCGTCAACAGTACAGTAAAAAAGTTATTGGTGTCAGAATAGGGTGACCCCAGGAAAATCACTCACTTTCAAAAAGTGACGTTTTATTTGTAAAAGCGGTAAAACATAATAAAACCAATATAAATATGGCATCGCTGTAATTGTATTGACCCGCCGGACAAAGCTGTCATGTCATTTTTAATGCAGCGTGAACGCCATAGGAACAAAATGCAAAAAATTATGATAGAATTGTGTGTTATTTCACATGGACCCCCAAAAAACATAAATAAAAGCTAATCTAAACATTATATGTACTCCAAAATGGTGGCAAATGAAAGTACAACTCGCCACGCAAAGAGTAAGCCTTCACATAGCTATGTCGACAGAAAAATAAAAAAGTTATGAATTTTGGAAGAGGGAAAATATGAAAAAGTCGCCAAGCATTAACGTACAAACTACCCTGCGTTCTTAAAGGGTTAAAGTGAATATACTTTTTATTTTTCATTTTTTTTCTTGCTCTGGTTATTGTTGTTGAATTTTGTACAGGATCCTACATGCCATATTCAACCAAGTAAAACAACCACATGGCCAACTTTTGTTTTTTTTTTGTTTTTTTTTCATTTTAATTTCTGTTGTCCTTTTCGTCCATAGCTATAACATTTGTATATTTATGGCATCATTTTATATGTCATATAATGTATTGCAAAATGTTAGAAAATAACATTATTTGTGGTAAATAAAATTCCCTATTGTTGTTTTGGGTTTTGATTTTACAATGTTCACTGTGCGATAAAAATTACATGTTACCTATATTCTTCAGGTAGGTATGAGTACTGAGATACCAAATTTAGGCTGGGGCCCCACGTGGCGTAAACGTTGCGATTTGGCCGCTGCGTAAACGTCACAGAAAAAAACACGGCATTTTACAGTAACTGCAGTAACTTCATGTCAATTATACCTATGGAAATGCCGGCGGTATAATGGTTAATGGATGCAAAGGTTTCCTTTCAGTGAAAAACGCTGCGGGAAAAACCGTGATGTGTTGCCGCCGTGGTTTTTCCTACAGCCCGGTACGTGGGGCCTTAGCCTTTAACTTTTTTTATTCCCCTAGGGGACTTAAAGTTTTCTTCGCTTTCTCTAACCTCTCAGATGCTGCAGTCAATAGCAAGTTATCTTTGATCTTGAAAGCAGCAGACAAGTGTCAGCTGTGTAAATTGGAATAGTGGACATTGACTGTATATGTACAGTAGGTGTCACCAAGGGGTTAATATGTATTAAAATACATTCCAAAAATATAACACATAATATACAAATGATACAAAAATGTGTTAGCGTACTCACAGATATAAATTGCTACCCCCTAGCAATAGCAGGATAGTGTCCCTGTCCTTTATAGTCCTGTAATCAGCCTGTCAAATATAGAGGGACAGATTAACTAATAGAAATGTCCCATAATCCTGGTGTAACAAAAATAGTCCTGGTGCCAAAACACTGCATTATATCACATTTATTATTTATTTTAGACACTTTTTTGCCTTGTCTCATAAAGGGATATGGCTTTGTAGTTGGAAGTTGGAATGGCTTGGCAGAAAAGGAGCATTTTTGTCATAAACCAAGCCAACAACTAGGTGGTGTAAATCTAGACTAAACAGAGATGCACCAGATTTATCATCCAGCATTAGCTATTGTATTAAATTTAGAGCCACTTTTCCAAAAAATATGACTGACTCAACACTTTTGAAAAATGTGCACCAGAATGGGCGTGGTTTAAAAGTGTCTAACTTTTATTACACATTTATGAGACAGAAAAAGATGAATTTTGTGCAGATTTTCTTGTGCAAAGTTAACCAAGTTTAAAATGGTGTAAACTTAGTTGAAGATTAAATTGAGACAGAATTTTGGCGCACGGGCAATGTAGACAGATTTTTTTTTTTTTGCTTAATGGAGACAGATTCTTTTGATCTTTGGCGCAATGGGGACAGATTTTTTGGCACTTCGGAATAGTGAGCCAGAATTTTGATGTGTTGGATAGTGAGACAGATTTATGAAAGTCTGTACAACAGATTTAGAAATGTGTGTAAAACTACAATTAGAATTCATAGTGCAAAGTTCAACACTATTGATAAATGTGTCCCAATGAGTTCAATATACTGTAACATCATTCTTAATAAATCTCCTGACAGTTTTAGTGCTGCTATAATACTCTCAACATTTTCCTGTTCGAATACTGACAAGTTTTCTAGTGTTTATGTGAAACCAGTTTAAGGCCTAGGCTTCACGTGGCGTAAACGCTGCAGTTTAGCTGTGGCGGAAACACTGCAGCAAAAACCACAGCGTTTTACAATCCCTGCGAATTGGATGAGATTCTAGTGAATCCCATCCATACACTGTGTAAAAATACATGCAGTGGATACGCTGTGATTTCCAAAACCGATGCAGTTTTGGAAATCGCAGCATGTCAATTATACTTATGGAAATGCTGGCGGTTTCCCTATAGGTATAATTAAAGCAGAAAATCCACAGAGGAAAACTCTGCAGATTTCTGTGAAAAGCGCTGCTGACTGCTAGGCTAAGCCCCACTTTGCAGAAACGCAGCTTTTTTTGTTGCAGATTTTGCTGTGTTTTTTTGATAAAATGAAAAAGAGAAAAAAATACATAGCCCACTTACTTGTCCAGGGTCACAGGTGAGGATCGGTGTCCGAAATCCAAGTGCACAGGATTAAACCCTTTGGGTAGGAATATACAGTATAACAGGCCAAAAACAAGGAAAAAGTGTCTAGCACAAGGAAAATCGGAAAAATATATATAAAACGTAACTTTTAATTTTCATAAAGAAAAAATATACATATAAAATGGAATATAATGCATACTGAACCGCTTACGCATTTCATGGCATAAGCTTTTCAAAGGTGGAAAACTGCACTGAACCTGCAGCAAGATTTTGATTTTCTGTTGGTTCAAAACCTTCAGCGCAGGGCACTTTGTTTAAATCTCATCCACTACACTGGTACTGTATATGACAATAGGTTAGCTTTCAGCTATCACACCAGTAACTAACCCACTGCAACTATGCCACATGTAGCCCCGGACTTAAAGAGGTTGGCCTCTTTCAGACCAATATTGAGAGACCAATGTTATTGTTTGTATAATAAAAAGATATACAATTTTTCAATATACTTTCTGTATAAATTCCTCACGGTTTTCTAGATCTCTGTTTGCTGTCATTCATGCTGTTACTCCTTGTAGGTAAAACTCTGACCATGGTCATGTGACTTACAGTCATGGTCATGTGTTGAGTGCACAGGTGCACAGCTCATTATCAGGCAGACGTCTGATTACTGTGCTGTGACTATAGCATGTTTCAGTTGGAGCAGATAAGGTGGTGTAAAGACAGACCGTTTTGTCGCTACAAGTCACGTGGGGTGTTTTTTGTCTTGTAAGAATGGCTGAAATGCGCACAGGTTTTTCTGGCCTTCAGGAGCACCTCTTTTAAGCCACTATACAGGTTAATAAAGTGGCAAATCACCAGATTAAGGACATTCGCCATACAGGGACAATGTGTTATTTGTTCCTAACTGTAGCGTAGTAACAATATTGGTGCCATTGTTGCTACCAATGCTGCCTAGTTGGAGTTGGCAAGTAGCAATCCAGCGTGATACTTGCTACAGGATACAGTAGGTCCTCCACTGTGTGGTCCCTCTGATCCAGGCTCATTAATTGTAAAACCGCATGGCAGAGATTCGCCTTACACCCATGAAACGAGGTTGGAGAAGGAGGAAGAGGAGTGGAAGCAACGGCTTGCCCTGGTGAAGATGGTGGCGGGAAACGGTCCATAGAGGAGGATCCAGAGGATCGGCCTTGCATGGTGATGGAACTGGTTCTGCACAATCAAGGTGGAACTAGAATCTCTTGCTGCATTTCTGAATTGTGGCTGCTGCAGCTCAAATCATTGACCCATGGCAATACAAAGTTGGGACAACTTTCCTAGAGAAATAATGGGGGCTAGGCATCCTTGATTGAGGTTGAGCTTGTGCCATCAATTGGTAAAAGGCAGTGGAATCCACTAAGTGGTACGGCAGTGACTGCACCACCAGCAGCTTGGCAAGGTGCGAGTTAATTTGCACAATTGCCAGATGACTGGGCGCATATTGCTGTCTCCTGTCCACACATTCCCTTATAGATGACCTAAGTTGGCGTAAGGAGTTTAAACAGGAGTCGGAGGAAGGAAGACTGCTCTGAGAAATATGTTAATCAACAGATGCCACATCACTATCACTGATATGTGTCAGTGAATAATGTGAAGGAGACACTGTTGATGGTCCAGAAAGGCCCTGCAGTAAATTACGTATTATGTAGGAAGAGGAGGAACACACAGATGCCTAACTCAAGATCATATTACTCTAGGATGCAGTATCCTCCTGAGATGAGCAAGCTAAATAATTATCAAAAACTTCATCTTCATTCTCAAAAAGTACCATAATCTTTTAGCTACTGGTGGTGCCACCAAAACTACTGTAGAAACAGTGTTGCTCTTACCACCTATAGTCTTATTGTTAGTAGTAGTACTTGCATGTGTGTTTCCTCCTCTGATTCCTTTTATCTGTCCCCTGTTTTTTTCCAGTCATTTTTTTAATGCACACAGACAGTGCTTATGTTGCTAGTTGTGCAATTCCCTAGTGCTGCTGTTGAAACAAGGGAAGAAGGGAAAGACAGAGACAGTGAGTCGACCCAGCCCCTGTCCTTACCTAATTGCCACATCTG
Organism: Leptodactylus fallax; assembly: GCA_947044405.1. NCBI lineage: Eukaryota > Metazoa > Chordata > Amphibia > Anura > Leptodactylidae > Leptodactylus > Leptodactylus fallax. The sequence goes on from CAMRHE010000212.1 coordinate 1,357,333, forward strand.
TCCTAATGACAGGAACAACTGGGTGGCAGTCCCTTCTCTGAATAAGTGTACACAGAACAGGACAAGACCAAACTACACAGAAACAGAGTCAGCAAGCCGAGGCCAAACCAGAGAGACAAACAGTACCAAATCGAAATCTAAAAGAGTAGTAACAAGGGAAGCCAAAGGTCAGAAGTCAGTAATGCAAAAATAGCAAGAGAAGCGCAACCAGAACCCTAAGCAAGGAATCAAGACTGAACACCGCTCCTGCACTGCAGCGTGCGAGCGGATGGCACAGAGACCCGAACAGGCAGAGACGGTACAGCTTAAATATTAACCAAAAAAGAAAAAATGCTGAAATAACAGCACTACTGTGTGTATGTATAAAATATATTTATTTATTTATATATTCACTTGCACATACAGAGAAATCTTAAAACGTATTGTCCAGATTAACAACAATGCTCTTTCACAATGTGCATGGGTCAGTCACTAGAGTGGAAAAAACCCATGAAATTACAGAACTTTTTTTTGTTCTTTTAACCCCCTTAACGACATTGGACGTACTATTACATCCTGCGTGCTTGGTGCTTTGCGCAACAGGGCGTAATAGTACACCCGAGGGCATCGGAACCGGGTGTTATCTGTAACTGACAGCTAACACCCTGCTCCATAACCTCCTTACGGAACTTAGTTCTGATCGGAGGTTTTAACCCCTTGGATGCCGCGGTCAATCATGACCACGGCATTCAAGGGGTTCAACCATGTTGCCGCCCCCCTCGGCACACCCTGTGGCGAGATCGGGGGGTGCTGATATCTATAATCTGCAGCACGGGGTCTGGCAATTGACCCCAGGCTTCCTGGAGCCCCCGTTACTTGGTTGATCCTGCCGGGACCTCCGGAAATCAGACTATGCGTCAGTATAGACTGCAAGACACGTGTATGCTTGTGTCTTGCAGTCTATAGTACTGAGCCAGCGATCTAAGTATCGCTGGCTCAGGTGTCCTAATGGGACTCATGAAAAAATAAAATAAAGTGTGTGAAAAAAGTTAATAAAAGAATAAAGCCCAAAAAATTCCTTTTTCCTATATAAAATGAATTATATAAAAAAAACCTAAAAATTAATAAAAACAATGCATATTTGGTATTGCTGCGTCCGTAGCAACCTGTACAATAAAACTGAAACAATATTTAACGTACATGGTGAATGTCGGGGAAAAAAATGGAAAAAACCCGCCAGAAGTAATGATTTTTCACCATCTCACCTTACAAAATATGCCATAAAAAGTGATCAAAAAGTCATATGTAGCCCAAAATAGTACCAATAAAAAGCACAGGTTGTCCTGCAAAAACTAAGCCCTAAACCAACTCTGTAAACTGCAAAATAAAAATGTTACGCATCTCAGAAGATGGCGATGCAAAAACAATTCATTTATGTCCCCAAATGGGTTTTTGTTCTGCAAAATTAGTATCACATAAAAAAACAATATAAATGAGGTATCGCCGTAATCGTACCGACCCCTAGAATAAAGATAGCATGTTACTTATGCTTTATGCTGCATGGTGAAAAATTTAAAAGGTAAAACGCAATGCCAGAATTGATGGGGGTTTTTTTAATCCACCAAGAAAGAGTTAATAAAATGTATTCAATAAGTTATAAGTGCCCAAAGATGATGTCATTACAAAATACATCTCATCCCACAAACAACAAGCCCTCATATGGCTACATCACCAGAAAAATAAAGAAAATATAGTTTGTACAATATGAACAAAACTGGCTGCGGCAGGAAGGGAATGTATAAGCTGTGCGATCATATATTAGGGTACACCCCAGATTTAGAGTTTACGAGGGAAAATAAACCAGAAGTGACCCCAGATTGACCCCCCCCCAATAGGAACTACTGGGGAAATAGTAGGGAATTTGGTGTTCCCAATGTAATCCGCACAGCTTACCTATTCACTTTTCCCCATCCGCTGTGTATTCACGCCTGGGATACTAATGTTCATTACAACCCTTGATAAGTTCTTTGAGGGGTGCATTTTTTCAAAATGGGGTCACTCCTTTGGGGAATCCACTTTTATGGTACCTTACAGGCTCTGCAAACATGACATGGCGTCCAGATACCAAACATCTGAATCTGCACTCCAAAAGCCTCATAGCGCTCCTTCCCTTCTGTGCCCTGCTGTGTGCCCAAACTGCAGTTTATGCCCACATGTATGACACTGATGTATCCAGGGTAACGTACTTAATGTACATATGTGGTATAAACTGCTGTTTGAGCACAGCCGGGCACAGAAGGGTAGGAGCACTATTTGGTTTTTGAAGCACAGACTTGGACGGTTTGGTTGTTGGACGCCATTGCACTTTTGCAGAGCTGAAATGCCAGTAAAGTAGAATCCCCTGACATATGACCCCATTTTGGAAACTACACCCCTGAAGGAATTTATCCAGGGGTATAGTGAGCATTTTTAACCCCCAAGTGTTGCTATAATCCATAAATGAATACGCAGCTGATGGTGAAAGGTGAAAATGACAATTTTTCCAGGAATACGTCATTTCAGTGCGTAATATGTTGTGCCCGGTTTGTGTCAGAGGCAAACGCTCTAAAAGCTGTTGTGCCCGGGATACCCGCTTAACAGTTTTTGAAGTGTGTGTCTGTGCATACATAAGCTGGGCACAACATATTGGGCACTGAAATGGCGAATCTCTGTAAAAATTTTATTTTTAACTTTTCATTATCAGCTGCACATTCATTTCTGGAAATTAAAAGAATGCAACACTTAAGGGTTAATAATGCTCGCTACACCACTTAATAAATCCCTTGAAGGGTGTAGTTTCCAAAACTGGCTGACAAATTGTTTAACAAACTGTGGGGTACTTTTTCTCCTTTAACCCCTTGTGAAAATGAAAACTTTGGGGATAAAGTGACGTTTTAGTAATTTTTCATTTATACATCCCAGTGTTAGTAAAATCTGTGAAACAGCTGTGGAGTCAAAATGCTTACTATACCCCTTGATGAATTCTGTGAGGGGTGTAGTTTCCAAAATGGGATCACTTTTAGGGGGTTACCATTGTTTTGGTACTCTAGGGGCTTTGCAAATGAGACATGGCACCTGAAAACTATTCCAGTAAAATCTGTTTTTCAAATGTCCATTGTTGCTACTTCTGTGCCGTGCTGCCGTGTGACCAAACCTCAGTTTACACCCACATGTGGGGTATTTCTGTGCTCTGGAGAAATTGCATAACAAACTGTGAGATGTATTTTCTCCTTGAACCCTTTGTGAATGTGTTAATTTTAAAGCTAAATGAAGGGATTAGTGGAAAAAAATGAAATGTCTAAATTTCACCTCGATATCGTTTTAATTCTTGTGAAATGCTTAAAGGGTTAACAAACTTCCCAAATGCTGTTTTAAATTATTTCAGGGGTACAATTTTGAAAATGGGGTGATTCATGGAGGTTTCTAATATATAGGCCTTTATAATCCCCTTCACAATTGAAGTGGTCCCTAAAAAATTAGTTTATTTTCTTGTAAATCTGTAAATTGTAAAACTGCTGTTACACTTGTAAGCCTTCTAACATCCAAAATAAATTAAAGGACGATTAAAAGATTATGCCAATATAAAGCAGAAATATGGTAGATAATATTTATTAATGTATTTGGGTGGTATGACTGTCTGAAAAGCAGAACATTTCACATTTTGAAAATTGCGATTTTTTTTTCCAAATTTCCATCAAATATCCTATTTTTTTTTATAAATAAATACAAAAATATTGATTAGTGTTTACCACTGATATGAAGCACAATGTGTCATGACAAAAACAATCTCAAAATCACTTGTGTAAGCTAAAGCGTCTCAAAATTCTTGCCATATAAAGTGACACATGTCAGTTTTGAAAAACAAGGCCTGGTCCTTAACGCACTTTTGAGCTGTGTCCTTAAGGGGTTAAGATTAGTGTAGACTAAACTGTTTATTGGGTGAAGACACCCCAAAAAAATGCTGAAATAATGGAGCTTCTCTCTTTTTTTTTCAATTAACAGAGGATGCACTACTGTGTGTATGTGTCTATATATACAGTCATGGCCATAAGTGTTGGTACCCCTGAAATTTTTCCAGAAAATGAACTATTTCTCCCAGAACAATTACACGTCATGTTATATACATGTTTATTTCCTTTGTGTGTATTGAAACAAGGAAAAAAACAGAGAAAAAAAAAAGCCAAAAATTATAGAATCTTATGCAAAACTCTTTGGTTACACACCCTTTGGAAAAAATAACTGAAAACAATCGCTTCTTATAGCCATCATCAACCTTCTTACACCTCTCAACTGCAATTTTGAGATCTCTCCACGAGTGTTCAATGGAATATGCTGACCACTTCAGAACTCTCCAGCACTTTGTTTCCATCCATATCTGAAGTATGTTTGGGGTCATTGTCCTGCTAGATAACCCATGGCTCAAAGTGCAAACACAGCTTTCTGACATTGGGCCCTAGGTCATGCCGATTGGGCTTTGTAATGCCCCAGCCACCTTCCAACACCTAGTAAATGATATTTTCAGGGATCTTCTAGACCTCTTCATGGTGATCTATCTGGATGACATTTTGATTTTCTTCTAATTCTCCCGAAGAACATCAACAGCATGTGAAGACTGTTTTGGGACATTTGAGGGAGAATCATCTCTATATAAAGCTTGAAAAGTGCGAGTTCCATAGATCGGAAATTCAATTCTTGAGGTACATAATTACACCCCAAGGGCTGAGCATGGACTCTAGTAAAATACAGGCAATTCTTGATTGGCCCGTACCCAGGACTGTTAAACAAGTTCAGCGCTTTATCGGATTTGCCAATTTTTAATCGATGCTTCATTAAGAATTTTTCAGGAATTGTCTCCCCTATCACTCAACTTACGAAGAAAACAACAGCTTTTACCTGGTCATCCCAGGCACAGGAAGCCGATGACCACTTAAAGACAAAGTTAACTACAGCTCCAGTCTTATTTCATCCTGATCCTAAACGAGCCTTCGTTGTTGAGGTGGACGCTTCTGACTGTGCTATTGGGGCCATCCTGTCACAGAGAACAGGGGAGAAGAGTCTCCCCTGCATCCTTGCGCCTACTTTTCTCAACTACTGTCTCCTGCAGAGAGAAATTATGATGTAGGGAAAAAGGAGTTATTGGCTATCATCTCTGCCTTTAAACAATGGAGACATCATCTTTAGGACTCTTCACAACAAATTATCATCCTCACTGTTCATCATAATCTAGAGTTTACTTGATCAGCAAGATCAAGTTTGTTTCTTAACCAATTTAATTTTGTAATTTCTTATAGGCCGGGCTCCCGTAATGGTAAAGCTGATGCTCTATCCAGAATTTATTCTGCGGACCTACTCCTGATACTCCACCCAAGACGATACTATTGAATTCCAACTTTTTAGGAGTAATCCACAACCAAGATTTCTTGAGTGACATTAAGGGGGCTTATGAATTCAGATCCATTCCTATCACAACCCACAAATGATGTACACCTAAGTCTGAGGAACGGAGTATAGGTTCATGGTCAATGTCTGTATATTCCTGAAGGGGCAAGGGTGAAGATTTTGAAGCTGATGCACGACTCCAAGATGGAGGATCACAGGGCAATACAGAAAACCCAAGACATTTTCTCTCGTTTTTTCTGGTGGCCTGGCTAACGGAAAGATGTCAAGAATTATGTTCGCTCTTGTGACCTTTGTGCCAGATGTAAGACACCACGTTCTTCACCAACAGGATATCTTTGGAGCTATGTCTGTCATGTACAGGATGATTGAGTCCATTTGCTTCCCATGGCAGAATTCTCCTATAACAATTTTCAAAGTGCTTCTACAAAAGTAACACCTTTCTATGCTAACCTAGGTTATCATCCAAAGATCTTTCCCAGATTTCCTGTGAATGCTTCTGTGCTAGCAGCTACAAAGAATTACCACCTTACAACAAGATCTCGCAATTTTGAAGGAGATGTTGAGCGCAGCTCAGGAAAGTTTTGAAAAAAAAGCTGACAGGTTTCGTAAATTAGCACCAACATTTAAGGTAGGGGATACAGCCTGGCTATCTCCAAAGAAACTGAAATTGAAGATCCCTTCACGAAAACTGGGACAGAAATACATTGGTCCCTTTAAGATTAGCGGTCTGGTAAATTCAGTAACTTGTCGATTGGACCTTCCGAGGACCATGAGAATCCATCCTGTCTTTCATGTCTCTTTGCTGAAGGCTGCAGTTCCCAATCCTTTTCCTGGACGTTCACCTCCTCCTCCTGGTCTTATCATAGTGGATGATCAAGAGCAATTTGTTGTTGCGAAGATTTTGGATTGCAGGATCTGCAGGGGTAGGTTGCAATACCTTATCAAATGGCAGGGCTACCCTCCAGAAGAGAATTCCTGGGAACCCCTGGACAACATCAATGCCCCTCAATTAATTAATCAATTTCATTGCAAATATCCCGAGAAGCCTGGTTTGGGATCATCGAGAGGCCGTTCCTGAGGTGGGAGTAATGTCAGGATCTTTATTGATGAACTCTTTGTTTTGCCAGTACCAGTCCCTTAGTAAGATGGCGTTTTGTGTGTTTCCTGTCCGTGGCCATCTTGGTTCCTGTTTGTTGATTATTTGAACTCCTGCACCTGATCACTTAGTGCCTGAGTATTGTGTTTGAAGCCTGCTTCTGACAATCCTTGAGCTGGGGCCTACTAATCTCAGTTGGTTCTATACTACCTGCTGCACTGTGTATACCTGCTACAACCTACTGCACTGTGGATACCTGCTACTACCTGCTGCACTGTGGATATCTGCTACTATCAGTGCACTAAAAGTTCCAGCATACTACCTGCTGCATTGTGGATACCTGCTACTACCTGCTGCACTGTGTATACCTGCTACTGCCTGCTGAACTGTGGATACCTGCTACTACCAGTGCACTACAAGTTCCAGCATACTAACTGCTGCACTGTGTATACCTGCTACTACCTGCTGCACTGTGGATCCCAGCCATTGGTCTCCGGAAGCCCTGTAAGAGAGTCTTGACAAACCTTGAGATTGTTGATATTTTTTCACAATTTTAGTTCTCAAGTCCTCAGACAGTTCTCTTCTCCTTTTTTTTATTTTCCATGCTTATATTGTCCACACCTGTTACTTGCCAAAGTGAGTTTGAATGAGCATCACATGCTTGAAACAAAGTTATTTATCCACAGTTTTGGAAAGGTGCCAACAATTTTGTCTGGCCCATTTTTGGAGTTTTGTGTGAAGTCATGTCCAATTTGTTTTTTTTTTTTTTTGTGTTGTCCCAATACACACAAAGGAAATAGACATGTGTATAACACAACATGTGTAATTGCAATACTTTTCTGGAAGAAATACTTCATTTTCTGGAAAGATTTCAGAAGTGTAATCACTTATGGCCATGACTGTATATATGGGTGGATAGATAGATAGATACGCACTGGCACTATAGAAGCACTAAAAATGTGTTCAGATTAACAACAATGCTCCACTGTGTATGGATCAGTCAACGGAGACACCATGAAAATGTTTCATTTTAAGATTAATGTAGGCTAGACTGTGTATTGGGTGAACAACAAGAAATCACTTGTATATAACGGAATTATTTTTTAAAAGATTTGAGCAGGCAAAACCAACAGCAGTATGTATTTAATGAAACAATGTTAACTCTTCCCCAAAAAAGTCCTTAACAAAACATTTTTCACTGACTGGATTGTTTTGTCAGTAAGAATGTACATTTAAAGAATGTGTATATGAATGTAGATGAAATTGCTCTATTGCAAGTACTGTCAGACAATATTAGATTATTGGCAATGAAAGGGTTAACTGTGTAAGCAGCAGATGACACACAGATTCCCCCTGTCAATGTCTATGTCTATTGAATTCTACCATTAATCTGTCCTGTGTAATTGGTTGATTCTCCTAGTCCTCTAACTATTGCTGAAATACCTATTGCTTTTTCTGAACTGTGCTATAGCCTATTATGCAGTGAGATGGATCACAGATCTATTTGCATGCTCACCATTACAGTAACTAGTAAAGGTTGATCACTAGTGTCCAAACTTTTATACTCCATATGACATCAGCACTGATGACATCAACAAGGTCCACCTACCACTGCCTATTGGCTAGCAGACTGTCAGATGTTGCTACCACGTCACAGACATGTGTGAGTCATTGCACACGTGTATGCATTGTATTTCCTAGTCAAACATGTGGCAGCAGCCATTTTCTCATAGCGCAGCCATTTTTGTTCATCCAAAGCGAATCGCCATTTATTCGGTTTAGTTAAAAACCAAACAATTTGGAATATTTAGGTCGAATCTGGTTCGTTCATCCATCTCTCTTCACATTGGAAATCCAATGCAGATATGAACTTACCCTAAGCCCAAGTGTATGCTTTGATCATAATAAACAAACAACCACATAGTTCTTTACAAAATTGTACATGTGAATCAGGCCTTATTGATTAGATTTGAATTACAGACTTAGTCTACATTCATGTTACAATGAAAATCAAGATGTCTGTATTAAATTAACTGTATGTGAATGGAGGCTATCAGATGCCTTTAATATTTCAAACTGTAATGTACCTAGGCCCCATGCACATGACTGAGTGTTAATAATAATACATTTTATTTCAATAATACATTTTCTTTATATAGCGCCAACATATTCCGCAGCACTGTACAATTTGTAGGGTTCAAGTACAGACAAAAAAGATACATTACAAAGAGATAGTCAATTCACACAATGGGACTGAGGGCCCTTCTCGCAAGAGCTTACAATCTATAAGGTAGAGTGGGTGATACAAGAGGTAGCAGGGGCGGCTTCGGAGGTAGCATTGCTTATACAGTGGTCCGGCCGTCTCTGTGATAGAGGTGACTTTAATAAAACATATATAAAGCATATATAAAGAGTGTTCTTTCAATGCGTGGCAGAGTTTGCAGTGTCATCTGAGTGCATTCCGATGCCTTGGAGCAAGATAGGACCTGCTCTATAATCAACCGTGTCATCAAAACGGAATTAATCGGAAGCCCCCATAGACGTGAATGCATAATGGAATGCACTCGGATGACACTCGGATGTCACTTTGAGTGTTATCTAAGTTGCATCCCGCTGCAACCTCGTTCCCACATCAGAAGCACACTCAGTTGTGTGCATGGGGCCATATCATCTCTGCTACTGTTCTACTTTTGATACTCCTACAAATATCCTTTGTCCTTGGCAGAATCAAATGCTGATTGATATACATGCACATTTTGAATGTTTAATTTTTTGTAACAATTCATTATCTTCTTGCAGTATTTGGGATGCATAGAAGTTTTACGTTCCATGAGATCACTAGATTTCAGCACAAGAACGCAGATAACAAGGTAGGACAAATTTATTTATTTTTTTTTCCGTATAATACTTATAATATTGTACGTTTGTGAAAGAATGAACTTGAAGCTAACACTGTATAAGTAATTGTGGAAAACAACCAGATTGTAGCTGCCATATTTGTCAGTGGTTTCTCTTGTCTGATATCTTTTGTATGCACGACAAAACCAATTTATGGACCAACTTAGGCTAGGTTTACATCTGCTCCTGAGTCTCAATAGGAGACTCCACTGCAAATTCTGCCAAATATTGGTGGAAAGAAAAGTCCTGCATGAAGGACTTTTCTCTCCACCGGTTTCAGTATAAAAACGGTGGAAACCCCATTATCGTCTATGGTGTCACCCAGCAGACCAGAGATATAGAGAGCCTGGCGCAAGTGTGAACCTAACCTTATGGACACCATGGTTGTAACTGGTATAATAGTGTTTGTAGTTAATTTCTGTTATACTCTGGTAAAGCCAGGATAAAACCCCATATTCTAATTGAATGTCCTCCATATGGGCATGATTACTAGCTGTAGTTCAGTGCTAGCTGTCTTTTAAACTTTTTATTATTATTTCTAATAAGCAGTTTTATATTTATATTCTCAGTATGCCAATTTGGGTGTATTAAATTGGGAATGTAATCTATGTCCACTGCTGAATTTCAGTATAAGTATCTGTTACTACTGGGATCGCTGCCCCTGAAGTGTTATTGTGACATTTTTTTTTTTTTGCTCACACATGTGTTTCAACATGTGTTTTTTTTTTTTTTTTTTTTTTTTTTTTTTAACTTATTTATTCATAAAAACTGGAGTACTTAACCACATTATATGAATAAAATAATAAATATTCTTTTTTTTTATTTTTTTTATAAATTCTTTATTTTAGATGATATATAGAAATAACAAACAAACAGTGATGGCGTGAGCCAAACAAGCGCTTGACCTCAAGGAACGAGGCATGCATCAGCTTCAGTACATAGTAACATGGTAACATGAAATAGATGTATTAGCACATCAACTGTTGCTAATCAAAGCAGTTATCAGGGGGACGAGAGGAACAAAGAGGGGAAGGGAGACGGAGGGAGAGAAAGAAAGACAGGGAGAGAACAAATGTGGGAACATCAAGTTAACACACAAATGACGGACATGCAAGGACCCCGACCTCTCCATGTCGGCAGCGTAAACCCTACATCAAGGTCTACCCGTCAGGTCTCTATAGGCCTGAAAGAGAATCCACGGCGTCCAGGCCGCCATGAAGGATTCCCTCTTATCGCGAAGGGATGCCGTGAGATCCTCCATGTATTGGATGTCCTCCACTTTACGAATCCAGTGCAGGAGAGAAGGGGGATTAGACGATTTCCATAGCGCTGGGATACACGCCCTAGCGGCATTGACCATATGTCGTAGGGAGGATTTGCGATAGGTACACAGGGGGTAATCCGAGAGGTGTAGCAGAAAGAAGGCTGGCGTGTTAGGAATGGAAGTTTGGAATATCTGACCTAGCACCCTGTGTACTCCCTCCCAAAAGTCTCTCAATATCGAGCATTCCCAGAAGATATGTAAAAGCGTCCCCTCCTCCGAGCAACAGCGCCAACACACAGGAGAGGAGGACGGGAAGAGTCCGTGTAGCTTAGACGGAACATGGTACCATCTAGTCCGGATTTTATATCCCGCCTCTTGATAACTGCTAGCCATCGAACTCTTGTGGGTAAACTCAAAAATTCCGGAGCACTGTTGGTCAGAGAAGGTCATGGCCAGATCGGCCTCCCATCTGGTTAAGTAGGAGGGTCTGTGGCCCGGAGGAGGGGACACAAGGAGCAGATAGAGATCGGAAAGTGAGTGTCTTAGCAGGCCCCTTCCCATGCAGGACTCCTCGGACCTCATGAGCTGTCTGTCATACCCCGGGGAGTAACAACTATGGTACACGTCGGGGGAATCTTGGGGAGGAAAAGGTACGGACTGCCCCCTCCCGAAAGTGTGTCTCCTGGATAAAGGCCACCTGGGCCCTCTTACCCCATAAAAGGCGGAGAAGGGATGATCTCTTCTCGGGAGTGTTGAGACCATTAGCGTTGATGGAGGAAAACACCAAAGAGTCCATGGCGAGGGCCGGGGGTCCTGCAAAGGAAGAAAACAAAAACAAACAAGCAACACACACAGGACTCACAGAGAGGGAGGGAGGGAGGGAAAGAAAGAGAGGAGGAAGAAAAAACAAAAAAAAAAAAAAAAAAAAAGGGGGGGGGGGAAGAAAGCGAGGGGACGAGAGAGTGCAAAGGGAGGGATAAGAAATCAAGAAATACAACAATTAATTCCACTCAAGGCTAATCCAAGAGCAGTAAACAGAAAACAGTGGGATAACCCACTTAAGCAGGTCTCAGGAGCACACCACAGTATGCGCCCAGAGAGCTGCTAAGCTAGACTATCGGGGGAAAAGTAAAAACTCAAATCTAGTTGCCACCCTTTCCCCCGAGCATGAGAATGGAAAGAGTAATCAATACCTCTCTACTAAGGTGGGAGAGAGAGGGGGGCTAAACCCTTACTAAAAGGTAATCCCAGCCGATCAGACGGGGGGGGGGGGTAACCCCCTGCGAGGGTATTCCTTACAGCTAGGTAGGGGGAGCTAAGGTACAGGAAGCTCAACAACTGAAGTGGGGAAGAACTTAGGATAAAGGCCTCCAACCGCCCTCCGTTGGATTGAGAACCCTTATGTATCCCCCAGGGGGAAATAAAGCTAGAGACCCGCAAGGTGCCCCCTCTTACACAAAGCATACCAGATGCCCTGCTCGTCATTAACCAGAAAGTGCGCTAAAGGGGAACACCCTAGGAAAATAGATCACATTTCAAGTAGACCTCCGCCCGACACCCTCCCCTCGAGGTCGTCTCCGAGTCAGGGCAGATGAAGGCGGGCGCCCTCCCGGAGGCACAGGTGGCAGGGGATAGATCAGCCAGTCAGGGAGAGAGAGATCAGGCATATCCAGAAACTTCGCCAGCAAAGTCTCTTGTTCCGGAGAGTGAAGTGCAAAGGAAGCTCCGTTGCGACGTATCTGAACATGGAAAGGGTGACCCCATTTATATGTGGCCCCAGAGTCCAGGATGACTTGTAAGGTTGGTTTAAGGATTCTGCGCATGGCTAGTGTACGTCGGGAAACATCCGGTAGTAGGTGCACTTGGGTGTTCATAAATGGGACCAGGCCACCACGCCAGGCCTCCTGGAGAATATCCTCCTTCTCCCTAAAAAAATGGACTCTACAAAGGACATCCCTAGGCTCCGAGGTGTCCTTATGCCTAGGACCCAGCACCCGATGGACTCTGTCAATGGTGATCTCCGTGTCCAAAGGACGAGACAGGACTGTGTTGAAGATCAAGGTCACGGCAGAATGGAGCTCCGAGGGGGGGTAGGCTTTCAGGGATACCCCTAAGTTTGACATTATTTCGACGACCTCTATTTTCTTGATCATCGACCTGAAGAAGGATGGATCTGTTGAGGTCTCTTTGGGTAGACTGAAAATTTTCTACGGCAGTGAGGCGTTGGTCCAGTGAAGCAGCCTGCTTTTGTTGAGTAGAAAGTTGTGTAGATAGAGTCTGTAGTTCCGTTTTAAACTCAGACATGATTTTCTCTTGCCTTTCCTCCACTCTGCGGACCATAGCTTCCAAGTCCAACTTAGTAGGCATATTGCTGAGAAGGTTCCAAATATCTGATAATTTAGGACGCTTTCGGCGGTGGGAGGGTGAAGCTGCATCTCTCCCAGAGAAGTCGGATAGGTCAGAGGAGGCTGGAGAGTGAAGGGCTATCGGGGTGCCCGAGAGGTCAGGTCTCAAACCCTCACGCTGGTCTGAGGCGCCAGGGACGACGGTCTCCGACCGTGGGTCTACTGCCTTGTGGGATACTCTGGCTGCTCCTGTTGTCAGCGGAATGCCGCCCGGAGAGGGCCTGGCTATATATGGATCCATTTCCAGAGGAACATCTGGGGTCTCTACAGGATGTAGTTTATTCTGGGAGGTCATAGACTGAAAGGAAAGTGACCCTGATTGTATTATAGAAGGCATGAGAGAGTGAGACAGTGAGCCTGCACCAGATCCAGCTGGGCCAGGTATTTCATTGAGAGAGGGAGACTGCAGGAGCTCAGGAGTTAACTGTTCCTCGGGGGGAGGTGAGGGTTGAAGCGAGAGAACACTGCTGGGGCCGCCATTTTGGGAGCGGGGGGGGAGGGGGACCGATACCTGCCGGTGAAGCGCTGATTTCCTCTCTGTCGGCGGCTGAGACAGCAGCGGAGGGGATAGCTGCGTGTGAGGCCTCCCCTGGGAGTCCGGAGGGTCCGCTGGGCAATGAAGAGGCGCCGCTGGCGCTGCTGAGGCACTGGAGGCGCGCGCCGGCGCCATTTTGGCTCCCTCCGCCTGAAGGGAGGAAGGTGAGAGCAAGAAACGCGCGATGCGTGGCACTGTTAGGGAGGAGGAAGTCGTCCCCCTGTGTCCAGGGCGCTTAACCATCTCAGGTAAGCCGTTCAGGGGCGATTTTATAGTAGTTTTACCCCCTTAATGATAGCTGGAAGCGCTCGGGGTCCGGGAGCTCTGTAAATGTGCGGCTTTACGGTGACTTGTCTAGGCCACGCCCCAGCAATAATAAATATTCTGTGCATTAACCATATATAGCACTGGCATTCTCAGACAGACGTACCACCATTTTTTTTTTTTTTAGCAAATCTGTGAAAAATCTTAAAATATTCTTGAAATAAAATGGAAGGATGTAGCATTTGGTTTATAGGTGGTGCAATGTTACAGGGCTAGCAGTGTGGAAATGGCGCCATGGAGGAAACCCACGATGGCTGTTTACTCCCTCTCCTATCACAGTGCTTTCAGTGCCAAGTCCTATAGGTCCAAAGTGACTTAGGCTCCAAATCTTCTTATAGGCCCTAGGGTGGCACAGTGATGATGGGATTACGCCTAAGTGGTGGATAGTAGAGATTTTTCCCCTGGGGCACTCTATGTTGTGGGTTTCCTGACTGTCTGTGTTTTGGGGTGCTCTTGGTGTTGGGTACGAATGCGACACGAGACACAGTGGCAGTTGAACTGGCGCTGCTCACAGTACTGTTTACTTAGGCAAATCCTTCAGTCACAAGTAGCATGGAGGCACAGTTCCTTTAAGTCAGACAGTATCTGCACACAGACACACAGTATCTGGCCAACAGACAAGAAATGGCAATTCTGGCACTGTTATTTTTAAATTTGAGGTCATACACCTAGTGGAGAAAATAAAAGTTACAGATGTATTGCTTGGGTAACTACTGATGCAGCAATGTGTGTGTATTATGTATTATTTACAAAACATTTTGTGATGTTAGACAGTGTTTTATTATTTTTTTTAATAAAACTTTAATTATTTTTACACTATATTTTAGTCCCCCTATGGGACTTGAACTTGCTATTTTTTGATTGCTTACCTAATACGTTAAATTACTTTTGTAGTGCAGTGTATTTTGCTGCCTGTTTGAATCTGGGATATAGGGATAATGGGTTACATGGCCTAATAGGGATACACTTAAGGCAGACCTGGGGGCCATCACTAGGCAACCATCTCCCATATAAAGGTATTAGCACTTTGCAATCGTGTTTGTGGGGGTGCTGATGCCTGATAGAGGAGACCCCTCCCTCTGGAGCATTTAAGTACCACAGTCACTATTGACTGCAGTATACAACAGGTTAAATGCCTGGGATTGGAAGTTTTCAATCTTTAGTATTATGAGTGGGTGCTCATCTATGAGTATACAGCCAGGCACCCGCTTAACACACTTCAGGAGACCTTGCGGAATTTCTGTTTCGATGTAGAAAGTCATAGGCATCAGAATAAAGCCTGCTAGTGACCGATATTGAAAGTCTATTGGTCAGTCACTACAATGCTATGGAGAAGAACTTATAAATTATTTCTACATAAAGCAGCATCTTGGCTTCATGTCTATCAATCTGTTCAGGAGCACCTCCTACTATATTCTTTTTCCGATCTTGTGTGTTGTCTAAGATTGGACAAAATTGCAGCAAAGGCAGGCAAGGATGTAAAATAAGAAATGAAGCATTACTTACTAGTTGAATCCAGCACCACCACTACGGTCTGCGGTCCTCCCTCCCTGGACTTTGCCTAGTGGGCCACGGCGGTAATGTCTTGATGTCAACAGCAGACGACCACATCACCGGAAGGGGATTCAACAGTTAAGTAATGATTTGTTATTTTACACAATACCTACCTTTTCCCTGACCCCTTTAACTTTTTTTTTTACCAACATAACATTAGCTAAAGGTAGACAGAAATGTTATACATCACCTAGATAAGTCAGTCATTATACAGTCATATGATATCAGTCATATCAGTGGTTTTCAGCCTGCAGTATGCATACACCTGTGGGTATGTCCTGCTGTCTCTAGAGGTAGACACTGTGGTGAGAACTCCCTATAATGGTGGTTTATGGGGTTCACCTCCCATGAACTACTATTAAACTCTGGGGTATAATTAGTGAAGGCCCAGGGGAGGTGAGTAAATATAACAAACAGTGTTATTCACTTCCCCTGGGCTGTGGCGTAGGTCACTGTCCTCTTCTAGCCTTCTGAATGATGTCAAGGACCACTGTGGCTTATGTGGCTTCAGCAGTCATGTGGATCACTCCGGTGTTGGGATGAATCACAGACCTCAGTGGTCCCTGAAGTAATTCAGGAGGCTGGAAGAGGCTCAAAGATGATGAGGACCTTCACCAAAGCCCAGGGGAGATGAGTAACACTGCTTACTCATCTCCCCTGAATCTCAAATATTATACTTTTACAGAGTATAATAGTAGTGGGTGCTGACTCCAGAAATTTTTGGTTTGGCCAAACCTGAAGTTGTTGGAAATTTGATAATGAGATTTTTTTCATTTTTATTAGTGTAAGGCCACCCTGGGACTTTATACTGTGAGGCGGGGCTATTGTGGGGCATTATGCTATGGTACCCTTAATCTGCCCCAGTAGTAAGTAATAATTGCAGCTTATCACTCGCTCCTTAAGCATCACTAATTTTGGGGGCTATTATATTATATGTGGGAGCACTGTGGGGTCCATTATATTATTTGTGAGGGCACTGTGGAGGCCATTATATAAAAGTGCACAGAGGGACCATTACATTACATGTGGGGAACTGTGGGGGTCATTATATTATATGGGAGCAGTGTGGTGCCCACTATGCTACATGTAGGGTATTGTGGAGGCCCACTTTCAAGAATATTATATTACATGTGGGGAAATTGTAGAGCCATTATAGTACACTTAGAGGCAATTTGGGGCCATTATACTGCGTGTAGGTCACCATGGGGGCCGTTATACTACATGGAGGCATTATATAACTACTGATGAAGGCTGCAAACAATGCCTTATTTTGTTAACGTTTACAGTTGTGATAAAAAGATTACATACCCCTGCAGATTTTTTGGTTTTAACTAAATAGGACAAACTAACTAAATAGGACAAATAGTGAAAAAGATTGTATCAATATTATGGCTATTGCTGCAAATACTTGTCTGTGTATATGTATTTGTACAACATGACTGCCAGTCTCTATGTAATGTATAATATGGCTGCCTGTCTCTGGGTAATTTATAACATGATTGACTGTCACTAGATGTATAACAGTGTTTCTCAACCTTTTCAAACAAAGAAACCCTAGTGAGAAAACGTACCAAACATGTGTCTGGAAAGTAGCGATCACTTATACAGTTGTGCTAAAAAGTTTACATACCCCGGCAGATTTTTTGTTTTTTTTGGCCTTTTTTCAGAGAATATGAATGATAATACAAAAAACGTTTTCTCCACTCATGGTTAGTGGTTGCTTGAAGCCATTTATTGTAAAACTTATGTTTTCTCGTTTTAAATCATAATGACAAACAGAAACATCAAAATTACCCTGTTCTTCGGATTCCTTGGCCTTTTTGGGGCCATTTCTGGCCAGTTTGTTTAAAGCCTTGTAATTTGAGAATGCTGAGTAATCCTCGTCTGTCCTATGTTTGTTACCTTCAGTTATCTTATTTTTCTTGTATATTGTTGTTCTTTTTATATGACAAAAACTTTTAAAATAAACAGTTGAAAAAAAAAAAAAAAATTACCCTGTTCAAAAGTTCACATACCCCAGTTCTTAATACCATGTATTGCCCCCTCTAACATCAATGACAGCTTGAAGTCTGTTGTGGTAGTTGTGGATGGGGCTCTTTATTTTCTCAGATGGTAAAACTGCCCATTCTTCTTGGCAAAAAGTCTCCAGTTCCTGTAAATTCCTAGGCTGTCTTGCATGTACTGCGCGCTTGAGATCTCCCCAGAGTGGCTCAATGATATTGAGGTCAGGAGACTGAGATGGCCACTCCAGAACCTTCACTTTCTTCTCCTGTAGCCAATGACAGGTCGACTTGGCCTTGTGTTTTGGGTCGTTGTCATGTTGGAACGTCTAAGTATGTCCCATGCGCAGCTTCCTGGCTGATGAGTGCAAATTTGCCTCCAGTATTTGCTGATAACGTGCTGCATTCATCTTTCCTTCAACTTTGACCAAGTTTCTGCGCTTTGAAGCTCACACATCCCCACATCATCAGTGATCCACCTCCATGCTTTACAGTAGGAATGGTGTTCCTTTCATCATAGGCCTTGTTGACACCTCTCCAAATGTAACGTTTATGGTTGTGGCCAAAAAGTTTGATTTTTGTCTTATCACTCCAAATTACCTTGTTCCAAAAGTTTTGAGGCTTGTCTCTGTGCTGTTTGGCATATTGAAGGCGAGATTCTTTGTGGCATTTGCGCAGTAATGGCTTTCTTCTGGCAACTCGACCATGTAGCCCATTTTTCTTCAAGTGTCTTCTTATTGTGCATCTTGAAACAGCCACACCAATAGTTTTCAGAGACCTGTATTTCAGCTGATGTTATGTGTGGGTTTTTCTTTGAATCCCGAACAATTTTCCAGGCAGTTGTGGCTGAAATTTTGGTTGGTCTACCTGACAGTGGTTTGGTTTCTGGGCATGGTATCAGGCCAAAATCACCAGGTTAGCCCATGAATGTGATCTTTGCATAGACAGGAAATGGGTGTCATGAAACCCAGTTGGTATCAACAAAGCATGTATTTTCAAAATTATCAGGTAGCGTCTACAGTACCATAAGCAAAAGACCATTAAATAAAACTTAACCTTTAATATAAATTATAGTAAAATAGACAGTTATAGTAAGACGTTATCAAAAATAGTGCACATGTTAAACCGTGCTCAAGATTAGTAAAAGAACGGTCTTAACTGAACCTAATGAGAGATCATGGAGACCCAGCGGGACTTGAAGGTGGGGGTTGATGTCTTACACCCTAACTTTCACCTATGTCCCCATTGACTCATGTCCTGACAAGGACAGTCCCCAAAACTCTCCCTGAAATTTCCCTATCGAATCAACCCAGTTGATAACTGGATACCAAGGGCCACAGGATGCATGTAGGAAATCACCTGACTGAGGCCATGTTTGGATCTATTGAGTGACCCCATAATTTCATTACACAGGACTGATACATGGGCTATACAATTCTACTCTCAGAGTTAGGCTGCGGAAAAATCAACGGTGGAAACGCATCGTGGTTTTTCCCGCATTGCTTTTCACAGTAAGTCTGCAATTTTCCTATGCTGACTTTTTGATTCCATTTGATTCCAGCGTTTCCTTAGGTAAATCTCTGCTTTTCTTCTGCGGATTATTTTATGCATTGTGTGGATGGGATTAGCCAGAATCCCATCCACATTGCAGTTAATGTAAAACGCTGCAGTTTTTGCCAAATTGCGGCATTTACACTACCTGGGTCCCCGACCTTAAAGAGGTTTTTCCATCAGACCGCTCAGACCCCAAATGATCAGGAGAATTGGGGATTTAGGTCCCCCATTCTGAATGGAGTGAGGGTTGGGGCAGCATGAACCTTTCATTTCAGTGGGAGCAACAGAGACAGCTGAGCGGTATCTCCAGCACTCCTATTGAAATTAATCGAGTGGTGAATACAGGATAACTTGCTTTGATGGGAAAACCCCTTTAAACTGTACTTATATAAGACAGAATTTTCAAGACATGTATACTTACTTATCAAACAATGAAAATTGCTTGATAAGTAATGAAAACTAAAAAGTAGAATAACCTTTTACAGTATGTTCTTTTTGTTTAAGCAAACAGTATTGTGAAAGTGTAAGTCAATTTTAGTAATGATTTAAATGTATATTGTAAAGTAGATATGACTGTACTGGAGTTAGTCATCTCAGTCACCATCTGTTCAGAAAAGTATCAGATGGAGCGATATCAAATATGCAAGCTATATTCATGTTGGTCATGAAGACACCAGGTTATATAATAAAACAAGAGATATGTATAACATATAACTGTTACAACCACTAAACTATAGAGTGACGTGGTCACTCTATATAATAAGTGAAAATAGAGAATTTAATAAATACATATTATACAACATAAGTCCTCATGTTCAATCCTAATTGGTGTAGTATATCTTGAATGCATAGATAACAGATATAAGCAGTTCCGTATATGGTCAGCCATCTCCTGTCTTGCGCTGTGACCCAGGGAGGTGTCTTCTGGCAGTAAGCCAAGGCCATGTCTTCTTGGACACAAAGGATTCTCACTTTGGTATGCAGACACTATCTGGTAGTGTAACATTACATTACACTCAGTTTCAAGCATAAACAACACTTTCCCTCCTATAAAAATGTAATAAAAAGAGATCACACCATCAGAACTTCCCCAAAATGGTATAAATAAAAATGCCATTTTGTCCCGCATAAAAAGATGCTGTAACCAGCTCCATACACATAAGTATGTAAAAGTTACAGATGTCAGAACATGGCGACACAAAAATGTTTTTCTATTTTACAAAGTTTTAAATTTTTTTAAAAGGTATCAAAACATTAAAAATACTATATAAATTTGGTTTTGCTGTGATCGTAGTGACCCACATAATACAGGTAACATTTTTACCCCACAGTGAACGTCGTAAAATTAAACCCATAAGAAATTGGCACAAATGAATTTTTTTTCAAATTCAACCTCATTCAGAATTTTTTTTCCAGCTTCCCAGTACATTGTACAGGATAATGAATGGTGCCATTACAAAGTACAATTTGTACTGCAAATAATAAGCCATCATGTGACTCTGTGAACTAAAAAAATGTAAAAGTTATGGCTCTTGGAATGGGGAGAGGGATAAACGGAAATGCAAAAACAAAAATTGGCATGAAAGGATTAAGGGTGGAATGCCCGGGGCATAAAGTCAACAGTTAACAATATAACTAATATGATATTTATAAAGATGAAGTGATGCCATATACAATGTTCTAATAATATGAATCATAAAACCATAATGACTATTATATATATATATATATATATATATATACACACACACAGTACAGACCAAAAGTTTGGACACCTTCTCATTCCAAGAGTTTTCTGTATTTTCATGACTATAAAAATTGTAGATTCACACTGAAGGCATCAAAAATATGAATTAACACATGTGGAATTATATACTTAACAAAAAAGTGTGAAATAACTAAAAATATGTCTTATATTCTAGGTTCTTCAAAGTAGCCACCTTTTGCTTTGATTACTGCTTTGCACACTCTTGGCATTCTCTTGATGAGCTTCAAGAGGTAGTCACCTGAAATGGTTTTCACTTCACAGGTGTGCCCTGTCAGGTTTAATAAGTGGGATTTCTTGCCTTATAAATGGGGTTGGGACCATCAGTTGTGGTGTTCAGAAGTCAGGTGGATACACAGCTGATAGTCCTACTGAATGGAGTGTTAGAATTTGTATTATGGCAAGAAAAAAGCAGCTAAGTAAAGAAAAATGAGTGGCCATCATTACTTTAAATGAAGGTCAGTCAGTCCGAAAAATTGGAAAAACGTTGAAAGTGTCCCCAAGTGCAGTGGCCAAAACCATCAAGCGCTACAAAGAAACTGGCTCACATGAGGACCGCCCCAGGAAAGGAAGACCAAGAGTCACCTCTGCTGCGGAGGATAAGTTCATCCGAATCACAAGCCTCAGAAATCGCAGTTTAACAGCAGCTCAGATTAGAGACCAGGTCAATGCCACACAGAGTTCTAGCAGCAGACACATCTCTACAACAACTGTTAAGAGGAGAATGTGTGCAGCAGGCCTTCATGGTAAAATAGCTGCTAGGAAACCACTGCTAAGGACACGCAACAAGCAAAAGAAGAACACAAGGAATGGACATTAGACCTGTGGAAATCTGTGCTTTGGTCTGATGAGTCCAAATTTGAGATCTTTGGTTCCAACCACCGTGTCTTTGTGCGACGCAGAAAAGGTGAACAAATGGACTCTACATGCCTGGTTCCCACCGTGAAGCATGGAGGAGGAGGTGTGATGGTGTGGGGGTGGTTTGCTGGTGACACTGTTGGGGATTTATTCAAAATTGAAGGAATACTGAACCAGCATGGTTACCACAGCATCTTGCAGCGGCATGCTATTCCATCCAGTTTGCATTTAGTTGGGCCATTTATTTTTCAACAGGACAATGACCCCAAACACACCTCCAGACTGTGTAAGGGCTATTTGACCAAGAAGGAGAGTGATGGGGTGCTACGCCAGATGACCTGGCCTCCACAGTCACCTGACCTGAACCCAATCGAGATGGTTTGGGGTGAGCTGGACCGCAGAGTGAAGGCAAAAGGGCCAACAAGTGCTAAGCATCTCTGGGAACTCCTTCAAGACTGTTGGAAGACCATTTCAGGTGACTACCTCTTGAAGCTCATCAAGAGAATGCCGAGAGTGTGCAAAGCAGTAATCAAAGCAAAAAGTGGCTACTTTGAAGAACCTAGAATATAAGACATATTTTCAGTTGTTTCACACTTTTTTGTTAAGTATATAATTCCACATGTGTTAATTCATAGTTTTGATGCCTTCAGTGTGAATCAACAATTTTTATAGTCATGAAAATACAGAAAACTCTTGGAATGAGAAGGTGTGTCCAAACTTTTGGTCTGTACTGTTATGTATGTATATATATATATATATATATATATATATATATATATATATATATATATATATATTGCGAAGTGAGAATGTGTGTGAATAATATGCAATTAAGTGCAAATATATGCAGATGAATAATTGTAAAAATATTTATATAAAATTGAAAAATACATCTTATAAGTGAGTAAAAAGTGAGGAAAAAAAAAAATGTTATAGCTTATTCATAACAACATACCATCAAAATATACACTCCATCATCCTCAATCCAATCAATATGCCATTTATCCTAGAGTATTGTAGCAATCAAAATAATCCTAAATCAAGCCTATGTATATTATTTCAAAATCAGATTCCACCAGTTGTTGATGCCAAAATATATCAAATGAACCTAGAATTTTATATATATATATATATATATATATATATATATATATATATATATACACAAATCATAAATCAATAAAAAACACACCGTGCACAACTCTGAAACCAGTACTATATAATACCAATACCAAGCCCACTACACAAATCTCCCTAGAGACTAATACCATTCAACCGCCTAGGTGTTCAAGTTTGAAGAGTGCCCAATCTATTTAGACTCATTCTATGCCAAAACCCTCTGTACATTACCACCCCTAATTCCCAATAGCACTTTATCAATACCTTTGACTTTCAAAAACCTCCAATTACCTCAATGGAATTCCTTGAAGTGCCTCAGAATTGCCTTCAACTAACAAAGTTTCTCCTCATCCTGTATCTTCATTGCACCCTTACTGTCTCTAATTTATTCCAAAATAATGTAGTTACGTGAAGTCAGTCTTGCAAATATCAAATTACAGGAGAACGTTATAAAATAGATCACAGAAAACTATGTGATGAGCAATGCAAATTCCCACAAAGATATGTTACCATACACTCCTAAAATTTTAAATGGGTTATCTTGGGCATAAAAAAGGTTGTATATTGTCGTAGTTTGATGTTTGTGCACACAGCAGGGCTCAGAAGCCAAGTAACAGTTTTTATTGGGTTTAAAATCTTGTGTTGGACCTAAGGGTATTGGAAATTCTGTAAATTTCTCTTTCAATTGCTGTCCCGAACAGCCTAATTTTAGGGCAATGAAATACTTTTGAGAAATACCAGACATGTATACTAGCAGTTCCATAACTTAAATGAGTTTTCTTGGAGCCTAACACATCTGGAAAAACCATGTGAGTGTGATAGCATACTTTTTGTCTCAGAACTGGAGAAGCTTACACCTAATTCTTTCTTCCCATTCTCTCACATAGTACGGTTTAGAGAGGACCGGGACAGCCAAAAGATTAGCATAAATATTAGAGATCAAATGTGCATGGGAATTGTGGGATAGACTCAGTTTCTGTAACCAATCGAACTCCCTCAGAGTTTAATTAGCGGAGTGCAGGAAGTTTCTGCCAGTGAGAAGAATGTAAAAACGTAAGACATTGCATATCATCTACGGAGAGAAGAGCTAATAGGTCCAGCTTAGAATGATTTGTTGGTAAGTAACGGAGCTGCATTAAGAGTAAACAGGACCAAGGAAATTGCAACTGTGGAATTTATCTGTTTTTGCCAGCATGGGAGGAAACTTAATGGCATGAGGAGAAGGCTTATCCTGTTGAACCAGGAGTAAGTTAAACTCCTACCAAACTCTGATTGTGGCCTATGTGATATCACTTGCGATAGTGGATCGGGTGTGGGTTGTGTTAGAGCAGTGGTTCTCAACCTGTGGTATGTATACCAGGGGGTACACCATGCAGTCTCAGGGGGTACACATCATGGCTGGGAACCACTGCTCTAGAAGTGTCAGATTTAGTGAGTGCTCAGGTTCGGAGGCTCCTGGAGGACTAGTGCCACCTAAACCCCCCACCATCTTCAAATACTGCGGCATAGTGGCTTCCAAGCAGAGGCCAGCATCAATAGACTTTAGGTCAGGGTTAAGGGGGCAGGTCACCTCTACAGCAGCGTGTAGTCTGTGCTGAATAGACAAATAGCTCCAGATCTATGAGTGAGAAGCTGGTCAGAAGCTAAAAGACTCCCAGAACTTTTCCCATCACAGGTGCCTCCACAAGCAAAAGGATTATGCATGCTAGTTTTTGTTTGCCACTTATGATCAGGAGCAGGATCTGTCACATGAAAAACACCACGGGGTCCATTGGGGGTACTCAGTTGGAACATTTTTCTCGAGGGAGTACTTGGCTTGATAAGGTTGAGAAACACTGTTAGAGGACCAAAAACAAAACTGCTACAGTAAGGTCAATAAACTTCTCTCCAAGTCTACATGGATGGGAGAAGAGGAGTAGTTTATTAAGTCTAGCCAACAAGAGAAGTGGATAGCTCTGTAGTATAAATCAGGAGGAGCGAATCCACCTTTTTCTTTCTTTTGCATTAACAGAGTAAAAGCTAGCCGTTGGTGTTTTCCTCACCAGAGAAACTAAATAAAGAGACTGCATAAGGATGAAAAAGGATGTTGGTAGTGATATTGAGACGGTCTGCATAACATATAATATTTTGGGTAGGACATAAGTTTTCAATATATTTTTTCTACTCATCCATGATGCATAGGGGAGGTTCATTGTAGCAAGCTGAGACTTAATATTGGCTAGGAGGGGAGTATAGTTAAGAGAAAAGAGCTGGTATTTTGGCACCAAGTACTTTAATAGCTCATTTCAGCCATAAAAATTGTGTGTTTAAGGGGAGAGGGAACGTGTGTTTGGACAGATATATTTCTGACGTATCATATTTGATTTTGAAATTAGAGGCAAGACCAAACTGTTCAAATATTTGAAGTGCCATTGGGATGGCAATGGATGGATGGGTTAGTTAGAGCACCAAATCGTTGGCAATGTAGGCACTATGGGAGCCATTATATTACAAGTGGGGCACTGTGGAGGTCATTATATTACATGTGGGCAAAGTGGGGAACTTTATATTACATGTGGGGCACTGTGAGAGTCATTATATTGCATGTGGGGGCCATTACACTTACACTTTGCAGCACTGTAGGGGTCATTATACTACATAGGGGGGCACTGAGGGGGTCGTTACATAACTGTTGATGGAGGCTCCAAACAAAGCCTTATTTTTTAACATATATAAGAGATCACTACTTTGAGGGTACTTGGTTGGAACATTTTCATACTAAGCAATACTTTGCTTGAAAAGGTTGAAAAACACTGTCCTACACAATGGATGTACTGCACAGATACTGTATTATGCTGAAGCCTTGGTTCTCAGTATTGGCAATGGTGCTATTGGTCAGTTGATTATGAAGTAATGGCATAGGCTAGCATATATGGTATCTATCATAACTAGCAATATTTTTTTATGCCCCATATATCATCTTGAAAAAGTTTGTACATTGTGCACCATTTTCATCATCTCCTAAATTGACAGATGCCAGAACAGTATTAATGGATCTCTCCAGTGGTTTGTGTGTGTCTGACCTAAGCAATATATTGTGTTATATACGTATTTAATAAGAGTAATGTCTGCTCAGTTTAGCTGAGATTATTAGTAAACATTTTCACTACTGATAAAATGGTGTGGAAAATTTCCCATAATCGAGTTCTTCTACTGTATGTCCCCATGTGTAATGGGGTAAGATTGTGTGGTCTTCTTAAAAGGCTTTTTCAGCCGAGCTGACAGACCTGAGGTTTATTTCTGTATCCTCAAGCTACCAATCGTGAAGTATTTTCCAGAGCACCGCTATCAGTAAAGGAATGCCAGTTACCATGGAGAATTACGGGCTTACTAAACAGCTGAAGTGATTTACCAAGTGGAAGATGCAGTTCATAAAGGAAGAATGAGCCACCATTGTCTCATGAATGTTTTCTTTTCTTATGTTGATGAAACTTCATTTTGATGTATTGTGTGTGTGTGTGTGTGTGTGTGTGTGTGTGTGTGTGTGTGTGTGTGTGTTTTTTTTTTTTTTTTTTTTTTTTTTTTTTTTTTTTTGGTACAAACTGTTTTTGTCACTTCTTAAAAAAAAAAAATAAAATGAAAAATAACACTTGGGAAATAAATCATTCAGTTAATTTTAATATTGGTTTCAGTATAAAGCAAATAGCTTTTTGAGTAATTCTCAGTTTCCTTACCTTATGACACTTATTCAGATAATTAGAGCCGATCTTAAGGGGATTTTCTGGCCGTGGGTACAAATTAGGCAAATTAAGAAAGGGCAGGGAAGGGGTTAAAAAATAAAAAAAATAAAAAAATAAAGCATATTTGCCTGCCTTCCATCCCTTCCATCACAGCTGTAGCTCCCAGGCTCTAGTCTTATGTTCTAGGACTGCGGGGATGATGTGTCTCAACCCCAGTCAGGGAGCAGTCATTTTTATTTTAACCCCTTTCCTACCCTTTTCTAATTTAAGTCTGGGGTGCAGAAAACCCCTATATGGTTCAATCAGGCTTTTTTTTTTATTGGGAAGCGCTTGGAGTACAAAGCGAGTGAAGTGAACAGGCAGTGGTCCAACATGTCAGCATTGAAATGTGCAGACTAAACATACTAAAAAAAAGAAACAAGCAGCCATAATAACAGCTAAAGCATACAAATAAACACAAAAACATTATGTGCCCTGCAGAGCACTGTGAACATAACCATGGTCAAAAATCAAAAAGGGAAGAGAGAGAAAATCAAGACGCGGAAATAAAAAATGGGAAAAGCAACAGAAGGTTAGGTCGGGAGTTTGTAGGAACCTCCAAGATTCCACTGGTACACCCCAGGTATCGATCTATATGTGGGGAAGAGGCCGCATCTGTCCAGGTACACATGACATCTGAGATCTGGAAAGCGTTCCAAGGACTCCAGATGGTGCAGAATTTGTCCTGTTCACCCTCAACCCTGTTTCCCAGTTCCTCCATGTGCTTAATAAGTTGATTAAGTGTCTCCATCCACATTAATCACATGAGGGCAAGCATGGATTTTTAAAGTCTTGGCCATAATGAAGTGACACTAGACTTTTTTCAGTTTGGAGAAAGAGCCAGGTAACTAAGACAAAAGAGGCTGTTCCCAGAAAACCCTTTACAAAAAAACTCTAAGGCATTGACATGGCTGATATTTTCTGTTCTGTTGTGCCTCTGGAAATCATGGAGGATAAAAAAAGAAATGGATGCTGCCCTGTGTGTTCATCAGTGTACAAGGAGACCGCAGATTTCATGTGCATTGAAATGTGCTATTTTGATCTCGGAAAATGTAATAGAACATGCACAAGTTTTTTTTCTGGACTGCACGACAGTCAGCATTCTTAAACAATACGTGGTTGTTTGCATAGATCCTAAGGCTGTATTCACACATCATTGTTTGCAACCCAAAAACAAACACTGATACAATACATTGATATAACCCGCTATGAGATCCTTTAACCCCTTAAGGACCGGGTCATTTTTCGTTCTTGCATTTTCGTTTTTCCCTACCCACATTCCAAGAGCCATAACTTTTTTATTTTTCAGTTCACAGACTCACATGATGGCTTATTCAGGGCTGGTTTTAGACAAAGTGGGGCCCCAAATGCTTGTCTTGCAGTGGCAGCCCCTATAATAACGCCTTCTTTCTGCCAACAAAAAAGTAATAACAAGCCCCATTTACCACACACAATTCAATTGAGCACCTTTGTACTGCCTAATAGATTTTTGCACCCAGTCATCAGTTATTATAGCGTTTCCTTATAAATTAATAGTCCCTGCTTATAAATATTACACCTTATCAGTAATAGCTCCCTTGTAAATGATGAATAGTGCCCAGTATCAGTAATATCCCCCTTATCAGTAACAGTCACCCCGTAAAAATAATACTGCTCCCTTATAAATAATAGCCCTCTCATAAATAATAATTACCCTTATAAATAATAGTCCCCATTATCACTAATAGCCCCCTTTATAAATAAGCCCATTTAACAATTATACCCCATTATAAATAGTTCCCCTCTTATAAATAATAGCTCCACCTTATAATGGATGTCTTACATATAATAGTTCCCCCCTTATAAATAATAGCCCGTCTTATAAATAATAGTTCCCCCTTATAATAGCCCCCTCATATTTAAGTTTCCCAATTATATATAGTAACCCACCCTTATATACTGTATAATAGTTTTCCGTTATAGAGTGTCTGACTGAAGGGCCTTAGGCCCACCAGAGGAACTTGTTCTGGGGCCCCACCCAACAGCTTCCTCCTAATAGCCTACACCACGGCTCCTTCACTGAAGTCTTATATATGTGCTGACTATCTGGCGTTACTGAGTATGTTCCCAGTATAGTCGGGCCCCTATAGTACTGTGCAGGCCCCAATAACTGCATGGTCAGTTCATGCACAGTACAATATGAGGAATGACATGGCCATGGATCACTACACGTATGTGCAAGATTATAGTGAGGGAGCTGTGATGCAGACATAGCACAGAGAAATTTTGAGCCCCCCCCACAGTATGATGCTCCACATGGTATATACAGTCATGGCCAAAAGTTTTGAGAATGACACAAATATTATATTTTCACATGATCTGCTGTCCTCTGGTTTTTATGTGTGTTTGTCAGATGTTTTTATCACATACAGAAATATAATTGCATTCATATTATGAGTAACAGAAGCTTATATTGACAGTTAGAATGAGTTAATGCAGCAAGTCAATATTTGCAGTGTTGACCCTTCTTCTTCAGGACCTCTGCAATTCTCCCTGGCATGCTCTCAATCAACTTCTGGACCAAATCCTGACTGATAGCAGTCCATTCTTGCAGAATCAATGCTTTAATTTTGTCTGAATTTGTTGGTTTTTGTTTGTCCACCCGACTCTTGATGATTGACCACAAGTTCTCAATGGGATTAAGATCTGGGGAGTTTCCAGGCCATGGACCCAAAATCTCTATGTTTTGTTCCCTGAGCCATTTAGTTATCACCTTTGCTTTATGGCAAGGTGCTCCATCATGCTGGAAAAGGCACTGTTGAGCACCAAACTGCTCTTGGACGGTTGGGAGAAGTTGCTCTTGGAGGACATTCTGGTACCATTCTTTATTCATGGCTGTGTTTTTAAGCAAGACTGTGAGAGAGCCGATTCCCTTGGCTGAGAAGCAACCCCACACATAAATGGTTTCAGGATGCTTTACAGTTGGCATGAGACAAGACTGGTGGTAGCGCTCACCTCTTCTCCGAATAAGCTGTTTTCCAGATGTTCCAAACAATCGAAAAGGGGTCAGCAGAGAAAATGACTTTACCCCAGTCCTCAGCAGTCCACTCCCTGTACCTTTTGCAGAATATCAGTCTGTCCCTGTTGTTTTTTCTGGAGAGAAGTGGCTTCTTTGCTGCCCTCCTTGAGACCAGGCCGTGCTCCAAGAGTCTCCGCCTCACAGTGCGTGCAGATGCACTCACACCTGCCTGCTGCCATTCCTCAGCAAGCTCTGCACTGCTGGTAGCCCTATCCCGCAGCTGAAACACTTTTAAGAGACGGTCCTGCCGCTTGCTGGTCTTTCTTGGGCGCCCTGGAGCCTTTTTGGCACCAATGGAACCTCTCTCCTTGAAGTTCTTGATGATGCGATAGATTGTTGACTGAGGTGCAATTTTTCTAGCTGCAATACTCTTCCCAGTTAGGCCATTTTTGTGCAGTGCAATGATGACTGCACGTGTTTCTTTAGAGATAACCATGGTTAACAGAAGAGAAACAATGATGGCAAGCACCAGCCTCCTTTTAAAGTGTCCAGTGGTGTCATTCTTACTTAATCATGACAGATTGATCTCCAGCCCTGTCCTCATCAACACCCACACCTGTGTTAATGGAGCAATCACTGAAACGATGTTAGGTGGTCCTTTTAAGGCAGGGCTGCAATGATGTTGAAATGTGCTTTGGGGGATAAAGTTCATTTTCTAGGCAAATATTGACTTTGCAAGTAATTGCTGTTAAGCTGATCACTCTTTATAACATTCTGGAGTATATGCAAATTGCCATTAGAAAAACTGAAGCAGTAGACTTTGTAAAAATTTATATTTGTATCATTCTCAAAACTTTTGGCCATGACTGTATAATGCTCCACGGTATAAAATGCTCCCCTGAGCCCTCCACAGTTTCCCCACATGGTATATAATGCTCCACAGTGGACCCACACAGTGTAAAATGCTCCCCTGAGCCCCCCATAGTGGCCCTACATGATATATAAGGCTCCACACAGTATACTACCTCTTAGTGACCCCAGACAGTACAATATGCCCCACAGCCCCCCCACACAAAATACAGTTGGTACAAAAAATACCCCCACCCCAAAAAATTTTCCTTTTTTTTTTTTATCATTGCAGCGATTTGCTAAAAGCAAAAAAGTTCATTTTATTTCTCATTAATGTACACTCAGCACCACATCTTGACAGAAAAAAACAAATGTAGATATTTTTGCAAATTTATTAAAAAAAAAACTGAAATATCACAGGGTCATAAGTATTCAGACCCTTTGCTGTGACACTCATATTTAACTCACATGTTGTCCATTTCCTTTTGATCCTCCTTGAGATGGTTCTACTCCTTCATTGGAGTCCAGGTGTGTTTAATTAAACTGATTGGACTTGATTAGGAAAGGCACATACCTGTCTATATAAGACCTCACAGTGCATGACAGAGCAAATGAGAATCATGAGGTCAAAGGAACTGCCCAAGGAGCTCAGAGACAGAATTGTGGCAAGGTACATATCTGACCAAGGTTACAAAAGAATTTCTGCAGCACTCAAGGTTCCTAAGAGCACAGTGGCCTCCATAATCCTTAAATGGAAGAAGTTTGGGACGACCAGAACTCTTCCTAGACCTGGCTGTCCAGCCAAACTGAGCAATCGTGGGAGAAAAGCCTTGGTAAGAGAGGTAAAGAAGAACCCAAAGATCACTGTGGCTGAGCTTCAGAGATGCAGTAGGGAGATGGGAGAAAGTTCCACAAAGTCAACTATCACTGCAGCCCTCCACCAGTTGGGGCTTTATGACAGAGTGGCCCGAAGGAAGCCTCTCCTCAGTGCAAGACATATGAAAGCCCGCATAGTTTGCCAAAAAACACACGAAGGACTCCCAGACTATGAGAAATAAGATTCTCTGGTCTGATGAGACGAAGATTGAAATATTTTGGCCTTAATTCTAAGTGGTATGTGTGGAGAAAACCAGGCACTGCTCATCACCTGCCCAATACAATCCCAACAGTGAAACATGTTGGCAGCATCATGCTATGGGGGTGTTTTTCAGCTGCAGGGACAGGACGACAGTTTGCAATTGAAGGAAAGATGAATGCGGCCAAGTACAGAGATATCCTGGAAGAAAACCTCTTCCAGAGTGCTCTGGACCTCAGACTGGGCCGAAGGTTCACCTTTCAACAAGACAATGACCCTAAGCACACAGCTAAAATAACAAAGGAGTGGCTTCAGAACAACTGTGTGACCATTCTTGACTGGCCCAGTCAGAACCCTGACCTCAACCTAATTGAGCATCTCTGGAGAGACCTGAAAATGGCTGTCCACCAACGTTCACCATCCAACCTGACGGAACTGGAGAGGATCTGCAAGGAAGAATGGCAGAGGATCCCCAAATCCAGATGTGAAGAACTTGTTGCATCATTCCCAAGAAGACTCATGGCTGTATTAGCTCAAAAGGAGGGGCTTCTACTCAATACTGAGCAAAGGGTCTGAATACTTATGACCATGTGATATTTCAGTTTTTCTTTTTTAATAAATTTGCAAAAATATCTACATTTCTGTTTTTTTTCCTGTCAAGATGGGGTGCTGAGTGTACATTAATGAGAAATAAATAAAATGAACTTTTTTGCTTTTAGCAAATGGCTCTAATGAAACAGACTGAAAAATGTAAAGGGGTCTGAATACTTTCCGTACCCACTGTAATATGCTCCATACAGTATAATATGCATCCCACAGTGCCCCCCCAGTATAATGCACCACAGTGGTCTAACACAGTATAACATGCTCCATAATGGCCTCCACACAGTATAATATACTGCCTAGAGGGGTTCCCCCAGTATGATGCTCCACAGTGGTCCCCCACAGTATAATATGCACTCCACAGTCCTTCCCCAGTATAATGCTCTACAATGGCCCCACAGAGTATAATATGCTCCCAAGAAGCCCCACACAATATAATAAACTCCACAGTGGCCCCACACAGTATAACATTCTCCCCACACTGTCCCTTCCCCCCCCCCCCCCAGTATAAAGCTCCATAGTATAATATGCTCCAGAATGGCCTCCATACAGTATAATATACTTCCCAGAGAGGTTCCCCCAGTATAATTCTCCACAGTGGCCCAAAACAGTATAATATGCTCTCTAGAGGGCCCCCACAGTATAATGCTCCACGGTGGCCCCACACAGTATAATATGCTCTTCAGAGGAGCCCCCCAGTATAATGCTTCAAAGTGGCGCCAGAGAATATAAAGAGGACCTTTCACGTCCTCATGTATATGCTGTTTTACATACTGCTAGAAAGCCGACAGCACGCTGAATTCAGCACACTGACGGCTTTCCCGATATGTGCCCCTGGGTTGGAGATATCGGGGGTCATAGTTTCACGGTTCACTGTCAGAAGGGCGTTCCTGACAGTATTCCTACATAGCCCTGTACTGAGGGGGCGTTCCTCACAGCTCAGCATCATCACTGGGCTGTAAGGAACGCCCCCTCTCTCTGTACTCGTCCCATAGCCGAGTAATGTCAGAGGTGGTGTTCCTTGCTGCCCAATATCTCCAGCCCCGGGGCACATACCGGGAAAGCTGGCAGTGAGCTGAATTCAGCGCACTGTCGGCTTTCTAGCGGAATGTAAAACAGCATATCCATGAGGACGTGAAAGATCCTCTTTATCATGCTCTCCAGAGCCCCCCCACATTATAATGCTCCACAGAGGCCCCATACAGTATAAGATGCTATCCAGAGGGCCCCCCCCCCCCCAGTTAAATTCTCCACAGTGGCCCCACTGGTAAGGGAAAATAACAAACAGTTATACTCACCTTAAATCTCCTGGGCCTCCTCGCACTGCTCCGCTATCCCCGCCGGCGCTTCCTCTTCTCTGCGGCTGACGTCACGTGTTGTGGACGTTACCGCTGAAGCCTGTTATTGGGCCTCAGCGGTTACGTGAGCATGCCCCACGCGATCGCTGAGGCTGAGGCCTGGCCTCAGCGGTGATGTCCGAAACGCCAGAAGATGACATTGGACGCAAGGACAGGTGAGTAAAAATGTTTATTTTTACTCACCTCGGAAAGGGGCCCTGCGGCACATGATGCTGGGTCCCTTTCTGTTATCGATATGGCTGGTCTTGACTCCGGGATTCGGAGTCATCAGGCTCTGGATCCCGGGAGCCCCTTTGGGGTCAGGGCCCTGGGCAATTGCCCAGTTTCCCCCCCCCCAACGGCGGCTCTGGGCTTATTGTTTGCGAAACAAATTGTACTTTGTAATGTCACTATTCAATATGCTGTGCAATGTACTGGAAAGCTGGAAAAAAAAATCAGAATGAGGTGCAATTGGAGAAAAAAATGCATTTGCGCCAATTTCATATGGGTTTAATTTTTATTGCGTTCACTGTGTGGTAAAAATGACATGTTACCTGCATTCTGCGGGTCAGTACGAACACGACAATACCAAATTTATATAGTATTTGCAATGTTTTAAAAAAAAATGAAAAACTTTGCAAAATAGAAAAAAAAATTTGTCACCATATTGTGAGACCTGTAACTTTTTCATATTTACATGTATGGAGCTGGGTAAGGCATGACGTTTTTACTGATATCATTTGGGGAAAGATCTGATGGTTTTTATTCAATTTTTTATAGGAGGCAAAGTGTTGAAAAAAACGCTATTTGGCTATTTTGATTTTTTTTTTTTTGCCGCTCTGCCGTTCATCGCATGGGATAAATATTTAACATTTTAATAGTTTGGGCATTTTGGAGCGCGGGGATACGTAATGTGTCTATGTTTACTTTTGTTTATTTACTTTTATATCTGATCTAGGGAAAGGGGGGTGATTTGAACTTTTGTGTTTTTTTTTATTTTTTTTTTTTATACTTTTAAAAACTTTTTTTTTCTTTTTACTTTTATGATCAGACCCCCTAGGGACCTTGAAACCTAAGGGGTCTGATCGCTCATACTATTCACTGCAATACTACTGTATTGCAGTGAATAACAAAATGCCTACCTCTCTATTACACGCTGCCTCTGGCAGCGTGCAATAGAT
This sequence comes from Leptodactylus fallax, assembly GCA_947044405.1. Lineage (NCBI taxonomy): Eukaryota > Metazoa > Chordata > Amphibia > Anura > Leptodactylidae > Leptodactylus > Leptodactylus fallax. The sequence continues at coordinate 1,391,924 of CAMRHE010000212.1, forward strand.
CTAATGCAATGACAAGCCTGGGAGCCTTCAATAGGCTCCCAGCTGTCATGGCAACCGATCGGTGAAAAATGGTGTCGCCGGTGGCGCCTGCGCAGTTTAGACACCACGGTCGGAATGGCTGAAAAAAAGTAAAATTAAGGTTTTGGAGTGGCCTAGTCAAAGGCATGACCTTAACCAGGCTGGTCATGCTCGAAAACCCTCCAATGTGGCTGAATTAAAACAATTCTGCAAAGAAGAGTGGGGCAAAATTCTTCCTCAGAGATGTAAAAGACTCATTGCCAGTTATTGCAGTTGTTGCCACCAAGGGTGGCACAACCTGTTATTAGGTTTAGGGCCACATACTGTAGGGCCAGGTTGGTTTGGATACATTTTTTCCCCTAATAAATTAAATCATCATTAAAAAACTGCATTTTGTATTCACTCAGGTTATCTTTGTCTAATATTAAAATTTGTTAGATAATCTGAGAAATGTAAGCATGACAAAAAAGCAAAACAAAAGAAATCCATAAGGGGGAAAGTACTTTTTCACAGCACTGTATATGGAATACTTTACTCCCAGTATGTCGCTGACTTTCTCTTTTCATACCATAGCGGTGTTCTACCACCCTGATTGTTCATGTTTTGTTTTGTTTTGTTTTGTTTGTTTTATTCAGAAAATGTTATTAAAACATTTAAATATAAAATAAAACTTTATTTTTTACCCTTAGCATCCAATTAGAGCTCAGCTACTACCGGTAGTACTACTACTACTGTGATTGGTTGCTCTGGGCAGCAAAGACAGTTTTTCTTTAAGACTGTTTTGATAAATCTGTCTATATACTGCATATATTTTACAGGGATCCTTGAAAGTTTGTATACTATTTTATATATTGAAAACTAAAATACCAGATCTTGATTAAATTCATAAAAATAATGAGAATTATTTGTTAGTAAAAAATTGAGTACATACATGGCAGGCCTTGAACATGAAAGATGATCTGTTTATTGTCTAGACTGTTTTTATTCAATAACCTTGGAACTAATACTATAACCTCAAAGTACAAGGTATACGCTAAACATAAATTGTATATTATTAGATGAAAGCAATGAAAGTATCTGTGTATTTTACCATTTATTTCTTTTTTTCCTGAGAGTTTCCTTTATTCACTCAGTTTCGCAGTGTGCTAGATGACATGGGTTTTATTTACTCCTGATCATGGTACTCCTTGCAAACTCTAAATAATACAAAGAGTGTCTGGCAATGATAGTGCAACAGTCTGTATTCAGAAAATATGATTAAAAGGCTTATTTCAGGAATTTTTTTTATACCAAAACTTGCAAAAAGCTGTTAATTGCTGTTTTGCAGTATGTATGGTGTTTCTTGCATTAAAAAAATATTATGTAAACGGTTTTTGTCTGTCTCTACATTCACACAACCAATGGACAAAATGGGAGATATAAATAAAATAGATATAAATAAAAATTTATTACTATTCTATGCTTTGTAAAGTGCTGCGGAATATGTTGGCGCTAAATAAAAAGTTGTTATTATTATTGTTATCTGTGAAAATGGCCAGAAATAAGACATTGCCTATTTTTTATTGTCTGATTGGCTTCTTGAGAATTAGCCGTCATATGATAAGATTATGGTGTTACTATGATCTGCAGATATTTAACATCTACATCTACATCTGTAATTGTGAATTAAAGGGCCTTTGGTTTCTGAAACATGGCTATTAAGGAAGACATATGCCATAATTAAGCAAATGCAAATAGGATAATTTAGCCAAGCTAAGGCAAAAAACCTGCAAAACTATAATTACAATATATTCATTTAGAAGTCTGAGGGGCCTGATATATATGTAGTGGCAAATAGGTTGAAAGGCTTTAAGGGGTTCCATATTTTAAGCTGTAGTCATACATAGTAACATAGTAGAGGTTGAATGAAGACACAGATCCATCAAGTCCAACCTGTAATCCTACAGTTTTGATCCAGAGGAGACTAAAGCCAATTACCCCATGTCAGGGGAAAAAACTTCCTTCCTGACTCCAAATCTGGCAATCAGTATAAAACAGTGCATCAACTTTTCTTTACCAAAAGACTAAAAACCCGTAATCTGTAATATTTTTCCTTTCAAAAAAGCATCAAGGCCATTTTTGAACTTTCACAATGAATCCACCATCACCACATCCTGTGGCAGAGAGTTCCACAGCCTCACTGGTCTTACACTAAAGAATCCCCATCTATTATGCTGGTGAAATGTTTGTTCCTCTAGATGTTGAGGATGTCCCCTTGTCAATGTCACCATTCAGTACAAAGACCTTTCTGATCTGATCTTTTTACTCCTAGGCTGAAGTTTTATTTTCAATAGAATAGCTATAGCCATTAAATGTTTTGCATCTCATTTGCACAGTGGAGCAGATTTACTATCCTGTCTAACAGTTAAGCTATATTCACACGACAGTGATTAATGGTCTTGTGACTTCTGATTTATTTTTAACAGACGTCACATGGCAGCATTGAATTCAATTGAATGGAGGTTAGTTTCATGACCGTTATTTTGATGGTCCATTGTAATGGACCGTAAAAATATTGGTCATGTCCTATTTTTGTCCATTTTCATGGTCCCCCTCCATACACTCAAATATGGGGGGTCTGTGAAAACGAGTGCCACTCGGGTGCAAGCCGGTCATAAAAAAATGGACATTTTTCATGGCCATTTTGCAACTCGGTCATGTGAATGCAGTTTTAGGATATATTTGAGAACCCATTGATTTCAGTATGTCTATTCCATTCTAACAGACCGTCAAAAAAAGTAGAACATGTCCTATCTTTGCCTGTTTTCACGGATCATTCAATAGCCTGATGGATCCAAGACCTAGACAAACACACATTAGTAAATCTGCCCTGATGTGTTACAGTAATGTGCATTTTGTATGGATTTTTTTTCAAACTGCATTTTCACATGCTGCATCTGCACTACTAAAAATAATGGAGCTTTGTTAAGCTGTGTCTACACAATGAGAGCATAGGAGAATGACTGCCAGCGGGATCTGAGGGCTCTAGGGTGTGATTGGCTGACAGAAAGATGTTAACATAGTAGCTGTCAGAGACCTACTTTCTGTCCCAAGCAACTAAAATCAGGTACAAGTATCAGTGGCTCAGCTTACAAAAGAGGCTGCACGGCTGTCCCACGTGGGCATTCAAGCATTCATTTTTGGCTGCAGGTATGCTTAAGATTCATTGAGCAAACATTAAAAGGCATTTTAAACCAAATTATTGATAGAACACTAACATACTTTCTTCTACATGACGCGAATACACGGATTTTATACAAAACAAAATGTTAATGTCACAGATGTTCCAGCATCAATGTCAATAAATTACAGAATAACAGCGGAAACCATCCAAAACCACTAAACTACTGTCCCTAAGGGTCAATAGAAATGACCAGAAGATATGGAAAGGTAACTAATATAATCATCTGCATGGAGTCTTTGTCTTTTTCATAGCATGGCAAACATTGTACCTAAACTAGCTTATCATACTCAGTATTGGCATTAAAGGGGTTTGATATTATACAGTATTTCACATATCCATGGTGATCAGGAGAATGGAGGTCCTAAGTGCTTTGTTTCTTCTTTGGGATTTGAGGAAAATCAGTCTTTGGCAGTCCAATAGAAGTGAATATAGTGACGGTCAAGCATGCACACCGCCGTTGCATTCGCATTGGACACTTGTGGACTTCTGTTCTGGTGATTACTCTGGAATCCCATTATTTAGATATTTTTCCATTATACTGAAGGATAGGGGGATAAATGTCATTAGTGTGAAAACCCCTTTAATGCAAACAGCATGGAAGGCCATCTGTGGCTTCATAATGCAGTTATGATGTTATATTGGACTGCAGTGTCTTTAGACGTCACCGTCTCATTTTTTCCTCTTTATTTTTTGCAGGAACTTCTCACCTAAATACACGCAAGCATAAAAGAGAGTAGTAGAAACACAGGAAAAAGGGTAGGTAGAGCTATGGGTAGTTATGATACCTTATATATTACTTGCCTGTATTAAATAGGGCACTATTTATTGTCACTTTTTATTAGTAAATCTTTAAATGGGGTTGGCCAGGAATTTTTTTATGGAGTTGGAAGCAGTTGACTCTGGAAGTTAATGGGACCTAAACTGCGGTGACAGTCCACTATACAGGGCACGGAGCCAACTGCTTTGGTTCTGTGCTATAAAAGTATGGAACAAAGCCAACTTCTTCAGATGCTGTCACTGCAGTTCAGTTCCCCTTGACTTCAATGGGAGCAGAGATACACAACCTGTACCTGGCCACTATTCAGGGATCAGAGTCAACTGCTTCTGGCTCCATGTTGTGTATGGTACAGGTGTTGCAAGTGGACTGCGTCCAGCTGTCTGGCCCCCACCGATCAGATATTTATAAGTATAAAATCATATCATAAGTATAAACAATGTGTAAAAAAATCCTGGACAATCACTTATATCACATCACATATTATATGAATATGAATATTTTACGACAGATATCACTGGCAAATGTTAGTGGACAATCTCTTTCTGTCACTCTTTCTGCAGCTGAAGACCATTCCCCTGAGAGTCCAGCACTTGATGCTGGGGCCCCACGTGGCGAAAAAGTCCCTGTAAAGTGGATGGGATTCTAGTGAATCCCATCCACACATTGCAGAAAAATACCCGCAGCGGAAATACTGTGATTTCCAAAACTGTTGTGTTTTTGGAAATCGCAGCATGTCAATTATACTTATGGAAATGCTGGCAGTTTCCCTATAGGTATAATTGAAGCATACAGTCTGCAGAGGAAAACTCTGCAGATTTTCTGTGAAAAGCACTTTGAGAAAAAACATGATGCGTTTCCACTGTGGTTTTTCCCCCAGTGCTTTTTTTTCCTGCAGCCCGCTGCATGGTGTCTTAGCCTCATTAGCATATTTGGTGCTGAAACTTACAGCATTGATTTTTCAGGAACAGTGGGGGCTACAGAAAATTTTCCAGCTGCAGCAGAATCAGTGGAACGCAACCTGTTGAAGGACCAAAAACCACATCAAAATTTTCATTTTTTTTCAATGCTTTTCAAAGTTTTGTTGCAGTTTTAACCTCATTATTTGAGTGCAGCCTCAAAGCTACACCACCCTATACTCTCCACCTCAACACTTCCACTCAGCACATATCGAAATAAATCGTTCACCAGCCAGTAAATTCACCAATACCATGTACCCTTAGTGTCCTCCACAAAGTATAATCTTCCTTAGTTGCCCACACACATTAATAGTTCCTTACACATTACTATGCCCTATGAAAATTTAAAGGGATTGTCTCATGAAACCAACCGCTATCCAACCATTGCTTCTATTCTGGTGGACTAGAGCTGCTAACCATGTAGCACTACAAATGTCTGGTTTCATGTCAGTTGTCTTGATCAGACAACCCATTTAATTGTAGTAAATTTAACATGTCCTGAGGGAAGTGTAGAATAAAAAAAAAAAATAGCATACTCACCTGTCCTATTGCCGGCTGCCAGTATGCATTCAGACTTGTGCCAGGGCCTCACTGCCAGAACTCCTGTGCCTCATGTGACTACTGAAACCAATCAGTGGCCTTAGTGGTCACTGAAAAAGGACTGGTAACAATGACATCACTCATATATGTCACCAGTTCTTTACTACCAACTGTTATGGTCACTGATAGATCTCAGCAGCCACGTGAGGTGCAGGATTTCTTGCAATGAGGCTCTGGCACTAGCCTGAACATACACTGGCAGTAGACAATGTAGAGCTGGAGACAGGTGACTATGCTAATGATATATATTTATTTATTCTACACCTCCCAAAGCTTACCCACAGGATGTTCCAATTCCTGGACAACCATTTTTAATATGTAGACCACACCATAAGCCTAAGGGAATTCAAAAGTAGAAAAAAGACAGATATACACTGGCTTTTTCAGCAAGGTGCCATTCTTAAAGAATGCACCCACATTCTGTGGAGCTGACAGAATCCTTATTGCATCTACTCTTCAAAAAAGAAGTTGGAAACCCTAATTTTCTTACAGTTTAATTCTATTGTTTTCCCCTAGATAAGCAGTGTCAGTGATATCAGTCAACCTCCCAACACTCTTGTCTCTGTAGAGTTACAACTGGAATTTTCCATGCCGCACATGCACATTGTTGGGGATTTAATAATTTTTTTCATAGTTTTCTAAAACATGAAATGTCATATCATGAGTATGCCCATTGCACTGCTGCCTGAGTATATGTGTGACCCACCTTGCTCCGGGGATCTTCTTCAGCTCCAGGCATCACTGCACACAGGGTCCCAATGTTGGCAGTGTGAAGTTGACATTGCAGAAAATGTTTTCACAAAAAAAAAAAAAAAAAAAAAAAGGTTGTTTAAAGTGTACAACTTCTTTAATAAGGAGATTTGACTTTCTCGTCATCCAATGAACTAAGAAAGTAAATGACTGATAATTATTTATTGTTGAATATTATGTAGTCTCAAAGAATTGTATTCTCAAAGAAAATTCATCAAAATTGAATGTTTATTATAATTACAATTCTGTTATCACTCTTTTTTAGGAGAATGTTTGCATTCCTTGAGGAGATCACATGACTGAAAACAACCAACATGTTTTGAAAATCAAGAGCCTGTGATGTGTATAATAAATGCATCCAAATATAATATTATTTTATTATATTATTTTTATTTTTTTATAAAAATATATTTAAACATCTATCTATCGTCATGTTTCTTTTTTTTCTGCCATAATAACTAGTGGAGTCTTTCCTGCTAGAGTCTACTCACATGGTGCAATCAAATCACAATTTGATTGTACCATCTGAATTGAAAGTTATATTACCATTGCCACCAATATTCACAGGGTTTTACACTAGTCAAAAGTACTTTTTTTTTATCTGCATTAGGGCTGGTTTACATCTGCGTTCGGTTTCCGTTCGGGGGACTCCGCTTGGGGACCCCCGAACGGAAACCTATATGCATAGTAAAGCGGTTTACCTAAGGAAACCTGTGGACCCCATAGACTATAATGGGGTTTCCGCTCGGTTTCCGTACGAAGCAAGTGGAGAGAAAAGTGCTGCATGTTTCGTGCGGAAACTGAGCAGAAACCACATGGACCCCATTATAGTCTATGAGGTCCACAGGTTTCCTTAGGTAAACCGCTTTTCTAAGCGTATAGGTTTCTGTTCGGGGAGGTCCCCAAGCGGACTCTCCGAACAGAAACCGAACGCAGCCCTTAGACTACTGTAACACAGAGCAGATTTAGTCCGTATTATGGATCCTTATTTTTAATCCCAAACCAGGAGTCAGGGGTGTAACTAAGGGGGTGCAGAGGGTGCCGTTGCATCTGTGCCCTGAAGTCTTGGGGGCCCATAAGGTGTTTATTGCCATTATGAGAAGAGTACTATAAATTATACATTATAGTTGGGAGGGGTGATACAGATTTTTCATTGGTGGGCTTCATGTTACGATACGAATATAAGCCACTGCTAGTTTCTTCTGGCAGTGGCTTGCCACTCATGGTAACAAAGCATTGGATGCTGAAATCCTTCAATGTCTCAACATTTTCCATTAGAGGAGAGTAAGGAGGCAACCATACACATTAGATAGTTGGGTCAATCCAGCTAAAATTGTATGGGTTCGGCAATCTTAGACATATTAATTTCTTGGATCAGTGATACATAAAAAAAGTAGATTACATGAGAAAAAAAAGAAATAGGTACATTTGCAGTGTGCCAAATATTCTAATGCAAATCTACAGTCTATATACACAAAAGTATCATAGCAACATATTTATACATATTAATATTTCCTAAATATTGATCTTCCACCAATTTCAGTTGTAAGTTTGTAAATGATAAAGGTAGCAGCACCTTAGCTATAATTCCCTAATGTTTGTTGCTTGATGGGCTTGGTTCGATTGCCCCTCACCATAGCAATGGTCTAAAGTAATTCAATTGTGACAGCACACAATCTTCAACTAATGTTGGAAAAAAATGACCTTCAATCCACCAACAATACAATATGCAGCATTTCTGTATGGCTTAGAAAAGGCTTATCTAGTCGAAAAGAGTTTTCTTTCACAGAGGCGATTCTCTCCGAGGGGTGCACAGCCTTTTCTGGTCAAATGGAAACAATGCAAGTATGCATTGCAGAGAAGTCAGAATATTTTTCTTTATGATCACTTTATGATTAGTGGGGGAGGGGGTGCCAACCTCATGGACCCCAACTAATCCTGAGAATTAGGATAAGCAGAACTGCATCAGTGCTGCATCAGTGCTGGGTCTCAGGAGCCATGTTAGTTCCCTATATAGCCATTGGCTAAATCACCATTGTGAGGGAGAAAAAACAGTGTAATCTTACTGATATGCCATCAATTTAGAGCTGCTTTTTTATCTTAGTAAATTGCATGTCATATCTCTGTATATGATCTGCCTTAGCCTAGAAACAAGTCCCCTTAATCCACGATAGAAAGTGCAATCACAGTGGGAACAGCTTCTTTAAAAATTAATAAAATATGTAAATAAGCCCCTCAGGGCATACCCTAGGCATTGTGTTTTGCCCAGAGTGTCCTTTTATGTGCCTTAAAATAAAAAAGTGATTGACAGTGACAGTCCTAGAATCTACATAGCAACGACAGCCATGGTATCCCCCAAAACAGTGATAGCCACAGTGCATCCCATAACAGTGGCAACAATAGTTTCTTTATTGCAGTGATAACACTCGTGCCCCCCTCCCCACAGCAATGAACGCCACAATTTCTTCTAATTATTAACAGTCACAAGGCCTATTTTTGTGCCTGCCACTGCCTCCCATTAGTGACAGTCATAACCCCCCCTATTAGTGCCTTCAATTATCTCCTACCACCATGCCCCCAGTTACTGCCTTCAGTAACTGCATCTTCCATTAGAGCTCTCTAACTAAAGAAATACAGGACTATAAAGATGCATGTCTGCTCTCTCTAGCAAGTCGCATGCTTCCAGGCCTAGCCCTGTAGGGAAGAAAGGCACTCTAAAACAGATATGGCCTTTTTATGACAGCTGAATCTTTAAAAACTATTGGGGCAAAGACAGTCCCAATGGAACTGTGAAGGTAAAATTGCGTGAGAGCAGGAAAAGCATGTAGGATTCCTGGCTGAATAGCTAGAGCTATAACCATTAGGAAGAGAGAGATTGTAATTCCACTGTATAGGGTGTTAGTGAGAGTACATATGAAACTCTTTTCCTCCTCCCTTTCACACCCGCTGCAATTCCCTCTGGAATTCTGTATGCATGGTCTCTATATAAACAATAATAACATAAACTTTTATAGAGCTGGTTTTGGTGACTCAGCTCAGCAAGTACAGGTAATAGTGAGTTCTAGTTATTGGCAGCTAGCTGGACCTTTCACTAATTTTTTGATGGTTGCGTTATAGCAATGAAGTATTGTACGCTGTGCAATAATATGTTGTTTTTTTTTAGCTTTGTTGTATGATACTTTGTATAAAATTCCATCATTATGCAAACTGAGGTATTTAAACAAATAAAAATGCACCCGAATTCTGCTGTAATTTGCGCCAAAAAAAACCTGCCATATATGCCTTACACCTTATTTTTTATGTGTTTTATTTTCTGCACCTTGGACAGGGCTTGTTAAACTTAATATGCAAAGACAGTATGCCAAAATTTTGGACAATATGAAAAAATTAAGGACGATATGCCAAAATTTTGTGTCAAAACTAAGCCAGCTACTAAGTGTAAAGTTAGACTACACAATCTCATAGTACCCCATGTTTTCAAACAGCATCTGACGCTTTGGAAAATCTGGTGTAGTTTAAGACTGTCTTGTCTCACTTTGCACTGTTAAACAGTATTATTTTATCTGCCCCACTGTATTGTGCTGTTTCCTTCTTATACTTCTCAGATATGTATTAATAAATTGGGAACTGCGCATTACATTACACCTTGTCAAAGGGGTGTGTCTAGCAACACTTAATGGAGACTGTCAGAGTTTGTGGAGACATACTTCCAACTGGTAGCAGCCAATTGTCAATTTTTTTTAAATAATTTGCAATTTTTGTTTTATTTTTTTTATTAAAACAGTCATCAGAAATACTAACAGGTAGTCTTTTATTTGTAAGAACATTGAGGGACAATTTAGTTTGTGCCTCCCTTATGGAAATTATATGGGTCTTTGCCTTGTGTAACCCAGCAGTCACTAGGGACTCATACAGAAATTTATATGTAATCTGATATATTGTTCACATGTGGATACTGTGCTTAAACTATTTGGCTTGTAACTCAATGATTGTACTGGGTCTCTTATGATTTACTGAGATCTTGAAAGGAGTTTTCTAAGAGAACATTTATATCTTTATTTCAGATTCACACAGAACTCTTTTATTGATCAATTCCTGGTTTGAGCTAAACCCCTTCCCTCTCCCAAGGCTAAGGCCCCACATAGCTTTCTCCGCAGCGTTTTTTATTGCGTTTTCACTGAGGTTTTCTCTGCAAACTTTCTGCCCATATTATATCTATAGGGAAAACACTGCTCCAGATTTTTTTCTGCATTGTGAGGATGGGATTTGCCAGAATCCTATTCTCTTTGCAGGTACTGTACAACACAGTGTTTTTTGCCACAGCGTTTCTGCTTTCCACTTCTGTTTCCACTTCGGCAAAAACGATGCATCCCATGTTCAAGGTTTATTCAAACATTTACACACTTTAGGCCGGGGCACCCGATTTTTGTTTTACAGTACATTCAATGTGTGCTTGGGATTCTGGCTAATCCCAACCACACATTGCAGAAAAAAAATCTACTCCGGACTTGCTGAAGATTTCAAAAACCGTTGTGTTTTTGAAAATCGCAGCATGTCAACTATACCTATGGAATTGCTGGAGTTTTCCGTATAGGTATAATTAAAGCAGAAAGTCAGCAGAGGAAAACTCTGTGGACTTTCTGTGAAAAGCGTTGCAGGTAAAACCACAATACGTTTCCGCCGTGGTTTTTCCCACAGTGCTGCAGCTCACAACATGGGGCCTTAGCCTTACAAACAAGGAGCTTAAGAAGGAGGGGGGTATAAAAGGGTAAACAGGTTGTGTTATAGTCAATTGGATGTCATCTGGGTACTTTTTTCCTCCATAGAAGTCAATGGAGAATGAAAATTCTCCTCCATGGGTACGGATCTGAGTACAGGTAGTGTATAAATAGTATATTTTACCTTACTCTACCACAAAGGCTGATTGTTTTGGAGGGTGATTGTTTTGGTACATGGGCAGAACATGTTACATACATGGAAACATGTCGACAAAAATACCTGATTGATATCTCAATTCATGCAGTCATGTGAATTATGTTGGAAGTGTGCATGGAACTTGTCTTTGGTGCAGTAATAGAAGGGCCTCTGCTTTTTCAATAAAGCCAAACTATAAGGGGATGTAAACTGAGAAAAGAAAAAGACACATAATAAAATTTAGAAGAGAAAGCTGAAATTAATTATTACTACATAGGACCACACCATGTGGTAAGAGAAGAAATCAGGTGATACCTTTTAGAGGCTAACTGAGCCTCTAAAAGGTATCATCTGATTTCTTCACTCTTCCACTACTTTCAATGGCTAACACGGTACAACATTATACTACTATCAATGTGGTAAGAGAAAAATACTGTCAAATAAATAGCATCAGCAACTACGGTTGTAGAACACAATGACAGCAAAGGGTTATATTTCTTTTTGCTTTTATATGAATGGACCCATGACTGATATTCATTCTGAGGAAATATTGAAATCCAAAACAACTGATATTTCTATCACTTGGCATCTGCTGTTATGCACTTTAGAAAGTCAGCCTATCCGTTTGCAATCTGCTTTTTGGCCATCTTTCATCTAACGTATATGACCAGCTTTAAATATGTCTAGGCTACTGAACTTGCTAATGTCCTGTATACAAACAAATAAATCACAGCAGTGGACCTACTGAAGACAGCAGAAGAAATCCAAACATTAGATTAATGATTTAAGAAAGGCAGAAACTTTGTTACTTTTTCCTTTACAATAGGTGACAAGAAAATCTCTATCTGTTGAAAAGCAAGATACTGACAATCTTTTTTCCCCACATTTATTTATATACATATTTAGGCTGATTTCAATCTTATACTGTTTATACTGAAGAACATATGAAATAATGAATATTTATTTATGTTCTTTATTGTAGAGAAGCTTTCAGCAGAGTATGTGAAGCTGTCCCAGGCACCAAAGGAGTATTCAAGAAAAGAAAGGTAGTTATTTATCTTCAAAAGTCTAATATGGCAAAAGTCTTCATGGGTGGGGGTCCATCATGTAGGGGTCCTATCTAACAGACCACCACCAATTATATAAAGCATATGAGGCAGTATTTCTATACTTTTCTAAAGTATAGCAGACAGAAAGGACAACCTTGGCACTGTGAATGCAAACACCGATTGCTTCCTTTTGCTATCATTTAGTTAGAATTAGCATTTTTGTGTGGTACTTTCTTCAGGAGCACCTTTTTTAATGGGCTATATGTTTTTTAATGTTTATTATGCCAAATATTTCCACTCCTGGTTACAACAGTACAGTGCTTGATGTGTATCCAACTGTCAATGGGATAGTCTTCTTTTGACAAAGCCAGATTAATTGGGCTTTGCATATGGAGCAGTCCATTTCTTAGGGTCCACCTCTAACGCAGGGGCATCCATACCACCCTTTCAAGTACTATACTAGACAGCAGGTTTCACTCATATGAGAGAATGAGATAGTGGAACCACTGAGCTACTGCTGTATTATACATCAAGGACATGTGCAGTACAGTATATACCCACTGGTCATGCTTGCTCTCTAAACTTTCAGACATGCCATGTTGTAAAATACTTGATTTCATTACAGAAAATATGACATAATGATAATCCTACTATAGGAACACTAAACCTTGCAATGATTGATAAAACTATATACATGAAACTTAAACCCACTGTTTTTTTTGGGCTGATCTCTTTCATTTTTGTGTGGTAAATGAGGAGCAGTGTTTAGATAAGGGCCAGTGCGTAAAGAGGTTGCCCAGGAATTGATATTAATGGCCTGTCCTTAGGCTAAGTTGTCAATATCATCTGGAGTCAACATCTGGTACTGCATTAGTTGCTGCAGCTGTCTCATTCACACAATGGGGCACATTTACTAAGCTACTTGCACCTTTTTTGTTACAAATTGTGCCTTTTTTTGTTCTGTTTATGCCCTGTGCTTCATTTATGTAGCATTTGCGCCTTTTTTCCGCTGCAGATTTTTTTCTTCAATGTGGGGATGGGATCAGCCGGAATCCCATCCACGTTGCAGGCACTGTAAAACACAGGAGTAGATTGAGCAAAATTTAGAAGTATAAGAACTTCCTATATATTTCCCATTCCTTTTGTAACCACTGTTGACTTTGGCTCAAAAAACTACAGCAAAATCTGCAACAAAAAATGCTGCATTTCCGCAATATGGGGCCTCAGCCTAAAAGACAAAGTGACATTGTTTCCTATGGTAGCTAGTCAAAGTATAGCTTTAATTTCCCCACAGCAGTATGAGAAATAAAAATAAAATAATATTTTATTCTGTTCTGATAAATGGGGCCCATTGTTTTTAGGGGTTGGAGATTTCAGCTCCCGGCATCCATGGCAATCTGCTGATTTTGCTAGGAGAAGCTTTGGACAGGTAGACATTTGTTTTGCAGCTGTCACAGCAGGGTAGATGTAATATTGAACAACATGCATCCAGAGGTAATACATGGATGACTTGAGTCATCTTACAGAGAGGCTTTCTATTCTGGCTTATAAGGGGTGTCTTGGCTAGGGATAGGGCATATGACCAGAGATTGTCTTCACAAGACTACCTTTTAATTATAGTTCTTTACTTAGCTGGTAGACGGTAATCTTTCAGTATGTCATGTGAGGTTAGCAGGCTACAGGACAATAGTAAATTGTGCATACATATAGAGCATGGACAGGAATATTTTCAGATTGTTTTGTGAGAGGAATTCATTAGCATATGTTGCAATATAAAGTCTATGAATACAATATCCCATTACCTATAGGTAATGCTGTAACAGTGTGTTATGGTATAAAACAGAATCTGAATAAATACATGGAATGAGGGCCATCTGGTAACACTTGTATTACTCGCAAAGCTGATGAATCCTGGCATGATTTAAAGTGAGATTCGTGACTCATACTATGCAAATCTGCGGCACAGAGAATACATTTGCTGGCAGTAAGATTATGTCACTTTCTTAATCTTGTGTGGTGTGAAGATGCAGGTATAAATAGTAGATTACTGCACCATTCAGATGACTTTGACAAGCTTTATTTTTTATGTATGAAGGTTTTTAATTTAATCTTTGAACAGAATGACCTTTGTTATTTCCTGTTCTTATATTTAATGTGCATTATTGATAGGATCAAAAACGACCGAGTAGATCCAGTACTTGCCATAATATCTTTTTCACAGACCATTTTGTTTGTTTTTTTTAGCCAGCAAATAAAATCCTTTCTAGCATTCTTGGAAAAAGCAACCTCCAGTTTGCAGGAATGTGTATAACTCTGAATATATCTACAACCAGCTTAAATATGATGACACCAGATTCAAAACAGGTATGATCTCAGAACCATATAGATAATATTTTCCAGGTTATGGCAAACTGATAAAGAAAGTCATTGGCACTTACAATGTATCATCCATTATACATTCATAGTCCAGTCATTTTGTCTACTCAAAGATGAATGACATAAAACATTCTATGATACAGTAAATTCCTAATATAATATACTAATCCTAACATTTGCTAGCCGGTTTTATCAATAATAACAATAGCTCTGAAGTGGAAGTAATCAATTAGAATAACAAGAAGATGTTTTATTTAGGATTGCTTACTTATTTTTATTGAAATCGCTTCTCTTTTATAAAAAATGTATTTGACCAAGTTCATTCAGAAAAATATAAGTACAACAGGCAACTTGTCTTGCTATGTCAAATACTGAAATCACTCAGTATGAACACAATGTCAGGCAGAATGTTGTGGTTCTCATAAGCAATGTCCAGAAAACTAGAAATCCCTACTACAGCTATTTATTTTAGATATTTTAGAACTCCATATAATGACTGGGTGTTACATAACCATAAATATTTCTGTGGCTCACCACTTTTTATGAATTGGATGGAACAGGACAGAGACCAAGGTGTACTGGGGCGGGAACTCCCTGGCCTGCCAAATTTCAATAATTCATGCCAGAAAGTTGAGTTAGGCTAAGGCCTCATGTAGTGGGCTGCAGCCAAAAAGCGCTGCAGGAAAAATAGTGGCGGAAACGCATCACACTTTTTCCCACAGCGCTTTTCACATGATATCTACGCCACCTCCTGACTGACCTGGATTTTGGTCTTGGAGCCTGCATTATTAAGAGGCTGGAATGGATTAAGATAGACATAGAGGACTCCAGTCTTAATAAATCCCCCCCATGCTACCCGCCTGGTACACCATACTGTGCACTGCAACATGCTGTATTCAACACTGCTCATGTGAATGCAACTATTGAAATCCTGTATTAAATCCCTTGATTTTGTAGAATTGTTCATAGAGAAGAAACATTATCCAAACAAAATGTGATATTTAGCTGGTTACTTGGTAACTTCTATTCCGTGTATAAAGCTTGCATGCATTGTATTCCTAAAGCAAATCAAATCAATGAATGAACATGAACTGCCTCTGCAAAATGTAAGTGTTGGCTGAGGCTGGCAGTGGTTGCCAGAGCAACAGTTGGAAATACATTTGTCATGGAAAAGGATACATGGCAGGAAGCCCAAGTATTAGTGCTGCAATAAATGTACACAAAGAAGAAATGCATTCAATAACATATTAACAGAGTGGGGTAAGGATATTAACAGAGTAGGATGGACATATAAAGCACTGACTGAACATCGCTTTATCATTTGAAATCACTGTCATGAATGCTAGTGCCACTAGTGCTACATGGACAGCATCAAAGTGACCATCTGGGTTTCCTAGAAGTCTTTGTTTTAAGATTTTGTATATTTCAATTAACAGAGTGATTTATGTAAAAGATTTATATTGGGGAATTGCTGATAATATTATTCCATAATATAACATTTAGTAGACTTTTATTATTACTGTGACCTCTTTTTGTCCTCATTTCACACCCCCTCCTATTCCTATTTAGTGCTTATTCAGACGACAGTAATTTTTTCACAGCCAAGTGTTCTTCAAACTTAAGTCTATTTAGGGCTCGGTGAAATGGTGTCTTCTATTATCGAATGGATTGGTCACATGGAGCATTAAAAAAAACTGTCATGTGCATAGATCCATTATTTTCTATGGAGCTATGTACTGTCTATTAAAAAAATGTCCAGCATGCCATTGTGTGAAAGCTTGCTGGATGAATAAGCTCTTACATCTGCATTCACTAGTAGAAAACCTGTGTATGATGATAAACTTGAGAATGTACATGTACAGGCAAGACACAAAGAGAAATGATACCTGCTAGCGTGGACAACAATTTAACAAATGCTCTGTTGTTATGTTATGATGGAGACAGTTTGCCTTGCTTACAAGAGTAAGTTAAAGTGAAAACCATCAGAATGTATACAAATTTTTATTTGTTATAGTTATGGCTATGATTGATGCCCACATTTTTTTATCTTTAATTGCTTTAATAGCCAAGAAAATGCTTGGTATTTAGCTTTATTTGTAAGAATGCATTTTCTAAATGTAGACTATAATAATAGTAACACTTAAAGATCTATATTGCAGTTAAATGTCAGAAAAAAATTCTGCCAGAGAAAGATTTTGACGTATTAGTAGCAAATAGAATGTTTCTATTCAAAAAAATCCTTTTTAAGCAGGCAGATACTTTTTACAACTGTGCCTAAGCTTTGCAATCAACACATACATAATAGATTGCTGTCTATGGCAGCCCTAAAGGGGTTTCCTCTGTGCTCCACTGAATATGCGAAGGTATTTCCTGGTGTGGACATCAGACTGCTTCTGAAGCTGCAGCTTCTTCTCTGCTTGTCAGGGTAGATTCTGTGGAAGTAGAGCTTCAGAAGCAGTCGGTTCACTACATGCTCAGTCTTTAAAATATCTAAAGATGTTTCTCCAGTTTTTATCTTTAAAAACTCACTGTAGTGAGATTGCACAAAAAAGTCAGAATAAATAAATATGTGTAAATGGCCAAGCAAATGAAAATAAAAAAATAAATGAGTCCTGCAGCAGATTAGAAATTATTTTGGAGTAAAATCCCCCAGAAAAAAGGCCCAAATAAATTGATAAATATAGACCGTAGACCACTGTTCATTTGTTAGGTACCTGAAAACACATGTACATAAATACCTAATCTAATTTATTATTTTATTATTTTTATTCATGTACAGATCATAGCCAACCATCACATGCAGTCAATTTCCTTTGCCTCTGGTGGTGACCCGGTAAGTACTAAACACATTGGGGCTTATTGGGGTTTTATTAATTCTGTATAATATTATGGCAGTGTAAACTTAGATTACACAGTAAAATGCATCCAATTTATAAGTCACTCAGCTTGGATGATAAACTTCTTTACATGTTCATCTAACGTTACAGCTATTGGTTGGTTTACGTTGCAGCAAGATTTTGTACCAAAGTTTTGGCGGACTTTCTTGCTAAACCATTTTCCCTTACGTCCTACAGCAGCACAATATGGGGTATTCCTGCCCCTGTGTGCTGGTAGGACAGGCGGAACTTTTAATTAACATAAAATATGCATGACTACACTACCCTATAAGAGGGCAAAGGGACCTCCCCCCTTGTGTTTTTTTCTGTCCTGTGTGGTGGGACAGGTGGAGGGTGGTCTTTTGTCCTCCCATATTTTGTTTTTCCCCTAAAGTTTGTTAACTTCTTTTGGGGAGTCATCTTTACACCTCTCTTCTCTTCTTTCTTCCACTGACACTTCTGTGGAAAAGAAGGGGGGTTTTAACCTTCGCTCTCAAAAGGTTGATTTCAGTAGTTCATGCAGCCAGGGCTGGTTTTAGACAAAGTGGGGCCCTGGGCAAAATTAAAAGCGGGACCCCAAATGCTGATATGCAAACAACACCATCGTCTTGCAGTGGCAACCCCTATAATAACGCCTCCTTTCTGCCAACAAAAAAGTAATAACAAGCCCCATTTTACCACACACAATTCAAGTGAGCACCTATGTACCACCTAATAGATTTTTGCACCCAGTCATCAGTTATTATAGTGCCTCCTTATAAATAATAGTTCCTGCTTATAAATAATATTACACCCTTATCAGTAATAGCTCCCTTATAAATGATAATTAGTGCCCTCTATCAGTATCATAATAATACTGCTCCCTTATTAATAATAGCTCTCTCATAAATAATAGTTACTCTTATAAATAATAGTCCCCATTATCGCTAATAGCCCCCTTTATAAATAAGCCCACTTAACAATTATACCCCCCTTATGAATAGTTCCCCTCTTATAAATAATAGCTCCCCCTTATAATGGATGCCTTATATATAATAATTCCCCCCTTATAAATAATAGCCTGTCTTATAAATAATAGTTAACCCTTATAATAGCCCCCTCATATTTAAGTTTCCCAATTATATATAGTAACCCACCCTTATATATAATAGTTCCTTCCTTATAAATAAGAGCCCCCTTATATATAATAGTTCTCCGTTATACAGTGTCGGACTGAATGGCCTTAGGCCCACCAGATGAACTTGTTCTGGGGCCACCCAACAGCTTCCTGCTAATAGCCTACACCACGGCTCCTTCACTGAAGTCTTACATATGTGCTGACTATCTGGTGTTACTCAGTATGTTACCAGTATAGTCAGCCCCTACAGTACTGTGCAGGCCCCAGTAACTACATGGCCGGTTCATGCACAGTACTGTATGGGAAATGACATGGCCATGGAGCACTACACGTATGTGCAAGATTATAGTGAGGGAGCTGTGATGCAGACATAGCACACAGGGCTGTCAGCAGGAATTTTGAACACCCTCCCCCACAGTATAATGCTCCACATGGTATATAATGCTCCACAGTATAAAATGCTCCCCTGAGTGCTCCACAGTTTCCCCACATGGTATATAAGGCTCCACACAGCATAATACTCCACAGTGGCCCACACAGTGTACTACCCCTTATTGGCCCCAGATAGTACAATATGCTCCCCAGCAGCCCCACACAATATACTATGCTCCATACAGTATAATATGCACCCCCCAGTGCCCCCCCAGTATAATCCTCCACAATGGCCTAACACAGTATAACATGCTCCACAATGGCCTCCACACAGTATAATATACTCCTCAGAGGGGTTCCCCCAGTATAATGCTGCACAGTGGTCCCCCATAGTATAATATGATGCCCACAGCCCCCCCCAGTATAATGCTCTACAATGGCCCCACAGAGTATACTATAATCCCGAAAAGCCCCACACAATATAATACACTCCACAGTGGCCCCACACAGTATAACAGGCTCCCCACACTGCCCATTCCCCCCAGTTTAAAGCTCCAGAGTGGCCCATAGTATAATATGCTCCCCAGAGGGCCCCCGCTAGTATAATGCTCCAAAGTGCCTCCCCAGTATTTTGCTCCACAGTGGCCCCATGCAATATATTGTGCTCCCCAGAGCGTCCCCCCAGTATAATGTTCCACAGTAGGCCCCATGCAGTATAATATGCTCCCCAGAGGGCCCCCTAGTATAATGTTCCTTAGTTCCCCCCCCAAAAAAATGCCCCACAGTGACGTCACTCTGCTGATGGCCCCCCCCAAAATAATGCTCCACAGTGTCCCCACTCAGTATAACATACTCCAGAATGGCCTCCACAAAGTATAATATACTGCCCAGAGAGGTTACCCCAGTATAATGCTCCACAGTGGCCCAAAACAGTATAATATGCTCTCCAGAGCCCCCCCAGTATAATGCTCCACGGTGGCCCCACACAGTATAATATACTGGAGAGCATATTATACTGTGTGGGGCCACCGTGGAGCATTATACTGGGGGGCCTCTGGAGAGCATATTATACTGTTTTGGGCCACTGTGGAGCATTATACTGGGGGGCCCCTCTGGATAGCATATTATACTGTTTGGGGCCACTGTGGAGCATTATACTGGGGAAGGGTCCCTCTGGAGAGCATGTTATTTTCTGTGGGGCCACTTTGGAGCATTATACTGGGGGGCCCCTCTGGATAGCATATTATACTGTTTGGGGCCACTGTGGAGCATTATACTGGGGAGGGGTCCCTCTGGAGAGCATGTTATATTCTGTGGGGCCACTTTTGGAGCATTATACTGGGGGGCCCCTCTGGAGAGCATAATACTCAAACGTAACCCCACAGAATATAACATGCTCTCCAGAGCCCCCCACACATTATAATGCTCCACAGAATATAACATGCTATCCAGAGGGTCCCCTCCTCAGTATAATGCTCTACAGGGGCCCCTCACAGTATAACATGCTATCCAGAGGGGGCCCCCAGTATAATGTTCCACAGTGGCCCTACAGACTGCGTCAGTGCTAGTATTATATTATACTCTGGGGTCTCTTCAGACCCCATAGTATAATTATCGAAGGCCCAGGGAAGGTAAGGGAAAATAACAAACAGTTATACTCACCTTGTTCTTACCTCTCCTGGGCCTCCTTGCGCTGTTCCGCTATACCCGCCGGCGCTAGCTTCTTCTTCTCTGCGGCTGACGTCACGCGTTGTGGACGTCACCGCTGAGGCCTGTGATTGGGTCTCAGCGATTACGTGAGGCACGCTGTCAGCACGCCCCACGTGATCGCTACGGCTGAGGCCTGGCCTCAGCGGTGATGTGCGCAACGCAAGAAGATGATGTCGGACGCAAGGACAGGTGAGTAAAAATGTTTGTTATTTTTACTCACCTCGGAACGGGGCCCTGTGGCACATGACGCTGGGTCCCTTTCTGTTATCTACAGTCATATGAAAAAGTTTGGGCACCCCTATTAATCTTAATCATTTTTAGTTCTAAATATTTGGGTGTTTGCAACAGCCATTTCAATTTGATATATCTAATAACTGATGGACACAGTAATATTTCAGGATTGAAATGAGGTTTATTGTACTAACAGAAAATGTGCAATATGCATTAAACCAAAATTTGACCGATGCAAAAGTATGGGCACCTCAACAGAAAAGTGACATTAATATTTAGTAGATCCTCCTTTTGCAAAAATAACAGCCTCTAGTCGTTTCCTGTAGCTTTTAATCAGTTCCTGGATCCTGGATGAAGGTATTTTTGACCATTCCTCTTTACAAAACAATTCCAGTTCAGTTAAGTTTGATGGTCGCCGAGCATGGACAGCCCGCTTCAAATTATCCCACAGATGTTCAATGATATTCAGGTCTGGGGACTGGGATGGCCATTCCAGAACATTGTAATTGTTCCTCTGCATGAATGCCTGAGTAGATTTGGAGCTGTGTTTTGGATCATTGTCTTGCTGAAATATCCATCCCCGGCGTAACTTCAAATTCGTCACTGATTCTTGTACATTATTCTCAAGAATCTGCTGATACTGAGTTGAATCCACAATACAGTGGGTAGCAAGTGTTTTTCTTGGAATGCTGTGTTTTTTGGACGCCATGCATAACGCCTTTTTGTATGACCAAACAACTCAATCTTTGTTTCATCAGTCCACAGGACCTTCTTCCAAAATGAAGCTGGCTTGTCCAAATGTGCTTTTGCATACCTCAGGCGACTCTGTTTGTGGCGTGCTTTCAGAAACGGCTTCTTTCGCATCACTCTCCCATACAGCTTCTCCTTGTGCAAAGTGTGCTGTATTGTTGACCGATGCACAGTGACACCATCTGCAGCAAGATGATGCTGCAGCTCTTTGGAGGTGGTCTGTGGATTGTCCTTGACTGTTCTCACCATTCTTCTTCTCTGCCTTTCTGATATTTTTCTTGGCCTGCCACTTCTGGGCTTAACAAGAACTGTCCCTGTGGTCTTCCATTTCCTTACTATGTTCCTCACAGTGGAAACTGACAGGTTAAATCTCTGAGACAACTTTTTGTATCCTTCCCCTGAACAACTATGTTGAACAATCTTTGTTTTCAGATCATTTGAGAGTTGTTTTGAGGAGCCCATGATGCCACTCTTCAGAGGAGATTCAAATAGGAGAACAACTTGCAATTGGCCACCTTAAATACCTTTTCTCATGATTGGATACACCTGGCTATGAAGTTCAAAGCTCAGTGAGGTTACAAAACCAATTTTGTGCTTCAGTAAGTCAGTAAAAAGTAGTTAGGAGTATTCAAATCAATAAAATGATAAGGGTACCCAAATTTTTGCACCGGTCAAATTTTGGTTTAATGCATATTGCACATTTTCTGTTAGTACAATAAACCTCATTTCAATCCTGAAATATTACTGTGTCCATCAGTTATTAGATATATCAAATTGAAATGGCTGTTGCAAACACCCAAATATTTAGAACTAAAAATGATTAAGATTAATAGGGGTGCCCAAACTTTTTCATATGACTGTATATGGCCGGGCCTGACTCCGGGATCCGGAGTCATCAGGCTCCGGATCCCGGGGGCCCCTTTGGGGACGGGGCCCTGGGCAATTGTCCAGTTTGCCCCCCCTAACGCCGGCCCTGCATGCAGCTGTAGTTGCATGCTGCATGTTCAAAGACCGGTAATGCAGGCCACTTGTGCAGCCTTGAGGTGGAGCACTGCCGTTAAACTTACCTTTTTTGTGCCTAGCCAAGCTTGCAACCTTTGCTTTGAAAAGGTTGATTTCAGTAGTAAATACAGTGGTAGTTACATGCTGCATGTTAAAGTCCTGTAGTGCAGGCCACTTGTGTGTCCTTGATGTGGTGTATTACCATTTCACTTACCAGGGCTTCCAAGCCTACCTTGCCTAGATGGATCAAGGAGGCAATCAAAGTCTCTTTTTTGCTCAGGGGTTAGCTCCACCCGAATTTTGTACAGCCCATTCAACCAGAGCTGTATCAACCTCTTGGGCTGAGAACCGGACCTTATCGCTGGATCAGATCTGTGCAGCTGCTTCTTGGTCGTCTCACCTAACCTTTGTAAAACATTATCGACTAGCTGTTCGGAGTTCTGTGGCGACTGCCTTTGGACAGTCAGTCCTAAGTGTTGTAGAGCAGGGAAACCCTCCCTAAGGGAATTACTTGCTATATCCCCATATTGTGCTGCTGTAGGACGTAAGGATATCGTAGATTATGATGTTAATCTGTTTTCCCTCAGTCCTAACAGCAGCACAAGCTTCCCTCCCTAAACTTAGAAATTTTTACTTTATAACTTACACAAGGGGGGGGGGGGGTCCCTTTGCCCTCTTATAGGGTAACGTAGTCATGCATATTTTATGTTAATTAAAAGTTCCGCCTGTCCTACCAGTGCACAAGGGCAGGAATACCCCATATTGTGCTGCTGTTAGGACTAAGGGAAAACAGATTAACATCATAATCAACGATTCTTTTTCAAGTGAGGTACAAAAAAAGTGTTGTCTTTTTTGAGCAAAAGCCAAGAGTGGCTTAAAGGAAAATGAATGGGAACTATTGAGGAAGCTCTTATACGTCTCCTTTTTGCTAAATCCTCTCCTGGCTTTGTCTCAAAAACTGTAGCAAAATCTGCAACAAAAAAATGCAGCTTTTTCACAAATG
Source organism: Leptodactylus fallax (assembly GCA_947044405.1). NCBI lineage: Eukaryota > Metazoa > Chordata > Amphibia > Anura > Leptodactylidae > Leptodactylus > Leptodactylus fallax. The sequence goes on from CAMRHE010000212.1 coordinate 1,415,649, forward strand.
TGTGACCTCAGCCACAAAAAAGCATGTAACCCTGTTTTTGGTACAATTTAAGCCAGAATGCTGGTGCATTTAGCTTATTAACCCATTCCCACCCAGCGCTGTACTATTACGTTGCACTGCGTGTGTAGTTAATGCTCAGTGCCGTAATAGTAGTGCTGTAATGCTGTGCCTGCGGCATTTCTTCTGGCACTTGGCTGTGACCAATAGCGATCACAACATCCAGGGGGTCTAGGGCCCCGACCTGTTGGATCCCCCCGCAATAAGATCGCGGGGTCTGAGGGGTTGCTATGGCAGCCAGCAGGCAGAGCAACAGCCTCCTGACTATCTATGCATATCACATATAGGGAACCTATGCGCGATGTCCTGCAATACTATATAAACAAAAACTTTTACATTTAAAAAACACATAACGTAAACAAAAAATAAACAAACATGTTTGGTATCCCCATTTGCATATAAGTCCCCACTATCCAAAAATAGTGTTATTTATCCTGCACCGTGAACACCATGAAAAATCACCTCACTTTCCTCAAAAAAGAGCAATAAAAAGTGATCAAAAAGTCAAACATACCAAACATTGATACAAATAAAAAGTACAACTTGCCCCACAAATAAAGAGCCCTTACATATCTCCGTTAACTAAACAGTAAAAAAGTTATAGGCATCAGAATAGGGTGACCCCAGGAAAGTCATTCATCTTCAAAAACTGACATTTTATTTGTAAAAGTGACAAAACATAATAAAACCAATATAAATATGGTATCACTGTAATCGTAATGACTCGCTGGACAAAGTTGCCATGTAATTTTTAATGCAGAGTGAACGCCATAAAAACAAAATGCAAAAAATTATAATAGAATTGGGTTTTTTCAAACAAACACCCAAAAAAATTATATTAACAGCTAATCAAAACATATGTACCCCAAAATAGTGCCAAATGAAAGTATATCACGCAAAGAATAAGCCCTCGCATAGCTATATTAACAGAAATATAAAAAAGTTATGAATTTTGGAAGGCAGAGAAGGAAAATATGAAAAATGTCGCTGAGCATTAACTTACAAATTACCCTATGTCATTAAAGGGTTAAATCTCCCCAATTTTGTGTTTTATGTAAGAACTGACATATGAAATTATTTCTACACTCCTTATTTAGCACAAGTTCTAACAGTTTCTTCATCCTGTAACTTGATTTTAGAACAGAATATTCCAGTTTATGTCTGCCATATTGATTGTGCAAAGTACTGCAGGCAGTATCTCTATCTCTAAGTACATATACCAGATATTACATAAGAACGTGCAGCTGGATCATATCTACAAGAACCTAACATTACAGAGGGTACGGAAAGTATTCAGACCTCTTTAAATTTTTCACTCTTTGTTTCATTGCAGCCATTTGCTAAAAGCAAAAAAGTTCATTTTATTTCTCATTAATGTACACTCAGCACCCCATCTTGACAGAAAAAAACAGAAACAGATATTTTTGCAAATTTATTGAAAAAGAAAAACTGAAATATCACATGGTCATAAGTATTCAGACCCTTTGCTGTGACACTCATATTTAACTCACATGCTGTCCATTTCCTTCTGATCCTCCTTGAGATGGTTCTACTCCTTCATTGGAGTCCAGCTGTGTTTAATTAAACTGATTGGCCTTGATTAGGAAAGGCACACACCTGTCTATATAAGACCTCACAGCTCACAGTGCATGTCAGAGCAAATGAGAATCATGAGGTGAAAGGAACTGCCCAAGGAGCTCAGAGACAGAATTGTGGCAAGGCACAGATCTGGCCAAGGTTACAAATGAATTTCTGCAGCACTCAAGGTTCCTAAGAGCACAGTGGCCTCCATAATCCTTAAATGGAAGAAGTTTGGGACTACCAGAACTCTTCCTAGACCTGGCTGTCCAGCCAAACTGAGCAATTATGGGAGAAGAGCCTTGGTGAGAGAGGTAAAGCAGAACCCAAAGATCACTGTGGATGAACTCCAGAGATGCAGTAGGGAGATGGGAGAAAGTTCCACAAATTCAACTATCACTGCAGCCCTCCCCCAGTCGGGACTTTATGGCAGTGTGGCCCAAAGGAAGCCTCTCCTCAGTGCAAGACATATGAAAGCCTGCATAGAGTTTGCCAAAAAACACATGAAGGACTCCCAGACTATGAGAAATAAGATTCTCTGGACTGATGAGACGAAGATTGAACTTTTTGGCGTTAATTCTAAGCGGTATGTGTGGAGAAAACCAGGCACTGCTCATCACCTGCCCAATACAATCCCAACAGTGAAACATGGAGGTGGCAGCATCATGCTATGGGGGTGTTTTTCAGCTGCAGGGACAAGACGACTGGTTGCAATTGAAGGAAAGATGAATGCGGCCAAGTACAGAGATATCCTGGAAGAAAACCTCTTCCAGAGTGCTCTGGACCTCAGACTGGGCCGAAGGTTCACCTTCCAACAAGGCAATGACCCTAAGCACACAGCTAAAATAACAAAGGAGTGGCTTCGGAACAACTCTGTGACCATTCTTGACTAGCCCAGCCAGAGCCCTGACCTCAACCCAATTGAGAATCTCTGGAGAGACCTGAAAATGGCTGTCCACCAACGTTCACCATCCAACCTGACGGAACTGGAGAGGGTCTGCAAGGAAGAATGGCAGAGGATCCCCAAATCCAGATGTGAAAAACTTGTTGCATCATTCCCAAGAAGACTCATGGTTGTACTGACTCAAAAGGGTGCTTCTACTCAATATTGAGAAAAGGGTCTGAATACTTATGACCATGTGATATTTCAGTTTTTCTTTTTTAATACATTTGCAAAAATATCTACATTTCTGTTTTTTTCTGTCAAGATGGGGTGCTGAGTGTACATTAATGAGAAATATAATGAACTTTTTTGCTTTTAGCAAATGGCTACAATGAAACAAAGAGTGAAAAATTTAAAGGGGTCTGAATACTTTCCGTACCCACTGTATATAGATCATTTATAGTTCTGAGAGCAGGTTGTGGTGTATGTAGGTTTAAACCATTAGAGACTACAGACTGTGCAATGTGCATCAACTTTACAAAAACGTCAACCAGTTCCAGATTTTTCGTTGAATATATACATCTGGGTGATCCACTCTTGACCCTGAAAAATTGTGCATCTGCAGAAGGGAGAAGCCACCTTTTACTACGCCTGGACCTCCCATAAATAATAAACTATCCTTGCCTTCCTGATTGCTGTGTACACAACACTCAATGAGCGCTGTGCACACTGCTATGGGAGCTGCCATGATGCAGCTCTCCTTCCGGCTGCCAGGGTCCGGAAACTGTATAAGCTACTGGGTTCTATAGGACCCAGATCAACTCTCAAGTGTAATTTAGGAGGCTGCATTCCTCCTGTAACTGGGACTAATGTATCAGCCCCAGGCACAGAGGAAAGCAGCAGAAAAAAAAAAAATTATGTTAAAATACCCTAAAGGTCTACAAGATGTTTAGCTCTACCCTTCTCCCACACTTAACTGCCTGGTGCGAGGCTACCCGGCTAGGTGGTTTGCTCCCCCCCCCAGGCTCTGGAGGTGACCATTACAATTTTGCCAAAAGAAGGTAAGGACCTAACCAAATGTGGCAGCTACAGACCGATATCACTGCTGAATGTTGATGTGAAGCTGTGGGCGAGGGTGCTGGCATCACATCTCCAGCTCCTTCTCCCATCCCTGATTTATCCAGAACAATGTGGCTTCGTTCCTGGAAGGGAGGGCAACCATAACTCCTGTATGGTCATTCAACTGGTACAATATGCACTTAAGACCCATCTGCCATTGGTTCTTCTCGGCACGGATGCCGAGAAGGCCTTCGATAGAATCAACTGGCTGTTTATGGAGCGTACTCTAACTAGATTTGGCATACCCCCTTCTTTTACCCAATTTTTTTTTTTCTATACTCAGGACCTCGAGCCAAATTTAGGGTCAATGGTACCCTGTCAGAGGCGTTTTCTATAAAGAATGGCACGAGGCAGGGATGCCCACTTTCACCCACTCTGTTTATTTTAGTAATGGAGACTCTCTTGCAGGCCATTAGAGACCACCCGGACATTAGGGGTATCACGGTGGGAGTCACCACTCATTATAGCGCAGCTTTTCCTGATGACTTGCTCCTCCTTGTATCAGACCCTGTCCACATCTTTCCCCAAGTACTATAACTGTAACTGTTAGACAGGTTCGGTCAGTTGTCCAATTTTAAAATGAATTATACTAAGTCGGAAGCAATGAACATTTCCCTCCCTGACTCTGACCATTCCATTCTTCACGCGCAATCCCCGTTTAGCTGGCAACCTTCTAGCATACAATACCTACTGTAGATGTTAAAATAACCAGGGATTCCAACTCCCTTTTCCGAGCTAATTACCCCCCTCTTCTGCGGGAGGTGAGGAGTCACTTATCCTCTCTCTCCATCCCTTATGTTTCTTGGATGGGGAGGAATAATCTGCTCTGCACCTATGTTATGCCTAAATTCCTATATGCGATGCAGATGGTTTCTATCTTTATTCCTCAATCCTATTTTAAAGGCATTAAATCACTATTCATTTCCTTTCTTTGGGTGGTAGAAGAGCGAGACTATCCTATGACAGGCTTATTCGGCCTAAGCGGTTTGGTGGATTTGGCATGCCAGACATAGCTACATACTATAGAGCCGTTCTACTTAAATACTGGCTCCGTCTACACACACTTGGCCAGCAGGCGCTAGATGTTTCGGCAGAGTTGTCTTCCCTTAGCCCCCGACCCAGGGCCGGCCTTTGGGGCCTTGCTCCACATTCTGAGATTTTCTACAAAATTTCTGCTGCATTGGCGAGGGTTTTCAGGGATGTGGACCGTTGCGTCCGCTGGTGAGATCACCCCAGCACTACTGCCGGGTGACCTGGCCCCATTCATCATACGTCCTGGCACGGTGGAGGTGTCGGCGGCCTGGGCACCACTGGGTAGGCATCGACTACGGGATCTTTTACAATCAGATGTTATTATAGAACAGGCTGGAAGTGGCCTGCTGAATTTCATTGAGGTGGCCGACCTTACGAAATCGCACGCCCAACTTAGGCGAGCCCATCCTCAGCCCCCTGCTCCTGCCTGGTTTGAATCTCTTTTATTACACACTAAACCCCCTAAGGGCCTTATTTCCCTACTCTACCACTACATTTTGTCCTTGACTCCTAATGTTAGACCCTCATATAAAGGTAGATGGAAGAGGGACCTGGGCTGCTCCTTCACGGAACCAGAGATAGCATGTATACATAGTAGATCCCATGGTTTTTCGCCTTTTGTAAGAATTCAGGAGAATTCATTTAAAATTCTGACTAGATGGTACAAGATTCCAGCAGACTTGGCAGTTATGGGACTGCGATCTGACAATTGCTGTTGGAGATGTGGGGAATCTGGTGGCTCTTTGGGGCATATCTTCTGGTCCTGTAGGGCTATCACTCTCTTTTGGTCACAGGTGGAGGGGATTCTTAGTAAGGTGGGGGCACCAGACATTACTCTGACCCCTACCCTCCGTCTTGTTGTGGTTGCCCTCGGGAAATTGGTCTCCGGCAAAAGGTGATCTTGCTACTTTACTGGTCCAAGCTGCCAAATTATTAATATCACTTAATTTCCTTGGGAGGGAGCCCCCCTTTGTGACCGATTAGGTGACTAAGGTGGATGAGACGCCTGGCTTGAGGAATTGCCTAGTTGGGAACTACGTAAACATCAGTCCTTTGAGGCCTTATGGCGACCGTGGTTTGACTTTAGAAGTAGCTTTAATTCAGCATGAGCTTCCCCCCTGCCCCTCCAGAGTATTTTGTATTTATTTCTTTTATTTACCTATCCATATATATATAATTACTCACTTACGCCTATGGGTGGTTGAAGCCGCGCACTATTCCCCCCTTCTCTGCTTGTTTTGAAGATAACATTGTACCATCTTGCACGCCATTCTCTGTACTCAGGGACCTGATGCCCGCCATTTTTGTCTCTGCTTGATTGGTTTCATCTCAGTGCAGCACCCGTGACCCTCCCTCCCCTCTCCCCCGCCTCCCCTCCAGATGCAACGGGCCTCGATGAGAGCCCCCAGTTTAACACCATCACAAGTAATACCGCTCTGTTGCATCTTATTGTATTGTATTGTACTGTATTGTTTTGTATTATTTGTCTCCTCCCCCTTCCCGTTTCTTCCTCATTCTTCGGTTTTCAAATGTTTTGCCCAAGGGCAATGTTTCACCTATTTTATCCACATAATGCTCTT